>JAJTWQ010000097.1:1835000-2452822 GCA_029007595.1 Solanum commersonii | reverse complement strand
GAAAATGTGAAGATAAAAATGATAGCTTATCTTATGAGGAGATTTCTGATCAGATTCTAGATCACCATGTTCGCAAGTTGAGGACAAAGGAGGTAGCATCAGTCAAAGTCCTTTGGAGGAACCAATTTGTTGAGGAAGCTACTTGGGAAGCTGAAGAAGATATGAAGAAGATATATCCACATATCTTTGAATCCGAAGAAAGTGCAGATCAAGGAACTAATTTTCTTCTTAGTGCTTTTTAAATTATGAGTGAGCATGTTGTATGTTTGCATTTGCTTGTTGAGTGTTTGAATTTGATGTTACACCCTAAGCTTAGTAAGAGTAATCTCATTCAAGGACGAATGTTCCCAAGGGGGAAATATTGTAACATCTCGCAACTAGAAAGAACTAGAAGGAACTTTAAAATCTGGAAATAAGTTATTTTTGGGAATAATTTAAAAATCTGGAAAATTTGGTAAAGGTGTTTAAGTGAGTTTTTGGTCAACTTCAAACGACCATAATTCCTAGCTCAGGATGAGTTAGGGTTGATTCCAGATATGGTTGGAAAACCATTGGAATGTCTTTCCAACACCACCGAGTTTGCGCGATTCCGAGTTAGTATGAGTAAGTTATCCCCTTCGGAAGTTGTGTTGTTCGAATAAGGTAAGTCCAATCCGGATTTTAGAAGGGTAGTTTGGTCTTTTCCTTACCCAACTTAATTAATTTGTTTTTAGGAGTTTTATTGGGTAAAGTCAAATTTTAGTCAGTTTTAGAAAAGTGAATTTCACTTTAGGGCTTGGAGAAAAGAGAAAGGAGAAGGGGAAGCAAGAACGTTAAAGATTCGTCGAGATAGGGTTGTGGATTTTGTCGGGGGTGATCCCTACAAAGTATGTGAGATCACATAGCGTTAGGTTAATTCACCCACACGCCAATCATGATTTATTTCAGCGAATTTAAGTTCTTGAAAGCTTAGAAATTGAGTTCTTGAATGGGTTTGTTGAAGTTTCATTAGATTCTTGTTTCGTTGAATTCGTTAAGGAGTTGTTTGATCCTAAACTATGATTTTAGGTTCGATTTTGAGTAGAATCTGATGTACTTTGAACATTTAATAGATTCTAAGTGTTGGGTAAAAGAACCCATGGAGTTTAGAGGGTTTAGAGCCAAAAAACGAAGAAGAAGATTTCGTCGGACGAAATTCTGCACTTCCTTCGCGTCACGGAGCCGGTTCCTAGATTTGGGAATTTCTGTTTCGCATCGTGGAGCTGTCACAGAGTGTTCTGCCTCAAAAGACGTTTTTGAAACCAAAAATTAAATATGTCTCCGCGTCGCAGAGCTATCACGAAGCGTTCTGCCTAAAACGTCATTTTCAAAACTAAATTTTAAAAGATTCTCCGCATCGCGGACCTATCCTCAAATATTGATTTTGGGTCTTTTCTCATGTTTAGTTATCTAAATCATTCTTAACATCATGATATCTTTCCAATCACGAATAACAATCCTTGAATCCATAATTCAAGGACCAGTTAGGAGTCAAGTCAAGAGCAGTTAAGATCAAAGTCAAGAAAAGTCAAGTGTCAAGTCAAGAGAAGTTCATAAGGTTTTCCAAAAGTCTTTTGCAAACGTTTTAACTTTGCTTTAAGACTTAAGTTTTGAGTTCAGTAAAGAGTAAATTTGAAGTTCATTTCTTCAAAAGTATATGAGGACTAAGTATTCCCAAAGAGATTTAAAATGTTTTCACATTTAAATAAGAACGGAAATTGAGATTTTCAAAGGGCCTTCGTGCTAGTTTTTAGAAAAGAGTACTCGCTTTCTAAATGAAGCAAGAGGGGAAACTTTGATTTCCAAGATAGCCTTTGAGCTAAGTTTTTGAGCACTAATCTCAAATCACAGAGAGAAGTATGTTTTTAAAACATAAAGAGCTAGTATATTTTGGGAGTAGTATTGAGCACCGATATGGGGGAGAGTTTAGACAACTCACAGCCCCCATAAACTATGTAAACCTTCTCTCGTATCTTTAAATGACTTAGTTTTCATAAAACTTGTTAGTTTGGGTTGTAGTAATGGTTCTCCCATCGAAGGGTTAGGGTGTGTGCCAATCACGATGGTCAGGATCGTGACAATTATAGCCTAACTATTACAACTCTAAGTTCAAGTCCATCAAAATCCATTACTTTACTCTTTACCTACTCTACCTCACATAAGATAGTCACGTTTTCTCTTAATTGAATCAATTTGTTCGTGTAATAAAAACTCTCGTGTTGCTTAATTGAATCCACAGTAGCTTTTCTATGGATTATTCATGTACTATGTGTTAGTGTTTATCGAGATACGTATGTCCTCAAAAGAAAATTATTACTTTCAAACGGAAAAAATTGAAACCAAACCGAGAATAACCAAAACAACGATTATTTTTTCCGTTTGATTTGGTTTGGTTTTGAAAATTTAAAAACTGATTAAATTGGTTTAGGTTTTGGTTTTAACCAATAATTAATCCAAATCGAACCATGAACACCCCTTAGTCATCACCCACCCAATTTGACCCGTTTAATCTCAATAGTTTTCATATATTATTATTTATTTTTTATAACTACAACTTGAATTTAAACTCTAGAAAATAAGTACTTTCTCCGTTTAAAAAATAATGACCTAGTTTGACTTGGAATAGAGTTTAAGAAAATAAATAAGACTTTTTAATCTTGTGGTTCTAAATTAAAGTTATCTCAAATGTCCCAAAATGTCCTTTAATCTTGTGGTCTTAAACATGCCACATGGAAAGTTGAAGTTAAAGTGTGGCCAAAAAAGGAAATGAGTCATTCTTTTTGAAACAGACTAAAAAGGAAATTAGGTCTTTTTTTTTAAAACGGAGGGAGTAATAATAAAGTTACAAATGTATAGATGAATCTTAAAAGATACTATAAAATAGATAGTAATTCATACTTTCAATATGAGAACATACATTACAACAATGCAAATAAATGATCGAGATTGACCCAATTCAAATTATTTTGAGCTCAACCCATAAAATCCTGAACAAAATACTTATATTTTTGGCTCATTTTAACACTCCTAACTATGACTAATTAATGATCATACAAAAGAATATAACTATTAAAAATAGGAAAAGAAGGCATGTGAAAATAAGTATGATTCTAATTGATCATAATTAAATCCATCGACAACCTTAGTATTTCACGAAGTTATTTTTTAAAATATTGATAATAATTAGGAGGTTTATTAACAACTAGTTTTGATTGAGTTACACAAAAAAATCCAAGAAAAAAGGAGATCATAGATTATTAATCTTAAAATATTCTTCAGCAACACATATAAATGTTTTGAGAATATGTCACATCTAGTGTCTATAAGTCTTTGGATTAGCTTTTCAAAGTATTGTATAAAATTTCACATGTGTCATTAGTCATATATAAACAGATAATTCAGGATTATTCAGTCAACAATAACCTAGTGTGTGAGTATCTATTCCCTTAAGGGACTTACCTCTTGATCCACACACGTATTCAATATCCGCATCCAAATCTAAGTAACTTAGATCATTATAACTACTTCCTGAAGAAGATCAGTTTAGGCCACTAACATTGATCCTTTGGAATATTGTAAAAATATTAGCTAACTTAATTCTCATATTTAAATGGACAAGCACCAAAGTTTAGAACTTTGATAAAATTCCATGAATTCCCACCCTTTTTAAAAACAAAAATTTGGTTCTAAGACAAATTCATGTTTATTTTACAAATTCAAGAATCGCCCATTGTTAATAATGTCTTTCAATAGGCTACAAAATTTCCAATTAACCCTCTAATTATAGTAATTAATCAAGAAACTTACCTCATGAAGATTCTCTAAACAATAATTTCAATGTTCTTAAATTTGACTGTTGAAATTTAAGGATCAAAATGATGATTCTAGCGCTAGTCCTTGAAAATTCGATATAACAGTTATGAGAATTATAACTCATCTTAGATGATTAGGGAAAGCTCTAGGTTGTTTTCTCTCTCAAAAAGTCAGTCAAAACCAAGTGAGATGGTAAATTCGACTAATTTTTTTTTTCTTTTTCTGCAGTTTTAGACCTACGACCATTATATACAATTAGTATATTGGACATACGATCCGTATGTCAACAAGGAAGATTAAAATAATTGATATATATATATATATATATATATATATATATATATATATATATATATGATACAGTAAAACCTCTATAAATTAATAATCTCTCTAAAATAATATTTTCCTCCGGTCCCGACTTGGGCCAAAGGAAAAAATCATCAATTTCGATATGATAATAAGATAATATATTACCAAAAAACCCTATATAAATATATGGTCTCATTAATATCATAAATTAATAATTGTTTAAAAGTACAAATATATCTAAAATAATTTAGTGAAATATGATTCTATTGTGTTCTTTTTTTTTCTTAAAATTTAAATCTAGTTGAAACTTATCTCTAACTTTTCTTATTGCATCAAAGAGCTCCGGTGTTGTCTTTTCGAATTGCACCATAAAATTGTGAAGAGTTCTAGATGGGATAAATGCTTTCTTACATGTAACTGGTTCCAAAGGTACAATATCATCTTCAACTTCATCATCGACATTGCTTTTTCCGAGCGTATCCACAATTTCTAAGTTTTGGACCTCTGAACATGTATCACTTTCATCCGGATAATCCAACAGGTTATTGACATCAATTTTATTGTGGTAACCGAGATCATTAATCATGACCTCAAGTTCATGAATGATGTTTTCACAAGTGGGTTCATTCAAATTCTCTAAGATCACATCCCCCCAAACAAATTTTGCAGTATCGAAAATAATTTGCTATTGTCTCTTGGTGAACATTTGTTGTTCAAGTAGGGATTGCAAAATTGATAGCATTCAAAACATTAATCTTTGCTGGATTAGTTTGTCCCACTTCATAGCCTTTTAATATCCTACGATAAAATCTGTTAAGTTAATACATCTTGAAAGCTCTTATTATCCAACATCACAAGGTTGAATTTTGGATGTCATGTTGGGTGGCAAGAAAAAACAATTCAATATTTTGTAGTCCTTCAATATTTCTATTATGGGCTGGACGATTATCTACCATAAGCAAAACTCGTCTACCATGCATTTTGTGATCAAACCAATGAATATATTCATCAAAAAGCACACTTGTCATTCATGCTCTTTTATTTGCACGATAGTGATAATTTAAGTTGTTCATGTTGACATTTTTGAAGCAACGTCGCTTTGCATATTTTTCAATAATCCATAAAGGAATTTTTTCAGATCCACCTTCATTGCAACAAATAACAATTGTGAGCCTTTCTTTGTCCCGCTTTCTTCCTTCATGTTGTTTCATAGCAAGAGAATGATCAGGTTGTAACTTATAAAATAAACTAGTTTCATCCATATTAAAAACATCTTTCATAGGAAATTGATCTATTTTTGTTTTTATGGATTTCAATTTCGTCTTCATGTCTTGTATATCAACTGAATCACTCTCTCCGAAACGACGAAATGACTAGATACCATGTCTTAGCTTGAACTTTTCAAGCCAACCTAGGGATAATTTGTTTTCAAAATCTTCTTGAGGATATAAAAGTTTCATTACATCTATTGCCTTCTCCAAAATTAACTCCTGTTATATTCACACGGTCTTGATATTAGAGAAACCACTCATAAATAACCTTGTCCATATCTGGATATTTTGCTGGCTTGTATCACTTGATATCCTTTCCTTTTTCTAAGTCAGCCGAAAGATATTTAGTTGATCGTTTGAGTGTGTTTGATATTGTACCTTGACTACCTTTCAAATTAAATTTTTCATTAAGCCAAGACTGTAAATCTTTTTGAGTGCATGGGGAATGATCTCTTTTGTACTCACATAATGCTTTACGCATTTGATCTGTCATTATTGATTTTGTGTCACCTTTTAAATGAGAAGCCATTTTTGGATATGGTTTAAAGAAACTTCATGTGTTGCTTATATTGTTTTTGTTCTCACCATCATACATCAAATATTTTTAATAAAAATAAAATGAATAATAATTGATTATTAAGAAACAATGAACCTTATGTACAATTTTACAATGAATGATTGAATTCTTGAATTTCTTTACAATGAATCATTTAACAAAAAAATATATTACAATGAATCATACACATACATTGTACTTTATGTATAATAAATTTAATATTTATGTGGAATCAATAAATATGATACATAAATTAGTAAGATATAATGATTTTGATGTGTTCATTGTACATTATGTGTACTATTTTTTTTTATGTGAAATCAATAAATATATTACATAAATTAGTAAGATACAATGATTTTGATATAATCACAATTAACCTTCATTAAATCTCAAACCATTCTTTAAATTAATAAATATTATTTTATCGATTAAATAATATCTCTATAAAATAAGAAAATTTCATGGTCCCACCTATATTAATTTATAGAGGTTTTACAGTATATTGTTTGTAGATCACGTATACCTTTTGTCGCCTCTGTATGTTAATCAAACCAAATGTCAATAGCAATTATCTTTGTACTTCCATCAACAATCCAATATATATGTAACACGTCAAAAATCGGAAGTTGAGTTAGAAAGAAAAAAGTTGCATTTTTGGCACGGAGGCAGTCGTAGAATTGGGTTGAGTTTTAGAAAATGTCAAGTCTCTGATGTTTGACCTATGGAGGACAAGACGGGTCATAAGGGGTTCTACGGACCGTAGAATGGATCCGTAGAAGTGATCCAGACTTAGTGAAATTCGGACTTGAACTATGAGTCTATAGTTTGGCTCTACGAGTCGTAGAATGGACAACGACCCTTAGAATGGTTTTGTGAAAGTTGGTTGAATTTTTAAGTCCCAGCAACGGTTCTACGGTTGACCAGGATGGCCCGTAGAAAGACATACGGACCATAGGTCCAAACTGTAGACCCTATCAACAATTTTAATCAAGGGTATTTTGATCTTTATCTACTCAATTAACCCATAAACTATGTCGTTTTGGCCCTATAACTATCCCTATAATAGTTTTTACTCATTAGACTGAGCCTAAATCCTCTCATTTACTCAATTCTCTCAATTCCCTCAAGTTTTCTTCTCTATATCCTCTTAACAGCTCTCAAGGTGAAAGTTAGGGTTTCAAGCTTCAAGGTCTCATCCTCCTTGCATTCATAAGGATTTGATTATCAAGGTATGTGAGAATTTATCAATTGATCCCTTTTAGCTATTGGATCCCAAAAGAATTTCAATCTCCTAAGTTGATTTCACCCAATTCTCTTAGGTTTTCATGCAAATCTCCATGGGTTCTATTTATTATGATTAAATTATTGATATTCAATCTTATTATACATGATTTTATACAATCACAAGATTTTCAATTGATTTTTTATGAACTTGTGTTTATGCTTGTTTTATGAATATAAGTTATGCTTATGAACTATGAATCATGATTTATGAATTTATGCATGTTTATGAAAAGAATGATTTATGATTAAAGGATGCTTTTAAGGTAAAGTGTCAAGGATTTGTGAAAGGTTTTCTCACAATTGAAAGTAATCATGATTTAGATGCTGCAACATATGACTTACATGTCGCAATAGAATAGTCATATATTGCAACATATGACTTATACATTTTGTTGCAACATGTGATTTATGATTCACAATAGTATAGTTATATGTAGCAACATATGACTTACACATGTTACCACATGTGATTTATTTGTCACAACAAAACATAGCATATGACTTACATTTCTCAACATATGACTTACATGTCGCCACAGAATAGTCATATGTTGCAACATATGACTTACACATTTCTTCATTAGTACTAATTGTTTATTTTAATTAATTTCTTTAGGTACAATAAATGGAGGAATTATTTGTAGGAATTGATTGTCGTGGTAAATGGTTTGAGAAGAAAAATAGATACATTTGGCATTGGAAGGATGGTAAGAAACGGGGAGGGTCGGTAGGGATGATTGTCCAAAGAAATATTTTGTATGTTGATTTTGTGAATTTAGTCATCCAAAAATGTGTATTCAATTGTCAATCGAAAGATCTTGTCATGAGTTACATTCCCAGTTTACCTTTTAAAATAACTTATCAGCTTAGTTTGCTTGTTTATTTGGGAGGAGCAGAGAGACTGCCCATATTAATAGTCTACGTGGATGAAAATCCTATCGAGGAGGATCATAATCTAGAAGAAGACCAACAAGATATGTTAAATGATGAATTTGATGTTGTGGACATGAATAATTACGATGATGACATTGGAAAAGATGACGTGCCGGACTTTGAGCGCAACAATCCTCCTACACCTATTATTGGTAGCAACAATCCAGCTTCTTCTCAATCATCACGTGTGAATAATGTTCGAGATGATTAAACCAGTTTTTATAAGCGAATGACATTCAAGAACAAGAAAGAACTGGCAAATTCATTGAAAATTGCTTACTTGAAAAAAGATTTTAGACTGAAAAAGGTGATCAATTCTCGTGATGTGTTTTCTTTAAATGTTCATATCTGGAGCGCAATTGGTGGCTGAGGGCTGTGAAATTTACAAGTAACGACATGTTTGTCATTAGAATCTATGAAAATTAGCATATGTGTGGTTCAGGGCATCTTACAAGCCATAATCCGCATGCCACGACAAAAGTCATAGGTAAGTACTTTGAAAATAGGATTCCCAATGGTAAAGGCCCATCCACAAGAGACATGTCAAATCAACTCCACGCAGAATTGGGTTGTAAGGTAAGCTATTGAAAGATTTATAAGGGCATGGAGCATGCTAAGTCTAATGTTAGGAGAACACATGAGCACGGGTATGCAGTGCTTAATGCGTACCGTTATATGCTCGAAGTTGCAAATCCAGGAAGCAAGACGACATTGTCGCTAGATGAAAATGGGAGGTTCAAGTACTTCTTTGTATCATATGCCGCTTGTATAACTGGATTTCAAGAAATGGGAAAAGTAATAGCCATTGATGGGACATTCCTGAGGAGCAAGTATGAAGGAGTTTTGCTTTTGGCGGTGGCACAAGATGCTGAGAATCATATATTTCCAGCGGCTTTCTGTGTTGTGGACAAGGAATGCGATGCCTCATATGAATATTTTTTTCAAAATATGAGAATCTTTGTAGATGATACTGATGAGTTGTGCATTATATCTGGTACGCATCCAAGTATTTGAAAGATGGTTTCGACTATCGACCCTGCTTCTCATTATGGTTGTTGCATGAGACACCTTGGGAGAAATATTCGAAATAACTTTCGCAATTCAAAGGTAGTGTTCCATTTTTATAAAGTAGTAAAGGCGTATGATAGATGTGAGTTCAATGACCATTTCAATCAAATAAGAGATTTGGTACCAAAGGTGGCTGAAACTCTTGAACGTATTGAATTCCACACATGGAGCAGGGCATTTTGCCCGGGAAATAGGTACATTATTGTCTATACTATCTCATTTGAGTTTATGGTAATTTTATCTGTTTTGATTGATTTTTATTTTTTGTTGTGTAGATATAACATTATGACGTCAAACATCATGGAGTCGGTGAATGCTATGTTTGACGTTGAAAGAGAATTTCCCATTGTCGCTCTATTTGATGAAATAAACAAGAGATTTGCACTTTTATTTCACTAGAGGCGTATGGAGTTGGTGAACTCTGCAAATAGATTTGTTCCCTCAATTGAAAAAGACATATCAAAGTATATCAACGCAGGCAACAAGTTGTTGGCTCATCAAATCACTAACTACAAGTTTAGTGTCACTGGTCATGGTGATGTTGCTACGGTGGATCTACAAAGAAGAACTTGTACTTGTAGAATTTTTTACTTGGACAAAATACCTTGTCCTTATGCCATGGCAGCGCTTCGATCCCAATATGGTGCCGATCTTAGAAATCAGATTTATTAGTACTCCTCTCCATATTAATTAGTGGAAAAGCACATAATGGCATATTGTGAGGAAATTCACCCGGTGCCACCTGAAGATTTTATGATTGTCCCTTTGGATATCATAGAGAGAGAAATACCTCATCCATTTGTTGATCCAAGCAAACTTGGAAGAAGGAGATATAAGAGACGGCGTGGAGTTGGTGAATCATTTCCAACAAGAAAAAATAAGGGTTCCGTATGTAGGGACTTTGGCCACAAAAGAACTACATGCCCAAATCAAAATGCTCCATAAGTGTTTTTGAATTTTAATGAATGTTCTTTTTTATTTGAGGATGATGTTCCCTATCTTCTTATCTTAATTTGAATCAACTTATGTTATGTTATTTATATAAAATGTGTGATTTATTTTGAACTGTACATCTGTTACAACATATGTCAATTATGTGTTGCTACTTACAACAGAATATTGCATCTGTCCCAACATATAACAATTATGTGTAAGATTTTACAACAGAATATTGCATATATTTTAACATATGTCAATTATGTGTTACAAGTACAACAGAAAACGCATTTGTTCCAACATATTTCTAATAAATAATTATATGTAAGGTGTGTGAACAATCAATCAGTCATTACTGTCATTGGAACAACTTTCAAGAAATTTTTTTAATTATAACTCTTCATATTTTACCCTTTTTTCAAAAAAAATAGGTACTTGCATTTGAAAAGTCAAAAGTTTTCTTCTCTTCTCTTCTCATTTCTTCATCTTCAGAAGTTTCAACTTTTCACATTCATTACATTCCTGTCATTTTATAAGAATATAATAATAGAAGGTCCTTTCATTTAATTTTCTCCAAGATGGAAAGGAAGAATAAAAAATCTTCAAAAATGACTAGGAGTAAAAAAAAACTACATTGAATCCCTTCCGAGGGAACTACTAATTGATATCGTTGAAAGGATTGCTTCCTACTCCCTCAAAAATTTAATGAATGTTAGATTAAGGTGTGTATGTATTAATCAATTTTCGCTCTTTAATTTGATTTCCTAACCATTTGATTTGATTTCTCAGTTCTAGGGTCCTCAATCAAGTCTCTATTGAACCTTCTGTATATCAAAAGGTAACATTGGTCAACTTTCCTTATCGTAGATGGTCGGTAGTTCAAAAAGCCATTTATTTCCTGGAATGTGCAGAGCATCGGGGATTTAGAAGCCTTATACAGAAAAGGCATGGTAATTTTTAATGTTTTTCGTATGTATTCACATTTTTATCAATGTATTTTGCCATTTTTTTTTTGGTAAGTAAACATTTTATTTACCAAGTAAACATTACAAATCAAAAGTAGCCGGTATGGACATATGCTCCATCCTTGCTAAACAAAGTTCTCACATCTGCTAACTATCTCTATGGGTAAGAATTTAAAGTGCTTAATCTAGTAGCTATTCTTGGATACCTAATGCCTCTTTCATGTATCTCCTGAATTATATGCCTGATCAAGTAGCTTAGTAACTGCTGCTTGTGTTGAAAAATTCTGGTATTGCGCTCTAGCCATAAATGATAAATTGTGTTTGCCATTGCCATTCTATACACAAGGAACTTGCTGCTTCTCCCTTTCATGTAGTGCACTGCCCAATTTATCTCACTGGTCCAATTCATTGCATTTCTTGTTATTCCCTGCCAATGTAGTATACTTCTCCACACCTCTGCTGCATATGCACATTGAAAAAATATGTGATCATGATCTTCATCTACTGATTGGCATAGGGGACAGGTTAGTACTTGAATGATTCCCCACTTTGCCAATCTATCTTTGGTTGCAAGTCTTCTTTTCACTGCCAATGTATTTTGCCTTTTAAATGTGTTATTTCTTCTATAGTTTAATTTTTTCAACCATAATGATCCAAATGCATTGGGAATGATTAATCAAGAAGCAGACGATGGCCACATTGGTGCATCCTATGTCCTTGCCATAATTTCAATCTTCAAGGCTGGTGAATTGATGAGAGAAGGCTTAATGTTCATTGCCAACATGAAAAATATAGAGCCACTAAAAGTCAGAAGATGTCGACAACATTTGCGATATGTTTTAGATGGAATGTGGGTGCCAGAACCTCATTTGTTGGGAGAAAGACCCATTTGTTGCACTGTTCATCAACCAGATCAAATCGCTTGCAAGAATGGTTGGCCCAGGGGAAGCGACGATGAAGATGATATTCATTGTAAATCATGTAGTTGTGATTTAAACTAGATTATGTAGGTAAATTTCTTCCTTATACCACTGTGTGGTATTAATTAAATTGCCATTTGTGGCAACATATGTAAATAACTTGCAAATTCATGGTAAAAAATGTGGGTTTTTTTTGTGTTTTGTACTGATTTTTGAATTTGTCCTTTCTAAAATATTTAATCTAAAACTATTTGTTTTTTTTTCATAGTGTTCTCATTTTGACCATCCTTGAAATGTCATCTGTGGCAACATATGCACGTTCTTTTGGATAAATTGTTGAATTTTCCGGCAGAAATTTCAACAGACATGTCATATGTGGCAACATATGTATATCCTAAAATATGTTTTTGGGGTTAATTCAATTAAATTGTCACCTAATGCAACATGTAACGGATCATGGTCTAATTCATTTTTTAAGTACTTGATATTTTACCCTTTTTTCAAAATATTAAGTTCTTGCATTTGAAAAGTCAAAAGTGCCTCTTCGTCTTCAGAAGTCCTTTCATTTAATTTTCTCCAAGATGGGAAGGAAGAAGGAAAAATCTTCAAAAATGACTCGAAGTAAAAAAAACTACATTGAATCCCTTCCGAGGGAACTACTAATTGATATCGTTGAAAGGATTTCTTCCTACTCCTTCAAAGATTTAATGAATATTAAAATTAAGGTATGTATGTATTAATCAATTTTCACTCTTTAATTTGATTTCCTAACCATTTGATTTGATTTCTCAGTTTCAGGGTCCTCAATCAAGTCGCTAGTGAACCTTCTGTATATCAAAATGTAATATTGGTCGACTTTATTGAATATATATGGCTGTGTAACCCTTAGTCAGTTGTTCGAAAATGCACTTCCTTCCTGGAAATGTGCAAAGCATCAGGGAATCTAGAAGCCTTATATAGAAAAGGCATGGTAATTTTTAATGTTCTTCGCATTTATTCACGTTTTTATCAATGTATTCTTCCTTTTAAATGTGTTATTTCTTTTATAGGTTGATTATTTCCACTATAGCGATCCAAATGCATTGCGAATACTTAATTTCAATCTTCAAGGGCGGTGGAATTAATGAGAGAAGTCTTAATGTTCATTGCCAACATGAGAAAAACGGAGTCACTAAAACTCAGAAGATGTCGACAGAAGTTGCGATATATTTTATTTAGAAGGGTGCCAGAACCTCATTTGTTGGGAGAAAGACCAGTTTGTTGCACCGTTCATCAATACTACCACGTTCATTTTGAATTATGTAGTTGTGATTTAAAAATAAATGAAGTAGTTAAATTTCTGCATTAATTAAATTGTAATGTGCGGCAACATATAGACATTTCTTGCAAACTCATGGGGAAAAAAGGTGACCTTTTTGTGTTTTGTATTGATTTTTGAATTTGATCTTTATAAAAATTTTAATCTAAAAAAGTTTGCATTATGTTTATGCTTAGTGTCCTCATTTGGTCCAATTTGACATTTTTCCATTGCTATATCGCTCAATTTATCGATTAACCCATCCTTGAAGTGTCATCTGTGGCAACATATGCACATTCTATTGGATAAATTGTTGAATTTTACCGTAGAAATCGCAATAGACATGTCATATGTGGCAACATATGTATATCCTAGAATGTGCTTTTTGGGGTTAATTCAATTAAATTGTCACCTAATTCAATATGTAACACTAATATGTAGTCCTACAACATGTCTAAGTACAAAATTATGGTCTAATACAACAACCTTCATTCAATTCTATCAATTTTTTTTACAAAGACTATCATACCACTAGTTCATCATACAATGACCAAGTAACTCCCTATGATAGTTATATAACACCCTTGTAAATCGTTGTTTCAAGTGTTATAACATATTTTTATTGCTTAATTATGGTCCAAAGTACTAAAATTTGGTCCAATTTGACATTTTTCCATTGCTAAATCGCTCAATTGATCAATTAACCCATCCATTAAGTGTCATATGTGGCAACATATGCACGTTATGTTGGATAAATTGTTGAATTTTACAGCAGAAATCGCAACAGACATGTCATATGTGGCAACATATGTATATCCTAAAATGTGGTTTTTGGGGTTAATTCAATTAAATTGTCACCTAATTCAACAAGTAACACTAATATATAGTCCTACAACATGTCTAACTACATAATTATGGTCTAATACAACAATCTTCATTCAATTCTATCAATTATTTTTACAAAGACTATCATACCACTAGTTCATCATAAAATGACCAAGTAAATCCATATGATAGTTATATAACACCCATGTAAATCATTGTTCCAAGTGTTATAGAATATTTTTATTGCTTAATTATGGTCCAAAGTACTAAAATTTGGTCCAATTTGACATTTTTCCATTGCTAAATCACTCAATTTATTGATTAACCCATCCTTGAATTGTCATCTGTGGTAACATATGCATGTTCTATTGGATAAATTGTTGAATTTTCCAGCAGAAATTGCAACAGACATGTCATATGTGGCAATATATGTATATCCTAAAATGTGCCTTTTGGGGTTAATTCAATTAAATTATCACCTAATTCAATATGTAACACTAATATATAGTCCTACAACATGTGTAAGTACAAAATTATGGTCTAATACAATAACCTTCATTCAATTCTATTAAATATTTTTACAAAGACTATCATACAAATAGTTCATCATAAAATGACCAAGTAACTCCATATGATAGTTATATAACACCCTTGTAAATCGTTGTTCCAAGTGTTATCGCATATTTTTATTGCTTAATTATGGTCCAATGTAATAAAATTTGGTCCAATTTGACATTTTTCCATTGGTAAATCGTTCAATTTATTGATTAACCCATCCTTGAAGAGTCATCTACGGCAACATATGCACGTTCTGTTTGATAAATTATTGAATTTTACATTAGGAATCGCAATAGACATGTCATATGTGGCAACATATGTATATCCTAAAATGTGCTTTCTGGGATTAATTCAATTAAATTGTCACCTAATTCAATTAAATTGTCACCTAATTCAATATGTAACACTAATATATAGTCCTACAACATGTCTAAATACAAAATTATGGTCTACTACAAAAACCTTTATTCAATTATATCAATTATTTTTACACAAACTATCATACCACTAGTTCATCATACAATGACCAAGTAACTTCATATCATAGTTATATAACACCCTTGTAAATCGTTGTTCAAAGTATTATAGCATATTTTTATTTCTTAATTATGGTCCAATATACTAAAATTTGGTCCAATTTAACATTTGTCCATTGCTAAATATCTCAATTTATCGATTAACTCATCCTTGAAGTGTCATCTGTGGCAACATATGCACGTTCTATTGGATAAATTGTTGAATTTTGCAACAGAAATCGCAATAAACATGTCATATATGGCAACATATGTATATCCTAAATCGTCACCTAATTCAACATGTAATGTAACGGATCATTCTAGAGTACTCCACTAACACACACTCTACTCACTCTCACTCATTATAAAAAGGTTAATTAGAGTTCCCTTAATTCACAAAAAAACACTCATTTTTTATTTTCTTTCCTTTATTCTTTCTCCTCTCCTCCTCTCACACTCAAATTTCCCTGAGAAGATGTTACCACCTTGGACAAATTTAAGTCTCTGCATGCTCTTGCTGTGGGTGATCAACGTAAATATGTTGTTCTCAGTTAATATGATGTCTTTTTCAAGTGTGCTCTCAATGCATGGGTGATGGTCGTTGTTTGTTTTTGTCGAATTTTGTCTAATGGAGGGTAGCTTCATGATTTGGTAAGTCTTCTTACTTTATATATAACTTCCTGTCTGGTCTGGTAATGGCGTGTGTGGGGTAGCTAACTATGGTTGTTTGTTTTTCTATAGGTGATCTTGTGACAGAGTGCATGGGTAGCTCTGATCTGCCACCCTTCAAGAAATAATAGTGATACCCCTCCAGGTTTAATTGCTCAATGTTGACTCCAGATCCTCCAGTCAAGTCCTTTTTTGCTGATTGAAGTAGTATTATAGGGCAAGAGCGTTTTAGATGTAAATTTTGTTATTTTTGTTGGCGTTAATGCCTTGTAAATATGGATATATTGCCTAGCCTAGCCTAGCCTAGCCTAGCCTTGCATGTCACTATATCAACTTTGAATCAATGGGCTAGAGTGTTTCAGATGTGAATTTTGTTGTTTTTGTTGGCATTAATGCCGTAAATATGGATATGTAGCATAGCCTAGCCTTGTATGTTACTATATCAACTATCAATGACATATTTATGTTTATGTTTAATGTTTCCCAAGTTATGTGCTTGAATTCCTCTCTATTAATGGTGATACTATGTGCATGTATACATAATTGACATATGTTGCAACAACTTAAAAACGTAAGTACTTTATAAAAGTCATAGGCAAGCCCAACCTCTAAAACTGGCCCAATCGGCCCATTATTTCATTTCTAGAAGGGATATATATATAAATTAGGGTTTTCATTTTCATTTCAAGAATAGGGTTTTCGTTTTCTTCCTCGCCGCTTCGGTTTCTCTCCTCTTTGCGCTTTCTCTCTCTATCTATCTTCGCATGGATCTCGGATCTCTGGAGTGCATGGGATATAATGATGTTATTTATTTCATCAGTCTTTTTTGTTCTTTGTTTTTTAACACACAATTAATTTGATTTGCCTTTGGTTAGACCAAATCTCAGCACTGTCATGTATTGTCAAATCAATGAAATCATTAATTTTGCAATATAGTGGTTGGGTAAAAATGAGTTCTTTAAATATAGATCAGTACTCTAGATCTAATGAATGAGTTTTGTTTGTTTTTGTTACTTTTGATATAATGTCAAATGCAATATTGAATCGAATTTGTAATGTTGAAAATGATCCCATGTTAGGTGTGAAAATCTGTTGCAAACATGGAGACTTAATTTCAATGCAAACTTCATGGTCGAAGGACAATCCATGTCAAAGATTTTGGTCTGGTCCATGCTATCGTGTATGTACATTTCTACATCTTAGTCTGGAGACTTCTCTTTATTTTGTTTTTTTAAAAAAAAATTAAATTTCTTTGTGGTGTGTATTTTAGGAGAATGCATGCAACTTCTTTAGATGGTGGGATCGTGAAGATGTTGATATACGATCCAAGTTCGTTATTCTGAGATTGGCGAACAGAATTAAGGAGTTGGAAATTGATGATGAAAGTCCAAATGTTGTAACAACTGGAAGCTAAACTTCATGTTGTTTATTGTGGTTTTTTTTCTACTTTTAAGCATTACCAAGAAGAATACTGTAGAGGATGGAAAATTCTTATGTAGTTGTGTACAACCATTAAAATTATCATAGTTGTGGAAATAAATAAACGTAGTTTTGCACTCCTGTTCCAACATTTTTACTTGTTCTTAACATAACATATGAGTCAAATGTCGCAACATATGAGTCAAATGTTGCTACATATCACCCATCTTTAGTAACATGTGACTCAAATGTTGCTACAGATGACCCATGTTTTCTACATATGAGACATATGTTGCTACAAATGAGTCAAATATTGCTACATATCACCTTTATGTAGCAACGTTTGACCATGTGACTCAAATTTTGCTACAAATGACTCATGTGTTGCTACATATGAGACATATGTTGCTACAGATGACTTATATGTTGCTACAGATGTCTCAAGTGTTGTAACATATCACCCTTATGTAGCAGCGTTTGACCATTTGAGGCATATGTTGCTACAGATGACCCATATATTGCTACATATCACCCTTATGTAATAACATTTGATTAAGTACTTGCTCTCGATATAACATCACATACTATGTACTTGTTCTCAATACCAGATAACCTAACATAAGTGATAAAATAAAACATTGTCATTAATTACAAACACATTGTCAAGGCTCCAAGCTCCTAGATACTATCCCAGCAGCCCAAATCCATTGCATTCGACCAGCTATATTGTCACACAACAGGGTTTGGGGAGGTTGAATTGTTGTCATGGTAATCAAATGCTCAATAAATGCAAGCGAATATGACCCGCACTCGACTTTGGTGTCATTTGTTACCATGGGTTCCAATCGATCTTTAAATTCCCATGGTTCATTGAGGAACTTATTTGGCAAATGCTTCATTATTCTACTTTGCTTCAACAATTTTGGCAGCAACTCGAACACAGGTTGTATGAATGTCAAAAACTTGGCATGTTCCATATCTATTAGTTGGCAGTCATAAACATCACCCTCGCGCAAAAGGATCTCAAGAGTCACAAAATGAGTTTTGTTCAGGTTCATGACTGCAAAAATCCTTTTTGCGCCAATCTAATCCATGTCTCCAGGATATGGTCTGATGCCCCTGATGTAGTTAATCATATCTTCATCCCATTCAAACTCATTAATTAACTGTGTAAAGCTTCTGCCACCAACTGTTGTTGCCTCCTCGCTCATTTTGTCATATCTTTGTTTGATGTTGGAATAGAAATTGAGATCTAGGATTCTATCTGTGGAATCATAGTACTCAGGGTATCTCACATGCCTCTCCCGCATGAGGCTAAGAATTTCATCAATATACTGAAATAAAAAATAATATTAAGAGTAAAGAAGAGTAATCATTGAAAACATAAAACAAATAAACATTATAAATTGAAGGTACTAGTAGAGAAAAATTACTCAGTCTTCCCACAAAATTTTCATGCTTGTCATAGTCCTGAAATCTTCTCCACTACAAAAATGCATGCCATATTGTGCACGGAGTTCCTTTCCTCTCATCAGTTCCACCAGTTTGTTCTTTTGAGCTATAGACACATGCTTATAAAGATTCACTTGCTTGAGCTCCAGTAGTTTCTCTCCTACTCCATTGGCAATTCTCCAAATATATTCTTCTTCAAATTTTATATTGCCTTGATAAAAGATTTTTTTTCTCCTCTTGGCCTGTGGAGTATATAGATGTCAAACATTCTTTGATGGAATGACCTTGACCCCCATCTTGTTTTTAAATTCATTCACATCCTGACTCAATGTTTGAAGATACATGATAAAATCTTCATCTTGTTTCTTGCACTTCTTACACAGAAAGCCAGAGCATCTTCTACAAGAGGTAGCCCCTTATTCTTGTCCAACAACACCAATACCATCACCAATATCACCACCAACATCAATACTAGCACCAACATCAATACCACCACACACACCAACCCCATCAAAAACAACTAATTCATTATCACCTCTGTCTCTTTTGATGGTTGTTGCTCAACCAATTCCATTTTAACTCTATCCACAACAGGATCAAATAATGTTTCAACCAACCATAGAGTAATTAGATATGACATTTGCAATTCCTTTTTTGTTGGGACAAGCCATGGGTGCACAATCTAAAATTATAAAAATAAGTCATCTATAGGAATACTTAGGTGAGATGTTGTAACATATGGGGTCATATGTTGCTACAGAAAGGGTCATATGTTGCAACATATAGCCATCTATAGCAACATTTGTGTCACATGTTGCGCAGATGCCCCATATGTTGCAACATATGCATTATCTGTAGCAATATTTGGGTCACATGTTACAAATAGGTCAAATGTTGCTACAGATGATGCATCTGTTGCGACATATGGGGCATCTGCAGTAACAGATGACCCATCCGTAGCAACATTTGCCTCATATGTAGCAACAATTGATACATATGACAATGTCAAATTTGTAAATAACAACTTCAACTTACTGCATCATCAGGAGGGTTAAAAAGATCTGGAGGATTTTTTACATTTTTTGCTCTCAACCATCTCAATATCTTTGGAGATGAAATCTCTTCTTTTGCAGTTACTTGATGGGTCAAATGAGGAATGACTTCAAATGCCCAGGCCTATAAAAAAGGAAAACATGTCACAAATCAAATGTTGAATTATTCAATAAAATATAAAAAGATTAAGAACATTTATGTTTATCATGAAAGCCCATGGAAAGCCAAATAATTTATTGGTCTTTGGAGATAAAGGTTTCAACAAGTATTTGACATTTAATTCAAAGTTGTCATGACCCCAAGGATAGTTGTTGAAAGCCTCAATATCCTCAGATAAATTCACCCATTTAAGGGATATGTTGTTGTTTACATCTTTGGCCAAAAGTACATTATGTACAAATCAAAGTAAGCACAATGACTCCTTGTGCTTCTTTGATGTATCCTCGTCATTCAAAAAATATATTAAATCAGGATTTTTGAAGCTTGTGCCAACAAGGGACACCAAGTCCTGTTCCTCAGTTGACTGTCTTGTTTCTTCTTTTTCTCCTTTCATTAGTCTCCGTGGTTGTTTTTTAACTATGAATTCAGGGATTGGCATAGAATGAGGATGGCATTTTAACCTTGAAACTATGGCAAACTCTCTTCTGCCAAAGAAGAGTGGCATGCCACAATAATTAATCAAAACCTCATCCTTCTTTTCAGGATTCTAAAAAATGAACCTTCTTTTCAGAAGGTCATAGACCATGGTCATTTGAAAACATGCATTATTATTCTCTGGCAAATCAAGAAAATGACCAAAACAACTATTCCTAAAAAAATCTTCCAAACCCTTCTGCTTGAGCATGATCCTTAAGGAGTCGAAAGTTTTTCCCATGGCTGACCTCATAATGCTATCACCAGTAGCATTAGGCTGGAAATGCACAGGAAAAGTGTGTGCATTGACAGTTTTGATCCTATCATCTTCAACTTCAGGTTTTTCTTCTTCTTCTTCCTCAACTTCTTTATTTTTTCCTTTATCTTCCTCAACTTCTTTATTTTTTCCTTTATCTTCCTCAACTTCTTCTTTTTTTTTCTTCTTCTTCCTCAACCTAATTCTTTTTTTTATCTTCTTCTTCCTCAACTCTTTCTTTTTTCTCTTCTTCTTCCTGAACTTCTTTTTTGTTTCTCTTTTTCAACTTCATTATTTTCTTCTTCTCTTCTTTCTTCATCTACAAAAACTTCATGGAGAATTAGTAGATCTTCTTGAGAAACTCATGGTTCTACTTGAGAAGAAGCTCATGTCTCTACTTGAGAAGAAGAAATTGCTTCAGATGTAAGTTCTTCTAAAAGAGTGGAACTGGAATTTTCATTCTGCTTCTTCCTACTAGTCCTAGGCTTCTTCTGGATCTTTGTGTCAGTTGTTTCGATTTGAAATATAGTTTTTCTTTTGACATGCTAATTTGTATCTGCAACCACAAAAATTAAATATTTATTAACAAAAATAATAACAACCAAACACAAACACAACATACACAACAACACAACACATAACAACACACAAGCAACAAAACATCAAACAAATACCACAAATGAAGCAACCAACAAACCACAAAACCCTAAACCCTAACCAAAACCAACTACAAATTGAAACTTTTTGAAAACAAATAATATTTCAAAAGGAATAACAACCAACCAAACTAAACCAACCATCCTATAAACAAATAAGCGATAAACCACTAAAAAGGTCCTGATTTAATACTAGTAAAAGTATTTCAAAACCCCTAATTAAATTATACCTGAGAATATCAAAGATAATGAAGAGGGCAACGACGACTTCTTGTATAAAATATCGCAACAAATTACACATATGTGGTAGAAAATATCACAACAAATTACTGGATTTGTGAAGAAGAAAAATGGAGAAACAATAAGAGCTGAGAGATGAAGGAAGAAGGAATAGGAAATAAGTTTTTGGAATATGAATTGTCCTTTTATGGAGGAGAGAGGGAAAAAGGACGGTACTGTGTTCTTGCCTTTTGAATTTTGACAGTATAATGACAATTCAAAGTGAGATATGTTGCCACATATGACCTTCATGTTGGGGCCCACGTATATAATTATGTGATTTTTTTACCACAAATGTTACATATGTTGCCACATATGACCTTCCTATTGGGTCACATGCAGATAATTCTGTATATGTTGCCACAGACACCATATTTCTTCCTTTCCATCATAATTGATATTTGTTTCAAAAATATAAAAATAATAATAATAATCATTAAAATTAATATTATCAGAAAAAATGAACACTTCACCAATTGTTTTTTACAACTTATCAACAAAAAGGTAATTCACAATGGTATACATAACCATCAATCTAATCAATGGTGGTAACCACAATATTTTCATCTAACTTTGCTTTTTTAGGTCTAGACCTCTGTGGGTCTTCATTTTTACTAACATAGCCACTCCAAGCCTTTAAAATCCCATAATTCCATAAGAGTGAAGCATATCTCATGCGAAGGGTTTCAGAAATAATTCCATAAGATGGTACTTGTAGTCCATCACTCAAAAACTCAGCGTATGCAGCAACAAAAAGTCCACAATCTCTGCATGGTATATCATCAATTAGATAATATAATAAACCTAATAACATCACATTTTGATAGTGGTAAGACAAAAAAATAATGTGATACTTACAGACTACTGCTTGCTTGTTGGGCAATACCAGTAACATGTATGATTTCGAATGGGTGAGATTTGTTCTTTCCTTGGTAAGTTTCAAGAACTAGCCAGTTGGTTCGCTCTTTTTTCTCAAAAAATCCGTTGGATTCAAGGTACTTTGGCAACATTGTAGACAACTTTTGAATCTCGGAGCACAATTTTCTGTTAGTCCTAGATGAGGACATTGAATCATACACCTTTATGCACCGTTCCTTCAATGCAACGACTGCCAAGACCCAATGAAACTCCCCATTACAATATACAGGGACATAAACATCATCTGTGAGGTGCCAAGGCAGTCCAACAGGTATACCGAACCTTTTGATAATGCCAATAATTTTATTCTCATATTCAGGTACAACATTGGCTTTGTCAATGTATGTTTTGAAAAAACAATTAGTAGTGGTATATCGATATTTAGAATGACTCTATTGCTTCGACTTCTTTCGCAAATAGTATAAAATGACATCCACATGTTGCACAGATGCATCAACAAGTGTATTTTCCTTATAAATTTATTTGTATGTATTCATGTCTTAATCAAAACATAAAAGTGGGCATGGATTTACCTCATTAGTCCAAAATCTATTGGGTTGAGACATTATGTAGAACCAGTCCTTCTTCTTTGGAGATGTAACTACAAAATCCAGTTGTTTGAGCTCAAGATTCGAACAATTGGCTAAGTAGTGATCGTCCTTGTCTGTTCTGCGATTGTGTAATCATTATAAGTAATTATTTAGTGGATAACAAGAAGAAATACTAATAATAGTTTAGCGACTTTACTTTTTTGCATGATGCTTGTAAAGACCCTCGTTTATCCATTGTGAGAAGGATGAAATTAGTTCAGTTGGACCCTCATCGTCAATATTAAAACCTTCAAATGGATATTGTTGCTTCACATCACAACTGACGACTTCAACTTTCTTGTCTTTCTTTTTCACTTTCTCCTTCTCCTTCTCCTTCTCCTTCTCCTTCTCCTCCTTCTCCTTCACCTTCTCCTTCTCCTCATCCTCCTCCTCCTTCTCCTTCTCTTCCTCCTCCTCCTTCTCCCTCTCCTCCTCCTCCTCCCCCTTCTCCTTGCCTTTTGGGGTTGAGTGTGATACTGGAGTAGTAGTCATTAATTTTTTTTCTTTTACTAATTATAGATAGTGATTGGGAAATAGATTCTTTCAACCTCCTACACTTCAAAGGCTGTGAAATCTTCTTAGATGTATGGACATCAATATTATAAGTCATTTCCTTAAAAATATCAGTGAGTTCTTTAACACGACTAATAAAATAATCATGTTGTTGCTCCACTCTTCGCATAGACAAAAAGAGCATTTGATGTTAGAAGAGGAAGCAGCACCAATAAAAGATTGAGTTGTTGTCATGGATGAAGCTTCTTGTATCATTTGATCTACAAGGTAAATAAAAAAAGGTGAGTTTACAATTGATTATAAAATAATAATGGGTAGCAATTTATACTTATGTTGACACAGATGGACATTATGTTGCCACAGATGTACCTTCATGTGCCACAGATGAATCTTTTGTTGCTACAGATGACCATTTTGTTGCCCTAACACATAGGTTATATGTTCCAACATATGACAACTATGTTGGAATATATACCAACATATCACTAAAATGTAGCAACATACAACACATCTTTCAACAAATGAAATATATGTTGGACAACTGAACAAGACTATATTTCTAAAATCATATGAACAAAATGGTCACAAAAAGAACAACAAAAGCAATAAAAACAACTTTTCACTTAATGTTAACAATACATATACATTTCCTCAAAATTAGGGGCTTTTTGGGTTTGTTGATTTTCTTTCAAAAACTGTAAATAATAGGTACCATTACACCATATTCAATTTTCACATCTATAGAACGATTTATTGTTCATTAACACAAGAAAAAAACTCAGTATTGTTCGAAAATTGTAAAATCTTTCAAAAATATGACTTAACCATTTTAAGTCGAACACAATCTTAAGTTCAGAAAGAGGAGAGAGTCACTGTCGGAGATGAGCATGAAGATAAGATAATGAAGGAGAATATTTTTTTTGATAGTCGGATTTTCAAATTTTCTAAGGAAGAAGAAGAGAAGAGAAAATGTTGGGAGAAGAAGAAGAAAAATTTATTTTATTTTACTTTTTTTTTAAATGATTTGGATAGAATTATAAAAGTTGAAAAATGAAGTGTTTTTTTGTATTTTATAAAAGATTAGAAAGTTTTGAAAATATTAATTTGGTCCTAGATTTACTTAATTACATTTTAAAGTGGATTTCACCCTTTCTTGGTCAAAGTGTCACCAAAAACAAAACTCAAACTTGATTGACACCTTTCATTTAATTTTTTCGGGTTTGATGGGTTGAGATCCATGGAGCTCAAGGCTATCTAATCGACCAATTTCTGAAAGACCAAGTTAATGATCGAACTGACCAATATGGAGGGTCTTTAGAGAACCGTTGTTGATATGCACTTGAAATAATTGAAGCGATTGTAAATGAGATAGGAGCTGACAGAGTTTGAGTAAGGCTTTCCCCATTTGTTGACTACAAGGATTCAGGAGACCCAAATCCAAGTGCTTTGGGACTTTACATGGCTGAATCCTTGAATAAGTATGGCATTGCATATTGCTACATGGTTGAGCCAAGAATGAAAATACCCTTGCAAAAAGTTGAATGTCTTGACAACCTTGTACCCATGAGAAAGGCATTTAGAGGTACTTTTATTGTAGCTGGTGGTTACGATAGAGAAGATGGAAACAAAGTTGTGGATGAAGGCCGAGCTGGTCTTGTTGCATATGGATGTATGTTCATTGCTAATCCGGATTTACCAAGGAGATTTGAGCTCGATGCTCCTCTCAACAAGTATAGCAGGGAAGCATTTATACTTCTGATCCTGATGTTGGCTATACTGACTATCCATATCTATAAAATATGGTATGATGATGCTGAGGAAGCATTATATTGGATACCTTTTTTTGATGTACAAAGATATGGGTTTGTCTGCTACTTCATATGTCTTCACAAATAAAGTGATCTATATTACCATTAAGAAAGATCACCTGGGTCTTCCTCAACAGGGAAATGAATCTTAGATATAATAGTTTTGAAATATTTGAAGTTGCATCTCTTTTTGTATCTTGAAGTGTCAAGAGGATGTTAAGAAAACATTGTTGAAGAGAAAAATAGTTTAATAAATTATTTTAATCTCAACCTATATATGTACTTCCTCCTTCAATTTTTTACTTGTCCGACATTTCACTTTCTTTTAAAAAATAAAATAAATGAAGTATATATTTTATTATAATATCTATGACTATTAGTATTTCAAAAAAAGGTTTTGCGAAATGATTTGAGAAATTAGTCGTTAATGTTGAGAGAAAATAGGAAAAAAAGATTGTCTTTCTCTTGACATGCTAAAATTAACTAGTTCAAAGCTAAGCAACAATAAAAACAAAAAATAACATATAAACATGTTCTTTAACTTTGTCTTATCTTCAATCTTTTGTGAGCACAAGTCAACACTTAAATTTGTATGGAGTTGAACAAGTAGACACACACATCCTACTCGGAATCCTACGTGTATTATTTCATGTAGGATGTGTGTGTTTATTTATTCAACTTAATAATATATCATATACAGTGGCGTAGCTAGAAATTTCACGAAGAGTGTCCAAGAATCACATAGGTAAATAAAAATAATTTAACGAATGGGTGCACTAAAATTTTGTAAATCAATTTACGTAACAAATTAATGATTAATTTTCTTAATTTAAAATATACCAAAAAAATTTTAAAAATCAAACTACATAATATTTAGCTTTTATTCATGTTTATTTAATAGTAAGTGAGTAGACAAAAAAAGAAGAGAAAATTTAGTTTAGAATGAAATCCCTTTTATGCTTCAAGATTTCACGAACTTCTGATAATGACTAGCAATGAGACATGAAAAAATAAAAAGTAGAATTAAACGAGTTTTATTAAAAAAAATTATATGGAGCATTTATCACGAGTTTTATTAAAAGAAATTTTATATGGAGCTTTTATCACTTTAGTGACTTTATAGAAAAAAAAAAGGATGTACTTACTATCTTTAAATTAAATAATTACTTTTGAACTTTATTTAATCTAGTATACGTACCCATGCATTGCGCGGATATTTTAAAATGAATTATTTTATTTAAATTAAAAATAACTAATACAAATTATCCAACGAAGTATATTATGTGTAATTATAGTTATCTTGAAATTCAAATATTTTAAAATTTTAAATTTCAAATAAAAAATTATATCATATATTTTAAAATCGCAATTTTAAACTTAAACTAATATTGTGAATAGTCTAAAATTTGCAAAATAACTTATAATTGTGATATTGTTCAAGATAGAATTTAAGGCTTTCTAAATATAGATAAATATTGTTTATCCTAAATTCAAAATTTTAAGTTTTATTTCTCGTAAAATTACTTGTCAATTATTTTGAAAATTTTGATTTTCCTTTTAACAATTTGTTTCGAAATGAAAAGTTAGTGGGAGGTTTTAAACCGTTTTTATTTTTAAATTGTGATGGTCAATACTAATTTATTTCGATAAATAATTAAATTTAAAATAAAAACTATTTAGTTGGATAATCACTTTTTTTGTACGTTCAATTTAAATACTCCTATTTTATTTTATTTTAAATGAAATCTTTTACATTTTTTTTAGAAATTGAAGGTAGGGTAATGGAATATATATATATATAATATATATATATATATATATATATATTAAAGAAATGTATTTTAACTTTATGTGAAAAATAATAACTTAAAATTCAACTAATACATAAATAATATAATTTACTATTGCTATTAACACTATTTTCCAAATGGTTTTTAATTAGAATATATATATATATATATATATATATATATATATATATATATATATAATAATATTGAATTATCAAATAATCTTCCTATTTTATATGTATAAGTAAAGTGATAAATATACAACGTTTAATAGTTATTTGAAATTAGTACAGAATATAAAAACTTACAATTTACAATAAGATTTTAATGATTTTTTAAATTTAAGTTATCAAATAAAAATAAATGTGAAAAGTGTCAATTCTCATAAAATAATGACTTTGAATTTCCTAGCTAACTCAACAAAAGATGAAACCATGTTGTTAATTTCAAATAAGGACACCTTCTAACCATATCAAACACAATTTTATACAACTTAAGATGTAGATTTAAATTTATAGTGTTAGAGACTTTAAAATTTTATAAAATTTCAAAAATCAAGTTTAAATTAGAGTCATTCAATTTCTATCTGCACAATGATAATTACAGAAGTATACATAGTTCTCCATTGAGAGCATATATGAGAATGTTTCTCGCCGATCTGATAAAATTTTCAACAGATCTACCAAATAGAAGTAGATTCCATAAAGAGATACCCATATTTATTCTTTCATGATCATTAGCTAGACTTGTTCAAACTTGACATCGATAACATACAAATTACTAATTGCTACCTAAATCATCTGCATACAACCACCATTATATATGTATTACTCATCACTTCAAACACCGAAAATTAATTGTCATAAACCAATGTAATATAAAAAAATAATAGGAAAAGAAAAAAATGTTATCATGCTCAAGTGGTTAAATAAATATAAGAGAATAGAAAATTCTGAAATTAGTAGATTCTTAAAAAGATGTAAGTGATAGAGCTAAGAAAAGTTCTTTCTATTTAATTACTATGTTATGCGGTTGGCTTTTTTCTAGGGATAAGATAAGATTAGTTTCTTATCTTTTTAAATTTAAATTTTTAATTAGTTATCAAAATTTTAAAAATGTATGTTTGGATATTAATTTAGGTAACTACCATTTTTTAAAAATAAATTCAAAAAGGAGACCTCAGAAGTATTTAAATTATTTTTTATTTTTTATTTAAAACAATATCTTTTTTTAGTTTTTATTTTTATTTTCAGATGTTAAATTCATAAATTCTGCATAATAATTTATATGCAGATTATTTCGTTTTAATAAAAAAATTGCGAACGTGGGAGATTCTTTTTTCTTTCTTTTTAAATAGTTTTTTAAAAAAAATAAAAATTCTTCCTATATTATATAATACTGTCACGCCCCGAGCCTACACCTTGGGCGGGACTGGCACTCAGAGACCATTTCTGGTCCCAAGCGATCCCTTGGCCTGACTTTCTTAACTCAGCGGAAACCTAACCCAACAGAATAACTCAATGCAAATGCAAGGTTACAAAACAACTTAACTTATAAAATGTGGCCACAAAGGCAACTCGAATCTCAAAATAGAATATTTACATATATATAGATGAGAGAGTCAAAACTAACTGACTAACTATCTATGAAGCCTCTAAAATACTGAGATGGATGTTGGGACAGACCCTGCAACACCTTAATAAAACAAAACTAAGAACACAAAATAATTGAATCCTTCGGAATGCAAAGAGGCTTACCACTGACTCTGGAGTGCTCAACTGGATTAACGGTGTACTGGATGTTGATCCTGGGTACCCGCGTCTGCATCATAATAAGATGCAGGCCAACTGGCATCAGTACATGAAATGTACGAGTGTGCGAGCTGGAAAGCTAAACCACAACTTAAGCTTGAAAGGAATACAAGAAAACAATTACCTTGGCCCTGTACGACTCAAGAATAACTGTACTCAATATATAAGGCAATAAGACACATGCGATATATAAAGCTTTTAAAACATTGTAAACAACTTAGATTGTTAATTATTAAAGCAATAACAACTCAACTTTTCTTATATAAAAGTAATATAACTTTAGTGGGAGATTCTTTAACCGACAACCACCACTATGAGCCCTAGTGGTGGTACAACGTTTTACCTCACGTTGCCTAAGGACCATCCTATACCTGGCCGTGATAGAGGAAGCTATCTTTACTAAGTGGATCCACTAGCTTCACTTACGTGATAATCTAAAAAGTATGACCCGTTAAATCCCATGTTGGCTGCATGGTTCTTATGGAGAGATGAGTTAATATAAACTCGTGTCCCCAACTCAGTGCTCAAGACTACTCCCAAAAAATATACTTTAGCTCATAAGTGTTTTAAACACATCTTTCTTTAGTTTGAGATAATTACTCAAAACTCTAGCCCAAAGGCTCTCTTGGAATCGATGTTCCTTTCTTACTTAAATGTAAAAACATTTAGAAACTTCTTTGGGAAATATATAGTTCCCTAATAACTTTTGAGAAATGAACTCAACTCTATACTCTTTACTCAACTTGAAACTCTTGACTTTACTCTTTATTTGACTTGAAACTTGAGCCTTAAAAATGAAGTTAAAACATTCAATAAAGACTCTTGAACAACTTTAAAGACTTGCTTTGACTCACTTCTTTAACTTCTAGACTTAACTCTTAACTTCACTTGACTTGGAACTAACTCTCCTTGAATTGGAATTATGGATTCAAGGTGTTTGATCACATGTTATGGACGAGTTCTTGACGTTTAGATGTACCTTGGAGCGTTGAAAACAACTATGAAACATAGGTACAATACCAAGGAACATGCATGGGAAAGTGGGTAATGAAAGATAAAGGGAAGGAGTGGTGTCCTTGGCGCTCTAAGAGGCGCGGGACACCAACCCTCAACTTCAGAGGGGCCTGTTGGGCATTCTGCCAGGCGCTCTACCCCAAAGGGAAAGTTTAGCATCCCTTTTTGGGGTGCGCTGGCTGGCGCGACACCCCAGCCCTTTTCCCCCAAAAATCCGACTTTTTTCCCTTTGTTTTTCCAACTCTAAACCCCTTAACTTCAAAGGTTCCAGCAGCAAACACTTAGAATCATAAAGACCCTTAACATACAATAGATTCAACTCAAAATCACAACTGGAAACATGTCCCAAATCAACAAGAAACTTCAACAACACAATCAACAACATCAACAACACAACCCAACAATTTCAACAACATAACCAATCTTTTCTCGAAAATAAAACGAGTTTGGCGTGTGGAAGAAAGGATCAACCCAACACTATGAACTCACATACCTAGTAGGGATCACCCCCGATGATATCCACGTCGATCTTTGACGGAAACTTGCTTGATCTCCTCTTTCTTTTCTTCTTCTCCTCTTCACTCAAAACCCTCACTTTCACTTTTTTAAAATGGGACAAACTGATCTAAAATTCAGTCCAACGCTTAAATATAACCAAAAGAATTGATTAGGGAAAAGACCAAAATGCCCTTAAAATTTCCGGACGGATTTCCCTGCCACTGCCCAACTTCCAAAGGGCATAACTCACTCATACGAACTCGGAATGGAGTAAAATTAGTGGCGTTGGAAAGATCATTCCACGATCTTGGTAAACATAACTGGAACTACACCTAACTCATCCTGAGCTAGGATTTATGACTGTTCAAAGTTGGTCAAAAACTCAATTTTTTCCCATACTTAACCAAATTTCCAGATTTTTGAATTCCTTCCAAAAATAGTTAATACCTATTCTAAGCCTCTTTATAGCTATTTCAAATTGTCAGATGTTACAATATCTCCCCCTTGGGAACGTTCGTCCTCGAATGAGGTTACTCTTACAAGGCTAAGGGTGCAGCATCAATTCAAACACCCAACAAGCAATCATGCAAATACAACAACAACAACATGCTCATTAAAATTTTAAAGAGCACTAAGAAGGAAATTAGTACCTTGATCTACAATTACTCCGGATTCAAAGAGATATGGATATCTCTTCTTCATGTCCTCTTCGGCTTCCCAAGTAGCTTCCTCAACAAACTGATTCCTCCAAAGGACCTTGACTGATGCTACATCTTTCATTCTCAACCTACGAACTTGACGATCTAGAATCTGAACAGGAATCTCTTCATAAGATAAGCTATTTTTGATCCCAACATTTTTAGTCGACAGGATCAATGAAGGATCGCCTATGCACTTCTTCAACATAAAGATATGAAATACCTGATGAACTGCTACTAGTTCCTATGCTAACTCCAACTCATAAGCAACATTGCCAATTCTCTTGGCTATGCGGTAAGGTCCAATATACCGGGGACTAAGTTTCCCCTTCTTACCAAACCTCATAAACCCTTTCATGGGTGAAACTTTCAAATATACCCAATTATCTATTTCAAACTCTAACGCCCTTCTCTTAACATCAGTATAGGATTTCTGGCGACTCTGTGCCATTTTCAACCTCTCTTGAATCACTTCTACCTTCTCCATAGCTTGGTGAACTAAATATGGTCCTATCAACCTTGCTTTGCTAACTTCAAACCATACAATAGGAGATCTACATCTTCTCCCATAAAGAGCTTCGTAAGGAGCCATCTGGATGCTAGAGTGATAACTGTTGTTGTAGGCAAACTCAATGAAAGGTAGGTGATCATCCCAATTACCTTTGAAATCGATCACACAAGCCCTCAATATATCTTCTAAAGTCTGAATAGTATGCTCTGCTTGCCCATCAGTCTGAGGATGAAAGGCAGTACTTAAGTTCACCTTCAAACCCAAGCCTTTCTGAAAAGATTTCCAGAACTATGCAGTAAACTGTGCACCTCTATCTAAAATAATGGAGATTGGGACTCCATGAAGTCTCACTATCTCTTGAATATATAACTTGGCATAATCTTCTGCTGAAAGGGTAGTCTTTACCGGTAGAAAATGAGCTGACTTTGTCATTTTGTCGACAATCACCCAAATAGAATCATGTTGTCTGCGAGACTTTGGCAACCCTATGATGAAATCCATATTAATCATCTCTCACTTCCATTATGGAAGTTCTATCCTCTGAGCCAAACCACCGGGCCTTTGGTGCTCAACTTTCACTTGTTGGCAATTTGGACACTTAGCAACAATCTCTGCAATGCCCTTCTTTATGCCATTCCACCAATAAACTTCTCACAAGTCACGATACATCTTGGTGGAACCCAGATGAATAGAATATCTGGAGCTGTGAGCTTCCTCTATAACCCTCTCTTGGAGTTCATCTACCATAGGTACGCACAATCTACCTTGATATCTCAATACACCATCTCCCCTTTGTTCAAAAGCTAATACTCTTTGCTTTTGAACATTTGCCTTCAACTCAAGAAAAATGGGATTTTGATCTTGTTTCTCTTTCACTTCTGACACTAGTGATGACTCGGCCTCGCTCGTCACCACTATTCCTCCTTCTGCAAAATTTGTAAGTCAGACTCCCAGGCATGCTAGTCTATGCACTTCTTTTGCTAACTTTCTCTTTCCTTCTTCAACATGGGCGGTGCTACCCATAGACAACATGCTTAAAGAATCAGCAATAATATTAGCCTTACTTGGGTGATAAAGAATACTCAAGTTATAATCCTTGAGTAATTTTAACCACCTCCTCTGTCTGAGATTGAGCTCTTTCTGAGTAAGCATATATTGAAGGCTCTTGTGATCAGTGAATATGTCGACATGCACACCATACAAGAAATGACGCCATATCTTCATAGCAAATACTACAGTAGCCAATTCTAAGTCATGGGTTAGGTAGTTCTTCTCATGAACCTTCAACTGTCTGGAGGCATAAGCTATAACCTTGCCATTCTGCATGAAGACACAACCCAAACCAACTCTAGATGCATCACAATACACCACAAAACCTAACGTCAAAACTGGAGCTGTAATCAACCTCTTTTTCAATTCCTGAAAGCTGTTCTCACAAACTTCAGACCATTGAAATTTCACTGTCTTCTGAGTCAACTTGGTCAAAGGAGATGCAATAGACGAGAACCCCTCAACAAACCTTCTATAATAGCCAGCTAAACCCAAGAAACTCCTAATTTCAGTTGGAGATGTGGGTTTAGGCCAATTTTGCACTGCCTCAATTTTCCGAGTATCAACTTTAATTCCATCACCGGACACAATGTGGCCTAGGAACGCCACAGACTTAAGCCAAAACTCACACTTAGAGAACTTGGCATACAACTCCTTGTCTTTCAAAATCTGAAGAACTGTTCTGAGATGACTAGCATGATCTCCTTCATTTCTTGAATAGACTAGTATGTCATCAATGAAGACGATTACAAATGTATCTAAATAAGGTTTGAATACTCGATTCATCAAGTCCATGAAAGCTGCCGGTGCATTGGTCAAACCAAAAGACATGACCAAAAACTCATAATGACCGTATCTGGTCCTAAAAGTTGTCTTTGGAATATCACATTTCCTTACTCTTAACTGATGATATCCTGATCCGAGGTCAATCTTTGAAAAACAAGTGGCACCTTGAAGCTGATCGAAAAGATCATCAATCCTCGGAAGAGGGTACTTGTTCTTGATGGTAACCTTGTTGAACTGGCGGTAATCTATACACATTCTAAGGGAACCATCTTTCTTTCTCACAAACAAGATCGGAGCACCCCAAGGTGAGACACTCGGTCAAATGAAACCCTTTTCTAGGAGATCTTTCAACTGCTCTTTCAACTCTGCTGGTGCCATTCTATATGACGGAATAGAGATAGGACGAGTATTTGGAATGAGATTTATGCCGAAATCTATTTCTCTCTCAGGAGGAATTTCGGGTAGATCATCAAGAAACACTTTTGGAAACTCTCTTACTATAGGAGCTGACTGAAAATGAGGCATCTTAACACTAGAGTCATGAACTCGAACTAAGTGATAGATACAACCCTTCAAAACTAACTTTCTTTCCTTAAGTACAAAATGAAACGACTCTTAGGCACTGCTGAACTACTACTCCACTTTATGACTCGCTCACTCGGAAACAAAAGCTTGACTGCTCGAGTTCTACAATCTATCGATGCATAACAAGTATGAAGCCAATCCATACCTAAAATGACATCGAAATCTACCATGTCTAACTCAACCAAATCAGCCCTGGTGCTCTTGTGACTGATGGAAACAGGACAATCAGGATAGACTCTTTCTACTAGAATAGATTCCCCAACAGGTGTAGAAACACAAAAGGGTTCACAAAGTCTTTCAGGAAGAACCTCTAACTTATTTGCAACATAAGGAGTTGCAAAAGATAAACTTGCTCCTGGATCTAGCAAAGCATACACATAAAAAACGAAGACTTTGATCATACCAGTGACCACATTCGGAGAGTTCTCTTGCTCATGGCGACTGGTGATTGCATAAAGGCGGTTTGCTTCTCCGTTCGTACTAGAAGTAGCTCATCTGGGTGCCATTTTGTCTGGGGGAGCAACTGATGAAGATTGGGCCCTACTGCCTAAATTTTCACTACCCTTCTTATCCTTAGGGCACTCTTTCATGAAGTGATCCTCTTGTCCACACTTAAAGCAACCTGTCTGGACTTGACGGCACTTCCCTGGATGAACTCTACCACACCTAGCACATGCAGGAAACAAACTACCTCCTTGTGTCATACTACCTGAAGACTGTGCTAGTCTAGCCTTGAAGTCCTTCGAATTCTGGCCATTAAATTCCCCTCTGTATCGGTGTGCAGTTGCTTTAGCAGATGATGGAGCAGGTCCCTTTTGCCTTTGTTGGAAGGACGGACGATTCACGTTACCTTTCTGCTGCCCGAACTCATTACCGGTCTTGGCTCTCTTACTTCTGAACTCTTCCCTGTCCCTCAGCTTCTCTTCCTCAACCTGTGTACATAGACCATTAACCTTGATATGTCCATGTCCCCAATAAGCATTGCAACCCTACCTTCCTTACTTGACAACCGAGACAGCCCAGCAACAAACAAGCTCATTCTATTTCTCATGTCCGCCACCATCTCCGGAGCATAGCGGGATAATTGTGTGAACTTCAGACTGTACTCATGAACACTCAAAGACTCCTGCTTAAGTGTGAGGAACTCACGTACCTTGGCCTCTTTCAATTCTCGAGGAAAGAAATGCCCCAAGAAAGCTTCCTCAAAATAGGCCCAACGCGCAGGTGGTGCATTCTCAACTCTACCCCCCTTCCATTGGTCGAACCATGTTCTAGCAACATCCTTCAATTGATACGCAGCTAGTTCAACCCGCTCAGTATCTGACACACGCATCACATCAAAAATCTTCTTCAACTCCTCAATGAAGTTTTCTGGATCCTCAGTAGTGCTCGAACCCGTGAAACTCATAGGATTCATCCCCAAGAACTCACGAATCCTTGAAGTGTCAGCTCCTTCATGTCGAGTTCCCCTTTACTGACCAATCTGATTAGTTACAGCTTGACTCAGAATTCTAATTGCCTCTCTGAACTCGGCATTAGAAACTTTCCCTTGATCTTGCACTCTCGGGGAATAAGGTAACTTTTGCTCATCCACATAATGTCTAGGATAACGCCCTCTGCCAACTCTTCGTGGAGGCATGACTATCTGAAACATGCGCAACCATGAATTAGAAAGAAACTCTTTAGAGATAAACTCTAACGCAAAAGTTGAGTGTGAAAGAAATGAGACATCATCCTAAATGTTGTAGCCTCCCAATTATAGATGTGGCGCGCTTCACATCGATAACTAGAACTTTACAGACACGACTTCATAGACTCTCTAGGACTCTCGAACTCTAGGCTCTGATACCAAGTTTGTCACACCCCGAGCTTACACCTTGGGTGGGACCGGCACCCAGAGACCATTTCTGGCCCCAAGCAAACCCTTGGCCTGGCTTTCTTAACTCAGCGGAAAACTAACCCAACAGAATAACTTAATGCAAATGCAAGATTACAAAACAACTCAACTTATAAAATCTGGCCACAAAGGCAACTCGAATCTCAAAATAGAATATTTACATATATACATAGATGAGAGACTCAAAACTAACTGACTAACTGTCTATAAAGCCTCTAAAATACTGAGATGGATGTTGGGACAGACCCCGCAACACCCTAATAAAACAAAACTAAGAACACAAAATAATTGAGTCCTCCGGAATGCGAAGAGGCTCACCACTGACTATGGAGTGCTCAGCTGGATCAACGGTGTACTGGATGCTGATCTTGGGTACCTGCGTCTGCATCATAATAAGATGTAAGCCAACAGGCATCAGTACATAAAATGTACGAGTATGCAAGCTGGAAAGCTAAACCATAACTTAAGCTTGAAAGGAATACAAGAAAACAATTACCTTGGCCCTGTACGACTCAAGAATAACTGTACTCAATATATATAAGGCAATACGACACATGCGATATATACAGCTTTTAAAACATTGTAAACAACTTAGTTCGTTAATGATTAAAGCAATAACAAATCAACTTTACTTATATAAAAGTAATATAACTTTAGTGGGAGATTCTTTAACCGACAACCACCACTATGAGCCCTAGTGGTGGTACAACCTTTTACCTCACGTTGCCCAAGGACCATCCTATACCTGGCCGTGATAGAGTAAGCTATCTTTACTAAGTGGATCCACTAGCTTAACTTACGTGATAATCTAAAAAGTATGACCCGTTAAATCCCATGTTGGCCGCATGGTTCTTATGGAGAGTTGAGTTAATATGAACTCGTGTCCCCAACTCGGTGCTCAAGACTACTCCCAAAAAATATACTTTAGCTCATAAGTGCTTTAAACACATATTTCTTTAGTTTGAGATAATTACTCAAAAATCTAGCCCAAAGGCTCTCTTGGAATCGATGTTCCTTTCTTACTTAAATGTAAAAACATTTAGAAACTTCTTTGGGTAATACATAGTTTCCTAATAACTTTTGAGAAATGAACTCAACTCTATACTCTTTACTCAACTTGAAACTCTTGACTCTTTACTCTTTACTTGACTTGAAACTTGAGCCTTAAAAATGAAGTTAAAACATTCAATAAAGACTCTTGAACAACTTTAAAGACTTGCTTTGACTCACTTCTTTAACTTCTAGACTTAACTCTTAACTTCACTTGACTTGGAAACTAACTCTCCTTGAATTGGAATTATGGATTCAATGTGTTTGATCACATGTTATGGACGAGTTCTTGACGTTTAGATGTACCTTGGAGTGTTGAAAACAACTATGAAACATAGGTACAATACCAAGGAACATGCATGGGAAAGTGGGGAATGAAAGGTAAAGAGAAGGAGTGGTGTCCTTGGCGCTCTAAGAGGCACGGCGCGCCAGCCCTCAATTTCAGAGGGCCCTGCTGGGCGTTCTGCCCCAAGGGGAAAGTTCAGCATCCCTTTTTTGGGGTGTGCTGGCTGGCGCGACACCCCAGCCATTTTCCCTCAAAAATCTGACTTTTTTTCCCTTTGTTTTTCCGACTCTAAACCCCTTAACTTCAAAGGTTCCAGCAGCAAACACTTAGAATCATAAAGACCCTTAACATACAATAGATTCAACTCAAAATCACAACCGGAAACATGTCCCAAATCAACAATGAACTTCAACAACACAATCAACAACATCAACAACACAACCTAACAATTTCAACAACATCAACAACACAACCCAACAATTTCAACAACATAACCAATCTTTTCTCGAAAATAAAATGAGTTTGACGTGTGGGGGAAAAGATCAACCCATCACTATGAACTCACATACCTAGTAGGGATCACCTCGGACGATATCCACGACGATTTTTGACGGAAACTTGCTTGATCTCCTCTTTTTTCTCTTCTTCTCCTCTTCTTCTCTTCTTCACTCAAAACCCTCACTCTCACTCTTTTAAAATGGGACAAACTGATCTAAAAATTAGTCCAACACTTAAATATAACCAAAAGAATTGATTAGGGAAAAGACCAAAATGCCCTTAAAATTTTTGGACGGATTTCCCTACCACTGCCCAATTTCCAAAGGGCATAACTCACTCATACAAACTCGGAATGGAGTACAATTGGTGGCGTTGGAAAGATCATTCCACTAGATTGGTAAACATAACTGAAACTACACCTAACTCATCCTGAGCTAGGATTTATGACTGTTCAAAGTTGGCCAAAAACTCATTTTTTTCCCATACTTAACCAAATTTCCATATTTTTGAATTCCTTCCAAAAATAGTTAATTCTTATTCTAAGCCTCTTCATAGCTATTTCAAATTGTCGGATGTTACAATATATCCCCCTTGGGAACATTCGTCTTCGAATGAGGTTACTCTTACAAGGCTAAGGGTGCAGCATCAATTCAAACACCCAACAAGCAATCATGCAAATACAACAACAACATGCTCATGAAAATTTTAAAGAGCACTAAGAAGGAAATTAGTACCTTGATCTACAATTACTCTGGATTCAAAGAGATATGGATATCTCTTCTTCATGTCCTTTTCAGCTTCCCAAGTAGCTTTCTCAACAAACTGGTTCCTCCAAAGGACCTTAACTGATGCTATATCTTTCATTCTCAACCTACGAACTGAAGAGTAATAGGACTAAGGGGGGGGGGGAGCTATCCTCAACTAAGTGAAACATAAATAAACATAACACATAAAATGGAGGCGAAAGCAAACCCAAAACTATATATACAAAAGATATCTCACAAAACCTTGAAATCAGATATACATAACTACTAAAAGAGTACAAGTCCCAAAAGTAGACCACAGAAACAAGACTGCCTTAAAAATCAAAAGGAAAGTCAAAATGTAAATATGGAATGGAGACAGGAAATCCCAGAACGCCATGTGCTCACCCTCGTCTCCAAAACAGACTACTACAAGCTCGACCTCAATGCGGATAGCTGGTGCTCGGACCTGCATCACGAAAATAGATGCAGAGTGCGGCATGAGTACCAAAGCAAGTGGTACCCAGTAGGAATCATAGGTCGAGACTGAGCAAGAAAGGTAAAAACAATCGGAAAAGATAGAATCAAACACGAACATAGGTTAACATAAATAAGAACATATCTATCAAAAAGCTAGTCTAACGATATTTAACTTAAACCTAGGTAGGTCCCCATAAGACCCACTAGGTACACTCATGCACAAACAAACAAGAACCTGAACGAACTCCCATAAGCCCGACAAGTACACAAAGAAGCCACAACTACAGAAACCAAAGGAAACCCAACTCTGAAACGACACAACCAACAACTCCAACCTAGTCAACAAGTCTGACTTCCACATCTGGCCACCTAGCCCACCTACAACTCTGTGGCATTACCCATCCACGCGAGTGTCATGAGGGGGTAAATCAATCCCTTCTAAAAGCCCTAATCCAACTGCCCTATAGGCTAACTGATTAACGTATCAACTACACCTCATTCTATACTAGGTATAGATGATCGTTAAGAAGTATAAACCCAACAGAGAGTTGTGGTCGATCCTACAGAGAGTAGTTATGTATTGAATTCAAATATGAAGTTATAATAGTGATTTTTGTACCTAAAGGACTAGAGATTTTCAAAAACGATTAGTGAAATTTAAAGGGTGACAATAATGTCAGGGTGAATGGGTTTTTAGATCAGAAAACAGCCTCAACAAGTAACTGAGAACAACCAAATAGGAGAAAGGTACTTGGGGGATTGACCAACCAATTGCTAAATGTAACTCAATGGGTGCAAATTTCTAACCAAAAGTGCTAACTCTCCATGGGTAAGATGGACTTAGGTGAGGCATTTTTCTCTCGAACAACTATCCCGTTTCAATTGAGTTCTCTCGAACCTCAATGCCTTAAACATAAAGATCAGTCCACAATCTCACTACATCCACTCTCTCGAGCTTAATACATAGCATGAGTCTTAGGATTCACTCTCTCTCGATGAATCCATCATGACCCACTAACTATGAGTGCCAACTTATCACTTTAGCTTTACATTTCTTTCTCAAGCAAGCATAAAACACTAATTTTTTTAAAAATAAACATGCAATAGAGTAGTTAAACCACAGCGATATGTTAGACCCATTTTGGATTAGCACTAAAATTAGTAATAACTAGCACCCATCAAGCTACATTCAATAATTAATCACATTGTTAAACCCCCAAAATTTGGGGTTTTAGCTAATCATTATAAAAGAAAGAAAACCGGTACCCAATACATTCTCCATAGCTGGGTATTGAAAATCAAAGTTCTAAGATGAATAATATCTTTTCTAGTACAATACCCAATTGAAATCTCTTGCCAAAATTGCTTAAAATCCACAAGAATAGCGCTTTTGTTTTCTATATTTCATTCCACAATGATTGAATACCTTTTCGCTCTTCCAAAAGTTAATTTATATTGATCTGAGATGTTGCTTTTTGGGGTTGATCAGCAAGAAAAGTAGAGCTTCGCCGACGAGTCGGTGACTCGCCGATTATTCTAGTCCATTACCCCTTTTTTAATACCTTTTCTGCATTCAGACACTATAACTTTAGGCGATCTAGATCAGGATCACCGATCACTGCCGCGATGCACCTTTAATTCTTTTAGCTCACCAATTCAATTTCATCTTGGTCTTGATCAGTGCGTTCGGCGGTATAATTTTCTTTCGTCGACGCAGTTAGCGATTTACCGATAGAGAACGCAGTTCGCCTAAGTTTCCCCCATTTCAGGCTCAGTGTTCTATAAAATTAGGTGGTCTAGGGGAAACTCGGCAACTCACCGAGTTCTCTTGGTAATTTTCAGGCTTTCTTGTCTCTCTTTTTTCAGCTTGTGTTGTTCCTTTTTTCTTGTTAGTGTCCTTGCTTTATTCTTCAATTCATATACCTGAAAATCAAGGATTTAACATCACTTTATAGCACAAATTAAGCATTTTAGGACACTAAATCTATATAAACAAAGCCCTAAATGAGTCCAAATCTTAGACTCATTAACACCCCCAACTTAAACTTTTGCTTGTCCACAAGTAAAAATCAAGTTCAGTAGTTCAAGAAGGATGTCTCAAATAGTACTACATAAGACTCAACATGAATGCACATATCAAGACTTAACTTACTCATGCAATGACCAAGTATGCACTCAAAGATTCAAATTGTGACTCACCGTTATCAAAGATGCTCAAGTTCACAATGCTTACTTCAAATGTAGGTTCAAGCTCAACAAAGGTACTCAAATTCCCTCACAGCAAAGATGATTCCCTATTCACACCAAGTTCTTCAACAATTTATGGTTCTGGAATCACATACGACTCTCACACTCACAAAGATGGACACATGCATGACTTCACTCATAGGTTTGCCCTTATTTTCCAATCAACATTGGCTTCAGCTCACTCAAGATCAAGGCTTTTAATGATGTTGAGTGCAAAGGTATGTTCATTTAGGCTCAGTGGTTGCTACCCTCATGAAATGTGGTCTGATCATCACTTTCTTCCTTTTCTTTAACACTTTGATCATGCTCATAATTCACCCCATTATTCACTTTAAAATGGATTACCGAATACCCTATTTATTTTGCAACTTCAACTACTTTATTTCACAACTTTTTCATTCTTTTTCTTTGTTTTTTCTTGTTTTCTCTTTTTTTTTGTATGGAGGAGTTCCATCTTTTTCAAAACCATTGTTCTAAGGGAATTTTTTCACACTTCTTGATATACCTTCTCTTTTTACCACACCCCCAACTTAGGTTTTTGGCCTAAGTTGGCTATTCAAACCAACCACACTTCATGAGGGTTATAGGTGAAACGATAAAGAGGGGTCACAATTGTTCAAGTTTCTTCCAAGAAAAAGGATTAGGCTCAAAGGTGTTCAAGCAAAGTTCACACCATCTCACAAGGTTTTCCACAAAAAGAGGTATAATATCAATTTGTTTCACTCATCAAATTTTTTGCTTAAGATTATTTCAAGAGCTTGCAGCACTTAGTCAACTGGACCAACGGGGAAAATTCTAGGTGTTATCACACACAATATTCAAGGTACGCTCATCACACAAGGCATTGGCAGCAATATCAAATGAGACACCACACTTTCTAGCTAGTGTGCAATGTTCATCACAAGAGACTCATTCGATAATCAACTAGTCACAACGAGATGCAAAAAGTCCACACATTGTCTATACAACTTCATTTACTCTCATCGTAGTAGCACATTCATTTCGTTCAATTACGAGCACTATTTAAGTCATTGGTATTGATCATAATCGATACTCGAATAACTTTCGAGAGAACACAAAATTTAATAATCAGACTCCTACCACCCCTACCAAAAGTATCCAACATTGTGCCCAATGCAAGTAGAGAACAAACATTAACAAATATAAAGATAAAGTATGGGCAGTCAAACAAATAGAGTAGGGAGACAAGGAATCTTCACTAGGCACCCATTTGGAGAAGGGTTGCTGCAATTGCCGAACCGTTTGGCAATTCGCCAAACTGGCTGCAGATCGCCAAATTTTCCAGTAAGCAACCATTCCATTTTGGGGCAGGAAGGCGAACAAGAGCATGTCCGCCGAATCACTTCAACACATGGCTTAATGGATGTGAGACCTTACCAAAAGATCTAAGACTCCAGGCTATCAGGGCTGGTGCAAAAATAAGGAAAAAGTCGAGTCACCCAATCAGCTTAGCGAATCACCGAGTGGGCATGTATCCCACCTAATGTTCCAGTGTCTCAGCCAACTGTTGATGCTAGAAAGGCAATCAACTACGTGATTGCCGAGCTTACTCGGCATACCGCCGAACGGGTCTTAGCCTCATAGAATCAGTTACACCTGCACATTCAACACACATTATTCAAAATAACTAACACTTGGGTTGCCTCCCAAGAAGCACCTTATTTAATATCGTGGCACGACGTGAAAATGATTTCAAGCAGCTTTCAGATACACCACTTCAATCACAGAAATTTCATGGCATTCTCCAAAATACAACTTCAAGCGCTGCCCATTCACCTTGAAGGAAGGGCCATCTTTACCTTCGACTTTAATGGCTCCATTTATGAATACCCATGTTACTCTAAATGGGCCTGACCATTTTGATTTAAGCTTTTGTAGAAAGACTATCAGTCGAGAATTATATAGCAACACCTAATTTCCAACTCGAAACTCTCTCCTAAGGATTTAGAATCATGCCACTTTTTCATTTTTTCTTCGTAGAGGGCTGAAATTTTGTACGTCCTAAACCTAAATTCATTAAATTCATTTAGTTGGTATACTCTTCCTTTTGAAGTCTTGGTCCAATCCAGATTTAGAGCCTTTAATTCCCATAATGCTTTGTGTTCCAGCTCAACCGGTAAATGGCAAGATTTTCCCAAAACTAGCTAATAAAAAGACATACGAATTGGTGTCTTGTAGGCAGTGCATTATGACCACAGAGCATCATCCAGATTTTGAGACCAATCAGTTCTATTTGCATTGCCAGTCTTAGCAAAGATAATCTTGATATCATGATTCAAAACTTCCACTTGGCCACTCGTTTGAGGATGCTATGATGTTGCTACTTTATGTCGCATCCCATATTTGCTCAATGCAGATGCAAAAAACATGTTGCAGAAATGGGATCCACTATCACTAATAATAGCCTAAGGGGTGCCAAACCTAGTAAAGATGTAGCATTTTAATAGCTGAACAACACTTTTTCCTTCATTGTTTGGTAGTGCTAAAACTTCGACCCATTTAGAAACATAATCTACTGCCACCCAAAAGGTATTTATTACCAAATGAACTCACAAATGAACTCATGAAATCTATTCCCCAAATATCTAATAACTTAACTTCCAGAATAGGTTTGAGAGGGAGCTCATGTCTTCTGGACACTCCACCTTGTTTTTGACATTGTACACATTTCTTAACAAATTCATGAGCATCTTTGTAAAGGGATGGCCATTAGTAACCACTTTGAAGGATTTTAGCAGTTGTACGCACTCTACCATGATAACCATTAACCGATGAAGTATGACAAACATGGATAATTTTATTAATTTCCTCTTTCGGCACACATCTCCTAATGATATGGTGTGCACACTCTCTGAATAAGTATGGTTCATCCCAAAAGTATTTATTGACATCGAACAAGAACCTCTTTTGTTGATAGGAGTTCAGTTCTTCCGGTATCACTCCACATACTACTTAGTAGCAAAATCAGCATACTAAGGAGTTTGTTATAGAATTACCGTGAATACCTGTTCATCAGGGAAGATATAATTTATTTCCACATCCAACTCATCATTTTCCTTGCCTTCTAACCTTGATAAGTGGTCAGCCACCCGATATTCATAACCTCTTTTGTCTTTGACTTGATAATTAAATTCTTACAACAATATCACCCACCTTATCAATCTTGGCTTGGCATCTTTCTTTGCCATCAAAAAACACAGAGTAGTATGATTAGTGTGTACAACCACTTTGGTGCCTAGCTAGTATGCCTGGAATTTCTCAAATGCATATACCACCACAAGTAATTCTTGCTCCGTAACTGTATAATTATGCTGAGCACCATTCAGAGTATTGCTTGCATAGTAAATGAGATAGAATAGCTTGTTGCATTTTTGTCCTAACATGACACCTAATGTCGTACCACTTGCATCACACATCACTTCGAAGGGTGCTGACCAATCGGGACTAATGATCACCGGGGTGGAAATCAATTTCTCTTTCAAACACTTAAAGGCTGTCATACATGCATCATCAAAGTTGAATTTTACTTACTTCTCTAAGAGCTTGAACAAAGGGTGTGCAATTTTTGAAAAGTCTTTGATGAACCTCCCATAAAAGCTGGCATGCCCCAAAAAACCATAAATATCTTTCACCGAGATTGGTGGTGGTAGCTTCTCAATTAGTTCAATATTTTCTTTATCAACTTCCAGCCCTTTTTGTGATACTGTGTGACCAAGAACTATACCTTCTCTAACCATGAAGTGGAATTTCTCCCAATTTAGGACCAAATTTGTCTGCACACATCTTTGAAAGACCTGCCCCAAGTGTGCCAAACATGCTTCAAAAGTGTCACCCATAACTGAGAAGTCATCCATGAAGACTTCTATCGAATTTTCTACCATATCAACAAAAATAGATAGAATGCAACGTTGAAATGTTACTCGGGCATTACATAACCCAAACGACATTCTTTTGAAAGCAAATGTCCCATATGGGCAAGTGAAAGTGGTTTTCTCTTGGTCTTCTGGAGTTATAGAGATTTGATTATATCCAAAGTATCCATCTAACAAGCAATACCATCCTCTTTCTGAAAGTCGATCAAGCATTTGATCTATAAAAGGCATGGGAAAGTAATTTTTTTTCTATCCACGAGTTTAACTTCTGGTAATCGATGAATACTCATCATCCTGTTACCATTTTCATAGACACAAACTCCAACTTTTAATTTGGGAAAACTGTGATGCCTCTCTTTTTTGGTACACATTGTACCAGACTCACCCCCACTTGCTATCCTCAATAGGGTAGATCACACCTGCATCCAACCACTTTATTATCTCATTTTTACCACATCTTGCATCGGTGGGTTCAATATCCTTTAATGCTCAACACTCGGTTTACATTCGCTATCAAGATGAATTTTGTGAGTGCAAATGCCGAGAGGAATGTCCATTATGTCAGCGATAGCCCATCCAATAGCTTGGATGTATCTTCTCAACACTTCAAGAAGTAACTTTACTTGCCATTCAAGCAAATTAGCTGCAATGATTACGGGTATGGTTTTATTCACCTCCAAGAATGCATATTAAAGATGTGAAGGGAGCACTTTAAACACAAGCTTCGGTGGTTCCTCCGTTGATGGTTTTGTGGGAGGACTTTCTCAAAATTTTAGATCAATATCCATGTAACACTCCAGAAATTTGTAGACTAAACTAGAACTAAAATAAAAGGGGTAAGAGTCAAGAAAGAGGGCAAGGGCCTAAATTACCTAGGAAGAGTGAAGGAAAACATTTTATCCTTTGGACCTTTTGGCGAAGGGGGCAGCATGGTCGCCCAAGTGACTTAGTGAGTCGCCAAAGAGCACTTGGGGTCACCTAGTGGACTGTCCCCATGAGCTAGCTGCTGGAAATTTAGGCTAGCTAGGTCAGGCTCGCCAACTAGGTTGGCGCATCGCCTAAGGTACCTCCTCATCACCTAGTAGGCTGCTTCCTCAGGGAGGAATTCTGGAAATTTTGGCGTACCAAGGGTCCACTTGGCGAGCCAAATCGTGCAAGTTAGGTAGTTTTAAGTTAGAACTTTGGGGATCTTTAGTTATTCTTCCAAAATTGAACCTACAATGTTTTACTCTTTCCCTAGTAAGTATATAAGCTTTTTAGACTCAAATTTTCCCCAATTAAGTCATTTTCATAGAATAAAAAAGAAAACCCAAAACTTCGTATTCTCCAAAATCATTTCTCTCTATAGAACTCAAGGAAGAAGAAGAGTCAGATTGGAGCTAGGGCTTGAAGAATCAAGGCTATTTCACTCAAATTCTTTGAAGAATCATTAATAAGGTATGGTAGTCTTTCATCCTTGGATAATTTCCATCTAAGGAGTCCCTCCAAATTCAATTTCAAAACTAGTGATTTTCCCCAATGTTAGAGTTTGACTTCAATCTCGTAGGTTCTTTCCAAAAAATGTTTTTAATGGTTGATTTATGATGGATTATGATTTAATTGATGATATATTGTTGATTTATGATGAATTCCCCCCCAGAACTCATGAAATCCCTAATTTCCCAAATTTGGATCTTATGGTGTGAATTGTTGATTCTAGAAGGATTGATTTGAGAGTATGCTTATTATAGTTGGGTTACTTGAATCATACTATCATTCATGTATATTTTAGTAATTTTAGATGTCTTGATCGCTTGTGGCCTTCAAAGGTAAGATATGTGAATTATGCATTATTATGAGGGCTAAGTAAGGGCCATAATAACACTTTGAGAGTAAAGTGAATATGATCATGATCTAGTTGTTGTTGAGTTGTTACTCTCATGAGCATATTTATGTATGAGTATGATATGATTCGAAAGGTTTGTCACATATGATGATTCTAAGGTTGGTAGACTAGTCTCACCTAATGAATCTATGAGCTTTAACATGAGTTGTGTTGGTTTGAGTGTCAAGATATGCTTCCATAATTATGAATTTAAGTCAAGACTTATTATGAACTCAATGGGAATTAATGCTTAGCATCGAGTGGATATGAATATGAGATGGAAGCTTATATGATAGTTGAGTCCCGCTTTCCAGATGGGTTCCTTTTACACTAGTTGACTTCGGGTTCCCAAAGTAGGTATCTCATGAGCTGAAAACCTTCTACCGTAGTTGAGTCTGAGTTTCTAGAAGCAATCTCCTTATCCCATAAACTATGTGCCCACACAGGTCTTTAGCTAGTGGATCCACTTAAGCTAAGAGTTTGGTTCTACCTTAGGTAAGTAGGAAAACCACTTTTTGATGTGGGGTAGACACCAGAATCCATGGTAAGATCAGATGGTCTATGTCGAGAAAAGCTAATTCCTCTATGATGATATGACCTAGAATATGAGTTATGAACTATAGTTATTCAATGAGTTTTCCTTAGTGTGGGTAGGATTATGGGATCTTGTTCATGCATTGCACAAGGATTCTTTGAGGGTATTATGGTTTGTTTCCAATATGATATGATGATCTATATGTTGAATATGCTCATGACTTATTCATTTGCACTTATTTTCATGATGATTCCTAAACTTGGTAAAGTGCATAGTTTTCAACTAAAATGTCTTTTTTAGCATGTTTTAAGGATTTTATGCATGACTATCATACTTAGTGTAAGATTTGTACTAACCCATATTTCTTCTACATTTTTCACAAAGTGTAGGTTCTGTTGTTTAAGGTGAGCTTTCTTTGATACTAGCTTGGATCAAATTTTCTCTAAGCTTGTGGTGAGTCCTCATGGATCTGAGGATGAGTGATATATGTTGTTCCTTTTCTTTTGTTGTATTAGACTTTTGAATTTCTTTTGTAAGGGATCTAACCCTATTTGAGAGTTCGATTGTATTAGATGGCTAAATGAGACAATGTCTAGACTTCCGCTTTGCTTTTATGAAAATTTTCTTAAGACTTGAAAATGTGTTTTAACTCTTCATTTTTCTTTACTTATGTTATGATATGCTAAGTGGTTTACATGGTGCCTTTTTCAGAGTCCTATGTGCCATGTTACATCTAGGGGGTACCCTTAGGTCGTGCCAAACTTGGTAATCAGAGCAAAAGGTTTAGAATGATTCTAGGATGATGTCTCATAATCCACGTCTAATAAAGTCTTGTTCATGAGTGTGAAGCACGCCACATTTATGAATGAGAGGCTATAAGATGTTTGGAAACTTCACTTCTTTCACTACTCTTATGTCGTGCCATAGAGTTTAACTCTAGAAGGTCTTCCTTCTGATCCTTCTCTTGTGTCTTCAGGTAATGAATATATGAAGGGCTAACACAAGAAGGGTGGAAGAGGAAAATGTGAATCAAGGAGTTCATAAAGGTAATCAAGCTTTTCAAGATAACCATTCCTCGACTAATCCTCTGGCTATGACGGATGTGAAGGTTAGGTCGGCCCTTGTAACTTTAGCTCAAGCTATGACGGCCTAAGCCAATAGAGATGGTAGGCCCCATGTGAACCCTAATTTGAATTCCATGGATTCTAGATTAAGGGATTTTACAAGAATGAACCCTCTTGTGTTTCTTGGTTCCAAAGTGGGAGAGGATCCTCAAGAATTTATGAAAGAAGTTTACAAGATAATTGATGCCATGGGGGTGACTTCGGTAGAAAAAGCAGAGCTAGCCTCTTATAAATTATAGGGTATGGCCCAAGTATGGTATACTCAATCGAAGAGGAATAGGCCGGTAGGAGTGGGTCCCATAGATTAGAAGGCGTTCAAGAAAACATTCCTTGATAGATTCTTTCCCCAAGAGATGAGGGAAGTTAAGGTGGCAGAATTTATTAACCTTCGTCAACGAAGTATGAGTGTTCAAGAATATTCTCTAAAGTTTACCAAATTGTCCGAGTATGCTTCGGCTATGGTGGCGGATCCAAGGGATGAGATGAGTAGGTATGTGATGAGTGTATCCAAAGTGGTAAGAAAAGAATGTCGTACGACAATGCTCCTCCATGATATGGATATCTCGCGTCTTATGGTGTATGCCCAACAAATAAAGAATGAGAAACTCCAAGGCAACAATAGGGAGGTGAAAAGAGCTAGAACTGGTGATCGGAATTTCTCCAATGCTAAATTTGATGGACAAGGTCGAACAAGGTTCAAACAGTGGTTCTCCAATCAAGGCTCCTCTAGTACTCCAAGGGTCGACAAGGATAGGGTTTCCAACCCTAAACCTCAAGGAGGTAATAGTGGTGGTTCATATGTTGATAGGCCTAATTGTGCAAAATGTGGTAGAAAACATGAAGGAAAGTGCTTAGTTTGCTTGGATGGTTGTTATGGGAGTGGAAAGAGTGGCCACAAAATGAGAGAAGATAAGCAAGCTCCTCCAAGTAGTTCAAACTCCAATGCTAAAAAACAAAACCACTTTTATGCGCTTCAATCCCGAGGTGACCAAGAGAGCTCCTCGGATGTGGTGACCAATATGTTACAAGTCTTTTCTATTGATGTATATGCTTTGTTAGATCCCGGTGCCACTTTGTCTTTTGTGACACCTTTTGTGGCCATGAAGTTTGAAATACTCCCCGAAGTTTTAGTAGAGCCTTTTTTGTTTCTACCCCGGTTGGTGACTCGGTAGTAGTGAAAAGTGTCTATAGGAGTTGCCATATTTCCTTGTCTTATAAAGTTACCAGGGTAGATTTGGTAGAATTAGACATGGTAGATTTTGATGTGATTTTGGGTATGGATTTGTTGCAAGCATGTTATGCCTCTATATATTATAGGACCCTGGTGATCAAATTCCAATTCCCAAATAAGCCCATTCCAGAGTGGAAAGGGGGAAATTCTATCCTTAGAGGTCAATTTGTTTCTTGCCTTAAAGATAGGAAAATGATCTCCAAAAGGTGTATTTATCATCTTGTTAGGGTGATGGATGTTGAGTCCGAAATCCCTTTTCTTGAGTCGGTTCCGGTAGTGACTAAGCTTTCAAAAGTTTCCCTCGATTATTTACCTGATATTTCTCCCGAATGGGAAATAGATTTTGGCACTGATCTTTTACCGAATACGCAACCTATCTCTATTCCTCTTTATAGAATGGCTCCGACCAAGTTGAAAGAGTTTAAAAAGCAACTAAGGGATTTGTTAGACAAGGGTTTTATTCGTCCGAGTATCTCTCCTTGGGGTGCTCCGGTGTAGTTTGTTAGGAAGAAGGATGGGTCTCTTAGGATGTGCATTGATTATCGTCAATTGAACAAAGTAACCATTAAGAATAAATATCCCCTTTCGAGAATCGATGACTTGTTTGATCAACTTCAAGGGGCTAGCTACTTCTCCAAAATTGATCTTTGTTTGGGTTATCACCAACTAAGGGTGAGAGGTAATGATATACCCAAGACGACTTTCCAAACTAGGTATGGGCACTATGAATTCCTTGTGATGTCATTTGGTCTATATAATGCCTCGGTTGCATTTATGGATCTAATGAAGATAGTGTTTAGACACTACCTTGATATGTTTGAGATCGTGTTTATTGATGATAGCTTGATCTATTAAAGGAGTGAAAATGATCATATGGACCATTTGAGGATTGTGTTGCATGTCCTTAAAGACCACTAACTTTTTGCAAAGTTTAGTAAGTGTGAGTTTTGGTTAAGGTCCTTAGCTTTCCTCGTTCATATTGTGTCAAGAAAGGCTATTGAGGTATATCCTAAGAAGACAGATGCAGTCAAGAGTTGTCCTAGACCTCTGAATCCTTCTGATATTAGAAGCTTTATGGGTTTGGCCGGTTACAATAGGAGGTTTGTTGAGGGATTTTCCTCCATTTCATCTCCGTTGAAGGCTTTGACTCAAAATAAGGCTAAATTTGAGTGGTCGGAGGCTTGTGATAAAAGCTTCCAAGAATTGAAATATAGACATACTTCCGCTCCATATGTTGACCTTACCGGAGAGTACAAATGGGCTTGATGTATATTGTGACACCTCTCGAGTGGGTTTGGGATGTGTCCTCATGCAAAACAATAAAGTGCTTGCCTATGCCTCAATGTAACTCAAGGTACATAAGAAGAATTACTCGACCCATGATCTTGAATTAGCAGCGGTGGTATTTGCTTTGAAAATATAGAGACATTACTTGTATAGGGTCCATGTGGATGTCTTCACCGATCACAAGAGTCTTCAATATGTGTTTAGTCAAAAAAACTTGAATCTTTGACAAAGAAGGTAGTTAGAACTTTTGAAAGATTATGACATGAGTGTCCTGTACCACCCCGGCAAAACTAATGTGGTAGCGGATGCAATTAGTAGATTATCCATAGGTAGGGTGACTCATGTAGAGAATGAAAAGAATGAATTGGTTCGTGAGGTACATAGATTGGCCTGGTTAGGTGTCTAACTAGTAGATTCCCCTAAGGGTGGTGCCACGGTTCATAATGCCTCTGATTCATCCTTTGTGGTAGATGTGAAGTCTAAACAAGACCTTGATCCTATATTAGTTGAATTGAAAGAATCGGTACTCAAGAAGTTCGTTGAGGCTTTCTCCAAAGGGGGAGATAGGGTACTTAGGTACCAAGGCCGATTATGTTTTCCATATGTGGATGGGTTAAGGGATCAAATCTTAGAGGAGGCTCATAGTTCTGAGTATCCTATTCATCCAGGAGCCACTAAGATGTACCGTGATCTACGGAAAATCTATTGGTGGAATGTTATGAAAAAGGATATTGCAAGATTTGTAACCAAGTGTCCTAATTGTCAACAAGTTAAGGTTGAGCACCAAAGGCTGTGAGGCTCATTGCAACATATACCAATTTGCACTTGGAAGTGGGAAGAGATCAATATGGATTTTATTATGGGTTTGCCTCGTACTCGAAGGCGACATGACTCTATTTGGGTCATTGTTGATAGGATGATAACATCAGCCCACTTTATTCCTGTCAAGGTTTCGCACTCGACAAAGGACTATGCCAATTTTTATGTAAGAGAGATAGTGAAGTTTCATGGTGTTCCTTTGTCTATTATTTCGGATCTGGGTACTCAGTTTACTTCACACTTTGGAAGTCATTCCAAAAAGGGCTTGGTACTAAGGTTAAGCTTAGCACAACTTTTCATCCCCAAATCGATGGTCAAACGAAACGTACCATCCAATCATTAGAAGACATGTTGAGGGCATGATTATAGATTTCAAAGGTAATTGGGATGACCACTTGCCATTAATAGAGTTTGCCTAAATTAATAGTTACCACTCAAGTATCGATATGGCTCCTTTTGAAGCCTTGTATGGTAGGAGATGTAGGTCTCCGATTGATTGGTTTGAGGTAGGTGAAATTGCTCTTATTGGTCCCAAATTAGTATATGAAGCTATTGAGAAGGTCCGGCTCATTAGAGAAAGGTTGAGAATGGCCCAAAATCAGCAAAAGTCTTATGCCGATGTTAGAATAAAGGATTTAGAATTTAAAGTTAATGATTGGGTCTATTTGAAAATCTCACCCATGAAAGGTGTGATGAGGTTAGACAAAAGGGGAAACTTAGTCCCCGGTATGTAGGCCCATATCAAATTTCGAAGCATATTGGGAAAGTTGCCTATGAGTTGGATTTGCCAAATGAATAGGCCCCGGTTCATCCGGTGTTTCATGTCTCCATGCTTAAGAAGTGTATTGGAGATCCGGTGTCCATTATTCCTTTAGAAGGGTTAGGAGTTGATGAAATCCTTTCCTATGAAGAGGTTCTGGTACAAATCCTAGACCGGCAAGTCAAGAAATTGAGAATCAAAGAAATAGCTTCCGTAAAGGTTTTGTAGAGAAATCAATTAGTTGAGAGTGCTACTTAGGAGGCCGAGGTTGATATGAAGTCCTTATATCCTCATCTCTTTCCTTCTACTGCTATTGTTCCTCTTGAGTTTTAGTGTTTAGGAGGTCATGTGTGTTATATGAGTTTTCCCATGATTCCCTTATGTTATGCATGTTCTTAATGAAATTCATGTTGAGTAAGGAAATGAGTTTTCATGATTTGTGTTCCTCATGTTGTTGTGTATTGAGTATGAGTTGCCTATTTGGCTTCATGAGATGTGTTGATGAACATGCTTTAGTATGCTTTTGAGCATATTGACATATTGGCTCCATGTTGTTGTGTGAGCATTATTTTAGTTGGAGAAGGTAGTTCCTCCTATTAATATGAGAAATATTGATTTTCTTGTATATTGGGATTGTAAAATCTAGTTTCTACTCCCTTGTATTGCGTTGATTATGTTTTTGAGATGGAGTTGATGTTTCCTCCTTTGAATTGTACTTTATTTTTATGTTTCATGCATGATGGACTGCTACTCTTGAGTCTCTTTTTCTGTGAGGTATCTAGATCGTCATTCGAGAACGAATATTCCCAAGGGGGAGATATTGTAACACTCGGGAAATTCATAGACTAAACTAGAACTAAAATAAAAGGCGTAAGAGTTAAGAAAGAGGGCAACACCGATAAGAACTTCTTCAACTTTTCATCCTCATTTTTCTTCTTGAGACATTGGGGAAGTGGAGGAGGTGTTTTGGGGAGAGGTTGCACCAATTTTAGATTGGAATGCTTTTTCCTACATCTTTTTGTAACTCTTTTGCAACTCTTTGTTGGATGAGTATCTCTTCTTCCTCAATACCTTTGTTTTCTTCATGAGCTTCATCATTACCTTTCATATCACCTACAACTACCTTTCCACTATGAGTAACCACAGCCAGATCGCTATCACCATCTTCCACCAAAGTTGTTATGTGTTTGGTCTTGTTATCCCCTATTATTTTTTACTCCAATTGTGCTGAAAATTGACTAAACTAACTTTCAAGTAGCTTGATTGCATCAGCATGATAGTTCACTTTATTGTTTAATGACGATAAATCGACTTTCATATGTTTTAGCAAGTCATCCGCTCCCTCACCTTTGTCAAGGATGCGAGACAACAAATCGTCCACTCAGAGACTACTTGAACTCTCCTTTCACTTTGGGCACTCACTCGATTAAGTGTGATCCTCTTTATGTTCATCCTCTCTTTTCCAAGAATCACTTTGCCCAGCCCATTCTTGATAGTATCTTCTCCGCTCTTTTTCTTTGTAAGAGTTCCAACCTTGATTCCCACCACGCTGCAAATAGCGTGGGTGGAAACCCTCCTCAAATCTGTGAGAGTTCCAACCTTGATTCCTACCCGGCTTTGATTAGCTTGAGGAAGAACCCTCCTCAACTCTGAAAACTCCTTTTGCTCCTTTGGATTTTCCCACATTTTCTACCACTTGTGCTTGTAGCAGCTTCATTTGGGATAACATCTTGGTGATGTTCTCATCCCTTTCTCTTTCTTTATTAAGTTGCTCTTGAGTCATTCTAAAGAAAAAAGGTTATACTTGATCTTCTTGAGTGTACCATGCTTGATTTATTTTTGTCATGTCATCGAGAAGAATTGAAGCCACCTCAAATGATTGCAACATTATTCCACCTCGAACCAGTAGATCAGCTACTCCTTTATTTACCAAATCAAGACTTCGATAAAAGTATTGGAGAAACACATTGTTTGGAAGTCCGTGAGTCGTGAATTGAAGTAGTAGCTTCTTGAACCTCAGCCATGTTTCATGGATAGGTTCACCTTTAAGTCACTTGAAACCTTGAATGTTGTTTCTGAGTTTCATCATCCTCGATGGGGGAAAGAACCTTGAATTGTATGTCTTGGTAAGCTCATCCCAAGATGTGATAAAATTCTTCGATAACTCAGCTACCCATTTGCTAGCTTCACTCGTCAGAGATAATGGGAATAATCTAAGATGAACTGATTCTTGTGATACGTTCTTGAATTAGAACGGACCACAAACCTCTATAAAATTCCACACATGCTCATGTAGGTCTTCGTGAATCAACCCACCATAAAGTCCCGTCATTTGCAGGAGATGGAGAGTTGTGCTAGTGACATGGAATATAACATTCTCTTCAATTGATGGTAGATAGATTGCACCAATCCCATTCAATTGGATTGGGTTATGCACACTATTCATATCATCAATATCACCTTGGTGGCCTACTTGGCTACCGTTAATCTCTGCCTACTCATTTCCTCTCTTATTCAACACAACCATAAAACAAATCAAGTTGATTCCATTTCAGCCAACCAAATCACAAATCAAACTTCGATAAGAGAATTCTAAATAACACTACTCCCCGGCATCGGCACCATTTTAATTAACGTATCAACTACAACTCATCTGATACTAGGTGTAGATGATCGTTAAGCAGTATAAACCCAACAGAAGAGTTGGGGTCGATCCCACAGAGAGTGGTTATTTATTGCATTCAAATATGAAGTTACAATAATGATTTTTGTAGCTAAAAGGCTAGATATTTTTGGAAATGATTAGTGAAATTTAAAGAGTGACAACAATGTCAGGGTGAAGGGTTTTTTAGATCAGAAAACAACCTCAACAAGTAATTGAGAACAACCAAATAGGACAAAGGTACTTGGGGGATTGACCAACCAATTTCTAAATGTAACTCAATGGGTGAAAATTTCTAACCAAAAGTGCTAACTCTCCATGGGTAGGATGGACTTTAGGTGAGGCACTTTTCTCTCGAACAACTACCCCGTTTCAACTGAATTCTCTCGAACCTCAATGCATTAAACATAAATATCAGTCCACAATCTCACTACATCCCCTCTCTCGAGCTGAATCCATCATGACCCATTAACTATGAGTGCCAACTTATCACTTTAGAATTATACTTCTTTCTCAAGCAAGCATAAAACACTAAATTTTATTGAAATAAACATGCAATAGAGCAGTTAAACTACAACGATAAGTTAGACCCACTTTAGATTAGCACTAAAATTAGTAATAACTAGCACCCATCAAGACACATTCAGAAATTAATCACATTGTCAAACCCCCAAGATTGGGGATTTAACTAATCATCATAAAAAAAAATATTCAGTACCTAATACATGCTCCATAGCTGGGTATTGAAAATCAAAGTTCTAAGATGAATAATATCTTTTCTATTACAATACCCAATTGAAATATCTTGCCAAAATTGTTTAAAATCTACAAGAATAGCACTTTTGTTCTCTCTATTTCGTTCCACAATGACTGAATACCTTCTCTTTCTTCCAAAAGTTAATTTATACTGATCTGAGATGTTGCTCTTTGGTGTTGATCGGTGAGGAAAGTTGGGGTTTGCCGACCGGTCGGTGACTCGCCGATTGTTCTAGTCCATCGCCCCTTTCTTCTTCACCATTTCCTCATTCAAACACGGTAACTTAAGGCAATCTAGATCAGGATCGCCGACCAATTCTGTGATGCGTCTCTAAGTTCTTTAGCTCACCAATTCAATTTCATCTTGGTCTTAATCAATGCGTTCGGCGGTACAATTTTCCTTTGCTGATGCAGTCAGAGATTCACCGATAGATAATGTAGTTCGCCTAAGTTTCCCCCATTTCAGTCTCAGTGTTCAATAAATTTTGTGGTTTAGGGGCTACTCGTCGACTCGCGACCTCTCTTGGCGATCTTCAGGCTTTCTTGTCTCTCCGTTTTCAGCTTGTGTTGTTCCTTTTTACTTGTTAGTGTCCTTGTTTTGTTTTTCAATCTATATACCTGAAAATCAAGGATTTAGCATCAATTTATTACACAAATTAAGCATTTGATGACCCTAAATCTATATAAACAAAGCCCCAAATGAGTCCAAATCTCAGACTCATTACAAACACTCCGGGGGTCCTGCCCAAGCAAGCCAAGTGTTCCATCTAACACTCCCGGGAGGCCTGCCCTAGCAAGACAGAGTGTGCAGGCCTGTCAACTCCAAAGAAGACCTCAAGTAACTTCTATCCAACTACCCATCAAGACAAGCACTCGAGGGCCCTGCCCAATGCCATCTAAGTGAGTAAGCTATCACTCCCGGGGGCCCTGCCTAATGCCAGCCAGAGTGTGCGGGTAAAACCAGCTCCGCAGAGGATCTTATCAAAATGGGTGAATCAACTCCAAACCATTGTGGATCGACGCCCACTACCAACTACCTCACACCAGAACCGACCCCGAAACACCCAAACCAAGTAAATACTATGCCTCCGATAATACATCAACATCACAAAAATAGGGAGAAAAGCCTGAAGGATCACAAGCAATAAAAGCCCAAAGCTAGGCTCAACTATCAGACCCAAGTCTTTTATGCCGGTCTACAAGGGCCTAGTCTATCTGAATCGATGTCGGATACATACCAAAGTCAACCATGTGCATGGGTCTAAGGTAACACTAGTCTTTTCTAGACTAAGGCCAAAGATAAATTCCAACATAAAATAAATAGCCAACTAGATACAACGCATGCAACGACAAATAAACATCCCAACAAGTAATTCACAAATACCCACAGATAAACAACCCTTCTGACAGCATAGTACTAACCTCGAAACAACACGAAAATAAACCTTACAGCATGGTTTCTGAGAAGAAGAGAAGGAATACTAGCAACCCACCCCAGATTCACATAATTTAGTATGCAATCACATGATTAGGCTCAATCTAAAGGAAAGGAAGTCGTAGCCTACTTGAAGGCCGACTGCGCGCGCTCCAAATCACTCTGCGAGAGCATTTCTTTTCTGAACAGTCTCGAATTGCTACCATGCTATCAAAAACAAAATCATACCATCATCACGATCGTTTAGACACTAAAATTATCAAAATCGGAGATAGACCAATTTCGAATAAAAATAGAGAAATGAGGGACCCACTCAGGAATTTCAAAAATTGACTCCGTCAAAAGGTCCTAAAACCTCTCCCGAGATAGTGTTCTAAAATAGAGCACCTCTCGAGGCTCGAAATAGCTCCATGAAACAACAAACCAAATTGCAAAACTTTATAGAAAAAGAGACTTGGGGTAGCTAATTATAACGCAGATACACCACAATCAGAGACTTTTTGACACGCTCCGGACAGTTACCCACATATCCAACACAATCCCGAACACGTCGGACTTTGAATCACCCGAAATAGAGTTTTAGAACTCGAGATATTGAAGATTAAAAATGAGGCTGAATCTAATCTTTTGCTATATAAATAGTAGCTCTGACGGTCACTAAGAGCTAAATCTGGTCGCCTAACGACCAAATTCTGGTAGCTAAAGGTCTGTACAAGAAACACCAGATTTTGCTATATACTTTTTAAAAGTCTCCTAACAGACACTCGAAATTTGTTTAGATACCCGTGTAAATAAACCAGATATGCTACACCCCTAAATTTGACATTCTGGACTCAATGACGCATTCAAAATTTCCATACGAGGTCATTTTGACAAAAAGTGGGCCCCACATCCAAATGCCATTTTTAGCTATTTTCCTCAACAGGCCTCAGAATAAGATCAAAAGCCCTGGGAAGTTCACGAAGCGTCATTTTAGACAAAACTCGGCATTTTGGAACTAATCATGCTGATAGAATTCTCATTCGAGCGAGTTTACCAAGAATGTTGACCAAAGTCAAACTTAAGCCAAAATTCAAAGGCTAAAGCGCCAAATGGCCCAAAGTCACACCGAAAGCGTCAAGACTCATGCCAACCATGCTACTAGGATAATTGTTTGCTCCGGAGCTGATGAAATCATCAGAATTCCAATCTGAGGTGATTTCTCTGAGGTTATGACTTGAATCAAGTTTTCAAGTTTCAAAAGCTCAAAAATAGGAAACTCGGCATAAAATCGAAAATAACGACAGTTGACCGAACAATCAGTTCCAGGAGGTCATAAATGACTTGTGGTCTCTTTAAGAACGCTCTAAATAACAAAAGGAAGGCATAAACACAAATATACTTGGAGGGTCATTACAACAGCTACTACTACAAGGACTTTCATTTGTGAACTATGAGACAAAAAGTACTTGAGGGCTCAAATAAGCTGGGGAACTACTCCCGCTTCTCTTGCTTGGTCTCCCAGGTAGCCTTCTCGACTAGACGATTCCTCCAATGGACCTTCACAACTAGAATGGTTTTAGACCTCATCTGCCTCACATCTCTAGCCAAATTAACAACTGGCTCCTCAATATAGGTCAGGGGACCATCCAACTCAACGACATCATACTGGAGCACATGAGACTCATCTAGAACATAGGGGCAAAACATTTAAACATGGAAAACTAGGTGAATCATTGAGAATGCTAGGGGTAAGGCTAACTCATAGGCTACATCACAAACTGTCTTCAAAATCTCCAAATGCCTAATGTGCATGGGGCTAAGCTTACCCCGCCTCTCAAATCTTATCACGCCCTTCATGGGTGATACTCGGAGGAATACTCAGTCACCTACAACAAATCTAAATGGTTGACGCCTGCAATCCGCATAACTCTAATGTATACTCTGAGCCGTTCTGAGCCTATCCTGAATTAACCTCACATAAACTAAGGCCTCCATAAACAAGTCTGTACCATGCAGCCTAGGCTCCATACACTCAAACCAATAGACTCGAGTGCGACAACGCCTACCGTTCAAGACCTCAAATGAGGCTATCTGAATGCTAGAATGGTAGTTATTGTTGTACGATAACTTCTCCAAAGGAAAGAACTGGTCCTACTGACCTCTAAAGTCCATAACACAGGTACGTAACATATTCTCAAGAACCTGAATAGTATGGTCTGACTAGCCATCAGTTTGTGGGTGAAATGATGTGCTAAGATCGACACAGGTGCCCAACTCCTCCTGAAATACTATCCAAAAGTTGGAGGTGAACTATGAACCCCAATTTGAAATGATAAAAACAGGCACACCATGAAGACGGACTACCTCTCGAATGTAGATACGAGTTAACCTCTCAGCATTGAAAGAAGTATGAACTAGAAGAAAGTGTGTTGACATGTTTAATCGATCCACGATGACCCAAATGCTTTCAACACCTCTAGAAGTCCGAGGTAAACCCACCACGAAATCCATGTTGATGCGCTCCTACTTCCACTAAGGAATGGGTAATCTCTACAACTAACCACGAGGCCTCAAATGCTCGGCCTTCACCAGCTTGCAACACAAGCAACGGGAAGCATAATGTGAGATGTCCCTCATTTTATTGCTCTACGAGTAATGTTGCCTCAAGTCACGATACATCTTAGCGGTGCCCAGATGGATAGAATACCTATAATCATGGGCCTCTTTAAGGATCAGCTGAATCAAATCCCCAAATCACGAAACACACAACCAGCCGGCAAACCTGAAAACCCCATATAAATCTAAAGTATCCTGTAATGCATCACCTGCCAAGACTCTATATCTAAGTGCCATCAGAGACTCATCCTTGAACTAACGACTTCAGAGCTTATCAAGCATGGATGAATGAATTCCCACATAAGCTAACACTTGACTGGAATCTGAAATATCAAGCCTGATCATCTTATTGGCTAAGGATTGAATGTCCAAAGCCAAAGGTTGCTCTGAAACAAACAGAAAGGCTAGACTACCCATACTCCATGCCTTCCTGCTCAATGCGTCTACTACTACATTGACCTTACCCCGATGGTAAAGAATAAAAATGTCATAGTCCTTATAGAGCTCAATCCAATGGCGTTGCCTCGAAGTAAAACTCCTTGGGTCATAATGTACTGAAGGCTCCTGTGATCAGTGTAGATCTCACAATAAAATCCGTATAGGTAATGCCTCCAGATCTTAAGCGCAAAAACCATCGTCGCCAACTATAAGTCATGAGTTGGGTAGTTGAGCTCATGCAACTTAAGCTACTTTGACGCGGCTCTGATGTATCAACACACAATCCAAACCAATGTCGGATGCGTAACAATATATCGTGAAACCCTCGCCCTCAACTGGAAGAGTCAATATATGAGCGGTGGTAAGAAACTCCTTAAGCCTAATAAGATCCTCTCACACTGCTCCGACCACACAAAGGAAACATCCTAGCGAGTTGACCAAGTGAATGGCAAGGCTATAGTGGAGCAACCCTTGAAAAAATGCCTCTAATATCTTGCAAATCTGACAAAGCTCTGAATCTCAGTCATAGAAGTGGGCTTGGCCCAACCACAAATAACATCAATTTTCGTCGAATCCTCGATAATACCATTCTTAGAAATAACGTGCCCCATGAATGCTACAGACTTAAGACAAAACTCACACTTCAAGAACTTGGCATACAACCAATGATCTCTCAAAGTCTGGAGGACTATCCTCAAATATTGCTCATGCTCACTATGGCTTCGCGAGTATACCAAGATATCATTAATGAAGACAATGATGAAGGAGTCCAGAAAAGGCCCAAATACATGAGTTATCAAATCCATGAAGGCTGCAAGGGCATTAGTCAACCCAAACATTATCACCGGGAACTCAAAATGGCCATAACGAGTCCTAAATATTGTCTAAGGGATGTCCGTTGCTCTAATCCTCAACTGATGGTAGCCGAATCTCAAGTTAATCTTAGAAAACACTGCGGCTCCCTAAAGTTGGTCGAATAGATCATCAATACAAGGTATAGGATAATAGTTCTTCACCGTCACCTTATTCAATTGCCTGTAATCAATACACATCCGCATAGTACCATCCTTCTTCTTCTCAAAAAGGGCTGGGGCACCCCAAGGTGATACACTAGGCCGAATGAATCCCTTATCCAAGAGATCCTAAAGCTGAACACTGAGCTTTTTGAGCTCTGCGGGGACCATACGATATTGTGGGATGGAAATAAGACGAGTACCCAGCTCCAAATTAATGGCAAAATAAATATCCCATTCAAGGGGTAGGCCAGGAAGGCCCAGACCATAGGCACTGAATCAACTGTAGGGTCCTCGCTACTTTCAGCTCTCACATAAGCCAAATATGCCAAACACGCACCATCCACTAGCCTCCGAGAATGTACATAAGAAATCACACAAACCGACATGTGACTACAAGAACCCTGCAACACCATCGGTGGAATACCAGGCATGGATAAATTAACAGTCTTGTCACAGCAATCTAAGACCGCTCGGTGAGGGGATAACCAATTCATGCCCAAGATCAAATCAAAATCCATCATACTAAGCACATTCAGATCCGCCCAAGTATCATGCCGTCGAATAGTCACCACACAGGATCTACAAACCTTATCCTCTACTAAAGAATCCCCTACTCGGGTCAAAACTGCAATGGTACCACTAACTGCTCAGGACTCACCCCTAATTGAGAAGCACAATAAGCAGACACATATGAATAAGTAAAACCAGGATCAAATAAGGTTGAAGCAGACTGATGACGTAAGAGAACCATACATGTGATCACATCATTTGATGCCTCATTCTCTTCTTTAGCTGGAGTTGCATAGAAATGGCCTTGGGCGCTTCTACCACCTGCCCTTCCTCCCCAAAGACCTCCCCAAACAACCTGATGCTGACCTCCTCTTCTAGCTAGAGAGGCTACTACTTCTACTGGTCTTGCTGCCTAAGGAGATGGTAAGGCTAATATAGAGCTAGGGCACTCTCTGTACCAGTACCCAAGCTCCCCATATGTGAAGAAACCATGCGATGATCTGCTCGCTACTGGAGGCCAACAACCCTGAACTGATGAACCTATCTGAAACCCACCTCGGCCATTAATTTGACTGGCACTATAACCACACTGCCGGTGCCGATCCTCTCTGATAACTGCAATGATGCCTAAAACGGACAACTAGGCTGACCCGACTGGAACCTCTAATGAACCCGATCCCGAGTATCCCTAGGTCTAGTACGAGACCCACTAAAGTTGTCATCCTGCCTGACCCTCTTACTGTTGCCCCTGTGGACCTCGCGATAAAGTTACTCAGGCGTACGAGCTTGTTCCACTACATCCAAAAAAGAGAAGCTCGTTGAAACCATAGACTGCGACTTAATAGGCAGCTACAACCTCAACCCTCTAACGATCCACTCCTCCTTTGGGGCAAGATCATGGTGGCATGACAGGATAACTCATGAAATATGGCCTCAAACTCAGATTCCGTTATGAACCCCTGCTTCAACCTCGAGAACTCATTACGGAGCCGATCTCTCACGCTCTGTGGATAAAATCTAGCTAGAAAAGTCTAAAAAAACTCTGTCCACATCAACGGTGGGGACGCAGCTGGTCTGGTCTCCATGAAAGAGCGCCACCACTCCCTATCCAGTCCATTTAAAGGATAAGTTGTGAAGTCAGCTCCCTTCAACTCTACCACCTCCAAAGTTTGCAGTCACTCCCGGTAAGTAGTAATGAACTCTTGGGCATCCTCGCCAATTTCCCCAATAAAACCTTGGCGGCAACAGTCTTAGAAACAGCCCAAGCCTCTTCTGCTCCTTCAGTAGCATAACTTTGTCTAAAACATCCAACTAAATGGCAGCCAGTGCTGGCGGCTGCTGAACCTCTGGGGCCAGTGTTGCAGGTTGACATAGTGGTACTGGAGCCGGCTCTGGAACTGATGTTGGGGCCTGCTGTTGTTGCTGAATGCCCCAATAGCCGCTAGAATCTGCGTAAGCATAGCTAAAGATCAGGGGCGGCATCTGGTGCGGGTGGTGGCTAGGCTGGTCCTGACCCCACCAGCTTGGAAGGAATCTGGTCTAATGAAGCTCCGCCTCTAGCTCCAAAATCCTCTCTCTCTCTCTTGGGCTGGCACTGCAACCCACCCTTGACCTCAGGGTCGACCTCTATTGCGTGTGTGAGCCATCCTGTGATACAGTGAAACAAGTAAGATTCCATTAAACCAACTGGAAAAGAACGCATGATAATAATACAAAATAGGAAAACTCCCTAAGGACATCCTATACCCTCCCAAAGATAACTCACAGACATCTTAGCGCCTATCCTCAGGACTTTACTAGGTGTTAGATCTGTATAAGTAAGACCGATAACTTGGGGCTCTAATACTACGTTTGTGATGACCCAATTTCTCAAGCCATGATGGCGCCTACCAACCCGCCAGTAGGAAATCCAAACTCTATCCCAAAACTTCAAAGTAATGGGACAGAGGAAGGGACTATCCTCAACTAAGCAAAGCATAAATACAGAACACATAAGAGGAAGGTGGGAGCGAACCCAAATCTATATAAACAAAGAAAGATCTCCAAGAACCTGGAAGTCACATGTACAGAACTACTAAAAAGTACAAGTCCCAAAAGTGGACCACAGAAATGAGACTGCCTTAAAAAGCAAAAGGCAAGTCAAAATGTAAATACGGAATGGAGACAGGAAATCCCAAAACACCATGTGCTCACCCTCGTCTCTAAAACATACTGCTGCAGACTCAACCTACATGCTGATAGCAGGTGCTCGGACCTGCATCACTAAAATAGATGCAGAGTGCAACATGAGTACTGAAGCAATAGGTACCCAATAGGCATCATAGGTCGACTCAGCAACAAAGGTAAAAACAGATGGAAAAGTTAGAATCAAACACGAACGCACGTCAAAAGAACTAAGAGCAAAACAATAAGAGAGTTAGTCTAAGGATATTTAACCGAAACCCCGCTAGCCCCTGTAAGAGCCGCTAGGTACACTCACGCACAAACAAACAAGAACCCAAATAGACTCTCATAAGCCCGAGTGATACACATAGAAGCAAGCACTACAGAAACAAAAGAAAACCCAACTCCGAATTGACATAATCAACAACTCCAATCCAGTCAATGACTCTGACTTCCACATCGGGCCACCTAGCATGCCACCAACTCCGGGGTATTACCGACACAGGCGAGTGCTCTGTGGTGGTATATTAGTCCCCTCCAAAATCGCTAATCTAACTACCCAATAGGCTAACACTTCGGGGGCCTACCCAAGCCAGCCAAGTGTGCAATCTAACACTCCCGTGGGCCCTACCCTAGACACACAGAACGCGGGCCTGTCAACTCCAAGGAGGACCTCAAGTAACTTAAATCCTACTACCCATCTAGCCAATCACCCCGGGGGCCCTACACAATGCCAACCAGGTGAGTAAGTTATCACTCTTGGGGGGCCTTCCCAATGCCATCCAAAGTGTGCGGGTAAAATCTACTCCGTAGAGGATCTAAAATTCCAAGATATCGTGGATCAACGTCCCCTACCAACCACATGAAAATAGGTGAATCAACTACAACCCATCGTGGATCGATAGCCACTACCAACTCCCTCACAATAGAACCGACCGCGAAACACCCAAACCAAGAAAATACTACGCCTCCGATAACGCATCGGCATCAAAGAAATGGGGAGGGAAACCAGAAGGATCTCAAGAAAGAAAAATCTTAAATCTAAGCTCAACTATCAGACCCAAGGTTGCTATGCCGGTCTACAAGGACCTAGTCAATCCAAATCTATGTTGGACACATACCAAAGTCAGCTAGGTGCATGGGTCTAATTCAACACTAGTCTATCCTAAACAAAGGCCAAAGATAAATTTTAACAGAAATAAATAGCCAACTGGATACTGCGCATGTAGCAACAAATAAACAGCCCAACAGGTAATTTACAAATACCCAAAGATAAACAACCCTTCCGACAACATGCTACTAACCCTGAAACAACATGAAAATTAACCTTACAACATCATTTCTGGGAAGAAGAGAAGAAATACTAGCAGTCCACCCCAAATTCACAGAATTCAACATGCAATTACATAATCAGGCTCAATCTAAAGGAAATGAAGTCGTAGCCAACCTGCAGGCCGACCGCGCGCACCCCAAATCATTCTACCAAAGTTTTTCCCTTCTGAACGGCCTCAAATTGCTTCCATGCTATCAAAAATAGAATCACCTCATCAGCACGGTCGTTTAGACACTAAATTCATCAAAATCAGAGACACACCAATTTTGTAGTAATAATTTAGAAATGTGGGACCCACTCTACAATTTCTTGAATTGATTCCGTAAAGTGGTCATAAAACCTCCCCCGAGATTGTATTACAAAATGGAGCACCTCTCAGGCTTAAAACATCTCCATGCAACAACAAACCAAAATGCAAAACTTTACACAAAAAAAGACTAGGGGCAGCCACTTACATCACAGATACACAATAATCGGAGAGTTTCTAACACGCTCCGGACAGTCACCCACACAGCCAACGAAAAACCAAATATACCAGACTTCGAATCACCCAAAACATAGCTTTAAAACTTGAGATATCAAAATTTAAAAATGAGGTTGAATCTGATTTTTTGATATATAAATAGCAGCAGTTCTGGTGGCTAAAAGCTAAATCTAGTCGCCAAAAAATCAAATTCTGGTCACTAAAGGTCTGCACAAGCTACACCAGATTTCGCTATATTTCTTTTAGAAGTCTCCGAATGGACCCTCAAAATTTGTTCGGAACACGGTGAAAATAAACTAGATATGCTAGCCCCCCTAAAATTAACATTATGGACTCAATGGCATAGTCAAAATTTTCATACGAGGTCATTTTGAAAAAGAGTGGGACCACATCCAAATGCCATTTTTAGCCAATTTCCAAAACAGGCATCAAAATTAGAACAGAAGCCCCGGGAAGCGCACGAAGGGTCGTTCTAGACCAAACTTGGCATTTCAGAACTAATCGCGTTGCCGAAATTCTCATTCGATCTCGCTTACCAAGAATGTTGACCAAAGTCAAATTTAAGCAAAAATTCAAAGGCTTAAGTACCAAATGGCCCCAAAGTCATACCAAATGTTCCGAACTCGTTCGGAACCCCGTGCATGCAAAAGAAATATGCAACCATACAAAATTTGATATTCCAAACTCAATGGCATAGTCAAAATTTCCATATAAGGTCATCTTGACAAAAAGTGGGTCTCACACCCAACTGTCACTTTAAGTCAAAAACCATAAAAGGGCTCGTAAAAATATCGAAAACCTCTGGACACAAAAGATGGGTCAATCTAGACCAAACTCGACATTTCAGAGTTAACCACGCTAACAGAATTCTCATCCGAGTGCGGTTACTCAGAATGTTGACTAAAGTCAAACCTAGGCTTAAACTTAAAGTTAAAACGCCTAATCGCATCGACTCATAGTGAAAACCTCGAGAGTCATGCCGACCATGTTACTAGCCTAAAATGACCCTTCTAAAGCTGATGGAATCATCAAAATTGGATTATGATGTCATCTTCTTAAACTTTTGATCGAAAATGACAGTTCAAGGTTCATAAGCTCCAAAAACACTAAAACCTGCACAATAACCAAACGAACGACCAAGTTACCGAACTGTCAGTCCCAACAAGTCATAAATGACTTGCGGTCGCTATAGGAATGCTCTAAATGGTACACATAAGGCAAAACACAGAAATGACTAAGAGGGTCATTACAGACAAGCAAAAGTTTAAGTTGGGGGTGTTGATGAGTCCATTATTTGGACACATTTAGGGCTTTATTTGAATAGATTTTGTGTCCTCAAATACATATTTTGTACCAATAATTAATGTAAATCCTTAGATTTCAGGTATTTTGATTGAGGAACAAAACATGGACACTATTGAGCAAAAAGGAACAAGACAGCTGAAAAAACGAAGAAAAGAAGGCTTAAAGATCGCCTAACCCATTGGGAAATTCACCGAACAACCTTGGCCTCGCCAAATGTTCTAGTGTGCCAAGCCCTGAAGGAGAAAATCAAGTCGGCGATAAAAAGGAGCAGTCGGCAAGTCACCGAACGGTTCCGCGATGCACTGTTATATCGCCCAAAGTTACAAAACTTGAAGATGTTGAAAGACAAAGCAAACAGGCAATGGAATTGAACAAAGGGTGAGTGTCCGAGTGGATCGGCGATCCCCACTTACTATGCCAATTGGACTTTCACAACACACTTTTTGACAACTATAAATAGTTGTTTAAATTTTTAGCTTAGTATCTGATTTTGTGTAGAATCATATTATTTTTCAGTTTTTGAAGTGGAGATCTTAGAACTGAATAGAGAGACAATATTTCCTTAGCTTTGAAGATATCCATTTCTAAGAAATTCGAAGTAGGTGTTGAAGATTCTTCATCCTAGACCTTTGTAAAGACAATATCAATCGTATCCAGTTGATAGAAATATAACTTGGTAACAATTTTTACCTTTTTACTATGTCTAGCTAAATCTAGCTAAAACCCCAATTCTTGGGGTGTGATTATGTGATTATGGGTTGATTTAACTGTTGGATATTGTTAATTAATAGTTTATTTGTTGTTTAAAAGTTATTTCGTTCAGTAATCGTGGTTGAATTTAATGGGTTGTATTTGCAAATACAATCTTAACTTCGTGTTTTAGCTTGCTCAAGAGAGAGGCTTTAAAACCAAAATTATTGAATTGATAGTCTATGGGTATTGGGTTGTCATAAGTTCAGCTCGAAAGAGTGAACCCTAAATCCTTTTCCACACATTCAGCTCGAGAGAATGAATGGACTAAAGCAAAGGTTCTGCTTCATTGCTGCTTATTAGTGTTCGAGAGAAACCAAATTGATTCGGGGTAAATTGTTCATGAGAAATTTTACCCCCACTAACGTCTAGCTTATTCACCGATTTACAATTGTTTACTTTTATTTACAATTACCCGGTTGTTTACCTTAGCCCATAATCCTATCACATCCCAAAAATCTCGTCTCTGTATTCATATTTTTGTTGTATATACTATTTTAGTTGATAGTACAAACAAACCCCCTTGTTATTTGACACGTATGTCACCTATAATTTAAACCATGTTTTTCTTCATAAATATATTTAGCTATGATTAACTTGAGCATATTTTTCTTTTCTATTGATTCTTGAGTACGAACCACTCCCTTGGGACTCGACCCCAACTCACTAGTTGGGTTATATTACTATTGAAGGATCATTGATGCTTGGTATTGCATGAAGTATCTTTGATAGCGATTCTAATCATAAGTTGGGCTTGCCGATCCACTAGGCGATTAGCCCTTTGGTCAATTCCATCACCTTTTTGCCTTGGCCTTCAACATCCTCCAGGTCTGTAACCTTGGATGGTCTAACTCTGCATCGCGAAACCACTCGACAATCCGTCGGCTGCTCATTTCTCTTGCCGACTTGGTTCTTTCCTTCAGGGCTTGGCACACAGGAACTTTAGGCGGTCAAATGGCCCCTCGGCGACTCGCCAAATGCACTTGGCGATCACCAGGCTCTCTTTTATTCCTTCTTTCAGCTCGCTTTGTTCCTTTTTGCAACTTAGTGTCCTTTCTTTGCTCCTCAAACCATAATCCAGAAAATCAAGGATTTAACATTAGTTATTGGCACAAAATAAGTATTTGAGTACACTAAATCATTGTAAATAAAGCCCTAAATGAGTCCAAATATCGGATTGATCAACATCCCCAACTTAAACTTTTGCTTGTCATCAAGTCAAACTTAAGTTCAGCAGTTCAAAAAGGATGTCTCAAAAAGTACTACACAAGACTCAATCATGAATGCACACAACAAGACTCAAGTTACTCATGCAAGGATCAATTGTGAACCCAAATCTCAGACTGATCAACACCCCCAACTTAAATTTTTGCTTGTCCTAAAGTAAAACTTAAGTTCAGCAGTTCAAAAAGGATGTTTCAAAAAGTACTACACAAGACTCAATCATGAATGCACACAACAAGACTCAACTTACTCATGCAAGAATCAATTGTGCACTCAAAGATTCAAGTTGTGACTCACCATTATCAAATATTTTCAAGTTCACAATACTTGCTTCAAATGCAAGTTCAATCTCAACAAATGTACTCAAATGCCCTCACACAAAGAAGGATTCCATAATCACACAATTGTTCAACAACTTATAGCTCCAGAATCACAAACAACTCTCACACTCACAAAGATGAACACATGTATGACTTCACCCATAGGTTTGCCCTTATTTTCCAATCAACACTTGTTTCAGCTCACTCAAGATTAAAAAAAAAGGTCTTTTCAAGGCTTATAACGGGACTGAGTGTAAAGGTATGGTCATTATAGGCTTAGTGGTTGTTATCCTCATGAAATGTGGTATGAACAACACTTTTTTTCTTTTCATCATCATTTTCGTTCATGCTCAAAATCCACCCCATTATTCACTTCTCATGGAATACCGGATACCCCATTTCTTTTGCACTTTCACAATTTTAATCCACAACTTTTTCATTCTCTTTCTTTCTTTTTCATTCTTCTTTTCTTTCTCTCTTTTGTTTTTGTATGGAGGGGTTCCATCCTTCTCAAAACCATGAGTCAAGGGGGACTTCATTGGACTTCTTGATTTACCTTCTCTTTTCACCACACCTCCAACTTAGGCTTTTGGCCTAAATTGGCTATTAAAACAAACCACAAATCATGAGGATTATGGGTGAATGTATAAAGAAAGGTCACAATTGCATGAAGTTTCTTCCAAGAAAAAGGGTAAGGCTCATAGGGTGTTCAAGCAAAGTTCACACACAAACAAGGTTGGCCACAAAAGAGGTATAATCTCAAATTGTTTCACTCTTTAAAATTGTTGCCTAAGATTTTTTCAAGATCTTGCATCACTTAGTCAATCGGACCAATGGGACAAATTCTAGGTGTCATCACACATGGTTCACGGTAAGCTCATCACACAAGGCATTGACACCAATATCAAACAAGACTCTACACTTTCACTAGTGTGTAATGTTCATCACAAGAGACTCAATTCGATAATCGGCTAGTCACAACGAGATGCAAAAAGTTCACATATTTCCTATGCAACTTCATTTGGCCTCATCATAGCCGTACATTTATTTTTGTTTAATTAAGAGCACTATTCAAGTCATCCTTATTGATCATGACCGACACTCAAATTTGCACTATAACAGTCACATTAACACAATCAAGAGGTCACAATTTTTTTAGAAGGGTTCATAATCCATTTGCAATTAAAACAAGGAACCACAAGCTCAAACATCCATAACACACTGCTAAAACACAATTTACAACACAAAGCCCAATATATAAACAAAAGTCATAATCACAAGAGGTAGGTATGGAAATACCTCACCCCACCATAAATAAAAAGCAATTTTTCCTCAAATGCAATCAAAATACTAAAAATCAATAAAAAGGGACAGAAAGGGAGGTAACGAGAAAACCTATCTACACAGTTGCTCTATCTATCGGGGGAGCAGTGCCCAGTGCAACACTCTATCCTCAAATGCAATCAAAATACTAAAAATCAATAAAAAGGGACAGAGAGGGAGGTAACAAGAAAACCTATCTACGCAGTCCCTCTATTTGTCGGGGCATTAGTGCCCGGTGCAACACTCTGATCTTCGGCATTAGTTCCCGGGGTATCAGTAACACTAGATTCGACCATAGTGGTGTCCGCCAATGAAATTTGTACGGCTGAATCTACCCTCGCCTCCTCAACCTTTATTAGGCCCTCATAGGTCGCCTTCTCATAAACACCCAGCTGCTCTTCATCAGTCTCAGCCTCAAACTCGACGGCAGCTGCCTCCTTAGTTCGAACCTCATCTCCAATGGTAGCTAGAGGCATATTTGGATCAACCGGCATATCAGAGATCTCCACCATCCCAAAAATCATCGATATGTCGGTGGACTTCAGCTGGTCCATATCTCTCCTTAGCTCAGCAAAAACAACCTTTAGAGTCGTCACTTCCTCAGTGGCCCCTTATCCACGCTCGCACACCGCTATCCTTACCGAAAATGCATCAATAATAGAACTCAAAGGTGTCACAACATCAGTAAGGGCCCTCTCGATCATGCCAAGAATGATGGCCTCAAGCCTAAAGGTGCACCTATCAGCAGAATGGGCTAGTTTCCCTATCTGTAGTAATGATGCTTGGGTGAGCGGAGGTCTAGGAGGCAAGGGAATAGTGGAGGAACTGGGAGTAACAGAAGGGACAACACTAGATGTACCTAAATGCCTAGGGGCCGGACTAGGCAATACTGCCTTTGCAGGTAGTGTATAAATATCAAGAGTCCACTGGGGCTGCCTTCTTATTCTCGGCCTCATCCTTCAAGTACTCTGCCTCAATCCTCAGGATATTAGTAAAAGATGTGGAAATCACTCCCACATCCTTCTTCTCATATCGAGGCACCCGAGCTTGTCTGCACAGCTCAGTAATCAACACCGGAAAAGGTAAAGAGGTTTGGCGCTGCTTGGCCCTCATGACCATATCCTGTGCAATGATCATCGCAAAGTTCAGCCTTGTCCTAGCAATGATGCAACCAAGACAGGTTGTTTTTGTGTGGCAGAGGATTGACTTGTTCTGGGATGGCATGATAGTACTGCTGATGAAACCAAACTAGAACCTTGTTGCTATATTGTGTTCCTTCTTCTCAATGGGTGCTCCAACCTCGATCCACTTGGGAGTACCGTCAGATATCAGAGAAGCCAACCACTTCTTCATACTCTCCAGCATTTTTGTCCTAATCTTGTATTGACAGTCATCCTCAATTCTCGTTGAACATTCAAGGACTGCATTGATAGTATCACTATCACACTTCACTTTTCTACCCCTGACAATCACATAGTCTACCAGCTTGAATTTGGTGGCCTACTTCTTCTCTTGTGGTACCAGGGCTCCGTACACGGTGTATAATTCTCGAACCCAATTTGGAACATAAAGACCACAGGGTTTCGTGAACAATTGGAACTTGTGGGACCTCAAATAGCTTATGATCTCTGGGTATCTGTCTATTACTCCATCAGTAGATAGACTCTTTTCCTAAATAATGGTCATCAACCCCTCAGTCTTCAAACTATTCATAGACTGGGGATGAGGACCTTATACTGGTGGTGCGAGACCACACCATGTGCTGGAGTGGGAGGAAAAGCAGTGGACTGGGGAGTCCTAATCCTAGATGGATCATTCACCCTCTTAGAACGTAGCTCAGTTTTCTGGGCTGACAATAACTCATCTTCAGGCTCACAAGTTATAGCCTGAGGGTCCTGGTTCTCACCCTTACTCTCAGAAGTGGTGAGGCGAGTAGCATAGATTCTGTTACTATCAGAGCTGACCTTCGGTGATGAAGGAGCAGGTGCCTTGCCCTTCCCATCTGTGGTGGAAAGTTTGGTTGTCTTGCCCTAGGATGCAGCCGCATCCTTATTGATTTTGATTCCCTTAGCCCTCTTGCAAGATGGCATGTCTCTACCTGACACTTTTGGTCTAGCCATATCTGCAAAAATATCATGGAAAGTTAGAAAAAGTTCAAGAAAATATGCAGAAAAACAATTGCACACAAACTCGCCAAATTGATCGGCGAGTCGCCGAATCAATTTGGCAAGCTAGATCGGGCTAGCCAAAAGGATTGGCTTCAAAAATTTCAAGAATCATGGCATGTCGGTGAGCAAAAACAAGCCCGCCAAAAGTTAAAGTGCATTTTAGGGGTTAGGGGCGCAGAAAGGGCAATCAAAGAAGACTTTTGACGAGTCACCGAGTGCACTCCGCGAAGTCAAGCTTGTTGCTGAAAGTTACAAAACCCAAACTCAACAAATTACAAAATTAAAGGCGATCAAAGAGAGATTTGGTGAACCACCGAGTGGTTCGGCGAGCTCAACCCAACTCGCCAAATTGCCCAATATGCCTACTTTCTACCCCGACTTCCAAAGTCAACCTCGCAGCCCCCAAAAACAAAATCAAACCATACACTAGTTCAAATATACCTAGACCCAAAAGACCCATGCCACCGGGGTACTCAGACTTCAACCAATTTGGCCAAAATTGGCAATTTGACGACTTAATCCCTTAGGAATGACATCAAATGCTCCATCATCAGGAAAAACATGTTATTTAGTGCAGTTAAGGGTTACTCAGACTTCACCCGACTAGACCCAACAACAATTTAGCACAACCCAACAATTTATGATCAATTTTAAGGCACGAAACTCAGGAAATCAACAATTAATCATTTTAGGCAAGATATTTAAATTAAATTTGGCAAATAAGCACACAATCATGGATTCAGAGAGGCCCAACACACATCATTAAGAGCAAAACAATTGTAAATGAGTAAAATCGCTAAATACGAGTTCAAGGTTCTGAAAACCAACCTTTAATGCCGAATACGAGATTTGAAAAGCTAGGCGGCAAAGATTTCCAACTCTGAACACACAAGTGATGAGTAGGAAGCTGTAAAAATACGAAAATATGGAAAATATAGTGTGGGTGTGATTTTAGAAAGTTAAAAAGTTAGGGAATGTGAAAGAGTTTGAAAGTTTAAACTTTTGGCAGTTAAAAACCATCCAGTTCTTTCCCTTTCGGCGACATTAATTTTGCTCAGCAACACGCTAAGTGGGCACTTACCTTGCCAAGTGGGCACTTACCTCGCCAAGTTTTACAGGCCCTCTAGTTAATGTGGGGGTCTAAATGACGAACAAAGTCGTGATCGCTGACCTGTTCGGCGACACGCCGATTTGCTCATGGGCTCACCGAGTTTTACAGACTCCAACCTTAGAATTTCTTGAGTGCAACAGCGGTCCAAGTCGAGCATGCTGACCTCTAAGGCGAGTCGCCAACTGGACATTTTGCTCGCCAATCACTACTTTTCAGGCACTTTCCACATTTCAACCTTCAAAATCTTGGTCACTCCTCTATTCTCAGGACCAAGACCATTGTAGAAACACCCCAATAGCATCTCATCTGGGATTCCATGAGTTAGGCATTGCAACAATAGTTCCTTAAATCTTGGCCACAACTCATGGATAGTCTCACCCTCCAATTGATTGAAAGTTAGGATATTATTCCTCAGAATCATCAATCTCAAAGGAGGGTGGTCTATTGGGTCACCGTTGCTACAAGACATGCTCTTTTCTTTTGTTCTAAACAATCAACATGGAAACCAACACTAAAAGTAAGTAGATTCAACTATAACTAAAAAGAACAAAATTCAACTTTACCAAAGAATCTTAACCAACACCAATCCACAGCAGAGGTGCCATTTTGACTAATGTTTCAAGGACAATTCATCCAATTCTAAGTGTCAATGATCGATAGTCAGTATATAACTCAACTAAATGAGTTGGGGTCGAATCCCACCGGGAGCGGTACGTGTTTGAGATTCAATAGCAAAGTGTGAACATGTTCAAATCAATCATAGAAATAAACATTATCGAATAAAAACATAGTTCAAATCAGGGGGTGACATACATGTCAAATAAGGGGGTTTTGGTTTTAATTATCAACTACAACAACAACAAAATAATACGACAATAACAATAATGAGACGAGTTCTTAGGATGTGATTCGATTATAGGTTAATATAGACAAATGGGTAATTGCAACTATTAGAAAGTAGCTAGATATTAGTGATTAAGCTAGACTATAGAGGAGGTAAACTTTCTCTCGAACAACTTACCCCGAATCAAGTCAATTTCTCTCGAACATCGACAAGCATGCATAATAAGAACAGCCTACGCCTAAGTCTATTCACTCTCTCGAGCTGAATATGTGGAAAAGGGTTTAGGATTCACTCTCTTGAGCTGAACCCATGATAACCCAATATCTACAGACCATCATTGTCTTTGCTTTTATGTTTTTAGACTTTTGTAAGGGTCGTGTACCTAAGTTGTATTAAAGAGTTTATTCCAAGTATAAATAGATAGTTTGAGACATAGTGTTTTAATTTCGCACAATTTTTTTCACTTATGCGATGAATGAATGCTATGAGGCTTGTATAAGACCCTTTTGGGGTCGAGTACGCCGTGTTATGACTAGGGGGTTCTCTCAAGTCATGACAAATATGGTATCAGAGCATAAGGTTTTCTGGGATGGTTTCTAGGATGTCTCAAACCACATCGAGTAGAGTCTTGTTCATAAATGTGAAGCGTGCCATATTTTATGAATAAGAGGCTATGGGATGATATGAAAAACTTCACTTCTTCATTCTTTGAGTCGTGCAATAGAGTTTAACCTTATAGGGTCTTTCTCCTAATCCTTGTCTGGTGATCTACATGATATGACTACTCAACTGGTAGGTTTGAAGAAGACTATGATGATCAAGGAGATTCTCCTCAAGATCCTCGAGTTACTATTGAGTTGATGTCAAATGAGAGTATTAGGTATGGATTTCATTGGTTGACTCAAGTTGGGATTAAGATTCCGAATTTCTGTGGGTCAAAGATGGAGGAAGATCCTTTAGAGTTTATAGAGAGAATATCTAGGGTTTGAACCTTGTAGAAGTAGCACCAATAGAGAAGAATGAATTGACCGCCCACTAATTAAAATATGTTGCCCTAATATGATCTAGTCAATGAAAAGGAGCAAGGCCGGTAGAAGCGGACCCCATGGAATGGGAAAGATTTAAGAATGGGTTCATTGATAGGTTTTTCCCTTTAGAGGTGAAAGAGGCTAAGATACTTGATTTTTTTAACCTTCTTCAAGGTGGGTTGAGTGTGGAGGAGTATGCTTGGGTGTTCACTAGGTTGTCAAGATATGCTCCATCTATAGTGGTCAACCCTATGATGAAGATGAGTAAGTTTGTGTCGGGTTTATCTGACTTGATAAAAAGGGAGTGTAGTATGGTGATGCTTGAGGATGATATGGTTATGGATTGTCTTGTGATTCGTGCTCAACGGTTTGAAAAGGAGAAACTTGAAGAAAAGTCTAAAGGAATAAAGAGGTATATGCTTTCCCAAGAAGGGCCTTATGGTCAAAGATCTTCCAATATTCCCCCTAAGTTTAACCAAAAGGAGGTGTCTAACCCTAACCCTAAAATAGAAAGCAATTGTGAAGCGGTGTTACTTAAGCCTACTTGCAAAACATGTGGAAAGAAACATTTTGGTAAGTGTCTAGCCGGCACAAAGGGTTGTTATGGTTGTGGTTGGAGTGACCACCTACTAAGAAATTGCCCGATGCATATGGCTAGGGGAAGAAAGATGAAGAAGATTAGGGCCGATGCTCTTCAAACTGGAGGTGAACAAGGGTATCCTCTTAATACTGCTCTTGGTATGTGTTTCATGCTTATTTCCATTCTGGTAATACTTGTTTATGTGACTTGATAAATTGGATATGATGAAATTTTGTGTTGTCCTTAGTATTCATCGGTGAATTAGTGGTTGATTAGTATAACCCAACTTAGCCATAATGAGTTTTATGATATGTTGGATTTGGATGATTAGTGGTATCTAAGTGATGCCTAGAGGATTTAGGTGAGTAAACTCATTTAAAAGAGGATAGAAGTGTAATTCTCCATGGTTTAGAATCATATTGTGTGATGACTGTGAATGTTTAGCTATGACTTGGTCCGACCTTAGAATTGAAGAAATGTTGTAAAGGGTTTGTATAGGCTTACCCCAAGTGATGGATAATGTTCTTAGATGGTAAGGTCATTGAGTGTCCTTGATGTTCATGAATTAGGCTTGCTTGATATTATCACCTTAAGAGGTGTAGTGAGTTAAGAAAGTTTAGTCTCGGTTTGGTAGGCTTATGTGAGACTTTGAGTGGTGTTGGTAAGGTTTCTTGTGAGCAAGAGTGCTTAGATGAGAACCTTTCTAATTTAGAAATATCAATTGGGATCTTGGACCGGCAAGCCAAGAAATAGAAGAGTGAGAAAGTGTTTCCATGAAAATGTTGAGGAGTGGTATATTTGTAAGGATGTTAGTTGATGGTGCTTAATTGGGAGGCCAAGGGCCAATGAGGTGTCCCAATATCCTTATGTCCCCTTCTATTTCTCCTCTAGCCTTAGATGATAAGTTGTCCTTGACTCATTTCTTGATTTTGGAGTCTTGAATGTTATGTGTGTCCTATAATTTCCTTGTTCCATAGAGTTACTTTTGTTAACCTTGGTAGGGTTTGGATGCATGATTATAAGACCTCTATTGATTTTAAAGCTCGGTAAGGTTATAATGAGTCTTTACAATGCCTTGAGTTTGTTGAATGGAGTAGTGTTTGAGGTTCTTTGCAAAAAAGGGGCTTACTCCCAAGGGGGAGATCATGTGTTTGAATAGCAACATTGATTGAAAGTCTCGATACCTTTATATTTTCTTCTATTCCTATTCTAGCTTAAGACCAAGAGTTATTTTTTTTTGGGTTTGTTCTATATCTAGGGGTCATGAGTGTTTTAGAAATTTCCATGATCTCTTTATGTGTTGCATGTTTATGAAAGATTCTTACTTTGTATAAAATGGATCCTTCGTGATTTACATGTTCCTCATGTTGTTGTACATTCTAGTGTGGTGATGGCATATTTGACTTTATGAGATGATGTGATGAACATGCTTCGTTGTGTTGTGTTGAAATGGCACTTTGGGCTCCATGTTGATTGAGTTGAGATTGCTTTTAATGAGAAAATGTAATTCTTCCTATGACTATGTGATTAATGATGGTTGGAAGTGATGGTGCAGACTCACTCCTAGGGGGGGAGATGGTATGCCTAGATAATATTGTTGTTATGCGCTTACATGTTGCCATGACTTCTTTATATAATGCATGTTTATGAAAACTTGTGTTTTGAAAAGAAAATGAGTATTGTGTGAAATGTTTCCCTCATGTTGTGGTGCTTTGAGTAAAAGTTGCTTATTGTACTTCATGAGAAGAGTAAACAAACATGTTTTAGTTAGGAGATGGTAATTCCTCCTCGTACATGACAATTAATGAGAATCTCATGCATAAAAAGGTTGTTTAAATATAGTTCATACTTCCTTGTATTGCATTGAACATGTTGAATTGGATTTGATGTTACCTCCTTTGAGCAAGTGCACATTGTGAATAGTGTATTTTGAGTTGTGCAATATTGTGATGTTTCATGCTTGTTTGGGCTGCTAGTCTTGAGTCTTTAATTCCAACAAGTAATTCAAGTGTCATTCGAGGATGTATGTTCCTAAGGGGGATGTAATGTAACAACCCAGAAATCTAGTGAGACCAAGCTAGAGTCTAATGGAATCAAGTAGGTGAAACTAGAGCCTCACATGTGAACTTGAAGTTGGAAACTAGATTAAATGTTGTTAAATGGTTTCCCAAGTGAAGGTTGAGGAATTTGGGGGTTAAACATCAAGATACAACTATAACGCCCAGAAATTAGTGAGTTGAGCTAGTGTGTTGTAGAGTCTTGTAGTGGAGTTGGGGAGTGTTGTATAATGGTTAAAACTCAAAGAAATGACTCCCGTACTTATAATGTCATGTTTAAGGGTTAAATGTCTGGGTACGACTCCCCAAGGACCACCCAAGGGGTCCTTGAGGAGGACCCCAAAACAATCCCTAAAAACTGTTAAATTTGGTGACCTACGAGACCAATCCACGCCCCTTAGATCAACCTACGCCCCGTAGGTCATGGGCATAGATCAAGGCCTACAGCAGGCATGCAAATGAAGCCCCAGGTTCAAACCACGGAGGCCATTCACAGCCAGTACACCCATCCACGGTCCGTGGATGAGTGATCCATAAATGCTGCCAATTTTCCAGATTTTTACTTTAAGTTAGGGGTCTTAATTTTAGTTAGTTATTTAATTAGGGGTTAGGAGGGACGATTACATAACTAATTAACTTCCTATACAAACTATTTTAAGTCATTAAAACACTTCATTAACTCATGAGAACCCAAGACCCCCAAATCAAAACCCAACTTCCTTTCCCTCCAAAATATCTCCTCTCTAGATACTCCATTGAAGACCAAGAAGGATATCAACTAGGGCTTGAAGATAGGATCTTTCTACACGAATTTGGAAGGATTCTAAGTCTAAGGTATGGAAGTTCTTTATTCTAGGTTAGCTACCACCAAGAAGCCCCTTCAACTATGTTTTCAAACTTCCCCAATTTCTAGGTTTTCAATCAATAGCATGGGTCACCTTCTAAAAACGTTTCAATTGTTTAATTATGATTTTTTATGTTTAGATATGATAATTTTTGGGTGGATTGATGGTGTATTTTTGGTTTATAAACAAAATCCCCCTATGACCTATGATTTCCCCTTCTTCTCAATTGAAAACCCTTGTATGGCTTGATTGATGAATGGAGGTTGATAATCTAATATGTTTACTTTGAATTGATTATTGTATCATGATGTTACCCTATATAATGTTCTAATTTCAAGAAGTAGGGTCGAATCTTGATGATAGCCTTGAGAGCCATGAATGAAAGAATTATATGTGATAGGTATTCTAGTTATGAATTGTTGATCCACTTATGGTGTATTAATTGTTGATCCACTTGAAAGGTGGAGGTGCTTACTTGTCATGTGTGATGTGGTGTTGAGATAAGGTTCCTCTTCCCTACAAACCCTAGGTATGACTAAGTATGATTCTACATGTATATTTGATTATCTTAAGATTTCTAAGGTGAATTGATAGAGTCTAGGGTTGTGTCATGAAAGAGACAAATTGAGGGTTTAAAGGTGATCCTCCAAGAGTGATGAACATCTTCATGTAATGCCTTAGATTAGATCACCTAGACTTGAATTAGTTTAAGGTAATGCTGACTTGATCATGACATTATGTGCATGTTGATGAATACTTGAAGTATAATGTGCCAATCATGATGTGAGTAATGTATTGATGATTTGTTGGATCATGGTATTCCCTTATCTATTGTGCTATTGCTATATGCTGGGATGAGTTGATCTATAGCCCTTAAAGGGCATATTGCTAGGGTTTGTGCATATGAATGCGAGATGTGTATAAACTATTGATTCATTTAGAAAGTAAATCTCCTATGACTAACATGCAAAGTTGGTATTGTTGAAAAGATGTTCTTCCTTTACCCTTACACTTGATATTATATGAATTGTCTAGGATAATGATAATGTTGTTGTTGGGTTGTTGCAAGGACAATTACACACACATACATTTCATGCATAAACATGATTATGATGTAATCAAATGGTGTTAATTGAAAGTATAGTTCTCATATGCACCTTTACTCATTATTATGCATGAAATGTACATAAACCATGTTGATCCTATTGTGTTGATTGAAAGTCCATTCTCTTGAAGACACATGATCTTGGTGTGGAAGTCATTCTCACATACTAATTATGATTCTAAAGTTGAAAGTACATTCTCACATTTAATGAATCAATGAACTATTTTATGAATTGTATTGAACGAAGGATAGAGCACTCCTTCACACATGTAAGTACAATTCAAGACTAATGACGTATAATTTGGGAAATATTGCTTACTACCGAATGGATATGGACAATGAGATAAAGGCTCTTCTGCCAATACAATAGAGAGGGTCATCCACTAGGGAACTCATGAGATGGAAGCCCCTCCGCCATTGTAATAAGGTGGGTTTCTAGAAGAAATCTCCCTGTCCTAAAACTAAGTGCCAACATAGGACCTTATCTAGTGGATCCACCTTATAGCTAGACATTTTAGTCCTACCTTAGGCAAGTAGGACACCTTTTTCGGTGTGAGGTTACACAACACCGAATTCCATTAGCTCACATGGTCTATGTCAGTTATGACTACTTTTCCTTATATAATGATGATAATGAATGAGATGTGAATTATGCTATGACTTCTTCGTGAGTTTACTTAGTAGGAGTGGGGGTATGGGACTTCACTTCCACATTGCACAAGTAAACTTAGTAGGATGTAATGGGATGGTTCCTTTGCATTTCCATGAGATTTGAATGCATGCATGTATAGTGAATGGATAGTTGTTATGAATGGCTTTCCTCATATTTCAAGTACTTTACATGACTATTTCCTTAATTGTGACTATTGATTATAATGAGGTCTAAAGATGAAGTACATGACTAAGGTAGCTTCAAGGGGGTACTTAGTAGGGTTGGTATTATGGGATGCTAACCACACATTGCACAAGTGTTCCTTAGGGGTTACTAAGGTAATGGTTTTACTATGAAATTAGTATAAATGTGATCTTGGCTAGTGTTGTACATTGTAAATGAATGTTAGTCACCATACATTGCACAAGTGTTTCTTAGAGGTTTCTTATGTGATGATTACTTCATGACAAGATGATCTTGGTATTTGTCTTTCTATTGTCTTGTGATTGGAGGCTATGTGGAGATTGGGATTTGTATTATATTGATGTTGGAGACTATGTTTGTTATTATAATGATATCTCTCATATTATAGTGAAATGTATGTGAGTTGCCTTATTGGTTGTATTCTCCAACTATTTCAAAGATGATGTTAAAAAATGGCATAAAGCATGATTTCAAATAAAATGTCCCTTGCCATGCATGTTTTAATTGTTTGGTGCATGGCTTCCATACTTAGTACGTTTTCGTGCTAACCCCTTCTTCTACATTTTCACCAAGTGTAGGCTTTGGAGTTATTGGATTCAATCCTCGTGACTAGGTTCATAGGAGATCAAGAAGAAGGCGATTGGTGAGGCCTCACTATATTCGAGGACTCAACCTTATGTCCCTTAATGTCTTTACTTTTATGGTTTTAGACTTTCGTAAGGGTCGTGTCCCTAAGTTGGTTTAAAGAGTTTATTACAAGTATAAATAGATGGTTTGAGACATAGTGTTTTTAATTCCACACTATTTTTATCACCTATGCGATGAATGAATTATATGAGGCTTGTATAAGACCCCTTCGGGGTCGAGTACGTCATGTTACGACTAGGGGGTGCTCTCAGGTCATGACAAGGCCTTTGTACACCATTAAATTCAAGACAAACCCCTCCCCCAAGGATAAATAGCAATGATTATAAGTTCTAAGAATCAATTTATTAATTACGGAAGTTATTGACTTACCTTTAGCGCGAAAATTAGTGAAAAACAAGAATAAATAGTCGTAGGTCGCCCTTTTGTTCTCCAAGAACAAAGTTTGTAGAAAAATAACATTTTCAGCATAGCAGGAATAATCCTACTGTGGCAGGTTGCATGAAGAGATATGCAAAATTTGTGTTCCAAGTCCCCATATCACAACACGCCTCAAACCTTAATGTTCTAAAACCACACTTTCACGCTAAGATCAATTATGAGAGTTGTACCTGCCAAAATTTTATTCCGTAAAACCGTACAAGCTCCTTATTGTCTTAGCTATCCACTGAAATGATAAAATTCATAATCAAATCCCCTATCCATTACCAGATTATCCTAGACCTCACCTATAACGACCCTAAAAATGAAATAGGAAGAACTAGAGCCTTACATGTGTATTGAAGTTGGTAACTTGATTAAATAATGCAAATCGGCTTTTTGAGTTTAGTTCAAAGAGATTTGGGGTCCGTAGATGCTGCCAATTTTTGACATTTTAATTTTTAGTTGGGGCTTTGGAAATTAATTAGTTATTAGATTAAGGGCTTAGGGGGCCGTTTAGGAGCTAATTAAATGACTTATATAAGGTTTTAAGTCTTTTAACAAGTCATTTACTCTCTTTTCCCAAAATCAAAATCCCAAAGTCTTCCCTCTCTATATATTTCTCTCTAACTAAAAGAAGAAGATGAAGTGGGAGCTAGGGTTGAGGATTTCATGGTGTTTCTTCTTCAATTTTTGTGGGATTCATGAAGCTTAAGGTATGGGGATCCTTTATCCTTGATTCTTTTTCCATTCAAGGAGCCAAATCAAAGTGTTTTGAAAGTTCTTCAAAAACTCAATAAAATCCTAATTTCGGTTCTAGCATGGGTTCTTGCATTAAATGATTTTTAATGATGGTTTATGTTATTATTGATGTTTATTGATGGTTTTAAGAAAGAAAAGTCCATGAACCCATGTCTTTCCAAGTTTCCTAAATTTGGCTTATGCAGTAGGTTGAATGTTTATGATTGAATGATGATGGAAAAATGCTTAGGTGGAGTTGAGTAGCTGATTTATATTATTATCTATGTTTATCTATGGAGAATTGTTGAAGAATTGAGGAATGGTGATTGTGGCTTTGGAAAAGGGTAACTTGTCCTAACTTCATTGTTAATGTAGAATTGATATAGAATTGTGATAGATTGATGTGTGATCCACTTATGGTGGAGGTGTTTACTTATTGAATGTATTATGATTATGGCCTTGAAGGAATTATATGAGGAATTGAAGTGTTGACATGATATCATATATGTGAATGTGATGTAAAGGATTTGAATGAGAGTCTAATGAAGTAAAGGTAATCATATTGTGAATATAAATGTGTTCATGGGATCCCAAGGTGAGCTTGAATAAAGTATTATTGTATTGTGATTAAAAATATGTTCTCTCTTAACACTTATGAATGAAGATGATGGAATGTGAAGTGCCTTATATTGTTGAATGTCATCTATTGACTTGGTAGACTTAGGTGCTCTTCTTGATTAATGAAAAGCTATGTTGAATATAAATTGATAGGCTATGGCATTCCTTTCACATGTAAGTGATGAAATCTGTTTCTGAGTTGGATAGTGTTTAGTAATTTATGCATATCTCGTTCTCTAGAACTTCGTTTACAATGTATAAATATGATTTGGAAAGCTAACTCGGATACCTACAACTCTTATGTTTATGTAAAACTCTAATTTAACTGTTATGGATACGAAATATGCGACGCAACATAGGGCAAGTTCTACCCAGATTTCGGAAATTCAAATCCTGTATGATCAGCTATTAGTGTTTTGGATATATCTTTTTGTACAAAATGTATTTTGTGGTGATTCTTGTTTGTTTGCAACCTTAAGAGATGTATTTGCATCTTTCATGAAGGTTATAAAGTCTAGTTTTGCCATTTCCCTTTTCAAATCTAACTTGCGACTTGAGGTACCAGGCTGGACAGATTCACTATTTTGGGAGCATAGTTGTATTTGTACATGCTAGACTTACTTGTGATGATGATCCTATTTTACGTCAACATTAATGAGCTAATAGAAATTAAATAAGTTATTTAATGGTATTTTTAAGGTTGTATATACTCGTGAACAAGTTGAGGACCTTGAAACGTTGGTTGGTCTATGGTCTAAACTTGTAAAGTTGTGTTGGACGGGTTCTTTGCTAAAGCACTGAGTTTGTGTATAAACTTGTACTTGCACTCTTTTAACTGCGGAAATATTTGAAAGTTGATCTTGGTACCTTGGCTACCTCTTGTCACTTTGCATTTTCATGTTGGTATCCTTTAAGACGTTAAAGACGCTCATGTAACTCACCCACTTGTACGGACTGTTTGATCACCTAGCAATCTTGTTGGGACCTTGTCCTCTTTGTGGTTGTGACTTTATCACTCTTGGCGTGCCTCTTGATTTAGATCACTTGCCATCTTGACTCTGGATTTTTAGTCCGTCTAATGAATGGAAGTTGTCCATTTTAAGTACGAATTAGAAAACCATTTTTAATATGGTTCTTGGTTCTCTTGATTATTGATCTTTGATCCTTCTTGATATCGGGCGTTGGGCCTTCTTGATACTTGCTTGTGCTTGGTGTGACGACATGATGTATATATTGGGCAAGCCTTGTTATTGAATCTCTTGGAAATTTGTGCGATGAGCATTCTTGACACTTGGATCTTTAAATGTAAAACTTGATATCCTTAGTGTGAACTCTAGTTCCTTGATAGGTTCTACAACGTGTAGGTAGTAGTATGGAATGCTATCTACACATGGCACGAGTAGGCTTTGAAGGTGCTAAAGTGAGTTCCCTAAGTCTATATGACTAAAGTGTGAAGTCCCCTAAATGCATGAATGTGTCCTAAATGACTTTAAAGAATTATGTTGACTTATTGTTTAAATGATTTGTTGAATGGATAGCTTATGTTAATGAAGTGAGTTACTTAGTATGCTACCTTGAAGCATGATGGTTCTTCTCTATAGTAGCCTTGAGGAACACTTAGGTGTGTATGAAAAGGTTGTATGGGCGGCCACTTCATGTCTCACTCAAGTGTGTCTTAGGGTAACTTTAGATAAGGGTTCTTAGATTATAAAATGAGTTGCATGGTGAAAATGTTAAGTATGTCTATAATGTGGTCAATGTCTTATTTGTTGGTTATGTTCTATAATATGTCTAATATGTCAATATTCATGAAGTTTTACTAAAATGGCATAGGGCATGACTTTCAACCAAATGTCCTTTTTAGCATGTTTTTGCATGGTTTCCATACTTAGTACCTAATTGTACTAACCTCTTTCTTTCCCTTTTGACTAAAGTGTAGGGATTTGGAGATGTCGAATTCCATGGTTGATGGATAGGTTTCTAAGATGTTTGAAGATGAAGACTTGGTGAGTCCTCATATATTCAAGGACAATAACCAACATGTTCCTTTATGTCTTGTAGTTTTGTTATAGTTTTGAGTGGACTTAGTCCCACTGTTGTATTCTAAGTATTAGATGGTTTTGAGACATCTTGGATAAGGTCTAGAAAGTCTTCCGCTTGTTATTTGATGAAATTTTCTTCATGTGTGAAGAAAGCTTTTTTTTCCTTGGGAGTTCTAGTGTCTATGCGATGAGTGAATGATCCACGAGGCTTTTATTTGACATCTTCGAGGTCAAACATGCCGGTTACGACTAGAGAGTGCTCTCGGGTCATGACATCACCTGACTCAGATTTCGTCCTAGTGTGGCCTATGCTGGAAATTTCCATGTTACTACTCAAAACTTTTCAAGCCCAAATTCCTTATCTATTGGCTTATCCATAACGATTGGAACAGGTCTTACAATAGAAACAAATTTTCCCATTACTCGTCTGTGAGTGATACAGTAGGAAAATAAGGTTAACTACATAATAGAGTAGTACCTTAATCGTCAAATAATTGGGGATACTTGTTTCATAGATCTTTCTCGGTTTCCCAAGTAGCTTCCTTCAGCAGGTGATGCTTCCATTGAACTTTCACTGACTTAATCTCTTTGGTTCTCAGCTTTCGTACATCACGATCAAGGATTGCAACTGGTTCCTCTTCATACTGAAGATCTTTGTGTAACAAAAATGAGTCTCATCTTCATCTCTATGATACTTCTTTAACATGGAAACATGGAACAATAGATGGACTCCAGATAGGCTAGGCGGTAAATCCAACCTATAATCCACTTGCCCTCCATATTCAAGGATCTCAAATGGACCAATGTAGCGAGGACTGAGCTTGCCCTTCTTGCCGAATCTCATCACCCCCTTTATCAGTGACACCTTTAAAAGAACCTATTCCCCAGCCTGAAACGTTATGTCCCTTACCTTATCATCTGCATACTCTTTCTGTCAACTCTGAGCAGTAAGAAGCTTAGCTTTGATACTCTTTACCTTATCCTGAGCATCATTTACCAAAACCACCCCAAATGTTTCACATCTCCAGCATCAAAGCCTCCTATGAGCGATCTACATCCCCTCCCATAAAGTGCTTTGAACGGTGCCATGTATATGTTGGAGTGATAACTATTATTGTAGGAGAACTCACACAAAGGTAGGAATTTATCCCAATGCCCTCCAAATTCACTAACACATGCCCTTAACATGTCTTCCAACACTTGAAGTGTTCTCTCCATTTTTCCATCATTCTGTGGATAAAAAGTTGTGCTAAAAGTGAGTTAAGTGCCCAACTCTTCATGCAACTTCCCTCAAAACATCAATGTAAACTGTGTACCACGGTCTGAGATGATAGAAAAGGGCACCCCGTTAAGCCTTACCATCTCCTTAACATAAATGTTTCCAAACTGCTGAGCATTATAGTCTACTCCGACTTGAATGAAGTGGGCTTACTTAGTCAGTCTATCAACCACAACCCATATAGAGTCAAAATTTCCCAGGGTCTCGGGAAGACAAACCACAAAGTCCATTATAGTCTACTCCGACTTGAATGAAGTGGGCTTACTTAGTCAGTCTATCAACCACAACCCATATAGAGTCAAAATTTCCCAGGGTCTCGGGAAGACAAACCACAAAGTCCATGGCTATCATTTCCTGCTTCCATTCAGGGGTTGGCATTCTCTAAAGCAAACCAATAGGCCTTTGAGGCTCACACTTTACATTTTGGCAGTTTTTGCACTAAGCCACAAACTCAGCTATGTCTTTCTTCATGTCAGGCCACTAATAAAATCGCTTAAAGTCTCGATACTTCTTGGTCACACCTTTTTAATCTAGTCATCAACTCGGGGAAACCAAATCCTCTTCCTAAACATACCATACTCATTGTCTTACGGCTTAATGCGCCTGCCACCGCATTAGCCTTAACCGGATGGTATTGAATGGTGACTGATGTTTGCGTAATCAAGACACAACTTCCGATGCAAATGTCTACGATCGTATAATAGTTTAGTAACCCAACCAAGGGTTGGGATCGTTCCCAAGAGAGTGGGTGTGAGAATTAGTGGTCAAATGCGAAAGTGCTAAAACTAATTGTAGCTAAAGACTCTGGCGAATAAAAACATAACAGATTAAAAAAGGTGACGCAAGCGTCAAGTATCAGATGGGGGTTTGTAGGCAAGAAACAACTAAAAATAGTGAAAATAAGGAAGAATACAAGTATGGAGACGGGATTCTTGGGATGTAATTGGAATACGGGATAGACTAAATCATTGGATACATGATTTATAATTAAATTCATTGAGTATTTGTGACTAGGCTAGACTTTAAGGGGGATAAGCTCTCTCTAGAGCAACTTACCCCGTTTCAAATGCATTCCTCTTGGAAAACCACTTGCCGCATGAAGAACAACCTCCGCCTTAACCCACTCACTCTCTCAAGATGAGTGTGTGAACATGGGACTAGGGTTCACTCTCTTAAGATGAACCTCATGTCGACCCACTCACACTGGCGATCAATTTATTGTTCTTGGTTTTACGACCCCTCTCTCGAGCAAGCCGAAAATACATGAATGAACTTGTATTTGCAACTACAATTTCATTAAATTCATCCACAACCAGTAAACGAAATCACATTTAAAGTATGAATAGACTATCAACAAGCAAGACCCAACAACTAATCAAACCCACATTCAAAAAATCATACCCCAAGAATTGGGGATTTAGCTATGCATGTAAAAGAGATAAAGACGTATACCAATATCAGTTTCCACCAATGGGTATGCAAGATGAAGTCTTAAAACAAGCCAAAAGTGAAGAATCCAAGAGACCCAAGTCCAATTTCTTGAATATGAAACCCTTGAAAGCTTCAAGTTCTTGAAAACCCTATCCAAAACTTAGAGAGAATATCTCCAAAACTCTGTCTAAAACTTAATAATTTAAAATCTAGGTAAAACAAGGTAACCCATCAGAATAAAAATTGAACTAGTATTTATAGTTTTTAGAAAATGTGCTTCGAAGGATCTTTTGGCGACGTTAGTGGGAATCGCTAATGCATTCGACGTTCCCCCCTTTGGTCTACTTTGTCGCCTTTCATTAGTTGCCTTCAGCATCATTGTGTTCTGGATAATTGGGTGATGTAGTACTGCTTCGCGAAGTAGCTCGGCGATATGCCAACTGCTCTTTTTCACCATTGATTTGTTCGTTTCCTTCAGGGCTTAGCGCACTGGAACAAAAGGGAAATATGTGATCTATTGGCAATTTGCCAAATAGGTTAGACGATTCGCAGATCTTCATTTCCTTATTCTTTTAACTTTTTTTTCTCCTTTTTGCTCGATAGTGTTCGTGCTTTCCCTCGAACTTCAAATAACCGAATCTTAAAGGTTTTTATCAAATATCGAGGTAAAATATGCATTTGAGGACACTAATTTCATCAAAATATAGCCCTAACTTAAACTTTTGCTTGTCCTCAAGGAAACTCAAATTATGCCGTTCAAACAGGGTGTCTTGAACAGTGCTACACAAGACTCGATCATGAATGCACACAACAAGACTCAATTTACTTATGAAAAGATCAAATATGCACTCAAAGATTCAAGTTGTCACTCACCAATATCAACGAATCCTATGCTCACAATACTTGCTTCAAATGCAAGTTCAGGCTCAACTAAAGTGTTCAAATGCCCTCACAGAAAGAATGATTCCATAATCGCCCATAATGTCTTAATCATCTAAAATTCAGGAATCAGATGCAACGCTCACAATCACAAAGATGAAAACAATGCATTCTTTAACCCATAGGTTTGCTCGTATTTTCCAATTGACATTTGTTTCAGCTTTCTCAAGATCAAAAAGGTTTTTTCAACGCTTGTACTAGGACTGAGTACAAAGGTATGGTCATTTAGGCTTAGTGTCTTTCATCCTCATGAGTTGTGGTGCTCACAACACTTCCTTCCCTTTTCCTTCATTATTTTCTTTAGTGCTCATAAGTCATCCTATTATTCACTTTCTCATAGTGTGTTGGAAACCCTTTTTCTTTTGCATTTTATTCTGCAATTTTCTTTTTCATTCTTTTCTTTTCTCTTTCTCCTTCTCTTTTTTTTATATGGAGGGGTTCCATTTTTCTCAACACCATGGGTTAACGGAGACTTTCCTTGCACTTCTTGACTTTCCCTTTTCTTCTCATTACACCCCCAACTTAGGCTTTTGGCCTAAGTTGGCTATTTATTATACCACAATCAAGAGGATTAATGGTAATGGATTTAAAAAGGTCTAATTTTCATCAAGTTTCTTCCAAAGAAGGTTATAGTTCAAGAGAGGTTCACACACTCACAGGGTAGGCTACAAAAGTGGTACATATCAAATTGGCTCACACTCGTCAAAGTTTCCTAAGATCATGTCAAGAGAAAGCTTCACTTAGTCTGCCGGACTAACGGGGCAAATTCTAGGTGTCTTCATGCATGTTTCATAGGTAATCTCATCACACTAGGCATCGACACTATAAGTCAAACAAGACTCCACACTTTCGCTAGTATTCAATGATCATCACAAGAGACTCAATTCGATACTAGGCTAGTCATAACTAGATGGAAAGAGTTCACATATTATCTATGCAACTTCATTTGACCTCATCGTAGCCATGCATTCATGTTCGTTCGATTGAGAGCACTATTCAAGTCATCGGTATTGATAGGAACCGATACTCAATTTTTTTGCAAAAGAACGGACACATTCAAGAGCATAATAAAGGGTGGCAAAAATGTGCGAAAAATTCAAATTTTTTTGGAACGGTCCAAATCATTTTGCAATTTAAAATAAAAGGAGCCATAAGCTCAAACATCCACGCAAAGTAGTATTTAACATAATTTTAAAACAGAACAACCCAAATATATACACAAAACACAACTACCAACACAAAAGGTGTGGGCCTCACCCCACCACAATTAAAAAGTATTTGTCCTCAAATGCAAATAAAAGTATCCAAAAGTAAAAATATAATAAGACAGAGAGGGAGGTAAAGAAAGGTCCTGTCTATGTAGTCTCTCTCTCTGTCGGGGTCTCAGTGGCTGGTATAGCAGTCTGTACTTGGGCATCAGTGCCCGGAGTAGCCTCAGATGGAATATCACTAACAGATCCACTAGGAGCTGTTGTGGATGTCTCAGTCGACAATGTCTGGATCATGGCCTGAACAACCATCTCTATAAGATCTGGCAAGTCTCTGAATATGCTCTCATCTCTGCTCTCATATGTCTCCTCAGCATGTATAGATATCAACTCCTCATCGGTCTCTGTATCTGAATCTGCATGCGCTATGCCATCCCCCTGTACATCTCCGGTGGTAGCCAGATGAATCTTCGAGGTCTTAGGAGCATCCATGTCCTTGATGAGTCTTTAAAGTGGACTCATTTAGGGCTATATTTTAGTAGAAATTGTGTCCTTAAATTCTTTTTTTATCTCAATATCTGATGAAAACCCGTACGTTTCAGGTACTTGAAGTTTGAAGTAAATCATGGACACCACATCGCAAAAAGGAACAAAAAGGCTCAAAAGAACGAGGAGATGAAGGCATGAGGATTGCCGAGTCCACTTGGCGATTCACCAAAATGCCTTACTTCACCTTTTGTTCCAGTGTACTGAGCCCTGAAGGAAAGGATCAAGTTGGCAGAAAAAGGGAGTAGTCGGCACATCGCCGAGAAGTTCTGCGAAGCAGTACTATGTCGCCCAATGACCCAGAGCACGAACGATGTTGAAGGCTAGTGCAAGATGGCGATGAAATACACCAAAGGGCGAATCGCCGAGTTGATCGGTGATTTTGACTAACGACGTTGAATGATCTGCTGCAGCATAAATCTCTGAAAACTATAAATACTAATTAGAGTTTTACTTTTTTTGGTGGGAAACCATTATTATATTTTTCACAAAGAGTTGAACAATTAGTATAATTTTTAGATAGAATAGTACTTTTTGATATTTTTGCTCTAAGTTTGAGAGGGTTTTGAAGACTTGAAGAAGAGGGTTTCATCCTTAGGATTGAAGTTGGGTCTCTTGGATTCTTCATTCTTGTCCTGTAACAAGACTTAAATCTTCATACCCATTTGAATGTAAGCTCATTTAGGTATAAATTTCTATCTCTTGATGTGTGGCTAAAAGCCCCAATTATTGGGGTGTGATTTAGCGAATATGGATTAAGATAATTGTTAGGTCTTGCTTGCTGATAGTTTATTTGTAGTTTAATTGTGATTTCGTTTAGTGGTTGTGTATGAATCTAATGAATATGTAGTTGCAAATACAATGTTTATTTATGAGTTTTTGACTTGCTTAAGAGAGAGGTCATAAAACTAAGACCACTAAATTAATGGCCAGTGCGAGTGAGTTGACATGAGGTTCAGGTAGAGAGAGTGAACCCTAGTCCCATGTCCACACACTCAGCTCAAGAGAGTGAGTGTGTTAAGGTGTAGACTGGTCTTTATCCGGCAAATGGGTGTCCGAGAGGAACACATTTGAAACGGGGTAAGTTGCTCGAGATAGAGCTTATCCCCTTTAAAGTCTAGCCTAGTCACAATTATTCTATAAATATTCTATCGAACGGATGTACCCAATAATCTAGATTAACTCGTATTCCCGTCACATCCCAAGGATCCCCTCTCATTATTTAGAAACCCTTATTTATTTTGTTATTTTTACCTACTAGTGACAAAAAAAAAACTCCATTGTTAATTAACACTCTTGTGTCCCCCTTTTTAATTTACAATATTTTTAGCTACGACTAGTTAGAACTAAATTTTATTTTTCTATAAATTCTCAAAACCACTCTCTTGGGACGATCCCAACCCTTGGTTGGGTTATTGAGCTATTGTACGATCGTAGACACTTGCATCGGAAGTTGTGTCTTGATTACACATACATCAAAATGGCGTCGTTGCCGGGGAGTGGTGTTATTTGAGAATATTTAGATTAGTAGAATTTTTGTTCTTCTTAGTTTTAGCTTTACTAATCTCAATTGTAATTTTATCTTTCTTGTTTGAATATCAAAGCAGGGAAATAAGAAAGGATGATCATTTTGGATACCACACGAACCATCCTCTCTTGAAATTGTTAAATCTGAGGGACAGCCTCATGACATTCAAACAAGTGGGGGATGAAACACTTCAGGAAATGTGGTTGAAATTTCAAGCATTGCTGCTGACATGCCCCTCTCATGGGATGACATGCTACTAGAAAGTTTATACCGGGCTCTTAGACCCGAAAATAGAAGTAATGATGATCAACTCTTCGCAGCTGGTATGCTAAATCAGCCTTATGAAGTTGTAGCTGAACTCCTGGATGGTATAGTCGAAGCCAACAAGGAGACAAAAAAGAAACAAGAGTGGGAAGCCCTGCTAACTCAATTGGATGGTTCATCCAATAAAGTCATGGAGTTGGAGGCACAGGCGTCGAAAAAGGACAACCACTTCGTCCTTTGAGAATGTGAAAAAGGGAAGAAAAAGGGGGGAGTACAACACAATGAGGTCCTCTCACTTATTCAACAAAAAATTGAAGTTCAAGATAAGATGTTGAATGAAATGAAGGAGAACATCGGCATGTTGAACCAAGCGACAACCTCTAATTCTATGACTATTCAGCTGCAAGATGCCCAGATAGGCCATCTAATATAAGGTCAATATCCACCGTTTGCCGATGACTCTCCTAGCTACACCATGGCCGACTCCGAGGATGAAGAATAGTTGTCAACTTGCGTCATGTCACGACATTAACTAAGGCGCTGTTTGGGAGGCAACCCAAAACCCTTAATCATTTTGTATTTGTGTACAGATAAAATAATGGTGTATTGTTTGTACAGGTTGAAGTGTGGAAAAATATTCAAAATAGTGTATAGTGGTGAACAACAGGTCCAATCGGCAAGTCACCCAAGAGGTTGGTAAACCCAACCTATCCGCCTTTTTACTCTCAAGTTGGGGCCTGTCAAACTTAGCGAACTGTTCAAATTATTGGCGTATTGCCAAATCTATTGGCGATCTCGATGGAGACCGCCATTTTAACTCCCAAGCTTACTGGAAAGTTCTGTGAGAATCGGCGAGGCAAGTGGTTTGGATCTGAGCGGCTTGTGAGCAAAAAGGTTTAAAATTCTCAACATGGTTCATTTTGATACGTCTTCATACCTCCAACTACACCTTTTCACATTAATATTTACATAAAACTGTATTAACTAAGTATTTTAGCACCGATTTATGCTCGGAACTTGGATTGTATCGCTACCTAGCTATTCAACTTTCAACTGATCATCGTAAAAAGGGGTTGTTCTTGTCTGAGTTGGATCTCGCTTAAGTTTAACTCTCTACTCAATTAAAGCAAGATGGTTGTGAAGCATGTGAGAAAGTGGGTTGAAAATAGGCGTATTGGGTTGCTTAGCGAAGTTGTGTAGAGCTCGATGAATCACTCAGCGATCCGCTTAATGTCCCTATCTCGCCTTCTTACTAATGCTAAAATTGTTGAAGGTCTACAACCCGAACCAACAGAGATAACTACACCCAAAGTCGCAAGAAGAACCATGCCGCCCCAACAAATGAGGCAACTGTTTAACTAAGATTATCATTTCCCTCCCTCTCTATTTTTCTCTATTTGTACTTTCAAATGTTTGTTATTTACTTTTGAGGACAAATGCATTTTATTTGTGGTGATGTGAGGCCCATCTTTTTGTGTGAATACTTATGCTCGTGTTTTGTGTTTATATTTGGGTTGTTCTATTTTAAATTGTGTTAATACTGCTTTTCTGTGGATGTTTGAGCTTATGGCTCCTTTTATTTTTAATTACAAAACGATTTTGACCCTTTCGAATTTTTTTAAATTTTTCGCACATTTTTGCCACCCCTCATATGTTAAATGTGGCTATTCTTTTGCAAAAGTTTGAGTCTCGGTTTCGATCAATACAAATGACTTGAATAGTTCTTACAATCAAATAAATATGAATGTACGGGTACGATGAGGCCAAATGAAGTTGCATAGACAATATGTGAACTCTTTGCATCTCGTTGTGATTAGCCATTTATCAAATTGATTCTCTTGTGATGACCATTGCACACTAGCGAAAGTGTGGAGTCTTGTTTGGCTTAAGTATCGATGCCTAGTGTGATGAGCTTACATGTGAACTATGCATGATAGATCCTAGAATTTTTCCCATTGGTCTGGTGAACTAAGGGAAGCTTTCTCTTGATATAATCTTAGGCAATTTTTACGAGTGTGAGCCAATTCGACATATACCCTTTTTGTGACTTACCTTGTGAGTGTGTGAACCTCTTTTGAACACCCCTTGAACCTTACCTTTCTTTGGAAGAACTTGATGAAGACTAGACCTTTCTTAATCCATCACCCATAATCCTCATGAAGTTGTAGTTAGTTGAATAGCCAACTTAGGCCAAAAGCCTAAGTTGGGGGTGTGGTGAAAAGAAAAGGGAAAGTCAAGAAGTGCAAAGAAAGTCTCCGTTAACCCATGGTGTTATGAAAAAATGGAACCCCTCCATATAAAAAAAAAGAGAAAAAGAAAAGAAAAGAATCAAAAAGAAGGTTGCAGAATAAAGTGCAAAGGAAAAGGGGTTTCCAACACACTAGGGGAAAGTGAACAATAGGATGACTTATGAGCACTAAAGAAAATGATGAAAGAAAAGGGAAGGAAGTGTTGTGAGCACCACATTTCATGAGGATGAAAGTCACAGAGCATAAAATGAACATACATTTACACTTAGCCCCGTTACAAGCCTTGAAAAGACCTTTGTGATCTTGAGAAAGTTGAAACAAATGTTAATTGGAAAATACGGGTAAACCTATGGGTGAAAGCATGCATTGTGTTCATCTTTGTGAGTGTGAGCATTGTATCTGATTCCTAAACTTTAAATTAATTATACTTTTTCGTGTGAAATGGAATCATCATTTGTGTGAGGGCATTCAAAGGCTTTTGTTGAGCTTGAACTTGCATTTGAAGAAAGTATTGCGAGTTTGAGAATCTTTGGTAATGGTGTGTCATAACTTGAATGTTTGAATATACAATTGATCCTTGCATAAGTAAATTGAGTCTTGTTGTGTGCATTCATGATTGAGTCGTGTGTAGTACTATTCGAGACACCCTTATTGAACAGTTGAACTTGAGTTTGCTTGAGGACAAGCAAAAGTTTAAGTTTGGGGTGTTGATGAGTCCATAAATTGGACTCATTTAGGGCTATATTTTAGTAGAAATTGTGTCCTTAAATGCTTATTTTACATCAATATCTAATGAAAACCCTTAAGTTTCAGGTATTTGAAGTTTGACGGAAAGCATGGGCACTACGTCGCAAAAAGGAACGAAAAGGCTGAAAAGAACGAAGAAATCAAGGCCTGAAGATCGCCGACTCCACTTGGCGAGTTGCCGAAGGGTCTTACTTCACCTTTTGTTCCAGTGTGCTGAGCCTTGAAGGAAAGAACCAAGTCGGTGAATAAAGGGAGCAGTAGGCGCATTGCCGAGTAGTTCCGCGAAATAGTACTATATCGCCCAATGACCCAGAGTGTGATGATGTTGAAGACTAGTGCAAGATGGCAATGAACTACGCCAAAGGGCGAATCGCCGAGTTGATCGGCGATTCCGACTAACGACGCCGAATCATCCGCTGCAGCACAAATCTGTGAAAACTATAAATACTAATTAGTGTTTTAAGTTTTTTTGGTGGGAAACCTTTATTATATATTTCACATAGAGTTGAACAATTAATATAATTTTTAGATAGAATAGTACTTTTTGAAATTTTTGCTCTAAGTTTAAGAGGGTTTTGAAGACTTCAAGAAAAAGAGGGTTTCATCTTCAAGATTTGGAGTTGGGTCTCTTGGATTCGTCATTCTTGGCCTGTAACAAGACTTAAATCTTCATACCCATTTGAATGGAAGCTCATTTAGGGATAAATTTATATCTCTTGATGTGTGGCTAAAAACCCCAATTCTTGGGGTGTGATTTAGCGAATATGGGTTCAGATAATTGTTGGGACTTACTTGTTGATAGTTTATTTGTAGTTTAATTATGATTTCGGTTAGTGGTTGTGGATGAATCTAATGAATTTGTAGTTGCAAATACAAGTTTATTTATGTGTTTTAGATTTTCTAGAGGTCGTAAAACTAAGACCACTAAATTGATGGCTAATGCGAGTGGGTCAACATGAGGTTCAGCTCGAGAGAGTGAACCCTAGTCCCATGTCCACACACTCAGCTCGAGAGATTGAACCCTAGTCCCATGTCCACACACTCAGCTCGAGAGAGTGAGTGGGTGAAGGCGTAGGCTGGTCTTAATGCAGCAAATGGGTGTCCGAGAAGAACACATTTGAAACGAGGTAAGTTGCTCGAGAGAGAGCTTATCCCTTTTAAAGTCTAGCCTAGTCACAACTATTCTATAAATCTTCTATCGAAAGCATATACCCAATAATCTAGAATAACCCGTATTCCCGTCACATCCCAAGGATCCCCTGTCATTATTTAGAAACCCTTGTTTATTTTGTTATTTTTACTTACTAGTGACAAAAACCCCCCATTGTTAATTGACACTCTTGTGTCCCCATTTTTAATTTACAATGGTTTTACTCGTTAATATTTTTAGCTACGACTAGTTAGAACTAAATTTTATTTTTCTATAAATTCTCAAAACCACTCTCTTGGGACGATCTCAACCCTTGGTTACTAAACTATTGTACAATCGTAGACACTTTCATCAGATGTTATGTCTTGATTAAACAAACATTAGTCCTCAGCAGTCTCTAGTAGTGAAGTGAAGTCAGTAGAATTAAGATAGTCTACGTTCTTCCTCAAACTACCTATCTCAACTTTTAAGGCCGTCACCTCAGAGGCCTCCCACTGTCTGCTCTCACAAGCAATGACTCTCACTGTCAAGGCATCAACAGAAGTCTGAAGGGGGGTAAGTGCTGCCAGTATGACCCTATCGATCATTTTCGAAACAGACCTCTCAAGTCGGGTAGCTCTCATATCAGCTGAATAGGCCAAATGCCCCATCTTCAGGATCATGGCCTAAGTGATCCTGGCTAGCTGGGAGGATGAGGAAGCATCTGGAGCCTGTGAGGAAGAGGAAGAATGAGCGTGTATACCTGAGGACTCAGAGGTCGGAGTAGGCGAAGATGCCTCTGCTGGTAATGAGTCAACATCGACCTCTGGAGAAGTGTCTGCTGGAGCTGCTCTCATATTGTCAACCTCCTCTAGAGTGAATTCGACCTCAATATGCCGGATGTCCATAAAGGATGAAGGGATGACCTTTATATCATTTACAGGATCTCGGGGTACTCCGACATGTCGGCATAACTCAGTGATCAAAACCGGGAATGGCAGAGAGGTAAGTCTCTGCTTGGCTCTCATTGTCATCTCCTACGAAGTCAGCAATCCTAGGTCGATCCGCCTCCTGGCTATGATAAAACCAAGGCAAGCCGCCTTAGGATGGCGCAAAATAGACTCGTTCTAGGATGGCATGATAGTGCTGCTGATGAAACCAAACCAGAACCTGACGGTGATGTTCATGTCCCTCTTCTCAATGGGAGCTCCTGCATCCATCCACCTCGGGGTGGTGTTAGAAATCATCGGAGACAACCAACCCTTCAAATCATCCAGGGACTGAACAATCGGCAACCCCTCGTAAGGGAGTGTAGAGTGTAGCGACCCTTTCGAAATAATATAAGCCAATAACTCACGAGATTTTTATGCATATATATTGTCCTCACACTAGTAAAAAAGATATAAAAAGAATATTACTAACTTCCGAGTACCCAAACTAGGCGGTTCATGCTTCACACCATCTTTCAAAATTAGTGGTCAATTTAATATATTACAAGACTTGGGCTTACACACCCTAAAAGAACAAACCATATAGCCATACTTATATTACAACCCATTGTGACATGATCAAATTAGTCCTCAAAATTTCATGTAAATATACAACACATAGATCATGTACAAGTCCCAAGATTTATACAAAATATAGATGCCTATATGCAAATGTGATCTTCCTTAAGGCTCTCAAAATTTCCATCTCCAATGGCCAGCTTCATGCATCCACTCAATCATTCCCTACGATAGAAAAAACTATCGATAAGAATATAGCTTAGTGGTGCAAAACTATAGGTTTGGAGCCATCAGATTCACCAAGTTAACTTTCTCAAGTTATGGGCAGCATACTCGAGCATAATAAATAAATCAAGTAAACAATATATAAAGAATATCAAGTTCAATATTTAAAGATCCAAATGTCAAGAACTCTTATAGCACCAATTTTGAAGAGATTCAATAACAAGGCTCGCCCAATATATACATCATGTCGTCACACCAAGCACAAGCAGGTATCAAGAAAGGGTCGACACCCTGTATCAAGAAGGTTCAAAGTCCAATAATCAAGAGAACCAAGAACCATATTAAAAATGGCTTTCTAGTTCGTACTTGAAATGGATAACTTCCATTCTTAATATGGACTAAATATCCAGAGTCAAGATGCCAAATGATCCGAATCAAGAGGCATGTCAATAGTGACAAAGTCACAGCCACAAGAAGGACAAGGTCCCAAAAAGAGTGCCAAGTGATCAAACAATCTGTACAAGTGGGTGAGTTACACAAGCGTCTATAACGTCTTAAAGGATACCAACACGACAATGCAAAGTGACAAGAGGTAACCAAGGTACCAAGATCAACTTTCAGATATACCAACAGTTAAAAGAGTGCAAGTACAAGTTTATACACAAACCTTAGTGCTTTAGCATAGAAACAGTCCAACACAACTTCACGAGTTCAATTCGTAGACCAACCAACGTTTCAAGGTCCTCAACTTGTTCACGAGTATATACAACCTTAAAAATACAATTAAATAACTTCTTTAATTCCTAGCAGCTCAATAATGTTGATGTAAAATAGGATTATCATCACAAGTAAGCTTATCCTGTACAAATATGACTATGCTCCCAAAACAGTGATTCTGGCAAGCCTAGCACCTCATGTCGCAACTTAGATTTGAAAAGGAAAATGAAAAAACTAGACTTTATAACCTTCATGAAAGATGTATATACATCTCTTAGGGTTGAAAACAAAAAAGAATCACCACAAAATATATTTTGTACAACAAGATATATTCAAAACACTAACAATTGTTCATATAGGATTTGTAATTTCAAAATCTGGACCGAACTTGTCCCATATTTCGAATCCATAACAACTAAATTAGAGTTTTCCATAAACATAAGAGTTGTAGGTCTACAAATTAGCTTTCTAGATCATATTTATGCATTGTAAACTAAGTTTTATAGAAAGAGATATGCATAAAATACCAAAAACTACCCAGCTCAAAAACAGATTTCGTCACTTACCAAAAAAAATGTGTGTTCTCGAATTCCAGCCAAAAGGGCCAAGTTTCTCTCTTGTGAATATGAAGAAAAACTTGTTAGATAATGTTCTAAGGTTCCTATACTTCAGGTGAGACAAATTTGACTAGAAGAGGTGTCAAAATATAGTCTCAAAAAGTGAGGCTAGTTACATGTACAGCTGTCCCTAAAAGGGCTGCCCAAATAAAAGTAGGCTGCCCAAAAAGCATACACCTATATATATATCCTTCACCTCCTTTAAAAGTTATACACAATTCTAATTAGAATATTACCTAAACACTTCACTACAATCCCTTAAATTACGATCACAATTTATGTTAAGCAAGTTAGCAATTATCACAACATTTCAAGTTCCCAAAATGAGAGTAAAACATATTGTAGTAATTAAGCAACGGTAAATCGACATCCAACTCTTGGTCAATATTTAGGGGTGTTACACAGAGTGCAGCGATCTACCTAATACAACATTAATATGCTCGTTGTGGCACTCCACCTCTTTGCTTCTGACCATGACCGATTTCACTGGTCGAAACTCACTTGCCTTATTCTTGTTTTTAGGAACTACCTCCCCATAGACTGTGTAGAATTCCCTTACACAAGATGGAATATAAGGGCTTTGGGGTCTTGTAAATTGTTCTAACCCATGGTATTGGAGCGTATCAAGCACATCAGGATGCTTGCCTTTTAGACCCTCCAAGGATAGTAATTTCTCATCTATGATGGTCTGTAAACCATCACCTTTCAATCAATTTAACAGCCTCGATGGAGACACTATAGGGAATACAGGGGTGACTGGGGGGTGCCTAAGCTGGCACTGATTTAGTAGTAGGTGGGATAGCAGCTGAGGAGACTCCGGTTGGGGTAGGCTGAGATCTAGCCTGGTGTCTGCTATAGCGGTGAACCAAGAGCTCCTCATCTTCCTGATTCAGAAAAATATGGATCAATAGCTGCCCTTTTCTTAGCGATATGCTTCTTTCGTTTGCCTTTATCTCCTAGTGGGAGATCTTGCTTTCTTTTCTGTGAAGGACGTGATCCTCCTTCATTTATCGGAATGCCTTTTGCCTTTTTTCTGAGGTGGCTTGTTTAAGTTTGTGTGTACCATACCTACAAAAGATTGAGAGAAATCAGGAGAAACTCAACACAATCATAGAGAATCTTATTGCAGACAAACTTGTCAATCCAGTTGGCGAGTCGCCGAACCTCTTTGGTGAGCTAAATCGAGCTCGCCGAAGGGATTGGCTCAACAATTAAGACAAGTCGGTGACAGGGAGGGTCTTTCGACGAATCACCAACTACTTTCGGCGAGCAAGCATTGTCCGCCGAAAGTTACAGTGCACAAGGGTTCCAGGGATGCAGATAAAGGGTGATAGGAATACTTTCGGCGAGTCGCCGAGTTCTTTCGATGCCCTATGACTTCTCGCTGAAAGTTACAGCATCAAATATCAATCAAGGCACCAAATTATCAGTAAGATGGGGACATTAGGTGAACCGCCGAGTCGTTCGGTGAGCTCGACCTAGCTTCCCAATCGACCCAATGTGACTATTTTCAACCCATCATCTCGAATTACATCCCGCAACCCCCGAAAATAAAATCAAATCATGTACTCATGGAATTCAAACAAGACCCATACTGCCCATCACCCCGGGATACTCAGATTTCTCCCAAATTTGTCGTATTTGGCCATTTGACAATATTTGTTCTTAAGAGTGATGTCACCTGCTCTATCATTGAGCAAATTTTTGACATTTAGCACAAATGTGGGCTACTCAGACTTCACCCAATCAATCTAACAACACACAGTAACAACCCAACTCAGTAAAAAGCACAAAGATTACGAGCATTTGACAGTCAAACCATACAAGCAAGATTTTCAAGTTAAAATAGGCAATCAAGGATTCTAATCCTACCAGAGAGGCCCAGCACACATCAATAAGAGACAATTATTGCAAATGAGTAAACAATCTTCGAATATAAAGTCGGGATTTGGAAACCAACCTTTGATGCCAATTAAATTCGATTGAAAATCTAGGCGGCAAAGTATTCCAACTCCAAGCACAAATCAACAAACTAAAATGCTAGAAAAATGCCAAAAAAAGAAAATACTACCTTAGTGTGAGTTTAGGAGATTTAAGAGCAATGGAAAGTGAAGAATTTCAAATTTGAAGTCTCTTGGACATTATAAACCATCCAGTTCGCACCTGTTCGGCGACGTTAGTCGCACTCACCGATTCACTCGGCGAATCACCGAGTGATCACTAGCCTACCGATTGCTAAAGTTCTTTTAGTTTCGTGGGGGTCAAGACAGCGATCTTCATCGAGGTTGTCGACATGGTCGGCGACACACCGAACTGCTTTGTAAGTCTGCCGAGTTTTACAAGCTCTGACTCAACCTTGAATTGAGCCAAACAGCAGGTTGAGTCGGGCTCACCGACCTCTTCGGCAATACATCGACTGACCATTTTCTTGCCAATCTATATTTTTCACCACTTTCCTTATTCAAACCTACACCACTAACACACCATTATTTATAAAAGCAAAATAAAGCATTTAAAACCTTGTGTTGCCTCCCAAGAAGTGCCTTATTTAATGTCGTGGCATGACGCGAGCCCTCACTCACTCCCCATTAGTTTGGTTGGCCCTAGTGTTACCAGGTAACCCCAACAGTTCATTTGAGTGAAGAGGAGGCACCGCATAATTCAGGAGTGTCCTAATCAGTTGGATCGATCTAGAGTAAGAGCCAACCATTTGATTCAACACTTTAATACTCTCTTTCATCTCTTCCAACATTCGATCTTGTTCGGTGATCTTTTGGAGAATGATTTGAATTGTGTCCTCGACACAATTCTTCTCCCTGTCTCTAAACTGCTTCCTCTCGTGAGGAGGTATATACCTTCCTTGACTCTTGCACTGGTTTTCCACCTCTGTTATTTTGGTGGACAACTCGTTCAGCTGAGTTGCCAGTGCGGTGAACTCGAAGTCCCTCTCGACTTGTTGGCTCGTCTCAGTCGAGTTGTCACCATTTTCCCCAGCCATGCTTAGGGTACCTATCTATATCAACAAATTCAAAGGAAAACAAAACTAAAAATAATATTAGTAAACTACGATTATTGTAAGCAGAATTCGACTTAAACCAAAAACTTTCACGTAACACCACTCCCCGGAAGCGGCGCCATTTTGATGTTTGTGTAATCAAGACACAACTTCTGATACATATGTCTACGATTGTACAATAGTTTAATAACCCAACCAAGGGTTGGGATCGTTCCCAAGAGAGTGGGCGTGAGAATTAGTGGGTAAGTGTGAAAGTGCTAAAACTAATTGTAGCTAAAGACTTTGGCGAATGAAAACATAACAAATTAAAATGGTGACGCAAGCGTCAAGTATCAGATAGGGGTTTGTAAGAAATAAACAACTAAAACAATGAAAATAAGGAAGAATACAAGTATGGAGACCGGATTCTTGGGATTTGATAGGAATACGGGATAGACAAAATCATTGGATACATGTTTTTGATAGTAAATTCATTGTGTATCTGTGACTAGGCTAGACTTTAAGTGGGATAAGCTCTCTCTCGAGCAACTTACCCTGTTTTAAATGTGTTCCTCTTGGACACCCACTTGCCGCATGAAGAACAGCCTCCACCTTAACCCACTTACTCTCTCGAGCTGAGTGTGTGGACATGGGACTAGGGTTCACTCTCTCGAGCTAAACCTCATGTCAACCCACTCACACTGGCCATCAATTTAGTGGTCTTAGTTTTTCGACCTCTCTCTCAAGCAAGCGGAAAACACATAAATGAATTTGTATTTACAACTAAAATTTCATTAAATTCATCCACAACCACTAAATGAAATCACATTTAAACTACGAATAGACTATCAGCAAGCAAGACCCAACAACTAATCTAACCCATATTCACAAAATCACACCTTAAGAATTGGGGTTTTAGCTACGTATGTGAAAGAGATAAAGATTTATACCAATATCAGTTTCCATCAATGGGTAAGCAAGATTAAGTCTTAAAACAAGCCAAAAGTGAAGAATCCAAGAGACCCAAGTCTAATTTCTTGAATATGAAACCCTTGAAAGCTCCAAGTCCTCAAAACCCTCTCCAAAACTTAGAGAGAATATCTCCAAAACTCTGTCTAAAACTTAATAATCTGAAAACTAGGTAAAACAAGGTAAAATTTGCTCTTAAGGCACACAATCGCACATCAGAATAAAAATTGAACTAGTATTTATAGTTTTCAGAAAAAGTGCTCTGAATGATCTTTCGGCAACCTTAGTGGGAATCGTCAATGCATTTGGCAATCCGCCCTTTGGTCTACTTCGTCATCTTTCATCAGTTGCCTTCAGCATCTTTGTGTCCTGGATAATTGGGTACTGTAGTACTGCTTCACGGAGTAGCTCGGCAATACACCAACTGCTCTTTTTCACCGTTGATTTGCTCCTTTCCTTCAAGGCTTAGCGCACTGGAACAAAAAGTGAATGTGTAATCTATTGGCGATTCACCTAATAGGTTCAGTGATTCGCAGATCTTCATTTCCTCGTTCTTTTAGCTTCTTTTGCTCATTTTTGCTAAATAGTGTCCATGATTTCCCTCAAATTTCAAATACCTGAAACTTAAAGGTTTTTATCAGATATCAAGGTAAAACATGCATTTGAGGACACTAATTTCATCAAAATATAGCCCTAAATGAGTCCAAAATGTGGACTCATCAGTGACCTTATTCAACTGTCTGTAGTCTATGCACATCCTCATACTACCATCTTTGTTCTTAACAAACAAGACAAGAGCACCCACGGGGAAGCACTAGGATAGATGAAACCCTTATCAAGGAGCTCTTGGATCTGGGTCTTAAGCTCTCTTAACTCTGTTGGAGCCATACGATAAGGAGGGATACAGATTGTGAGTGCTCGGCTCCAAGTCAATACATAAATCTATATCTCTATCTTGACGCATACCAGGTAAATGAGTAGGAAATACTTCCTTAAACTAAAACACTACAACATAGACTCAATAAAGGGGGAATCTGCATCGACATCCCGGTTATGAGCCAAATAAGCCAAACAACTCTACCCCATAAGTTTCCTATGCCGGATGAAAGATATGATCTTCGCTGGCTTAGGCTTGTACACCCCATCCTACTCTAAGTTTTCCCTACCCCAGATCTCTTGAGTCATAGTCTTAGCATTACAATTAAGAACATCATAATAGGGAGACAACCAAGTCATTCCTAAGATTACATCAAACTCAATCATATCCAAAATAACCAAATATGTCCAAGTCTGAAAACCCCTAATCAAGAAAGAACTAGCACAATAGACATGGGTGACTACGATAGACACTCTAACTAGGGTAGAAATATGGATGGAGGCATCAAGCACATCAAAAATCACATCATATCCAAGGCAAACTATACTGACACCTAAGAGTAAGTAGAACCTGGACAAAATAATAGGAACCATCTGGTCAGAGACAAGAATAGTACATGTGATCACTGCATCAGACGCCTCTGCCTTGGTCTTGCCTAGAAAGGCATAAAATAGAGCCATGTCATCCTAACAGGCAACCTCTCTGTCTGGCTGCACTGCTCCCCTACTTGCATTAACATTTCCCCGGCCTCTACAGCCTTTTTGATATCCTCATTGCCCACCTTATGGACGTCCTATGCCATTATTACCTCCGTCTGCCGGTACCACCTCTTTGGTTTGATGCTGCATGGGTTCAGTCATGTGCGGGGGGAGGGGGCAATTTCTTCTCATGTGTCCTGATTATCCATAATTGTAACAACTGCGGTCAAGAGACGGTATATTTCCTAACGCAAAAGAGGCTCCCTGACCATTCTGGGTAAGATTTTGTTGCGAGGTCCTTGAGTAACAACCTATAGAAATGGGTATAGTTGATTAAATTGGCCAAGGTGCAATTATGGCCTACCTAAACCTCTGGAGTAGGAGCCATCAAAGATACTTGTATTTTTGGGCTTCTTAGCCAAAGTCTTGGCCTACCCATCCCGTCAAACTCCTTCTACCTTCGTCGCAAAGTTTGTCACTTCATTAAAGATTTTACCTGTAGAGGTCATGTGAACAGACAATGCTTGCAACTCGGGATTCAATCCCTTGACGAACAAATGGATCCTCATTACTCGGTAGTCACCAACTCCGTAGCATATCTAGACAAGGCATGGAACTTAGCCTCATAAGCAACTATAGTCATACCACCCTACTCCAAAGCCATGAACTCAACTTTCTTGATGTTCATTAAAGTTCAAGGCACATACTTCTCCAGAAACAAAGCATTGAACTGAACCCATATGACTGGAGACAAGACTGGCGATGGACATTCCACAAAGGCTCTCCACCACTACTTATTCTCACCTTGACGATGAAAGGTCACGAACTCAACTCCATGCTGGTGTACAATGCATAACTGGTGAAGTCTCTCATAGCAATCTAGGATGAACTCATAGGAATCCTCACTTTCAGAACCATGGAACACTGGAAACTTTAACTTCAAAAACTTGGTCAGCATCTCGTACTCAGTGCCGGTCATCATAGGGCCCAAATGTGGACAAAAAAGGCGTCAACACCCAACACTCCATCCATCTTAGGGACTGTAGCACCAACGGGGTGGATGACTGGAGGTTGAGCAGCTTGCACTGTAGGAATGGCTCCATAGCCGACCAACCAACTCAGAAAAGTCAAATTTGCTGAGCTACAGCTGGATCCAAACGGGGAAGTCCTATCGTCCCAGTGTGCATTCTCCTCTGGTTCAACATCCTCTTCCACATCAATCTCTACATTTTCTTCTACCCCAGCCTTGGGTGCGGGAGGGGGCTCTTCCCTGGGTACATTCTCAGCTTAAGCTTCACCTCTAGCGGGTGTTGCCATTCCTCGATGTCTGTCCCTCTCTTTTCCTCTACCTATGCCTCGACCATGTCCTCTCGTTGTAGGCTCCCTTTTTGGCTCATTGATGGGAGCTAATGGTCGAGCGTTATTGTATCGCGTGATAACCATCTACGAACCGAAGAGTGAAACAAATTAGATACCAAATTGGATCACCAGATATCAATTGGAATCAAGTTATATCACGAAAAGAGAAGAAGATAAGGAGATTTTCTCAAAGTCCTGTAGCCTTTCACAGAAAAGTACAGACGTCTCGGCATCGTTTCACAAGACTCTAGTACACTAATTCTGGTACAATGAGATCAACAAATCTAGGGCTCTGATAAAAACTTTGAAACGACTCAAACCGTTGTGATTGACACCCACACTAACCCTATTATGGGAGAACCATTACTACAACTCAACTAAACAATACTAACAAAAAGAAGGGAATTTAAAGATATGGAAACAAGTTTAAATAATCGAGCGCGCGACACGTCCCTCGAAATGGTACATCCTCTTTAATTTGTCATTCTTCCTCAATTCACATAACACTTATCACAACCATGTCTCAGAACCAATTCAAATAACATGTTCACAAAATTAATGAGGAGATGGCCATTTTGATAACAATGCACAATTCACAAAAATACAATCGTGATTCAACATCAACAATTAATCAATAAGCCCTTCAAATCATTCTCAATACATCACACACCAGTAATTAATCACGTTGCCTTTTATCATCTATTTTTCAGCATTAGAATTATTCAATATGGACAAGTCAACCCACCACCAAGTCCCATTACTCCCCAACACATGCAACAAGGAAATACACGATTCTATAAACTTAACAAGGGTTGAGAAATCAACTTGCCTCAAATAATAGAACAATTACTCCGGGACTTGACCCTTCAAATTTCATTGGGCTTCCAAATCGATGCAATATATTCAAATAAATAATCACAATCCGATTGTGAAAATAACAACACCCATATTACAATATGTTTAGCTTAGACCCAAAAACTCACCTCAATCTATAAAAAAAAGTTTCTAATCTTGATGTGAATTATAACATGACGATTCTCATATTTTCCAAATTTCAAGCCTAGAATGGCGTTCCAATTTTTTTCCAATATTATAAATCTAATGATATTTATATAATACAATACACCTAATATTTACTTACACATCTTAATATATCAAACTTTGATACAAAATAATGATCACCAATGAGATTTCAAAACCTAAAACTAAATAACGCAGACATTAGCTTCAATTTTCAGTAGTTCCAACACACACGAAAGTGACAAATTTCCAACAAAAAAATAAAATGATCAAAGCTGCTATTTATGGACAAAATAAAAAGGACGCAACTCCATTATATTATTATGCCATCATTATCCTAATCATGACCTTGTATTAATTCACCATCATGTTTACTCACTAGCTCTGGCAACTGAAAGAAAAAAAAAAAAAATCAGCCCACGCATAACACGCTGGAGCTTTCAACATTAATTTTTACCTGAAGCACATACGTATCACCCTTTTCAACGCTGCAATTGAAGTTTGAGAGTTCCCATCTAACTCGTTATTTTTCCCTCCTAAATTATAACCTCAAACCCTACTAACTTATTTTAATAAATGCATCAAGTGGTATAAGGTATTAAGTAAATTATGGACTTGTTCCATTAACCATTAACTAAATAAATTAATTATTTAATAAATACTGATCAATAAAATAAACGCAGTTATCAAATAGTTCAAAATTTTCAAACCAACTTCATCGACTAATCCTAAATGACTTGGGACAACTATTGAGAGGGGTAAAACAATAATTTTATGAAAATATCTAACAATGACCTTGCGGATCATTACACCACTCGCCGCCACAATAGCGTTACGTCAATGCCACGTCAGAAATTATATTTTTTAATAATTGTTTTATTTTCTTTTCTTATCAATTACTTTTGTTTTGTTAACAATATTTTACACTAATTAATTCTCTAATTAATTATTAAATATCTCTAATAACTATATCTTCTTCATCACTAAATCTCACCCACTTCATATCTCATCTGACTGGAAAAATCATGTCCGGCCACCTTATTCACTATCAATTCTTTGTTCTTCACCACCGTCATATCACCTTCCATTCTTCTTCTTCTTGTCACGGTCCAAAATTGGATGTGATGGCACTCGTCTTATCCCACCTAGACAAGTCAGCCTAATACTAAACTATTACGATGAAGTGTGGAAATAAACTATAAATAAAAGTTTAATACTTTAATATAATGCAGAAACTCATAATCAACTTAAATATAACCCCAAACCGGGTTGTCACGTGACAAGCCTCTAATGTGTTATAACAAAATTGAAAGAAAATACAAGTCTCAAATGACATTGTTTCCAAAATAGAACAAAATCATAAACAAAGAGAAAGAAGGTCTACTAAGGTGACAAACAGCTACCTCACAAATCTCCATAGGAAGCCTCGGACAAGAAGAGAATAGAAAGTATCACAAAGATCTGGGCTTGTAACCTACAAAAATGTAGAAGCAAGGGGTGTGTACCAAATCAAACGGTACTCAACAAGTAAACTTTTAAACACAAGCTAATGGAATAGAATATGGGTACTCCTTACACCCAACCGAACCTCCACAACTACAACCTGCATAAAACCAGCCCAACCTAACAGTTCACAATTTACATAACACATAGCTCAACAACAACACTCTAACAATTATATATCCTCAACAACCAGCTCAATATTTATCAATCACCACCTCCACAACTACAACCTGCATAAAATCAGTCCAACCTAACAGTTCACAATTTACATAGCACACAACTCAACAACAACACTCTAACAATTACATATCCTCAAATACAAGCTCAATATTAATCAATCACAAGTTCCACAGAAAGGCACTCACAAGATCATCAAAACACAATATAAGTTCACTAATGAAAAAGATGTGCAATACAATGGAATGTCATGTCAAGTATAGTGATGCATGTCTGACCTAGTGATACACACATGGTGTCTCTCAGTCTGGGACCCATGGGGGACATATATGTCCATGCATTCGTCGCGGTGTGCGACACTACCCTTGATAATAAAATATGTCGCGGCGTGTGACACGTCCCTCGATAATAGTATCTGTCGCGATGTGTCACACGTCTCTCGATCCCTCGATAATATAATATTTGTCGCTACATGCAACACATCCCTTGAAATGGTACATTCTTTTTAATTTCCTATTCTTCCTCAATTCACATAACACATATCACAACCATGTCTCAGAACCAATGCAAATGACACATTCACATAAATAATGAGGAGACGACCATTTTCATAATAATGCACAATTCACAACAACACAAGTGTGATACAACATTAACAATGAGTCAATAAGACTTTCAAACCATTCTCAACACATCACACACCAACAATTAATCACATTGCCTTTTATTACACCATTTTCATCATTAGAATTATTCAATATGGACAAGTCAACCCATCACCAAGTCCCATTACTCCTAAACACATACCACAAGGAAATACACGATTCTATGCACTTAACAAGGGTTTAGAAATTCACTTGCCTTTAACAATCGAACAATTACTTCGGGACTTGACTCTTCCCCTTTTGGTGGGCTTCCAAATCAATTCACTCTATTCAAATAAATAATCACAGTAAGGTTTCGAAACTAACAACACTCATTACTCATATTTAGAAATGGGAGTTTGATGTACCAACACAACTTTAACAAGTTGTACCAAAAGCTATCTAACTTGTACAGTAACTATGACCAACACAGCAACAAATAGTTGTACAATAAGCAACATAAAGTGTACAGTCAAGTTGTTTCCCATTTAACACGTGTAAATACACCAACTTTTCCCTCAGACAACCTGTATCCCTCGACAAAATAAACATACATCTCACCAACACCTCTTCAAAGAACAAACTTGATCTCACTGCTTTCAAGCTTTAGGTTTCAATGGTCTATGAGTTCTCTTTCTCCTATTCTCTTCTATTTCAATTTCAAGTCTCTGTACTCATTAATTTTGGTATGTTTTTAGTTAAATTTATTTAGAGATTTTTGGATTTCAAAGGTTTGCTCTGAATTTTGTTTTTCCACTTCCCAAGTTATTGTTCTCTTCATTTCATCACTTCTCAATCATTATTTAATAATTACCTAATTATTACTACCTAACAATTAACCATCAATTCAACTTGAAACATTATACTTGTCCCTAAGTTCAAGAACGGTGTACATGTGCAAATTGCATTTTACTTTCTTTTCCACCCAACCACATAAATGCCATAAGGTTGCAATAAATTTCAATAGTTGTTCCCTGAAGCACTTAGTTGCTTCTCATTAACGCCGCACACTGCACAAGGTTTATCCCTATTCTCTTTATTTTCTTTTTTAAAATAATTATGTACTAAAAGTGAAATTCTATTAACTTATTTTAATATATATATGGGCCAAATAGTATAGGATTTTAAGTAAATTTTAGATTTGGCCCATTATTATCAACTAAATTAATTATTTAATAAATATCTGTCAATTAACTAACCGTAGTTATTGAATAGTTCAAAATTTTCAAACCAACTTCACTGACTAATCAAGAAATGACTCGAAGCAACTATCGGGATGGGTAAAACAGTAATTTCTATGAAGGTTTTTCAAAAATGACCTTCTGGGTCATTACATTATCCACCACAAAACCATGTTCGTCCTCGAACATTAAGTAAAAGAAAGTAGAATAATAAATGATACCAAGAGCCGGAGGTATAATTTCCAGAGTCGTGCTCATATCTCCAAGTGCACTCATCCTTAAGAACATTCCATCAAGATCAACAACAAGAACTAAATCTTTTCTCACATAACTACAATAAAATTATAAATCATTACCGGCTACAATCAGAAGTGAACTTGAACCAACCACCACACACTGATAATTCAAAAACCATCACAGATCTTATCAAGATTTCCCTTTCACAACATAATCTTTTCATGAGCTTAATTTATAAAAATCTAATATTTAGACACCAGGTACTTATCAAGGGAGATTCAAACTTATCTAACCCAAAGAAGAACAAGATCAAGTAACCACCCAACAAGCGGTACACCCCAGGATGCAAAACCTTTAACAACACTGTCAAATAACTATAACTATTTATGGAAGCTCTTCTATAAGTTCTCATAAGAAAGGTCGTGCGTGTAGAACCACTAGTATACTTCAACTATCCCAAACAACACCAAATCTGGCATAACTGAAATGACCAAATCTGCCCAAAAATGTCACCCTACTAAGAGGACAATCATAGGTTCGGTATACCTGATCCACCACTAGGGATCCACCCATAGAAGTGAAAACACACATGTGCATAGGTAGTGAATCAAACTCTAAATAATGTCCAAAATGAAGAAGGTGGTCACATAATAAAGTATAGAACCAAGGTCGAATAACACAAGATGCTCCTTCCATAGTGCCTATATCAAACATTTACATTCATCTAACTCCATCTCCTTGATTTTTAGCCACCCACAATCAACCAGTGTAGTCCCCATTACAATCGTACACATCCTCAATTAATCAAACCCCGCATACTTCTCACAGTACTCCACTAATACCAACACTCTTAATACAAAAAAAAAAACATCATAACCACACCAACCATTTACCCTACTCTCAAACTGTCAGTAGTATCAAAGTCTTCTTAGCAAACACATTGTAGCCTCCAAAATTTCAAACTATGGTTCCTTCTCTTTCCATTTAAGCATCCCATGATAAATATGAGTCCCACCAAGGTTGATAACACTAATTACAATCTGATAGTACTTTCTCATCGAGATAAAGCTATTGAATCACGTCAACTATTAACTCTACGCAATCTTTCACATACCAAGTTTCAACTATTATTCAAACCATCATATACCTGATACCAACACTTAAAAAATTCTTGGTCACTCTAGTAATTTTGTATAATATACACTCATTACCTCTACTCACCATTAAATACTTATGTAACACATCATAATAGTCTGTATCATCTCGTGAACAAAGTAGTTTCAATCCCCTCGAAATCCTTATTAACCATGTAGAATTGTAGGTCCACACCGTTGAACATCCATAAGTTACCTATCATAATTTGAACAATCTAGCTCGACATAAACACATAGAATCTTCCACACATCGTTGCTTGTCACCAAAACCAAAACTCAATCTTTATAAAAGTCATTAATAAACCCCTTGTAAGTATGTGTCGAACCAGTTCATAACTCTATCTAAACTCAAAGGCACAAATCCCTACATCCGTCAACTCCCAAAGCAATTTTATCCTAAATTTTATCCTACATCCCTACATTATTCGTTCACCTTTCTTAAATTCTTTCCATGAAGCAATTTTCAAATACCTGAACTCTTCAATACACTAGACTCTTGTTTCTTTCGCTGACTATCTTACCAATTTTATCCTTTTACCAACTATCCATTACATTTTTACCTTATACTCTAAACCAACACTTTTAAGTGAAATCCTTCCTTAGGTCCTTTAAGAATCAAAAGTAACAAACTTTATGACCCATACTATGCACAAATCCTTCAAAATAGTCAATACTCGATGCAATCGATCATTTCTTACCTTACTAATTCATACCCTAACAAAACATACTACCACGAACGTTGACTCGCAATGAAAAACTTGAATTTTTTATTTCAACTATGTAGCCCATCCCATTAGCTTATACATTGAAGATTTTTATGAATTTATGTATCTTAGCTTGTCAATGATCGCCTCTCCATCAACCTTATCATATCCTTCGCTAAAAATTGAATCATACTCATTATCAAACTCAAAACCACAAAAGAACTTATCATCACACTCGAGTTGAACATCTGTACGCTCACTTCTCAAGTCTTGTTCAATATTTTTTCAACCTATTTAATGAACTCGTGTCACTATTATCATAACCAGAGCAAAGCAAATGAAACAACGCATCTCTGAACTGAAATCTTCCACTTCGTCTGAAGATACACCTTTAACCCTTGCAATTAAAGTAAATATCCTAGTTCTCTCCTCGTTATGAAAGGTAAACTACATACCACTAATTCTTTTCATTTATGACTCTAACTCCTTTCAATTCTTTTTGAGTGATGTCTTAGCACCCCGTACAACTTTCTATGCAACCACACTACTCACCAAATAGTTGCAACCCACAACTTTAAATACATGCATGTCATTATTACCATTTATAAGTCGTTTAACCAAAAATCTTTATCATATAGTCGTATCCTAATTGTAATCTATCGAACTCTTATTACCATTATGCTTGGTAGTCATTACCATCATCACAAAGCATGCCTTATTATTAACATGACACCTTAAACCCACTTATATCAATCAAATTCAATGGACTAACCCAATTTCACATGCACTCTATTACTAAAATCCATAATTTCCTTCACACAGGTATATTTATGAAGACTTCCTTCAACCATAAGCTTGTCATTTCGATAACGATCCACTCCCTTAGAGCTTACGATGAAATCACTAGTTCTTAGTTAAAATTCTCGAGATAACTTTACAACCTAAGCACATTAATATTGTATCAAAAATCCTCCACTAAAATCTTCCTTATAAACAATGCTTAACTCAAGCGTCCCTAGTAATAAGCTAGTTCTTTTCTCAAATATGAATGCAACATCGAATCTCATTGTACAAACATGTGATACAACCGATAACCCTTAAGTAGGTAGTATTCATACTTGACAATCGACGTATCCGTTTTCATATACCACACAGTGAATGTCTATTAGATCCACCATAAAATACCTCATACCTATCGAAAAGATTGTACCCAAATAGCCCACATATTTCTACCTGTTGAGTACCTACAAAACATTGTCAAATATGTTCAGTCTCTATCTTAATTAATATGCATTCTTTCTTAGATCAAGTTGATAGCAGAAGTAATACACTTCATAATTCTAACCAAATAAGCATCGATACTATTGTAGAAGTCCTATCATGACCTCTTTGATATACACTCAATCTATAAAATCGTAGTAGAGATTCTAACCTCAATTGGCGTAACATCATTCTCATCATACACTAAAAAACCCACACCTGTTATGACAACTTTACTAACTGTAGTTTTCAAAGTCACATTGTTCATTACCTAGCCGTTTCTTTAACCATTCTATTTCAAATTATCGAACCACTCCAGATATCGACTGTACCACACAAGTACTATTCCCTCTACTGGGTACCTAGCCTGAAAAAAGATGACACATTTATGAAGTTCTTCAAACCATTATTCAACCTTATCATTCGAATATCCTCACATTGCATCATCGAGTCATCACCTTATTCAACCCTTTCAAATTGCCGAACATTTTTAATCTAAACACGCATTCTTTCAATAACTCTACCACTCCCAAACCAGATCTAAACTTTGAGCCATACACGACACACAAACTACTCATATGAAGAACCACTGTCATGACCCAAAAATGGATATGATGGCACTCATTTTTTCCCACCAAGACAAGTCAACCTAATACTCAATTAATACGATAAATACAAAAGTAAAAACAAGGAAAGAATAAACTAGCACCATCTACTAATATAGAAATCATAATCAACTCAAAATATAACCCCAAAACCTGGTAGTCACGTGTACAAGCCTCTAAAATACTACAATTGAATCGAAAGAAGGAAAAAAGTCTCAAATGACATTGCTTGTAGAATAGAACAAGATCATAAATAGGAATAAGAAGGTCCGCTGAGATGACAAACAGCTACCTCACAAATCTCCAAGAAGCCTCAGAAAATAAGAGAATGGAAAGTATCACAAAATCTAGGCTCATAACCTACAAAAATTGTAGAAGCAAGAGGTAAGTACCAACCCACACGATACTCAGCAAGTAAACTTCTAAACACAAGCTAAGGGAATAGAATGTGGGTACTCCTTTACACACCAACTGAACCTCCACAACTACAACCTGCATAAATCCAGTCCAACCTAACAGTTCACAATTTACAAAGCACACAACTCAACAACAACACTCTAACAATTTCATATCCTCAACAACAACACTCTAAAAATTTCACATCTTCAACAATAGGCTCAATATTCATCAATCACAAGTTCCATAGAAAGGCACTCACAAGATCAACAACACACAAGATCAAGTTCACCAATAATAAAGATGTTCAATGCAATGTCAAGTATAGTGATGCATGTCTTACCTACCGATACACACCTAATGTTTCACAGTCCGGGACCCATGGGGTACATATATGTTCATGCATCCATCACAACGCGCGACACACCCCTTGATATATAATATCCATCGCAGTGCGCGATACGTCCCTCTATATATAGTATTTGTCACGGCGCGTGACACGTCCCTCAAAATGGTACATCCTCTTATAACATAACACTTATCACAACAATGTCTCAGAGCCAATGCAAATGACAGGCTCACACAAATAATGAGGAGATGGTCACTTTCATAACAATGCACAATTCACAACATCTTAATCGTGACACAATATCAACAATTAATCAATAAGCCTTGCAAACCATTCTCAACACGTCACACACTAATAATTAAGTGCATTGCCTTTTATTACCCCTTTTCATCATTAGAATAATTCAATAAGGACAAGTCAACCCATCACCAAGTCCCATTACTCTCAAACACATACCACAAGGAAATACACAATTCTATGTACTTAACAAGGGTTTAGAAATTCACTTGCCTCAATTAATAAACAATTCACTCCGGGACTTGAGCCTTCCCCTTTCATTGTGCTTCCAACTCAAAACAATCTATTCAAATAAATAATCACAATAACCTTTCAAGGCTAACACCACCCAAATCTATAATCAAATTCCTAATCTTGATGTCAATTAATATGTCAACTTTCATATTTTCCAAATTTCAAGCGTAGGGTTAAGTTTCAACTTCTCTAATATCATAAATCTAATTGTATTCATATAATATGATGTACCTACTAATTAATTACATATACCAATATATCAAAACTTGGATCTTAATATGATAACTTAAAAGAACAAAAATTTTAAAACATAAACTAGTTGATTATGATCTAGTGGCGAACCAAGAAAACAATTTACAAAACCTAAATCTATATCATACTCCTCCAATAATTAGCTATTAATTGTCAATTTGTCACTTATTATTCAATGATTGTTAGTCATTAATTTTACCCTTGGCAATAAGTTTCTGCCTCAAAATTCCAGCCGCCAACAAATCTATTCAACTCCTATATATATATGTCTAAATGCCCCATACATGTATACGAATATATATTGAGGATTATTGTATTATCTGATTCAATCACTCTTCCGCTTCAATTTTGACCTATTGTTAAGCACGGCGGCTATATTGGTGTTATGGAGAAATAATAATAAATCCCTTTTTATTTTATTCAAATTTTTTTATCAGTTAACCCATTAATCATCAATTAAATAAACTAATTATTTAATAAATATCCGTCATTTAAATAATTGTAGTTATCGAATAGTTCAAAATTTCAAAATTAACTTCACCGACTAATCAAAATTTACTCAGACAACTATCGGGAAGGGTAAAACGATAATTTTACTAAATTTTAAAAAATGACCTTCCGGGTCATTACATTATCCACCACTAAAAAATCATGTTCGTCCTCGAACATAAAGAAGGAGAAGGAAGAGTAACCAACGTTACCAAAAGCCTAAGGTATGATCTTCCAGAATCGGTGTTCATCTCTCCAAGTGAGCTCCTCCGCATTCCATCAAGATCAACTACTAAGAACTAAACCTTCGAATCAAACTTTGGAAGATCTAAAAATTAGGAGTGATTATCAAACCATAGACTAACTCATGAAACCAATCTAAACTAAAACCCTCTGGACCATAAAACAACCAACGAGACAAAGTTTTTCTTACATAACCACGTTAAAATTCAGAATCAATACCAGCTCCACCACACACTCAAAATGTACAAACCATCACAAATCTTATCATGATTCCGTTTTCACAACACAATTTTTTGCATGAGCTTAAGCTATAAAAATCTGATCTTTAGACATCGAGTAATCATCAAGGGGTAATTAAACTTATATAACCCAAAGAAGAACAAGATCAAGTAACCACCCAACAAGAGGTACACTTCAAAATGCAAAACTTCTAACAACACTCTTAGACAATTGTAACTCTTCATATATAGTAGCTCCTATATAAGTTCTCATAAGCAAAGTTGTGCATATAGAACTACTTGAATACGTCAACTACTTTAAGAAAACACCAAATATGTCATATCTAAAACGATCAAGTCTTTCCAAGCATCCTATCCTACCAAGAGGACATCGTAGGATCGGTACACCCGATCCACCACTAGGGATCCACCCACAGAAGTGAAAACACGTGTGGCATAAGTAGTGGATCATACTCCAAATCATGCCCAAAACGAAGTAAGTGGTCATATAAGAATATACGGAAGTAAGGTCGAATAACACAAGATACTACTATGCCCATATATATAAAATTTCATTCATATGACTCCATCTCTCGATTTTTAGCCACCCACAATCAACCAGTCTGATCCCCATTATAATATTACAATATTAGATTCATCAAACTCCACATACTTCTCACAGTACTCCATTGAATCTAACACTCTTAATACCAACAAACATCATAACTACACCAGCCATTCACCTTACTCTCAAACTATCACTAGTATCAAAGTCTTCTTAGCAAACACATTGTAGCGTCTAAAAAAATTCCAAAATATGGCTCCCCCTCTTTCCATTTAAGCATTACATGACAGATATAAGTCACACTTTTGACTAATAGAACTAATTCCAAATCTAATAGTACTTTCCCATCGATGTACAACAATTGAATCACACCCAAAGTCAACTCCACACAAACCTTCACATACAAAATTTCAACTATCATTCACACCATCATATACCTCATGTCAAAACTTAGAGAAATTCTTGGTCATTCCAATAATTATGTATACTATGAGCACATAATCTCTATTTATCATCAAGTGTCTTTGTAACTCAACACAACTATGTAGTCACATCAATAGAGTAATTTCAATCCCCTCAAAATCTTCAATAACCATGTAGAACTATAGGTCCATACCGTTGCACATCCATAAGTCACATACTATAATTTGAACAATATAGCCTCACATAACAACGCAGAATTTTTCACATTCAACCAAACAAAAACCCAATCTTCATAAAAATTATTGATAAACACTTAGTAAGTCTGTGTCGAATCAACTCACATCTCATAGTCCTATCTAAACACAAAGGCAAAAATTCTTATAACCTTCAACTTCGAACCAAGGGTCTATACGAGAGGTTTTATTCCTTCACCTTTCTTAAATTCCTCTGATGTCACGAATTTCAAATACCTTGATAAATTCAGACTAAAATGAACTACGAATATTTACAGTATTGGATAGAATCTATAAAAGATATAAAACTATTAGAACAATTAATGGAGAAAAATTTATTTATGTACCAAGAAACCCAAGATATGTTATATCTAGAATATATTACAAATAATATTAATAAAATATTCAGATGAAAAATGATATCAGAGTTATGGATGTCGAGAAATATAAGAAGAACCGCATTAGTAGAAAGTTAAGAAAAATAAGAAAAAAATTAAACAAATTATATCCGGAATATAAACAACTTAATATCACAAAAACTGATAACGAAAAATTAAATCAATTAATAAATAATATATCTAAAGTAGAATATAAATATATTCAATATTTAAAATTACAATGAATAACGAGAATAACGAATATAGAAAAAAACTTAATGAAATAATTATAGCAAAAAGGCAAGAATTAGCACATAGAAAAAATAGACTTAACAGTAATATATTTGTAGGAATCTGTCACAAATCTATAATAGCACAAATAAAGACTATTTTATATCTAGAAATACAAATAAATAATTTAGAATATAAACTCCAACATAATCTATAAATGAATAAGGAAGAATACGCAATAGATGAAAAAACATACGAAAATATATCAGAGCTATGGATGTCGAGAAATATAAGAAGAACCGTATTAGTAGAAAGTTAAGAAAAATAAGAAGAAAATTAAACAAATTATATCTGGAATATAAACAACTTAATATCACAAAAACTGATAACAAAAAATTAAATTACTTAATAGATAATATATCTAAAGTAGAATATAAATATATTCAATATTTAAAATTACAATGAATAACGAGAATAACGAATATAGACAAAAACTTAATGAAATAATTATAGCAAAAAGACAAGAATTAGCACATAGAAAAAATAGATTTAACAGTAATATATTTGCAGGAATTTGTCACAAATCTATAATAGTGCAAAGAAAGACTATTTTATATCTAGAAATACAAATAAATAACTTAGAATATAAACTTCAACATAATCTATAAATGAATAAGGAAGAATACGCAATAGATGAAAAAACATACGAAAATTATGACGAATTAAAAATAAATATAATATTTTCTAATCTAGGAAGAAGATATAAGAAAATAGGTAAAAATCTAAGTTTAATGTTAGAAAAAGAAACGGTAAAACTAGAAGATAGTTTAACTGCTATGGTAAGAATAACGAAAGAAAATGAAGAAATAGATAGAAAAACGGTAATTGAAAAAATAAAACAACAAGCAAAAAAAGAAGTACAACAATTAGAAGAAGTAAAAAATACTAAAATAATAGAGCTAGAAAAAGAGCTAGCAATATTAAAAGAAATCTATGAAATAAAAGAAAAAGAAAAAGAACAAAAAATGAAATTAACAAATGAAATAATTAAAATTAAAGAAAAATTGCAACTAGAAGATGGATTAGAAGAAAAAGAAGAAAATAACCAAGATAATCTACCCGAAATAAGAGTTGATGAAATAAACGACGATGATATAGAACAACATTCAGAAACAAGCGAGACATATACAGAACTTTTAGCAAACATAGATAATACAAAAAATTTAGAAGTAAATACAGGTGACATAGACATGGATGAAAAACCTAGCACATCAGGAGTAAAAAACCCAAAAAAATTTAATCCAAAATATTATAATGAAAACTATGAACAATATGATAGAGAAAAACCTATATGGGATAAACGATTAAATAAAAAATGGATACCTAAACCAATAGCTGAACGAAATGATTTTTTAGATTTAGACTGTGTAGCTGATATAAATAAAACAATCCAATTATGGATAGGATATATATCAAAACAATTAATAGATAACAAAATAGCAATAGCAGAGACACCAGAAAAAATTATAAATCGGAATCTAATGACAAAACTAGCAATATGTAATATGTGTTACATAGATGAATATACATGTGCATTTAGAAAATACTATTATAAAGGAACATATAACACAGAAGAAAGTAAAGAAATAAGAAAATTATATTTTACAAAATTATCGGAACCTTTTAGTTCAAAAATAATAAAAAGTTGGAATGAAGCAGAATTAACAGATACCTTAGGAACTAGAATGAAATTCTTGCAATGATGGTTTATGGAACTATGTGAAAAACATAAAGAAGAAATAAAAATGGAAAAAATATTAGTAAAAAACTTGACATGTTGCAAAAATAAAACAGCACCTCAATTTGGTTGTACGGATAGATATTATAAAAATAGAAAGAAATATAATAAAAAATACAGATCAAAATATAAATATAAAAAACCGAGAAGAAGATACTATGTAAAAAACTACAAAACCAAAAGACCATATAGACCAAAAAGAAAACTAACAGAATGTACTTGTTATAATTGTGGAAAATTAGGACATATAGCTAGGGATTGTAAATTACCTAAAAATCCAAAGAAAAAACAAATATCAGAAATAATAATGGACAATGAAAAATATACACAAATAGAATACGTAGATTATGAATTAGAAATTGAAGATAGCATATATGAATTATCAGAAAATGAAATAGACGAAATGGAAAATAATTCATTAACGTAATCGGATAGTGAACACTATATAAATGACTCGAAACGAGATATACAAACAATAACTAAAGAAAAATATCAAGATGAAGAATCGGCAGAACAAAAAATAATATTTGATAATAATATATTTGAACAAATAAAAAAAAAAGATTAGATCTAAGTGTAGCAAAAATATTCGAAATACCAACAATAAGAAACTGGTTTAAACGACAAAAAGAAGAATATTATGTAGTAAGTCAAAGAGAACATATCATAGATTGCAAATACACCAAAGGAAAGGCTAAAATACTAATAATAAACAAGCGAATAATAAATAAAGAAATACAAGATATTACAGCTAAAAATCCAATTAAATATGTACATTTAGGAGGAACGAAAATATTAATAAAACCATGTTTTAGAGAAGAAATAGATACACCCATAGAAATATACTTAGCAGATGATAGGATCATACAACCTATAGAAAAAAGTATAATAAGCGCAGTAAAAGGTAATCTCATATACCAAAAATTTAAATTTATAATAAGTGCTAACTACTCAGTAGCAGTAAATGACAGAAATATAGATAAATCATTAGTATTATATTGGAAAATGTCAGGAATAGAACTAGCCCCAGGAAGTAAAATATTTATAGCTAGATGTAAAAACTTATATGTTCTAACAACAAAACATAAAATAACAGCAAAAAATAAAATAGATAAAATAAAAATAGAAGATCCCTTTGAAAGAATAGTTACAGTCATAGATAATAATGATTATAGTTATAATGAAATTGATATAAAAGAAGATTTAGAAATAGTAAAAGAAAGACTAAGTACATCGAAAAGAATAAATAATGAGATACCCAAAATATCATCAAAAATGAGTACCTCAAAAAGAATAGACAAAATCCCACAAAAATCAATGGAAGAAGAAATAAAACCACATCATTACTACATAACAGGAATAATGGAACAACAAAAATATTTAATATTAATAAATACAGGATTAGAAGAAAATTATATTACAAGAGAATTAGTAACGGAAGATGAAATAATAACTACTGAACAATCATGCCCCGAACTACCAAAAGTATTAACATATACCGCAGAAACTACGAAAAAGGAAATAATTATTGGAGGAATACCAATAATAATAAAGTTTAAAATATATCAAGGAGATGAAAACATCACTTTAAGAATAAAATGGTTAGAACAAGTAAAACCATATAATCTAGAAGACAAACAGTTAATAATAAATTATGAAAATAAAAGAGTAATAATAAAAAGGACTTTAGTATGATAAAAATATGAAAATATATATACTTGCAAAAATAATAATAGAAGGATATTACAACAGATATTATACACCAATGATAGATACGGGAGCAGAAGCTAATATATGTAAATACAATTGTTTACCAGAAGATAAGTGGGAAAAATTAAAAACACCGATAGTAGTAACATGATTTAATAATGAAGGAAGCATGATTACATATAAGGCGAAAAATATAAAAATACAAATATGGAATAAGATATTAACTATAGAAGAAATATATAACTTTGAATTAACTACAAAAGATATGCTATTAGGGATGCCATTTTTAGAAAAATTATACCCACACATAATAACAAAAACACATTGGTGTTTCACAACACCGTATAAATAAAAAATAGGAGCAAAAAGAGTAAATAATAAAAAACGAAAAACAACAGAATGGATCAAAGGAAGCGAAAAAATTACACAAAAATTAGAAAATATAAAAGAAGAAGACCCTAAAATAGAATTAATTATATTCTCCATAGATAAAGTGAAAATAATCCAAGATAAATTATAATTATTATATAGTGAGGATCCTTCACAAGGATGGGAAAAGCATAAAACAAAAGTAAAAATTGAGCTAATTGATAATAATAGTATAATAACTCAAACACCATTAAAGTATAACTTTAATGATTTAACCGAATTTAAGATACATATAAATGAATTACTAGAAAAAGGATATATACAAGAAAGCAATAGTAAGCACACAAGCCCAGCATTTATTGTAAATAAACATAGAGAACAAAAAAGAGGAAAAAGTAGAATGATTATTGATTATAGAAATTTAAATGCAAAAACTAAGACATATAATTATCCGATACCAAATAAGATACTAAAGATAAGACAAATACAAGGATATAATTATTTTAGCAAATTTGATTGTAAATCAGGATTTTATCACTTAAAACTAGAAGATGAATCTAAAAAACTAACAGCATTCACTGTACCACAAGGATTTTACGAATTGAATGTATTACCGTTTGGATATAAAAATGCACCAGGTAGATATCAACACTTTTTGAATAACTATTTTAAACAATTAGAAAATTGTGTAGTATATATTGATGATATATTGCTATATTCTAAAACTCAAGATGATCACATAAGATTATTAGAAAAATGCATACATATTATAGAATATTTAAGCATAAGCCTAAGTAAAAAGAAAGCCGACATAATGAAAAGCCAAGTAGAATTCCTAGAAATACAAATTGATAAAAACGGAATAAAAATGCAAACACATATAGTACAAAAAAATAATTAACTCAAATGAACAACTAGACACAAAAAAGAAATTACAATCATTCTTAGGACTAGTAAACCAGGTAAGAGAATACATACCAAAATTAGCAGAAAATATAAAACCATTACAACAAAAATTAAAGAAAGATGTAGAATACCAGTTTGATAAGAAAGATCAAACACAAATACAAAAAATAAAATTATTATGTAAGAACCTACCTAAACTATATTTTCCGGATGAAAATAAAAAATTTACTTATATAGTAGAATCAGACGCCAGTGAAAAAAGTTATGGAGGAGTATTAAAATATAGGTATAGAGAAGAAAAAATAGAACATCACTGTAGATATTACTCAGGAACATATACTAATGCAGAAATAAAGTGGGAAATAAATAGGAAAGAATTATATTCGGTATATAAATGTTTATTATCATATATTGTATATAACAAATTTATTATAAGAACAGATAATACACAAGTAAAATGGTGGCTAACAAGAAAAATACAAGATTCGATAACAACAAAAGAAATAAGGAGATTGGTAATAAATATATTAAATTTTACATTTACAATTGAAGTAATAAAAACTGATAAGAATGTTATTGCAGATTACCTATCACGACAAAGCTACTCAGACTGAGACTGAGGAAGAAGATACAATTGAAAAGATACTCAAAGCCATTACTACACTTTGTACAAAAGTGGATAGTATGGACAACGAGATACAAAAGCTAAAGACTAATGAAGATAATCTGAAGTCTAAAGCTAGTCAGCAGCATGACTATAAAAATGCAGAGCTATGTCGATCGGAAGACGAAAAAAACCCAGAGCTAAAAGGAGACGATGGAAAACTCCTTAAAACCCATAACATTTGTTTAATACAGCTGCAGGTACAAGCAAACGAGTTAGTGAAAAACAAAAGAATTCAAACTTAAACCAGCTATTCGAAAAACCATTTACTCCAAGGCTAACACCAAAAAACATATCAACTATATAACCATAAACTTCTACATATACGGAGAGCATACACCATGACAAAAAAACATACAACCATATCACGCGAACCTATATAGAAAATATATACAAAATCCAAACATTTTTAAATCTTAACCCAAGAACCCAACCAAGATTATTTCACCCAAAAATTACAAGGTTATAATAAACTGATTGCACAACCAAAAACTAATGCCAACTTGGTGAGGACTGTTATAGCCCATTTTAACTCGATGTCAAAACGTGTACAACATATTGGTGATTTTCAAATTATTAACTTAAGAAGTCGCCACCTAATTAATTATGGTGAATTAGGACACCTAAATATTTAACTAAGTAATACTAAAATGACTTCAATTAATGGTCTACTTAACTTGCATGATTCTAGGTAAGGATTCTAATTTATCCTAAAGGGTAGGGGTAAGGCATCCTTTAAGATCCGTTAAAAGTGGTTAACCGGCCAAACTTAGGTTAATTAATTTTAAAAGGAAGATATGAATGCTAAAGATTAAGTAATTGAGTAACCAAATTGGAAAAAAACATTTTTTATTTTTTAAGCTTTTTGCAATTGTATTAGAACGAAAAAAGAGAAATTTCTTTAGATCAATTTAGACAAGTTCATGGCTAAAAAGGGTAATTAAAAAAAAAGACATTGGCTCATTAATTGACAAAGTGCTTCCTTTAGAAAAAGTTTTTTAATTTAGGAAAAATAGGGGTTTAGAACATTTTTTGTTTTGAAATGCACTATCAAGTTCTAACAAAACTTAATAAATTAGTGAGTTTAAAATGGTGTAAAAAAGAAGTGTTTTTTTTAAAAAGAGTTTGCTAAATGAAGTTTAAAAAAAGCTAAAGTAACTATAAAGGTTGTTTCTAACTAAAGGTACCCAAACCCAAACATCTATATTAAGTCAACTATCATGAATCCAAACTAGAAATATCTAAATCACACAAGCAAGTATAACATGAAAGAAAACACATAAACAAATAATGCAAAATGTAAGTAGCTATAGGTGACTCCAAGATAGGACCACTTGTTTTGCTTGCAATTTCGAATGGTCAAAGATGTAGTGAAGATTCCATGTGCGGGTGTGAGGATAATGTTGAGTCTATGAGACTCGGTAATTTGCTAGAGTCTTGAATCAAAGACTCCATTTTGCTCCAAAGTGTACATGTAAATAAAGAGAGGGTAAAAAAGAATTAGTAAGACATTCGACTTTAAGCGATATTATAAAAATAGATAGTACTAATTAAGTAACATTATGCATCAAATATAATATTTAACATATAAAGCGTGCTAATGCCGAACGGAAAACTCAAACTAAGATATTAAGACATTTTTAAGAGGCCCTTACGAAACGCTTGGAAGAAACTCAAAACATCCAACTGTACTAATTAATGAATTAAGCAAAAGAATTTAAAATCTATATTTTTGTACAGATAGAGATAATATAGGAATCTTAGATAACATGCCAAGGATCATGATATTTCTTACTCTAACAAAAATAAATAAATAAAATAAAGACATAAAGAAAATTAAAGATAACCTGTATATCATTTCTAAAAATAATCAATAACAAACATCAACTCTTTTTAGCGTATTTTTGAAGTAAGAAAAACACAAGCTAGAAAATTTTATCATACAAAAGACGTCAGAGGAACATTAACTAACAAGAAAACTGATCTCGAGTAATATTATCAAGTTGTCTAATGCGCCAAAAAACACAGCTTAAGAGCTATACCAGTCTCAAAAATAATTCATTGCCATTATGACTAAACTAAGTAGAATTATTTGCAAAAACATGATTTATCTTTCTAATAAGATATGAAATCAACCCATTAATATTAACTATAAGGACATTATCATTATCTAAAGAGATATGACATCAAACAAGATTTGAGATTTCAATATGCCATTACTTACAATTTGAAAAGAAACACATACATAATACATACATGTCTGCTAAAAGGAAATATAACAGGAAATAAGCTTAACAAAAATTCACATCATGTGTAATGGAAAACTACATCCAGTATGCTTGCAATTACTTCCTAGGAGACGAGTAGCTTGCGACACAACTTCAAGATTGGTTACCAAGTAAAGACATAGGAGGTCATTAAATCATAACAACACTAACTTGACTTAAAATAAAGATTTAAGCACAAAAAGAAATCATTTCTTAGCTACAAGATGGTTGAAAAAGAGGGAGGACTTTCGATTATTACGAGTCTTGAACTAAGCCGAAACACATCTGAAACGTTATTCTCATTATAGCTAAAATGAGCAGAGATTACTATGACATATGTAACATTTTAATATAGTAAAAAAGAAAACAAAGAGAACAGGGAGTGAATTTACCTGCTATAGGGCAGTGAACGGGGCTGCTGCGATCAAGTGTCTATATTCGAACAACGACGAACACAAACAAGCTTGAGATTAGAATTTCCGGCGAGATCGAAAGAGAGTATAAAAGGTATTTTTATGGAAAAAATGCAGTGGTTCAAGGTACTATGGGGGGAAGAAAGGCTTGGTCTTAAAAATGAATGCCAAGAGTGCTATGGAGGCCGAAAAATCCTCCCCCAAAGATGGATGCAGGAGCTGTACTTATAGTGACAAAACTAAAGTCTTTCTCCTTAGGATTTTGGGCGGGACTTTGATTGAAAAAGAAAATGGCCGTTTGAAATTTCAAATCTCTGCTAACATGATTCTCCCTCAGAAAATCTCAAAAGTTCTTTTGGCCTTTTGTTGACCGAATTAAAGAAGAGAGATGAGAATCAAGAAGAGGAAAAGAGTTGTTGATTTCCTTAGAATAAAGATAAAGATTGCACCAAAATAGATGGACAAGCTCTGTCCATGGCTGAGAATGATGAATCTTCTATCCGGAAGTGGAAAAAGCGTGATTAGCATTGTTTCGGAGAGAGTACCGTTGCCTGGATAGGTCAGATTGATTAGCTTTAAGTTTGGGCTGAATGTTAAGAGCAAATTTGGGCTTCTCAGGTAGGTTTTGGGCTGAAAGAATGGCTGGAGACTTTTGGGCTGTAGCTGAATTTTCTTGGGTCGTTTCTCTTCTTATTTTACATTATTTTGGGCTTCTAACTTAATAACTAATACAACATATATTATAAGATGACAATTACTAGTTTACAAAAGAAAAATATATTACGACTTTACGCTAATATAAAATACAGATACAAGAAAATGGATTTATACTTAATTTAATAAATACGAAATTTGAAATAAAATGACGACAATCGACTATTTAAGAAAAGAGGTGTAAAAGTGATAATAATCATATCGATAATAAAACCTATAATTTTAGTAGATAAATAGGCGTAATATTAAAAATAGTTGTGAAAAAGATAATTTGATATGTTATCAAATTAGAAGCTCGAAAACAATGAATTGGAAGAAAGGAGGGTCAAAATTGGGTGTCAACAAGGACATGTTACAACTATGGACTATTAAATACAGTATATACATATGACGAAGAGGAACTACGTGGAATACCGAAACTACATAAAGCATTTATTACATATAAGAGAGTTACTAAGGGAAATCTATTCTATGTAAAATTTTATACGGCAACAGCAGAGATATTATACGAGGAAATAAAACCTCCGATACAAGTGGTAAAGATAGGACTAACAAAAGATATGATAATACCGAAAGATATCGGACAGCAACCAGAGATACGAAAAAGCGAGATACCCAGTTTTTGTGCCAATAAGAGAATAATTGGTATATCAACCATTATACAAGAGCTAGCAAATAATTATTTAAACGGAAACACTATATGGAGCTACTATGCAAGAGATCAGTTAATGATTTATTTCAATTCAAGGGAGCTAAGGAAAGCAGATATGGATGAAGTCCAAAGATGGATTTTATCATTACTCAAGCCAGAAGAACGACCTACGACACGAGCATTAAAAGAAGGATTTATTTCAGCAGAATTATTAACCAGATATTGCAAGCTAATTGGTCATAAATACCCGGACCATATATGTTCAAAGTGCAACGGAGAAGATAATATAATTCCAAATGTCCAGCTGGAATAATTAACGAGGAAGAAAACAAGAAGGAGAAGATAAGAACGGAAAAAGTTATGTAAATAAAATAATGTAAAATAGTTGGCAAAGTTGTCAAATAAGATGTAAAAAGTCATAATAGTTTGGTGTGTGTGTCATAAAGTAGGTATGGGTCTTAAGAAATAAGTGTACAAATAATGACAAGTGTACGTGGTAGATAGTGTACATTATTAATATGTGCAAATAAGTCGTAAAGAGAATAGTGGTAGACAAAATAAGAACTATTCATGAATAGTAGTAAATAGTAGTGGACAGATGTAAAAAACGTATTAGGATAAGTATTTAGAATAGTAAATTTGTATGTCTATATATAGACTTAGTAGTAAACATTGTATAGCAGGCAATGCCTTATATAAAAACTCTTCTTTCAAAAAACTCTCTCAACTAAGATAAATATTTAAAATACTAATGGAAAAATCTGAAATCCAGTCAGATATTTCAGATAGCATGGCTAAGCAAGAAGCAAAGGTATATTGTTCAAAAACTATGCGGAACTAATTTCATATATTCCTGAATATCATATATATGATTGAATAAATTTATGTTAGTTACTATGTATTAGAATTATTTGAATCATGATTTCTAGTTTATTAGCACACTGGAAATAGGAAGAAAACTTTTATACTATGTCATCCTAATGTTGAAACCAGTAGGCGAGGAAAGCCGTTTAGGGGAGTAAACAAAGTTGAGGCGCTGATAAGGAGGAAGTATCCGCTAAAGTACGATGCTAGTAGTGACAGGAAAACATGATAAAGATAATCTAGTTCATAATGATCTAATATGAATTTAATCAATTATGAATATGATAGGAAGGAATAATATAATTGAATTAACAAGAATTATATGGGAAAAAATATTTGAAGATAACGAATCAGAAGATATATTAAACCAAGAATGGTATGAAATAGACCTACATGATTTAGACCTCGAAAGAATAAAATGGTACGATTTAGAAATAAATTCAGACTAAAATGAACTACGAATATTTACAGTATTGGATAGAATCTATAAAAGATATAAAACTATTAGAACAATTAATGGAGGAAAATTTATATATGTACCAAGAAACCCAAGATATGTTATATCTAGAATATATTACAAATAATATTAATAAAATATTCAGATTAAAACAACTATCGGAAGAATATTACAATAAATATTATTACATTTTACCATGAATTCCGTAACCCCGAAAAATAGAATAAATTACTCATCTACCACACCACCTACCACACTATCACTTCTATGAATTCACCAACTACCAGTTCCGCATCGAAAAATGGTCTGACTCGCTTACCAATCTTATCATTTGACCAATAATTCATGAAATTTTACCTTATACTCTAAACCGAAACCTTAAGTGAAACCCTTCCTTAGATTTTTTAACAATCAAAAGTAACCAACTTTACGATTCAAATCATGCAGAAGACCTTTCAATTGCTCAATACACCAAACAATTAATTATTTCTTACCTTATCAATTCATACCTTGACTAAACCTACTATAACGAATGTACACTTACAATGAAGAACTTGAATTTTGATTCTAGCCATGTAACATAATTCCCTTATTTATCAATATTAGCTCATATCTCGGTGATTTTAAGAAATTGCATACCTTAGCTTATCCTTGATCGCCTCTCCATCGATCTTATTGTATTCATTGTGAGAATTTAAATCATACCGGATAACCAACTCAAAATCATAAGAGAACTTATCACTACCCTCTAGTCAAGCATATGTAGACTTTTTTTTCAAATCTTACACAACAATTTTTAACCAATCTGATGAACATGTGACACTATTAACATAACAAGGACAAAACAGATGGAACCATGTGACTCTGAATCTAATTTTTCTACTCTCTCTGAAGATACATCTTTGGCCTTTGAATCAGAGTTAATATCCTTGCTCTCACTTCCTTCCGAAGGCTAAACTACATCCCACTAATTCTTTCCATTTATGACTCTAGCTCCTTTCAATTCTATTCGAGTAGTGTCTCAACACATCCTACAATTTTTCATATGACCACGCCACTCACCAATTAGTAGCAAACCACAACCTTAGACACTCACAAGTTGTCATGACCATACAAAATCCGTTTAACCAACAATCCTTATCATATAGTTTCATCTCAATCACAATCCATCACAAACTCTTATTACCATCATGCTGAGTTATCCCTTGCCATCACCACAAAGTCAACCTTACCATCGACATGACACCTCAAACCCAGTTATGCCAACCATCCAAATGACTCACTCAAAATTTTTTTATGCATTTTCTTAGTAAAATTCGTAATTGCCTTCACACAAGTATACTCATCAAGACTTCCTATAGCCATAAGCTTGTCATTTCGATATCAATCCACTCCCTTAAAGTTTACAATGGAATCACTAGTCCTTAGTTATAATTCTCGAGATACAGTTTACAACCTAAACACATTAATAGCATATAAAAAATCCACCACTAAAACCTTCCTTATAACGAATGCTCAACCCAAGTGTCCATAGTAACAAACAAATTGGTTTCTCAAATGTGAATGCAACATCAAATCTCATTATATGAACATGTGATACAATTGATAACTCCTTAAGTAGTTAGTATTCACGCTTACAATCGACATATCTGTATACCACTAGTACCACACCATGAAAGTTCGTTAGATACAACACTAGAACACATCATACCTATCGAGAAAATAGTACCCAAATAGTGCACGCACACATTTCTACCTGTTGAGTAGCTGCAAAACATTACCAAATCCATTTCATCTCTAGCTCAAGAGATATGCATTCTTTCATAGATCAGGTCGATAACTGAAGTAACACACTCTATAACTCTAACCAAGTAAGCATCAATATTTTTGTAGTAGTCATATCATGACTCTATTTGGTATACACTCAATCTATAAAACCGCATTAGAGATTCTAACCTCAATTGGCGCAACAACATTCTCATCATTCGCTAAGCAACCCAGTCATGTTATGATAACTTTACTAATTATAGTTTCCAAAGTTACATTGTTCATTATCTAGTTATTCATTTAATCATTTCACTTCCAATTATCAAATCACTGTAGATATCGTATATGCCACATAAATAAGGTTCCCGTTGTTGGGTAACAACCTAAAGAAGATAGCACGTTCATAAAGTCCTTTCGACCATTGTTCAACCTCATCATTCGAATATCCTCAAAATACATCATCGAGCCATCACTTACTCAATCCTTTCAAATTGCTCAGCATTCGTAATTTGACCACACATCATTTTCATAAGTTTATCACTTCCACTTTAGTATTATGTTTAACATTCAAGCCATACACGACACACCAACTGCTCACATGAGGAACTATGCACAAGTCATCACACTAAATGAGAGTGAATGAAGTGAAGCGATAAGAATCAAGACCAATCCAAATACGCACGATAGAGATCCAAGAAATGAAGATTTTTCCTAAAAGCCACCATAGCCTCTCGAAGATAAGTACAGACGTCTTCGTACCGATCCTCGAGACTCTACTTAGACTCAGCTTGTATACACATGAGACCTATGAACCTGGGGCTCTGATACCATTTTTTTCATGACCCAAAAATAGATGTGATGGCACTCGTCTTTTTCCACCAAGACAAGTCAGCCTAATACTCAATTAATATGGTAAATGCAGAAGTAAAAACAAGGAAAGAATAAATTAACACCATTTACTAATGCAGAAATCATAATCAACTCAAAATATAACCCTAAAACCTGGTAGTCACATGTACAAGCCTCTAAAATATTACAATTGACTCGAAAGAAGGATAAAAGTCTTAAATGACATTGTTTCTAGCATAGAACAGGATCATAAATAAGAGTAAGAAGGTCCGTTGAAATGACAAATAGCTACCTCACAATTCTCCAAGAAGCCTCGAAAAATAAGATAATGGAAAGTATCACAAAATCTAGGCTCGTAACCTATAAAAATTGTAGAAACAATGGGTGAGTACCAAACCACACGGTACTCAGTAAGTAAACTTCTAAACACAAGCTAAGGGAATAGAATGCGGGTACTCCTTTACATACCAACTGAACCTCCACAACTACAACCTGCATAAATCCAGTCCAACATAATAGTTCACAATTTACAAAGCACACAACTCAACAACAACACTCTAACAATTTCATATCCTCAACAACAACACTCTAACAATTTCACATCTTCAACAACAAACTCAATATTCATCAGTCACAAGTTCCACAGAAAGGCACTCACAACATCAGCAACACACAAGATCAAGTTCACCAATAATAAAGATGGGCAATGCAATGAAATGTAATGTCAAGTATAGTGATGCATGTTTGACCTAACGATACACACCAGTTGTCTCACAGTTCGGGACCCATGGGGAACATATATGTTCATACATCCAACGCGGTGCATGATACGTCCCTCGATATATAATATACATTGCGGCGCGTGATACGTCCCTTGATATATAGTATTTGTCGCGGCACGTGATACGTCCCTCGAAATGGTACATCCTCTTATCACATCACTTATCACAACTATGTCTCAGAGCGAATGCAAATGAAAAGTCCACACAAATAATGAGGAGATGGTCATTTTCATAACAATGCACAATTCACAACATCATAATCGTGATACGATATCAACAATTAATCAATAAGACTTTCAAACCATTCCCAACACATCACCCACCAATAATTAAGCACATATCCTTTTATTACCCATTTTTCATCATTAGAATTATTCAATATGGATAAGTAACCCATCACCAAGTCCCCTTACTCCCAAACACATACCACAAGGAAATACACGATTATATGCACTTAACAAGGGTTTAGAAATCCACTTGCCTCAATTAATAAACCATTCACTCGGGGACTTAAGCCTTTTCCTTTCGTTGTGCTTCCAACTCAAAACAATCTATTCAAATAAATAATCACAGTAAGCTTTCAAAGCTAACACCACCCAAATCTATAATCAAGTTCCTAATCTTGATGTCAATTAATATGTCAACTTTCATACTTTCTAAATATCAAGTCTAGGGTTAAGTTTCAACTTCTCTAATATCATAAATCTAATTGTACTCAGATAAAACTATGTACCTATTAATTAATTACATATACCAATATATCAAAACTTGGATCTTAATATGATAACTCAAAAGAACAAAATTTTTAAACAGAAACTAGTTGATTAGGAACTAGTGGCGAACCAAGAAAACAATTTACAAAACCTAAATCTATATCATACTCCCCCTGTCATTAGTTATTAATTGTCCATTTGTCACTTATTATTCAATGATTGTTAGTCATTAATTTTACCCTTGACAATAAGTTTCTACCTCAAAATTCCATTCGCCCACAAATTTGTCACGCCTCGAGTCTACACCCTGGGCGGGACTGGCACTTGAGAACCACTGCTAGCCCCAAAGGAACCTTTGGCCTGGCTTACTTATTCAGCGTAAGACTTAAACACAAGAAATAGTCTCAAAGGATAACTCATGCAAATGTCTTTAAGAAATAGTAAACGTAGCCAAAATGGTAACTCAAGTCTCAACCATTAAAACAGGAGATAAAAAAACTCAAGAACTAATATTTGTCTGCCTATGAAGTCTCTAAGCAACTGAGATGGATGTCTGGACAAGACCCACGACATCCTAATGAAACTAAAACTACTAAAAGCAATAAAAGGGATCCTCCAAAAGCAAGGAGGCTCACCAGCAAGTCTAGAGCTCAACTAGTATCAATGATGCACTGGATGCTGATCATGCTTACCTGTATCTGCATCATTAAAAGATGTAGGCCAAATGGCATCAGTACATTGAATGTACGAGTATGCGAGGGAAATTCTAAAATAAGACATAAGCTTGAAAGGAACTGAAGAACTTACCTGGCTCAACTGAACTCATTTTAATATAAAGCAATAAAGTAAATGCAGTATAAAGAAAAACTTTTAAAACATGGGTGTCAAATTTGTGTATTTAGAAATATAATATTACTTTGTATGTATGAAAAGATACGATATAAACTCTGAATTGTATATAAAAATACAAATAAATTGTGTATGTAAGAATACAAAAACTTTTGTGGGAGTTTTTCTAACCGAAAACCATTACGTAAGAGCTATTGTGATGATACAGCATTTTCCCTCACGCTGCCAGGGACATCCTATACCTTGCCGAGGGTATAGAACTTGACTATCAAGTGGATCCACTAGTTTAAGCTATAAAGCACTAAGGAATCATCTAAAAAGTATGACCATTTTCTACCCATGATGGCTACATAGTGTATGGGGGTTGTGAGTTGTCTAAACTATCCCCCATATCGGTGCTCAATACTACTCCCAAAATATGATACTAGCTCTTATGTTTAAAAATATACTTATTTCTCTGATTTGAGATAATTGTTCAAAAACTTAGCTCAAGGGCTATCTTGGAAATCAAAGTTTCCTCTCTTGCTTAATTGAGAAAGCGTTTACTCATTTCTAAAAACTAGCTCAAAGGCTCTTTGGAAATCAAGGTTTCCTTTTCTTGTTCAAATGTGAAAACATTTTAAAACTTTTTGGGAATACATAGTCCCCATATACTCTTTGAAGAAATGAACTTCAACTTTTACTCTTTACTCTTTACTCAACTTGAACTTTGAGTCTTAAAACAAAGTTAAAACATTTGGAAAAGAATTTTGGAAACTCTAAGAACTTCTCTTGACTTGACTCTTAGTTTCGTTGAATTGAATTATGGATTCAAGGTTCATGATCTCATGTTTATGTATGATTTCATGATGTTTAGACGTACCTTAGAGTGTTGGAATCAACTAGGAAACATAGGTACATTGCTAAGGAGCTACTACGGAAAGAAGGGGGAAAATAGGAAGAACTAGCATCCCTGGCTCTCTGAGAGGCGCGGGGCACCAGCCTTAAAACTTCAGAGATTGGGGTGGGGCGTGCTGGCTGGTGCGGCGGCGCCCCAAGCCCCTACCAAAGTGCACTCCGACTTTTCTCCTTTGTTTTTCATCTTTAAACCCCCTAAATCAACTTGGTTCTTTCCCCCAAAAACTTAGTAATAGCTAAATCATCAATATATGCAAGATCCAACTCGAAATCACACCTAATTACACGAATCAATCTCAAGAAACTTCAACAACAAGAACCCACAATATTTCAAACGAATTAACATCAAGAACTGATAGTATTTTCTTTCAAAACTATACAACTTCGCTGAATTGAATCACGATTGGCGCATGGGTGAACTAACCCAATGCTATGTGATCTCACATACCTCGTAAGGATCACCCCTTGTCGAAATTTTACAAGCGATTCTCCAAGAAATTGATGAATCTTGAACTTTCTTCTCCTTTCTCCTCTTTTCTCTTTTCTCCAAGCCCTAGCGTGAACTTCAACTTTTCTAAACTGATCTAATTCTAATTAGACCCCAAATAAACCCCTAAAAACGAAATTAAGTCATGTGGTATGAAAAAGACCATAATGCCCTTCTAAAATCTAGATTAGACTTTCATTATTTGAATAGCCCAGCTTCAAATGAGCATATCTCACACATACGAACTTAAAATTGAGTAAATTCGGCGATGTTGGAAAGATTATTCCAAGATCTTTCCTAAGATATCTGGAAGCACACCTAACTCATCCTGAGCTAGGAGGTATGGTAGTTTGAAGTTGACCAAAAACTCAAACCTAACATAACTTAACAAATTTTCCAGATTTTCATTGTTTCCAAAGATGACTCTTTCTAATTCTAGCGCTTTCTAGTTGTGGGATGTTACAAAATCTATTCAATTCATAAATAAATAAATAAATATATATATATATATATATATATATATATATATATATAAATGTCTATATTCCCCAAACATGTATACGAATATATATTGAGGATTATTATATTACCTGATTCAATCACTCCTCTGCTTCGATTTTGACCTCTTGTTAAGCACGACAGCCATATTGGTGTTATAGAGAAATAATAATAAATCCTTTTTTATTTTATTCAATTATTTTATCATTTAGCCCATTAATCATCCATTAATTAAACTAATTATTTAATAAATATCTGCCATTTAAATAACTATAGTTATCGAATAGTTCAAAATTTCCAAATTAACTGCATCGACTGATCAAAATTGACTCACACAACTATCGAGAAGGGTAAAAGGATAATTTTACAAAATTTCCAAAAATGACCATCCGGATCATTACAACCATGCACGAGTCATTACTATAAGTGGGATCAAATGGAAAGAAGCAATAAAAATCAAGACCGTACCAAGGACGCACGATAGAGATCCAAGAAGTAAAGATTTTTCCTAAAAGTCATTATACCCTCTTGAAGATAAGTATAGACATCTTCATACCGATCCTTAAAACTCTACTTGGATTCAACTTATATACACATGAGACCTATGAATCTAGGGCTCTGATATCATTTTGTCCTGACCCAAAATTGGATGAGATGGTACTCATCTTATCCCACCTAGACAATTCAACCTAAAACTCAACAATTACGATGAAGTACGGAAATAAACTATAAATAAAAGTTTAATACTTTAATATAATGCGGAAACTAATAATCAACTTAAATATAACCCCAAAACCTGGTTGTCACGTGACAAGCCTCTAATGTGTTATAACAAAATTGAAAGAAAATACAAGTCTCAAATGACAATGTTTTCAGAATAGAATAAAATCATAAACAAGGAGAAAGAAGGTCTGCTGAGGTGACAAACAGCTACCTCACAAATCTCCATAGGAATCCTCGGACAAGAAGAGGATAGAAAGTATCCTACAAAAATGTAGAAGCAAGGGGTGAGTACCAAATCACACGGTACTCAACAAGTAAACTTCTAAACACAAACTAAGGGAATAGAATACAGGTACTCCTTACACCCCAACTGAGCCTCTACAACTACAACCTGCACAAAACCAGCCCAACCTAATAGTTCACAATTTACATAACACACAACTCAACAACAACACTCTAACAATTACATATCCTCAACAACCATCTTAATATTCATCAATCATCACCTCCACAACTACAACCTGCATAAAATCAGCCCAATCTAACAGTTCACAATTTACATAACACAGCGCCTAATAACAACACTCTAACAATTACATATCCTCAATAACAAGCTCCATATTCATCAATCACAAGTTCCACAGAAAGGCACTCACAAGATCATCAAAACACAATATCAAATTCACTAATGATAAGGATGTGCAATGCAATAGAATGCAATGTCAAGTATAGTGATGCATGTCTAACCTAGTGATACACACTCGTTATCTCTCAGTCTAAGACCCATGGGGGACATACATGTCCATGCATCCATCGCGGCGTGCGACACGACCCTCGATAATAAAATCAGTTGTGGTGCACAACTCATCCCTCAATTATAGTATCCATCGCGGCGTGTGACACGTCCCTCGATAATAGTATTCTTCATGCGTGGACACATCCTTTGAAATTGTACATCCTCTTTAATTTTTTATTCTTTCTCAATTCACATAACACATATCACAACCATATGTCAGAACTAATGCAAATGACATGTTCACATAAATAATGAGAAGATGACCATTTTCATAATAATGCTCAATTCGCAACAACACAATTGAGATACAACATCAATAATTAGTAAATAAGTCTTTCAAACCATTCTAAACACATCACACCACAACAATTAATCACACTGCCTTTTATTACCCCCTTTTCATCATTAGAATTATTCAATATGGACAAGTCAACCCATCATTAAGTCCCATCACTCCCCAACACATACCACAAGAAAATACACGATTTTATGCACTTAACAAGGGTTTAGAAATTCACTTGCCTCAAACAATCGAACAATTACTCTGGGACTTGAGTCTTCCCATTTTGGTGGGCTTCCAAATCAATTCACTCTATTCAAATAAATAATCATAGTAAGGTTTTGAAACTAATAACACTGATATTACTATATGTCTAGCTTAGACCCAAAAACTCACCCCGAATTTATAATCAAGTTCCTACGTTTCAAGCTTAGGATTAAGTCCTAATTTCTTCAAATATCATAAATATAATAATTTTCATATAATACAATACCCCTGATATCTAATTATCTATCTTAATAAACCACAATTTAAGTCATAATGTGATAAAAGAGAACAAAAAATTATAACTCCATACACCATCTGCACTTAACAACGAAACGGAAAATTTCAACCCGCCACAGTGCTTTAATTTCATTACATCACTTCTCAATCATTATTTAATAACTAGTTAACCAAATCGTGGTTGGTGCGGTCATATTTTTCTATATTAATTGACATAAGGAAATTAAGAAATTGCAATATTAGCAATAAAAGAAAAAAAAAACAATAGAATTAAATTAGTTTCAAGAAAAATAAGAAGAGAATTATATTTTCTCCTTAGAACATACAAAGACATATTTCTTTATGCGCCAATTTTATATACATTGATATCTCATTTATAGGTGTTTTAAATTATTTATGTTATTTCACTAATAATTTCCTTTATATAATACATGTTTATATATTTGTTTAACTATATAAATTTAGAGTTCAAGTAATTTTTCTTGCTTATAATTTAAATTTTTCACATTTATTGCTTTAAAATATAAGCATATCAATTTGTTTAATTGATAAAATTAATAGCTTTAACTTTTTGTTATATATCTACACAAAACTTTCATATGAAAGGCATAAAAATTAATTTTCGTAAAAAAATTACATTAAAAGTTAGAAATAATAAATACACAAGAGAGCTCAACTATCAATTTTGTATAGATACTGAATAAATTATGTAATCCAAACACTACATAAAGATGAAGAAGTTAAAAGCGAATACCAAAGATTTCATATATCAATATGTAGATGAGTTTTGATTTTCAATAAAGAATATGAAAAAATTGGATAAAAATGATTATTATTGTGACTTTTATTCTTATAAACTAATAAAATAAATAAGAAAATAGGGGGAAATTTATCTTTTTTGGCTAGCGCAATATTTTTTTTACCGTCAACTTTAATTATGGGTTCATCATGAAACGTAATAAATATAAATGGATGTTAGAATATATTTTTTTGGAGAGTTACGCCTTTTCATTTTTAAAATTTTATAGTGAGAAATTATCTTATTCTTTAATTGATTAATTATGTAAATATTTTTTAGATTATTAAAAATTAGATTAAAAAAAAGATAAATCTTATAATTAAGAGAACTAAAGGGATGGTTTAACTTTTTTCAAGCTATTTGAAATGATATTTCATTAGACTACTTTATTTTAATAAATTTTCATTTGTTAAGGAGAAAATGAAAGATTTGAGTGATAAATATTTTTGCCTTTAAATTTACAATAAATCATAGGAATAAGTGGAGTAGTAAAATTTGAGGTATTTAAATTCTTATAATAAATCATAGAAAAGTAATGAAGTGAATAGTAATTGACACATTTTTTAATAGTAATTATAAATAGAAATATAGTGAAAATTACAACAATAAAAAAAATAAGGAGCATTGGCCAAAGAGAGGTGTCACATCATTTTTTTCATATTTTATCTTTATATAATATATATAGATACATATAAATTTTTCATTGTTCTTGGAGAATGAAAGGTTGGAGTTACATATTTAGGCCTTTCAATTTACAATAAAGAATAGGAATAAGTAGAATAATAAATTTTGAGACATTTAAGTGATTACAATATATAATAGAAATAAATGGAGAGAGTAATAATTGACACTTTTTAAATAATAGTAATAATAAATTGCACATGGATCATTAGCCTTGCTATGTTCATATCCCCTATAGTATAGTTGCCTTACCTTCCTTGCTTGACAGGCAAGACAACCCATCAACGAATAAACTCATCCTGCTCCTCATATCAACAACCACCTCCGGAGCATACCAGGAAAGTTGTGTGAACTTCAAGTTGTATTCATGAACACTCATAGACTACTGCCTAAGAGTGAGGAACTCTCGTACCTTTGCTTCTCTCAGGGAAAGAAACCCCCAAGAAGGCCTCCTCAAATATAGCCCAATTTCAAAATCAGTTACGCGCAAGCACGAGTTAGAAAGAAATTGTATAGAGATGAACTCTATCGCACGAAATGAGTACGAAAGAAGTGAGATAGTTCCTAAAATGTTACAGCCTCCTAATTATAGATGTGGTGCGCTTCACATCATAACTAGGACTCTAATGACACGTCTACATAGACTCATTGGGGCTCTTGAACTCTGTGCTTTAATACCAAGTTTGTCATGCCCCGAGCCTATACCCTGGGCGGGACTGGCACTCGAGAACCATTGCTGGCCCCAAGCAGACCCTTGTCCTGGCTTAACTCTTAGCGGAAGACTTACTCATGATAAAATACTTTAAAAATTAAACTGAACTGCTCAATAGATAACTTAGAAATGTATTAAATAACATTCGACTTAGCCAAGCTGGCAACTCAAAGTTCAACATAAGCCAATAACAATATAATGACAAATGAACTAACTATCTATCTATGAAGCCTCTAATAACTGAAATGGATGTCAGGACAAGACCCCCCGATCATCCTAACAACTGAAAACTACTAAAGCAATATAAATAGGGATCCTCCGGAAAGCAAGTAGGCTCACCACAAGACTCTAAATACTCAACTGGATCAACAAAGTGTTGGATGTTAATCCTAGTTAACTGTATCTGCATCATAAAAATGATGCAGGCCAAATGGTGTCGGTACATTGAATGTACGAGTATGCGAGGGGAATTCTAAAACAAGGCATAAGCTTGAAAGAAACTTAATGAACATACCTGGGCTCAACTTAACTCATTTCAATATAAAACAACAAAATAAATGCAATATAAAGAAAAACTTTTAAAACCTAGATAACAACTCTGTGTATTTAAAAATACAATAGTAACTATGAATGTATGCAAAGATACAATATAAACTCTGAATGTAAATAAAAATACAATTAACTCTGTGTATATAAGAATACAAAATAATGTTATGGGAGTTTCTCTAACTGACAACCATCACTTAAGAGCTATTGTGATGATACAGTGTTTTGCCTCACACTGCCAGGGCCGTCCTATACCTTGCCAAGGGTATAAACCTGACTACTAAGTGGATCCACTAGTCTATGCTAAAAAGCACTAAGGAGTCATCTAAAAAGTATGACCCTTTTACTACCCATGGTGGCTACATAGTTTATGAGGGTTGGGAGTTGTCTGAACTCTCCCTTATATCGGTGCTCAATACTACTCCCAAAATATGATACTAGCTCTTATGTTTAAAAACATAACTTTGTGGTTTGAGATAATTACTCAAAAACTAACCCGAAGTCTCTCTTGGAAATCAGTGTTTCCTCTCTTGCTTAATTGTAAAAGCATTTACTTGTTACTGAAAACTAGCTCAAAGGATCTTTTGGAAATCTCAGTTTCATTTCTTGTTTAAATGTGAAAACATTTTACTCTTTGGGAATACATAGTCCCGATATACTCTTTTGAAGAAATGAACTTCAATATTTACTCTTTACTCAACTCAAAACTCAAGTCTTAAAACAAAGTTAAAACATTTGTAAGTCTTTTGGAAGACTCTATGAACTTCTCTTGATTTGGCTCTTAACTTTCCTTGAATTTGAATTTATGGATTCAAGGATTGTGATTTGTGATAGGAAAGATCTCATGATGTTTAGGAGTGTTTTTAGATAGTTAAACATGAGAAACGATCAAGAAATCGTTGTCTGGAAGCAAGTCCACGACGCGGAGATGCATTTAAATATTTGGTCGTGAATTTTTTTTTGAGGCAGAATGGTCCGTGACCACTCCGCGACCGGAGAAGAATTTCGGGAAAAGGTGGGGCAGGTTCACGACGCGGACTGGGGCACCAGATTTGCCTAACTTTTTCCTTCTTTATTTTCTAACCCCAATTTGCCTAAACTCCGTTCTTTTTATCAAATTCTCTTTAGATTCAGATACCCAGTATATGTACACAAGAATCTAAATCAAAAAAACTTCAAGAATTGACCTTAAACTCTCAAGAACTCCTCAATCTCATCCCAAATTCAAGAATGAAAGCAATTCAAGAATACAACTCAAGAACATCAAAGTCTCAATCGTTTAGGATAAAAATGATACTGAAATAAACATGTTTGGCGCATGGGTGAACGAACCCAATGCTATGTGAACTTACATACCTTGTAGGATTGCATCCTTGGTGAAATCCACACTCAATTCCTCAAGAAATCGACTAATCCTTGCTTCTTCTCCTCTTTTCTCCTCTTCTTTTCTCTTCTCTCAAAACAGCTAACTCTTTTTTATGAAGCATAAACTGAAACAAATCAGTGTAAACCCCAACTTAATTGCCAAAAATGAAATTAAATAATTGGGTAGGGAAAAACCATAATACCCTTCTAAAATTTGGTTTTTACTTTCCTTATCTAGACAGCCCAACTTCAAATGGGCATATCTCCCTCATACGAACTCGAAACTGAGCAAACTCGGCAGCGTTGGAAAGATAATTCAAATATATTTCCTACTGTATCTTGTATCATACCTAACTCATCATGAGCTAGTATTTATGGTCATTTGAAGTTGACCCAAAATGCATATATAACTTAACTTTGTCAAACTTTCCAAATTTGATTATTTCCAAAAATGGTTTCTTTCTAATTCCAAGTATTTCTAGTAGTGGGGTGTCACACTAACTAATTATTAATACCAAGTAATTTAAATTTACACAAAGCATATACAAGAAAATTACTTTGTAACGTCTACTTATCTGTACGGTCTCTCCTTATCCAAAAAGAAAAGAAGCCCTTATCTCTAAAGTCCCTCTTGATTATTGCCTTAACTATATGAATCATTTAGGTTTTAAGTATGAAAAAAACATGATATAGTGACAAATGCTATTCTCGAAAAGAGTTGGATGGACAATAAGCTGAAACAAATATTTTCAACATTAATTATGAACAATAAATAGAAACAAAATGTTCTTAACAATAACTTCATATATGAAAGCAAATTAAAGAGATTCATCCCAACGTATTGAGATAATCATCAGTATGAGCTTAGGAATGGTAAAATATGGGAGTGTGAGTAATGCAACATAGTGAGCGAACAGTTCTTCATCACGAGATTACAAATAAATTTATAGCAAACATGGGGATCTATAACTTACGAGGGGGAAAAAGAGACATAAGGTCACTCGTTATCAAACTAAAAAAGAAAAAGAAAAAAGGAGGGACATAAGGTCACTCCTAATACTAGACTGGAGTTGAAGCAGGTGGGGGTTAATTAGCTACACTTTTAACAGAACATTACTACACCATTCCTTGGAATGAGGACGCTACTTTAAATAGACATAAGTCTTAAGAGAACTATTAGCGACATGGATAAGTGTTTAAATATAGACTACTAGAGTGAAAGAGTAGAGAGGATGAAAATTATCAAACACAATGTTTTGGAGAGCGAGAAGCGAAAAAAAGAGACATGGGCTTGCTTCACCAAAGCGAGAAGCATGTAGCGAAGCGCATGCTCTTTTCAACTAAAACACTATTTAGTATAAAAACAAAAATATCAAATATGCATAGATAAATAACCAAGAACACAATAAAAATAACATATTTAGCAAATCTTTCAATTCTTAAATAGAAATGTAAATATAATTTACTACCGAAAAAACAAAATAGTGAAAACAGAGACAAAAAACATTATAAAATAGAGGGAAAATTGCAGAATATGGACCAAAAACAGAGCATAACAGAGAAAGTTATACAAAGCAGAGAAAAAATTGCAAAACTGAAAGAAAAAAGCAGAGAAGATTATATTGCAAATCAGAAAAAAAAAAATAGAACAAGGGAATTGCAGACTGCAAGTTGAAAAAAAAATTGTAGCCAGAGACACAGAAAAATAAATAAGAGATGAAAAACTTAACTTGTAGTCGCTTGAAAAAGTGTCACAGCAATAGAAGTGAAATAGAGGAAAATGTTTGAAAAGAAGGCGTGAAGTGTTACAAAACTAAAGAAAAACTAGTTACAGTAAACCTCACTTAATGAGAAAAGCGAACTTTTTCTCACTTTTACTGAAGTCTCACTTCTCGCTTTTGGGACTGAAGCGCTCGCTCTTTTACCACAGCTTCACTTCACTGCAAAAAATCCCAGAAGCGCTCGCTCTTTTACCACAGCTGCGCTTCACTGCAAAAAAGTGATACAGTTTCACTTCGTCTTGCTTCTCGCTTTAAGCGAAGAAGCTCTCGCTTTTAATAACATTAATCAAATAAAGACACCACCCGAAATTACCAATTCATAGGTACTGACCTCACAATCATGGATTACATGCAACATGATATGTACCCTTAGCTACTTCTAGATTAAGGAAAGCATATGTTCGAGTTTTCTTCCCACCCATCCCCTGCATACTATATTGAGAATTTTACAGGGTAATTGAGAAATATTAAACTGTAGCATATCTCGTCCTTCATTATTATGACACTATAGTGTCTATCATCTTCCATGTGTCATTACATAATAGTATAACTCATCCTCGGTTTGCTCTCCATATGATAGATCAAATATCACTTAAAATTTCCATAGCAAATAAGACTGGTTGTTAAATATAAAATTCTAGACATAGGCTGTCAGAAGAGGAGGATGAGGAAACTAAGAGGAAGATCATATACAATGGCTTGGATCTTAAGAAACAAGAGTATAACTATAAGAGAAAAAGTAAGCAGAAACATCACATCCTACCTATATTTTCAAGGTATAACAGCGTCATACGCAAATCATCATTTGTCATAGCAAGAGATACTAAAGCTTCACCTAGCAAGGACACTCCAATATATATAATATGTAATGTTTCCTTTCCTATTTTTCCTGTCTCACAAGTATTTTTGCAAGTGTACACATTTTTGACAACAATGTTAGACACTCTGGTACTGTTGTCCAGTTTTATAAAATTCTTTCGGCAAACCAAGAATCAATCATTATTACCAGACAATATTGCAGTCATTTTTCTAGTCTTCGGTAAACAACGCTTACTATCTTAGTGACTTAGTCTTGATTGTTATGTTCTCCTTTTTTCTTACCGATAGAATCTCTTCTAGTCAATCTAAGAAGTTTGTAGCTTCAAAAACTAATAAAGGCGAAGCAACAAAAACATAATGCTTCAAAAATTTACATGAAACCTACATTATCATGGACGATTTTAGCCCTAATCAGCTTATCAGTCTAACAAAAAAGAAATTCTCATACTTATTTAGTGATGAATGCATTGGGCAAAGAATCAACTGATGTGGGTAATAGAACTACAAGCTAGACTCCAAAAAATAAAATAAAAAATCATATCAACAAACACAAGAATATCAAAACCTTAAACTAAATATGTAACCACACGCAAGCAATAAACCCAGATGCCATAAATTTTGACTTTTACAGATAGAAATATTTACCTGATAAACTCTATTCCAAAAAAATCCTTTAATTGTGATGAAGCTTTAAGAAATCATCTTCTAAATTGAAGCATCTTGTTCTGTCATTGGTGAAAAATCAGAAAATCATCAGAAATTTTCGTATGTCAAAGATGAAGAATGAAATTTTGAAACCATTCTTCAATTTGCTTTGAGAAAAATCTGTACTTTATGTATTGATGAAGAAATACCTTTTACTTTTGAAACCACTCTTCAATTCTTCAATTTGCGTGGTGAAAAATTTCAGATTTGGAGCTAAGGCGTTCTTCTTCTTCAAGAAATTGGGATTTTTTTCTGATTTGGGCAAAGCTTTACCTAAGAGTTGAAAGGCTATGTTTTATGACTTGAATTTTTTTTCCCAAATAAAAATTGGAGAGGGCTGACTTGAAAATGTTGGAGGAAATATATTATTTTAGTGAAAACTTTTAAGGCCAAACTTCTAATGTGTTATTTTTACAATTATAAAAATAGCACACTTTAAAGGTGTGGCCATATATGCAAATAGTTGTTGCCGATTATATCATAATGTAACAACGCTTATAAAGTGTAGCCTATACCATTAAAGAGTACACTTTACAAGTGTTGACAATATTATCGAAGCCAAAAGTTAAAAACTTGGGCAACACTTTAAAAGTTTACCCAAAAATATTTTAGGCAACACTTTACAAGCGTTGTCTAGATTTAGTGTGGCCGTAAGCCGAAAATGTTGTAGTGATCATTTATTTATACATAAATTTTACAATAAGAAGTGAAAGTAACCAATGTAAATTCTGGCTTGATAGGATCCCAAAAAAGTGGTACTAATAAAGATGGAGAGGAAGTCTTGGTTCCAAGATCATAGATATCGGTTTCTCTGGGTGTGTAGTCAATCCATATATCTCTTTCATGCTTATTTCTTCTGGATTTATGTCACCTGTTAATCTCCAATGGAATCCATGCAACAAGTTAGCCAAGGTTGTCCCCACAAGCTTGATCCCTAAGCTGTACCCAGGGCACCTTCTTCTTCCGGAACCAAATGGCAACATTGTGAAGTTTTTTCCCTTTATGTTAATGTCATTTTCTAAGAATCTTTCAGGAATAAACTCTTGTGGCCTATCCCAGTAATTAGGATTTCTTCCTAAGGACCATATGTTTACAAATACCATTGTCCCTTTTGGTATGTCATAACCAACAACATTGCATTCTTCTATGGAGTAATGCGGAGGGATTAACGGAGTTAACGGATGCAGCCTAAATGTCTCTTTGATTATAGCTTCTATATAAGGTAGTTGGGATAAGTCCTCCTCTTCTACCCATCTTCCTTTACCTATTGTTCTATCAAGTTCTTCATTTGCCTTTTCTATCATATTTGGGTTCCTCACGAGTTCTTGAAATGCCCATTCAACTGTTGTTGCTGATGTATCCGTTCCACCGGCCAACAAATCCTGCACAATTTTAATACTAAAAATAAATTCATTCAAGTTTTTATTAAAGAGTTTATATTCTGAAATTGAAAAAATAAAACTCGATCCACCTATATATAAGTATGCAGTTTTACCTTCTTTTAAAATGGAAGGTCCATTAACGGGCTCAATATTACAATTTACAATCTTAAATATATTAGCGGTTCCAATGTATTATAAGTATTTAATTAGTTTTTTGAAAAGAAAAATTGTCATCAATATTTTTTCTAATAAAAACGATAACAAAATGATAATAAAAATCACACTTTATAATAAAATATTATTATTATTATTATTATTATTATTATTATTATTATTATTATTATTATTATTATTATCAAATAATAGAATTTATTTAAATTGTCTTAATTAGCACTACAATATCATATGATCCATTGGTTATTTTAACAGACTGCCAAACATACACATTCAAATTAAGAAGTTAATTTAAATTTAATGGTTTTTTTTACTCATCTAATGATAATAATTCAACAAACAATTTGAGTGAATTAATCTCATTTACTCATTTGTGTTCTACTTTTTCTTAACCACATTATCACTTTTCACATTAAATTATATCTTATTTCTTAAGATAATAAATATTATATTTGATTATTTATTTTTTATAAATATGAAAATAAATGAACACAAAGAAATAGATATTCTTTTTATTTCACTTTATTTATTTGAAAATCAACGACAGATTATAAAAATTACAAATATAACTTAAAGTTGTATTTGAAATTTGAAAAACATTCAAAACTTTTCTAATACTTTAACTATATTTTTTTCAAATTTTATCCTAAATTATTATTTTTTATAAAAATGGCTCCATTTTAATTATATATCATATTTTATTTTATTTTTAGAAAAAACATATTCAAATAATCAAATATTATTTGCAAAATAAATAACTTAACACAAATTCAACTTAATTTCTTTTTTTAAATAAATTGGATTTTTTTTTGTAATAGTATGTAGTAGTTCTTATATGAGATATAATCTATGACATTATACGATTATTTATTTTGATATATGACTCTTTTAGTGCAATTTGGTTGTATGTCTCAGGTAAATTAGTCAAGTATTTTTTACATAATTCACGTAGGATGCCACATAGAATGTCGCATAGGATATGAATTGTATCGCCGCGTAGGACGTCAAGTAGGACACATGTGTCTACTTGTTCAATTATATACAAATTTATGTGTCTACTATGCACATCCAAAATTGGAGGACATTGATGTCAAATGAAACCAAGTTAAATGACATATTTTTGTATTATGCATTTTTGAAATATATTTATATTTTTTTATATAAAATTTGACCAAACACGACTTTAACTATACATTTTTTTAATAAAACAAAAACTATATTTTCATGACCGAACCACATTAAGAAAGGAAATGATTAAAAGGCCTTGAATTTAAATTTTAAATATGAGAAAAATCTCATTAAAAGTGATAAGTACATTCAAAAATAAATATGAATTCAAATTAATAACACTCTAATAGGTATATACAAAATCAAATGAGAAATTAATTATTATTTTTAAAGAAAATATGTGGTCAAGAATGTATAGACTTTTGAAGTGAATCAAAAACTGGGGTTCATGTTTTAACTTTGCATTGATTCCTTTTACTCCTGCCAATGTGTTGGTACACGTGTGACGATTGGAATCCACAACTTAATGGTGGATACATTGAGCATTATATAACTTTTGGCTGATTTTTCTAGAATGTTCAATACTCATGCACAATGTACACTTAAATTAAGCTTGTGATTTTATTAAATTGATAAAACTGTCATTGGTCGTCCAGGGCTTCACATTTTTATATATATAATAGAAAAACTACTAAAAATTGGTCAACCCCTTTATTGAATAGTATAAATTAATTAATTAATTAACTTTTGCACCATAAAAACTATTACTTATAGAAAAAGGATTAAAAATATCCCTCAATTATGTGAAAATGATAAAAAATGTCTTTAGTTAATAGTTTGATCTAAAAGTTCTTATGCTATCAAGAATTTTGTTAAAAAATTCCCTTATTATTATTTAATGTGTCAAAATTTTTATTTTCCTAATAAATATATTACTATTTCTTTTCTTCTTAAACACATTTTACTCCTGATAACAATATTACTTTTAAAAGATCATATTCTTGTTTTTTTTTCCTTTTAAAATCACTTAGTAAATAAGTAGGAATAAATCAATTTTTCTTTCTTAATTTCATATTATCAATAAAAATAGAATAACTACATGTACCTTTTAACCAATAATATATGACATATATATACGATCATAGTAACCCTATCATTAGTTTCATTTCGATAAAAATTAAAAAAATTCTAAACAATAGAAAATAGTTGTATTTCTAAATCTTTTTTGACTTGAAGTATGATAATAAACAAAATTATTATTAGTAATATTAGAATGTGTTTATGAAAAGAAAATAAATAATATTTATTTAGAAAAAAAGAGTATTTTCAACTCATTAAGTAACAATAGAGACATGTTTTTACCAAACTATTGGCGACAAAAATTTTTTAGATCAGACTATTAGTTGAGAACATTTTTGTTCAATTTTGCATAATTCAAAAGCATTTTCATTAATGTAAAAGAAAACAAAAAGAGGGAGAGAACTTACAAGGATTAATCCCATTAGGTTATCGGTGGTAATCTTAACTTCAAGATTAGGGTCATCTACTAGTTGCAACAAGACATCAACCATATCCTTTGGAACAGAATCCTCCTTTCCTTTAGCCTTGTGATCTTCAAGTACATACTTAAAAAATTCTCTCAACTTTTTATCCAAAGCCTTCATTCTTTTTATGTACCCTTGCAAGTCAAGCCAATTAAGCCAAGGTATCCAATCCCCAATATTAATCACCCCACCAAGGATAAACCATTCATCTAACATACCTTGCAAATTTTCAATTGATTCATCCCTATGGTACGTGTCACTCATAACCATCCTACTTATAATGCTAAGGGTAAATTCTGTCAAATGATGTCGGAGAAAAATTTTCTTTCCTGATAGAACATGAAGACGAGAAATGAGATTTCTCCTTTCCTCAACACGAATGTACTTAAGCGATTCAAGCCTTTTAGGACTAAATATCTCGGTTTGGTAGATCTTTCTAGATTGACGCCAATGTGCACCATAAGGTGCCCATGACACGTCTGAGTGGTTAAAGCTAATATACTTACCAGCAGTCAATGCAGGACGAGAGGAAAAGATAGCATCATGTGTTTTTAGAATCTCTTTAGCCATTTCTGGAGATGATGCTATGAGAACAGGCTTGGAACCGAACTTTAGGAGCATTAAATCTCCATATTTTTGTGAAAGATTGTGCAAAGACTCATGTGGGAGTGAACCAATAAGGTTCAAATTGCCAATAATTGGCCATGGCCTCGGACCTGGTGGTACATTTCTTTTAGGGCATAGAATATGGTTCATAACTTTAGAAATAACAGCTAATGCTAGTAGCCATGCCAACGCTATAAATGCTGATGAAAAAGAAATCTCCATTATAGTACAATGGACTATTGTGTGCACTTGAATATATAGCTAGCTAGCTAGCAACTGCCGGCACAAAAATCTTCATTTATTTACTCCTCACTCACTCAGTTCTTTCTTAGTTGTCATATAAGAAAAATCTTCATTTGTTTGACCAATATATCCTTTATTAATTCTTTAATATTTATCTTTATATGTGCCCAGAGGTGTGAAGCCAGGATTTCAGACCAGAAGGTTCTAAATTTTAAAATAGAGCAATGATCTTAACTTAAAGTAACCACCATCAAACTTTTTACATTTTTACTATAATCTTCAATATTGTTATAAGTGAGGTTAAAAAAAATTATTAAATTCACCAATATTTTGATACGTAAAATAAATTTACTAGTTTCACTATCACCTTGAACCATCACTCCAAGTCTGCCACCAAAACTTAAAATTTTGAAAAGCAAACAACAATTATTTTAATATAATAAATTATCAATATGTGGGATAACCCTAAAATCAAAGATTAAAAATCAATTTTTGAATAGATAATCATACCGTGTAAAAGTAAACAAATAAGAAAAAAAATGAAAAGAGAAAGAAAGAGTACATACATGAGCCCAGATTTTGGATGGTAGCAATCAAATCAATAATAAAAGTTAGAACCCTAACTTTTGAAAAAAAAATTGAGTCAAACTTTTCTGGATGTCTAAGTAGAAATCAATAGTCAGATATTGTTTTAGAGTATAACACAAATACTATTTTCCTATTTTTTACATTTACCAAATTTTTAAAAAAAAATATATATTAAACCCACATATAATTTAGTTAATCCTTATTTTTCTAAAATTCTTTTTATATAAAACCATGTATGAAATTATCCCAAAAATAGAGTTTCGAACCCACGACTAGGGGGCCGAGCATTTTCGCAGGGTGCACAGACATCATTGGGCCAATTGTTTCACTTTGTTTGTGGGTTTGCTGGAAATGTATATATAGATTTAATTTCATATTTTTATATAAATATATAGTCTACGAAAAAGCTAGGGGGTTCGCCCAAACCCCCTTCCGATATAGTAGCTCCACCCCTGTTAATGTGCCTCTTAATTCTAGAATAATAAATGTTAATTGCAAAGTTGGAATTTTTTTTGTAAATTCTCTCTTGATTGTTTAAATCGACAACTATTTTAAAACACGTATTTTTAATATACATGACAACTAAAAAAATGGAAAGAGTATATAGTATCTACTAAAACTAGTAGGTTTTAAATTTTGACAAGGGGGACCAGTAGGGATGGCAATGGGGCGGTGCGGGGCGGGTTGAGCTCAATTGCAGGCAACCCTTTTTTGTTTTAATTTTTCGTTTTAACTGCCGGCAACGTTTTTTTTTTAAACTACAAGGCACATTCTCTTTTGTTTTTTGATTATTTTTTTTAATTGTTAACTTATTATTAAGTAGTAATCAATAATTATTTTTTAACTAATTTAATTTAACTCTTTGACTTTTTTTTATTTGATTAAACATAAAAAAAAAAAATTCTTCACCATTGAAACCCTGGCTCTTCCTTTAAACTTTTGAACAACAAAAATCTGTCATTAATTAAAGCTTCAGCCTTCCGTCTGTCGCCCAATCCCGCTCTCCCATTTAGCCACAAGACGAATAATTCTATTTGAATCTAAAATTGATTTAATCGAGTCTACTGGGCATTAGAAACGAATCCAAAATTTGAAGATTTCAATGCACCAATATATACTATCTTAATTTAGGTAGTTAACGAAACTTTTACTACACTTAACAAATAATGTAGTATTTGTTGGTAACTAATGGCTCAAATATGATTTTCTAAGCTAAACTTAAAATAAAAATAATGAAATAAGACTCTAGCTAGATTTGATTATATTCTACTTTATGCTAGTTTCTCACGATAGATATACATATATACACATGATTTTTTTTTGAAGTTAACAGATGCATGTGCACCCCTATCAAATCATGTGAGTTCGCCTCTGCTTGGCACCCAAAGACTCTAAATCCTAGATCCGCCTCTACCTCCCCACATCCGCCCTACCCCATTGCCATCCCTAGGGACCCATGTAATAAATAGAATTTAATTGGAAGTTTGTACCTATAGCAATCAAGGTCCCCTGATCTTAAAATATCTCAGAAAATTGTAAACTTTGTTTGGTAGAAAACGTTAGTTACTAAATCAAAACATTTGTATTTCGTAGAAAACCATCTTAGGTGTTTTAATAACTAAATCAAAATATCTTTATTACCTAGAAAATCAGCTTAGGTGGTTTTAATTAGTGTATATATATATATATATATATATATATATAAACTAAAGCATTTTAGTTAATGACTATCAAAAACACAAATTATTCACTTAAAATCTCATAAATATTTCAATAAACTGTTTCCATTGTCATCGCACTAAATCTTACGAGCCTTCGAACATAGGTGAAGCTCTCACCGTCTACAAAACTTTTTGCTCTTTGAGCTGCTGCTAGCAGTTCTACAAAAGTAAGATTTTTCTTAGGAAAATCTTGACAGTTTTTGTCCAATAATCATATATAAGATTATTGAGAATTTAGTAGTTAATATTCTTTTGGGATGGTTGGAAATTTTCGAGAGAAAAGCTACTAATAGCCTTGCAAAGGCTATAAAAATCAAGATATTTCCATCACCGATAATAATTTAAAACACCTTGAGTGTGTGGTATTCTTGAGGCACGTGTTGAATTGGAGGAGGGATGGCTAGCTACTAGTATTTAAAGACTTGAAAATGATATGTTTAGTAGAGAGTTACAGACAATGATGGAAGAAAAGAGAAAGTGAAAGAAAATGACACAAGAAAAGAAAATGAGAGCAAAAAAATGACTAAAGAAAATAGAAAAATGAAAGAGAGAGAAAATGATGGAAGAAAAGGGAAGGAAAATGATGTAAGAAAAGAAAAGGCAAAAGAGTCTGATGGACCCTTATACTTGTATGCGTTTGTATTATGGATTCTTCTATTTAACTTGTTATCAATTGGACCCTTAAACTCAATAATATTCAATATACGTAATCTCTCTGACCTCTGACCATTGACCATGCTTATGTGACATTAAGATGGTTGAGTTGGCTGGAGAGCGTGAATACACGCGTGTTAAGGCAAGTGTACTCCATATTTAAAATTAAAAAATATTAAAATTATAAAAGAATAAAATTATTAATTTAAAAATAAAAACCCTTCTTCTTCACCCCACCCACCTACTTTTTCAAGCATCCCCATCCTTGCTCAACCCTTTTTTTTCTTTCATTTTCTTTAGACGATCTATACGCCAGAGGCGGCAAGGAGTTCCATGGCATGCTGGTTCGACGGAGGCGGCAAGGAGTCTCCTGCTGGTTCGGGGGAGGTGGCGATGATAGGCGGTCCTTAGTGTTTTGCAAGGGATCACTGGTGGTGCAGAGAAAGAAAGACAGTGAAGGGGAGAACAAGGTGACTGAGCAGCGAGGAGCTGGTCACAACGGGTGAAGAGGTTTGGCCGCCGGAGTTATGGTGCGACGACTTAGATTTGTTGAGGTTGGAGAAGAATGAAAGGAAAATGTAGAAGGTGATCGACGGAGATAGAGACGTGTGAGGGAAAAAGTATTTGTGGTCTTGCCGGCAAGAGGAGTGGTGGTTGTGGCAGCTTTCTCCGGTGGATTTTTGTCATTTCACGACTGGATCGAGTAGAAGACGAGTGGAGACCCAAAATTTACTTTAAAGAATAAATTAATATTTTTTTAAAATAGTTAATACATATAATTATGATGTGACATTAATTTAAGTGACATGGAATTGACATGCCATCCATTCAAGGGAGAGTGAGCTATACACATGGTAAGAGGGGTTTAACAATCATTTTTTGATTGAGTTTAGGGGTTTAGTTGATAAAGGGTTAAGTAGAAGGATCCATAATACAAACGCATACAAGTACAAGAATCCATCAGACCCTTTTGTCAAAAGAAAATGAGAGAAAAAATGTCTGAAGAAAAGAAAAGAATGAAAGAGAGAAAATAGGAAAGTGTTAAATGACCAGAAAATTTGGCCAGAATTTAGCCAGAAAATTAAAAAAACTATAATATTTTTTTTAATTTTAAAATAAACTAATATTTTTTCATTTTTTAGTTTAAAAGTAAAAATGTTTAAAAAGGTAAAATAACATAGATAAAATATTATTCTGGCCAAAACGATTTTTCCGAGAAAATTCCGAAAAAATAATAGAATAAAAGAGAAAGAGAGAATGAAAATGTATTAATGGAAGAGAGAGAATATAAAAAGAAAGAGGAAACAAATTGGACAATTAATGGAAGAGATAAATATAAAGAGAAAATGTGTTTTGCTATTAATCAGGAAAGGATCAAAATTGTCCTTTATGTTTGAATTAAGAATCAAACTAATCCTTGTGTTTTAACATGGAGCACTAATAGTCTTCCATGTTTCAACAATTGGTACACTTTTGATACCCTTACTAACAACTGTCTATATTCTAACGAAACTTCTCTTTTGCACGTGAGAAAGGTTTCCACCATTGCCAAAAAATCTTTCATAGTAGCTATCGATAATTTCATAACTTCTATTTCTCTGTGAAACAAATAAAATCAAAATAAAAAGACTTTGGAGAACTGTGCCAGAATAGTTTCTTTTCTTTTTGGTGTAGTTTCTATGCGAATCTGGTGCTGTTTTGGTGCAATTTTAGTGTTATTTTAGTGCGAATATGGAACTGCTGTTTTGGTGCAATTTCGGGGTCTTTTTTGGAGCTTTTCTCGTGCAGTTTTGTAGCTATTTTGCTGCTGTTATGGTGATTTTCTACTGTGGTTTCTGGCACAGTTCTGGTGTTTTCTGGTCGTGGTATTGATGCAAGTTTAAAGCTGATTTAGAGTCTATTTTGGTGTTGCTGTTTTGGCACAGTTCTGGCACAATTCTCCAAAGTCTTTTTATTTTGATTTTACTTATTTCACAGGAAATTGAAATTATGAAATTATGGATAGCTACTATTGAAGGAAAAGAAGGGAAGATTTTTTGGCAATGGTGGAAACCTTTCTCATGTGCAAAAGAGAAGTTCCGTTAGAATTTAAACGTCAGTTAGTAAGGGTTTCAGAGTGTATCAATTGTTGAAACATGGAGGACGATTAGTGCTCCATGTTAAAACACAAGGATTACTTTGATTCTTAATTCAAATATAAAGGACAATTTTGATCCTTTCCTCGCTATTAATGTTACTTTCGGTAAGAGTACATATTGTACCATAATTCGGAAAAAATATTTATATTATATTATTTATGTAAAATGGCCTTAATTCAAACAAGTTAAATAATTTATTGAAAAATCTACTAGCATTAGAGAGGGGCCTGCAGCTGATAGTATTTAAAGGCTTGATATTGATAGGTTTAGTAAAGAGTTTGGAACTTTTTTAAGACAATTTTGAAAAGTAAGCCTTAATATTTCAAAAGGCGACTAAACATTGAGTTTGATTTCTATGCACGGATAAAAAATATGTACAATCTAACTTTATTTTAAATAGACAAAATTTATCGATAGCCCATTAAAGTTGACATCAATTTTCACTTGGATACTTTAAATAAATCTTGTTCGTTTTAAACAAATCAAGTAGGATTTCACTATGTCATTCTGACACTTTTTTGACGATCAACTAAAATAACAAACATGTGTAATACACTCGCGGATGATATGACATGAGGAGTAACTAAAAAAGGACATGTGATATTTGGATGAAAAATAATAATTTAAAATAAATTATAGTAAGAATTTTTTTCCAACAAATATAAATAAATAAAAAGTATCTATTTTCTGCAACCCCCAACCTTACTATAATTATCTGAACCATCGTTACTAAAGGGAACCTCGTGCGGAGTCCTAAAGTTCTGAAAGTGCGGTGCAAGAATTTTTAAAATTTGAGCAAATGAGAATTTTTTACGCAAATTGATTTTTGGGCTAGGCAAATGTCAGTTCGCCATAGCGGGAGGCTTCCTGTTATGGCGACACCACTATAGTAGTTTGCAGGCACTAAACCTGGCTGATGAAAATTTTGCAGCCTAATTAATGTGTCATCTTTTATTTTCCTCCCACTTTTGAAATGGGAAAATAGACAAGAACGACTCCAAAACCCCTCCTTAAGGCACCCAAGGTAAGGTGTAACACCCCGAATTTTTTTTGAGCTAAGACTCGAAACATTCTTCGTTGTGAGTAAGATTTACCGAGGAATTTAAATTTTCTTAAGTGTTAAGGTCACTAGATGTAGCATATTGAGTTCCAAAAAGAACTACAGAGAATTCATTCAAGTCATTCATAAGTTCTTTTAAGTTTTGGGTCAACTTCAAAGGACCATAACTGTTAGCACAGATGAGTTAGGAGACCCATAAGGTATCAAATGAAAGATCTTTGAGTCCTCTTTCAAACACCGCCGAGTTTGCTGAAATCCGAGTTCGGATGAGAAAGATATGCCCGTTTGAGTTCAGCCTGTCCAGTTAAGGAAATTTACTTGAATTAATGAGGGGTATTTCGGTCTTTTCCTTACCCCACTAGCCTTGCTCGTTTTTGTTAACCTTTTAAGGGTCTAAACTGATTGGAATCAGTTTTAGCTATTCCTAAATGCACTTAGGGTTTTGAGAGGAGTTCAAGAGGAGAAAAAGAGAGAAAAGCTTCAAGCGTTCAAGATTCTTGCGATCTTCGAGGAATTTTGTCAAGGATTTGATCCTTAAGAGGTATGCAAGCTCTTATGTAATCAAGTTATATTTTATGTTTTAGTTTAAATTAAATATTATTACATTGACAGCTTATTAAATACCATTATTAGGTTTTATGAAATATGATATTTTAAATATTCAATATGAATTTTGTTTCTTTTCAAAATTCTTTTAATATTGTCCTAGAAATTATTAGAATTTAAATTAAAATTTTGGGAAAAGGGTTCGAAATATATTCGAAGTTTGACCAAAATTGTTGTAACAATCTCAAATTTTGGGCGGGACTTATTACCCCCATGCACTATGCAGAGGGTAATAGGTCATGCCCAAAGTTTGAGATTGTTACAGCAATTTTGATCAAAGTTCGGATATATTTCAGATTTTATTACCTAATATTTTAGAAACAAACTTTAAATAATCTTGTCAATTGACAGCTTTTGATTATGTCAATTGACAGTTTTTTCTAATTTTTTTTTGTTGCATCTTTTTTGTAATTTGATAGTTTTTAATAATTTTTTTAGTTTCTATTTTAAATTTAATTAATTGAAACCGAAAATTGGAGAATACAATGATTTTTTCGTAATGGTGGGTTAATAATATAGTAATGACAAAATTAAACATGTACATGTTGTCATTTTATGACTTCCACATCTTTAGAAGAAATAATGATCAAATATTTAAAATATATATAGATGATTTAATTAAGCACAGAGTAAAAACTTTAATGGTTAATAGAACTCTATACCTTATCAATACACTTAGATTAATAAAGATATGAGTTGAGTTTAAATGGAGAAACATTTTTCATAAGAATTCTTGTAGCAAATCTCATAATTTGAATTTTATTTATAATTAAGAAAACATAACATAAAAAGAAAATAAAGACTTTCAAGTTTTGAGTTTTACCTGGTGGAAAAATTTCCAATATGTGATAAAGTCCTAAAAGTACTTTAACCCTATAAAATCATAGCTCTAATTTTATAATGTTGATAAAAAATAATACGAATACATAAAAAAAAAACATAAATGAAATGAAAATGCATTTCAAATCCATTTCGTAACAACACAAATATGAAATTGAGAACAAATATATAATCTCCATTCTTCTTTTTTGGTAAAACTTAAACGATCTTCTTTCATAAATATACATATATACTAGTTTTCTAACTCATTCGTTGCACGTGATTACCAATTTCAAAAATATATGTTGTAGTAAATAGTATTGCTTATTTAAGAGAAGATTTGAATAATAAGCTTAGCAAAAAATAATAATGCAAATTATTTTGTGAATGTTCAATGTGGATCATCATATATATCTCTTATTCATGAAAACCTATGAAGATGGTCAATGAAAAATTTTATTAGTTAAATGCAATTATGTATATATTTATTTCAATTTGACGAGGTTCAATCATGTAATTAGTCTTATCTCACTAATATTGCCTTATAAATAATATTTGTTTTGTATTTTTGTTGTCATCTAACCAGATGTGTTTTGCATTGTGTATTCTACGTTAAATTATTAGATGTCATATGAACATGTGAAGAGAACAACTACATTTTATATATTCACATATGTTCACATTTGTTATGAGTTCTTCTAAAAAAAAAAGAACTCGGAATAGTTCAAAATAATACATTTTGAAGTTAGAAGATCTTGTTAACTTGATAATACATTTGTGACATATATAATACTTTAATTTAAATACAAATACCTACCCAAATATAAATAAATATTTGCATTAATGAAAATATTTATCTAATAAAATTAGCTATTAAATAATTATTAAAAATTAAACTAATACAAACTTCAACTGGCGTTATTACAAGTTATATGAACTTTTCTTCATCTAAAGTACTTAAATATTAAGAAATAGTAATAAGTAAAACAAAAGGGCAATGTTTATATAGTAATAACTAATTTGAAGCAAACTTCATGAGAGTCTAAATCACATAAGTAGCACTGATATCTACATCACAAGAGAAATTGTTAACAAAAACAAATAAATGTAGACTACATCATGTTAACTTCATATATTGGAACATTACATACTAATGTATATATTAAGAAAAAAAATAATTATTATCTCATCAAAATTATATTATTTTCCTCAAGTACTCGAGGTTATGGAATATACTCTCCTAGGATAGAACGACTTACTTCATTAGAATAGTGGTACCTCATATTTCGCTAAAATTCGAACTCACTCAACGAAAATAAATTACACAAAAAAAAATTAAAATTCAAGAAGAAGAAAAGTAGAAGATTAGAAAAAATTGTTGTTGGAAAATGAGAGGAAGACCCTCTATTTATAGTCAACAAAGGGTAGTATGAACAAATATTTTTTGTGTCTTATCTTAAAAATCATGACCTATTCGAAAAGTCACAACACTTTGGAAAATTCACAACTTATTGAAAAAGTCACATCTCATTGGAAAAGTCACAACTTATTGAAAAAGTCACAACTACTTGGAAAAGTCACAACCCTTTGAAAAAAGTCACAACTTATCGGAAAAGTCACAACTCATTGAATAAGTCACAACCTAAGTTAGGGATATTATAATAATTTAGCATTCAAGTTAGAAGATCATGTTTTTAAGGTAATATAGATATAGATATATAAAATTAAATGAATACATACTTCAATTGCCGTTATTAGAAATCATATGAACTTTTCTTCGTCGAAAATACTGAAATATTAAGAAATAGTAAATTAGTAAAACAAAAGGGCTATATTTACATAGTAATAACTATTTTGAAGAAAACTTCTTGGCAATCTAAATCACATAAGTAACATTGGCAAATAAAGTCATTCTTTTGTATTGAGCATAAAAAAACAAATCATGACAATTCTCTAACTCTTAAGAAGTTTAATAATTTTGGAAAAAGATATTTAGAAATATATATTTACATCACAAGAGAAGTTGTTAACAAAAACAAATGAATTTAGACTACAATAAAAATTAAACTAATACAAACTTCAACTGGCGTTATTACAAGTCATATGAACTTTTCTTTGTCGAAAATGCTGAAATATTAAGAATTAGTAAATCAGTAGAAAAAAGGGCAATGTTTATATAGTAATAACTATGTTGAAGAAAATTTTCTAACAATCTAAATCACATAAGTAGGATTAATAAATAAAGTCATTCTTTTGTCTTGGGCATCAAAAAAACAAATCGTGACAATTCTCTAACTCTCAAGAAGTTTAATAATTTTGGAAAAAGTATTCAGAAACATATATGTACATCACAAGAGAAATTGTTAACAAAAACAAATGAATTTAGACTATAATAAAAATTAAACTAATACAGACTTCAACTTGCATTATTACAAGTCATACAACCTTTTCTTCGTCGAAAAATACTTAAATATTAAGAAATAGTAATCAGTAAAACAAAAGAGAAATGTTTATATAGTAATAACTATTTTGAAGAAAACTTCCTGATAATCTAAATCACATAAGTAGCATTGACAAATAAATTCATGCTTTTGTCTTGAGCATCAAAAAATAAACCGTGAAAAATTGTCTAACTCTTGATAAATTTAATAATTTTTGAATAAGATATTTAGAAGAATATATCTACATCACAAGAGAAATTGTTAAAAAAAAACAAATGAATTTAGACTATATCATGTTCACTTCATATATTGGAACATTACATACTTATGTGTATACTAAGCAAAAAAATGATTATTATATCATCAGAATTATTTTCCTCAAGTACTCGAGGTTAAGGAATATACCCTCTTAAGATAAAACAATTTACTTCATCAGAATAGTGGTACCTCATATTCCGCTAAACTTCGAACTCACTCAACGATAATAAATCACATGAATTTTTTTTAAAATGCAAGAAGAAGAAGAGTAGATGATTAAAAAAATTGTGGTTGAAAAATTAGAGGAAACCCCTCTATTTATAGTCAACAAATGGTAGTATGAACAAGTATTTTTTGTGTCTTATCTTAAAATTCGTGACCTTTCCCAGAAGTCACAAATCTTTGGAAAAGTCACAACTCTTTGAAAAAGTCACAACTCTTTGAAAAAGTAACAACTCTTTGGAAAAGTCACAACTCATCGAAAACTCAAAACCCTTTGAAAAAAGTCACAACTTACCAGACGTACAGAAAAGTTACAGAAAATATAGACGTACAGAAAAGTTACAGTGAACCAAAAAATATACAAAAAATATACATAAAAATATACAAAAAATATACAGACGTACAGAAAAGTTACAGAAAATATAGACGTACAGAAAAGTTACAGCACGTACAGAAAAGTTACAGCAGTTACAGAAATTACAGAATTACAGTAAGACAATGGTGACGTATGGTGACGTGGAAGCAGAAAACAATACACAGAAAATAACAGAATTACAGAAAAATAGAAATTACAGAATTTTAGCAGATTAGAATTTTTAGGCGGAAAAAGCAATTGTTTGTAAATCCTACTCAGTACTCCCTCTCTCACTTAGAGTCCTATCGTGTTTATCCAATATATTTATCCTGTTTTTCCCTCTTTTTTTTTTTGGTACTACCCCGTTCATCTCTTTCTTTTAACTGAGATTCTTAATAACATCTTCTTTAACTTCACCCCGGAGATGGCCAACAAGACGTCCGGAGATGCGGACTTTTTAAGGCCTTTTAAAACATCCTAGGAATTTACAAGTTAATCCATCGTTGTTATTAAGAAGTTAAAAGTCTAACCATATACTGAGGGTAATTACATTTTTTTTGTTTTTTTTTTTTTTAACTTAACTTTTCTGTACGTCTGTATATTTTTTGTATATTTTTATGTATATTTTTTGGTTCACTGTAACTTTTCTGTACGTCTATATTTTCTGTAACTTTTCTGTACGTCTGTATATTTTTTGTATATTTTTGGTATCAGAGCGAGAAGGTTTTGGGTAGGCTCTTAACCTTGTGGTCGTGGGTTCGTGCCCCACGGTGGGCGCCATGTATATTTTTTGTATATTTTTTGGTTCACTGTAACTTTTCTGTACGTCTATATTTTCTGTAACTTTTCTGTACGTCTGTATATTTTTTGGATATTTTTGGTATCAGAGCAAGAAGGTTTTGGGTACACATATTCAGGAAGAATACAATTAATATTTTAAAAATAGATGAAAAGACACCCTTTTGCCAACCAAGTAAGATTAAATTATTGGTACTTATATAGAAAATTACAGACTAAATCTGAGTTGTTAAAAATAAAGGAGGCCTTAACCTTATACCTAGAAATATTAGAAACAAGCGACTTAACGGACGTACTTTGTAATCACGGAGGTCTATATTCATCAAATCGACCAACCTTAGTCAATCTAGAATTATTAAGTGCTTTAAAGTGGGAACTACATAGCATAGACAATAGTATTCAACTCACAAATAGACACATAGGAGTCCAAAGGAACTATATTAGTAAATTAACGTTACCTTTAGGATAGCACGCACCCTAAAGTAATAATATATATGTCATCTAGAATCTATAAGAAAAGATTTAGGCCGTACGAAAAACAAATTATACTTGACAGGGAATATCATTGGTATCTATTAAGAATACGACGTAACTATATAGATATATACGAATATTTGATAGAACAAAGACAATTATACTCCAATTAAGGTTATTTTCAGATTTATTGACATCTTCACAAATATCTCATATACACCAGAAATAAACAGATCGATTTACAAATACCCACTATAGGTGCTAGAGTTTATCACTATATAAACGAAATTCGAATAGAAACAAAAGACTATAAAAAATGTAACCTTATATCTAGCATAATAGGAAGTAGAATACTTCGATCTAGAAATAATATTAGTAGAATCGATATCCCTTTCGGCTAAAATAGATCAATTAAAACAATTAGAATACTTAGACTTAAGAATTTACCCTGAAAAGAAATACAGAATATTAAAAGAAAATTCAGTAATAAGGTGCAATTTTAGTCAAGGAGAACACATTCTACATTCAGACGATAAGCAATATAATACTATAGTAGATCTTATAATAAACTTTAGTGAAATAACACAAATTAAAGAAAAGCATCTAGTAAGATTATTAGAGACAATAGAACAAACTCAAAATAAATATAAAAAGATACTAGAAAGGTTAGAACAAAATTTTGATTTCTTAAAATCACAAGAACAAGAAATAGATAGAAAAATCAAACACTTGAACCAAAAGTTTAATATAGAACAAATACCTACAAAGGTTGAAATAAGAAAGTTAATACAAACTATATAGCAAGAAAAGCCTAAAGAATTAGAAATAAAAACAATAGAATTAATTGAAAAAATTACTACACAAGTAAACATAGTAACTATAGAGGTTCGTGAAATAAAAAGACAATACAACAACTAGAAGATAAAATCCTTTCATGAACGACTTATGCCAAGAACCATCATACATTAAGGCTTTAAAATTCACAAAGAAGCATACTACCAGATCCACAAGGATTGTCTCGATCACCAATCTTCAAGTAAATCAGATCAAATAATTATTAGACAAAATAACACTATAATAGTACTACCGATAGAATTAAGTAAAAACTAGATAAACTAATTAGAGAAAAAGAGGTTATAAGAGAAGAACCAAAACATTCTGAAATAGAGGAATTAATAACTCGGTTAAAAAATATTGAAATCACTCTGCCTAAAGAAAGACCTACAATAGTTAGAAAATCTCAAAAATGGACTTTCTTTCAGGTAAAAGAACAACAAATTCCAAGAAAGACCACGAGTAAGTTTTTCTGAAAATCACATAGGAAATGGCCTTATATCTGAATATTCACAAAAAATAGACAAGACGATAAACAAATCCAAGAGTTAAATCAAGTAATAGATGTAGATAAAGACTTAAGAATATTTCAACGAGAATCGCTTGAACCTACTCAACCCAAAGATATTATACGATACAGGATATTTTGCGAAAACTAATCGATTATATAGACATTATAGAGAAAGAACAAATTTCAGCTATGGGTAAATCTAACTAGCTACTATAAATCTAGTAAACCAAAAATCCCTACAAAAATAGTACATAATAAGTTAACCTTAATGCATATGGGGTTAATAGTAGTAGGATTAAAAGGATTAACTCCGAAAAATCTAGGAACTAAAGTATTAATCGTAATATATGATGATAGATGGTCTGACTTAAGGAAATCCATCATAGGATTAACAGAAGTAGATATGACTAATAATGGAGGAATATTTTATATTAGCCCAGATTTTATGATTAATTTAAGAGAATTTGGAAAGCATATAAAAATAGGAATACAGACTAAAGGTTATGAAGAAATGAGTAGCGGAAATAATCTACTTATGTGTACAGGTTTCATCGGAAAAATTGCATCTAAAAGTAATACAAAGTTTAGACTAAAAGTAGAAGATGTAGTAGAGGTAATGGGAAACAAAGGCATAAAATTAATAAAACCAATAAAAATAAATCCAGAAGAATATGCGGGGTTAGAATGGAACCTCGAAAATCTAAATAAGAAGAAGGTACTTACACCAGACAGTCATTTAATGTACACTAATACAAAAGGAGAAACTTCTATAAGATTCACCGATTATAATTACTCCAACCAAACTAATTTAGAAGAAGAATTAGAATTGGAAGAATTAGAAGAGAAAAAGGAATTTATGAATGTCGAAATAATACAAGAAGGATATGAAGTAGATGAGGCATTACAAGAACCTGAACGAAGGTATAATAACAATAATGATATAACTTTTAAATGTAAAGGATGTAAAACAGGAAGTATGGGTATAGTAGAGGTAGAAAAACATTTTAAAACATGCACTTTCAGAACAGATAATCTAGGGTATAGAGAAGAGTATGAAAACCAAGAAAAATTTGAAAACCTCGAAAAGATACTAGAAAATCTATATGATAGCGACGATGAAATAAAAAGAAATTCTATAATAAGCCAAAAGGAACTTATGGAATCCACTAGTTCAAGTGCTAGTCCATTTCAACGAACTGCCCAACCACATACAATAGATACAAGTATAGGAAATGTACCAAGACGGCGAGTCTTTAGGGTAAATCCACCCATTAGACTACAAGAAGGAGGAAGTAAAGGAAAACTATTAAACATAGCAGCACATGATCCTCAAATGTGGAATGCAAAGTCATAGACTTATGGAAAGGAATAGTAGTAGCAGACTGTATAAAAACATACCAAGATGCAGACGCAGAAACTATGTATAAATACATGGAAACTTTTCTAGGAGAATCCGCAAAAGCCTTATGAGAAGCATATAAATCAAACTTCTTACAAGAATTCCAAGCGTTGGTAAATATGGGTGCAAATCCATATAATTTTACAAATAAAATACATAGTTTAATTACAGGAGAGGACCCAAATAGTGGTTTAGTAGTACTACAAAGAAATGCGCTAATAAGCCTAGAACAATTAAGTATTACAAGTTGGTTTCACATAAAGAACTTCTTAAAGATTATTATTATTACTGCACAATTAGTGGAAATTCTTTTGATGAAGAATTAGGAAAGAAGTTATTTAATAAATTACCAGAGCTTTAGGCCGAGAAATAGAAGAAAGATGGTATAAAAGAGACGGTGTAGTACAAAACCCAGACGGAAAATGGTCTATAGGACACAAAGTGCAACATATAATGGCAATTTTAACAGAGAAATGTACAAATATACAAATACAAAAACAGCTAAAACAGAATGAAATGGATTTCTGTAAAAATGTTATGTATACAACCCAAAGCTACGATAAATAGCAGAATAAATCCAAGAAAAGATATAAGAAGCGTCGACCTTATTATAATCAGCAATATAATAATAATAAAAGATATTATTTAAGAAGATCTTCAGCTAGAAAACCATACCTAAATAACGATAGACATGTTAGAAAATACAGAAACGATAGAAACTATAAAAACAAACTAGAATGCTTCACATGTGGAAGTATAGAACATTTAGCAAATATATGTCCTAAAAGGAATAATAGTAGAACTAGAAACTCCCAATTAATAGAAGACTTTCAAGAAACTTTGATTAATGTTGATGAATACATGTCAGACAATGAAAGCATATATTCGATAGTAAGTTGTCACGCCCCAGGAGGGTACCCAGGGCGTGGCCGGCACCCAAAGACTATTGCTAGTCCCCGAGCGAACCACTTAGCGTCATCGTCACATCATTCAACAGCGGAAATTAACATCAAGAGATATGATGATGAAACTCTCTCAAATAATATAGATATGTTTTGAAATGTTTATACAATACTTCAAATGTTCGCTCATAAGCTCACTGTCTATGAAGCCTCTAATTAAAAATCTAGATGGTGCCATGACAGGCCATAGACACCACATATACATACTCCATAATCAAAAAAGGGCTTCTCCGGAATATAAGGAGAGCTTACCAACTCTGAAGAGTACTGAATCTAGATATCAACGGTACGCAGGCTGATGTCCTCTATCTCTAGTATCTGCATCATGATACGATGCAGCGCCAAAGGCGTCAGTACGTGGAATGTACGGTAAGAAGCTCAAATAAAACAACACATTAGTAATAATGATAATAATAATCTCAATAGACTCTCCTCAAACTCCTCAGGCTCAGCTCAATATATGCAAGTTTTGAAGCATGTCATGCAGTTCCATATATATATATATATATATATATATATTGGTATAAAATGAAATAACTCAGTTTTTATAATTTCATGCTCAATCAAGTTGCTTAGGAGTTTCTCTTAACCGACACACATCCCACCACCATAAGTTAGGTGATGTACAACGAATCGGCATCGTTGCCATGCTCGTCCTATACGTGCCACGGCATAGAACGATCAACTCTCTCTTGGATCCATATAAATTGTCCACTTGCGGGACATGAGTCGCCAAAACAAGTTGTACGACTATCCTATGCTGGCAACATAGTTCTGAGGGTTAAAGTAAAAGTATACTCGCTCCTCGCTCGGTGCTAGATACTACTCCCAAGACTAAAACATGCTCAATTCATCATTTACTCAGTCCTCAATACTCAACTCATCAACTCAAACTCGGTATGTCTCAAATACTCATTTTTATCAAAGGTAAACCCTCAATCTCAATCCAAACTCATTCATCATGCAAAAGTACTTCATCGACTCGACTCAACTCAACGGTCATTTGGGACTTATATACATCATTCATTACAACATGTAAATAAGTACCTCGTAATATAATTACTCAAATATATCATTTAAATAAGTTTATAATTTAGTCATGCTCCATGTTTAATAACTCAAGTGTTCTCCATTTATCATATCAATTTTAATTTAATTTAACATCATCTCATTCTACCTATAAAAGTATTACTACGTCATGTTTATGTGTATTAAGTTCAAGATCTTAATTTCATGTCATAGAAAATTTCATCATTTATTATAAATAATATCCTCAAAATAAAATACTTAAAGTACACAAAAATATACTCATTTATGAAAAATATATTTTTATAAAAGATTTAGAAAATAGGAGCAACTTATAAGAATAAAATTGCCGAAAATACTCAACTTGACTCGGAAGTGACCCAAACCTTCTCAACTTGACTCGGAACTATTTTCAACTTTTGGAGAGAGTTTTGGGATAGAATATAGATTTGGGGATTTGTTTCTTGATGTAGAGACTAAGAGGAGGGGGGGGGGGGTATTTATAGGACTTTTTAGGGGGCTATTTATGTCATTTAAGGTAGGTGGGTGGTAGGTACACCTACCTAGTGATGTCATGGATGACATCAAATCTTGACATAGTGATGTCATGAATGACATCACAATGGTAGAATTTTCGTCCTTCCTTGGCCAGTCACATATGTCATCGTTTTGCTCTTCTCGTCCTTCCGAACAAACTTTCCTTTTATGAAAACTTCAATTTCCGACTTAAACTCCTTGAATTAATTAATTAGTGTCCTAACTTTTCAAGTTTAGCCACTTACTTTTCAAAACTAGCCACTTTGCAATACCTTCGATCATCTCCACACTTACCGACTAATGCGGACGAGATTTTTGGGTCGTTACATTATCTCCCCCTTGGAATCATTCGTCCTCGAATGAAAAGAAAAATAGATTAAGGCACGAATTTCTCTGTCAACTCTAATCATCAATCGACTCTAAACTCAAGCATGCAATCAATGAAACATATAAACACATCAAACATCAACTCATTACATTAGACCTCTCTCGAACTCTAGGACTTACCTCATAAAAAGAGAATTGCAAGGAAAGGAATCTCAAGACTTCAAAAGACAAGATTATTACCTTGTAAGTGTTCATCATCGACAGACCGGAATAGGTAAGGATATTTAGTTTTCATCTCCTCCTCTGCTTCCCACGTAGCCTTCTCTATGAATTGGTTTCTCCATAACACTTTTACAGAAGCAATTTCTTTATTCCTCAACCTCCGAACCTGACGATCCAAGATTTGGACAGGAACCTTCTCATAACTCAAACTATCCTTCACTCCAATACTCTCAACAGGTACTACTAGTCATGTCTCCCAAACACTTCTTAAGCATAGAAATGTGGAAAACCGGATGGATAGCTGCTAGCTCTGATGGTAACTGCAACTCGTAAGCCACTTGGCCCACTCTTCTTATGATTTGAAAAGGACCAACATACCTCGGACTCAACTTTCCTTTCTTCCCGAACCTCATCACTCCCTTCATGGGTGATACCTTCAAATATACCCAATCATCGACCTCAAACTCTAAGTCTCTTCTTCGGACATCAGTATAGGATTTCTGTCGACTCGCGCCGTCCCTCATTCTCTCCCGAATGACTTTTACCTTCTCTATCGCTTGGAGAACCAAGTCTGGTCCGATCAACTCTGCTTCTCCTACCTCAAACCATCCAATTGGCGACCTACACCTCCTCCCATAGAGTGCCTCATACGGGGCCATCTGAATACTCGAATGAAAGCTATTGTTGTAAGCGAACTCTATCAGAGGCAAATGGTCATCCCAGTTACCTTTAAAGTCCATAACACAAGCTCTTAACATATCCTCCAATGTCTAAATAGTATGCTCCGCTTAGTCATCTGTCTGTGGGTGAAAGGCAGTGCTAAGGTGTACTTTCGTACCTAAGCCCTTCTGAAAAGACTTCCAAAACTGGGCAGTGAATTGAGTTCCTCTATCTGAGATGATAGACAAAGGAACTCCATGAAGTCTAACAATCTCCCTTATGTATAATCGAGAATAATCCTCTAAAAAGACGATCGTCTTTCTTTGCCAAGAAGTGTGCGGACTTAGTCATCCGATCAACTATTACCCAAATCGAATCATATTGCACCGAGGACTTTGGCAAGCCCGTAACAAAGTCCATGTTAATCATCTCCCACTTCCATCTAGGAATCTCAATATTCCGAGCTACTCCACGGTCTCTCGGTGCTTTACTTTAACCCGTTGGCAGTTTGGGCATTTAGAAACAAACTCGGCAATATCTCTTTTCATTCTGCTCCACCAGTAGACTTCCCTCAAATCATGGTACATCTTAGTAGACCCGGGATGGATAGAATATTTGGAACTGTTAGCCTCGGTCATAATCCTTTCCCGAATATTATCAACATTTGGAACACACAACCTGCCCTGGAACCTCAAAACTCCATCTCCCCCTTGGGTGAAAGACATCACCTTTTGCTTGAGTACATCCTCTTTTAATTGTAACAAGACAGGATCTCATTCTTGTTTTTCCTTTACTTTTACTACCAGTGACGATGCTGCTCCATTTTGTACGAAGACCCCTCCGTTTGACTCATCTAATCGAACTCCCAATCGGGCCAACTGGTGAACCTCTTTGACTAACTCTTTCCTCTCCCCCTCCACATGGGCGGTACTCCCCATAGATAACCTGCTAAGGGCATCGGCAACCACATTGGCTTTGCTTGGGTGGTAGAGAATGCTCATATCATAATCTTTAAGCAATTCCAGCCATCTCCTTTGCCTCAAGTTAAGCTCTTTCTGGGTGAAGACGTATTGTAGACTTTTATGATCTGTGAATATGTCAACATGCGTCCCATACAAGTAGTGACGCCAAAGTTTCAAGGCGAACACCACCGGCGCTAACTCCAAATCATGAGCGGGGTAATTCCTTTCATGAACCTTAAGTTGTCTCGACGCATAGGCAATAACCTTCCCCTTCTGCATCAACACAGATCCCAATCCTACCCTCGAAGCATCACAATAGACAATAAACCCATCCGTCTCATCAGGTAAAGTCAACACCGGTGCAGTAGTCAACCTCGTTTTCAGGTCCTGAAAACTTTTCTCACATTCGTCTGACCATTGAAACTTGACTTTCTTTTGAGTTAGTCTAGTCAATGGTACGACGATTGAAGAAAATCCCTCAACGAACCTTCGATAGTACCCAGCCAACCCCAGAAAGCTTCTTATTTCAGTCGGTGAGGTTGGTCTCGGCCAATTCTTAACGGTCTCAATCTTTTGGTTATTAACTCGAATCCCCTCTCCAGAAACCACATGACCTAAGAAAGCCACGGATTTGAGCCAAAATTCACACTTAGAAAACTTTGCATACAACTTGTGGTCACGGAGTGTCTGCAAAGCGATCCTAAGGTGTTTAGCATGCTCCTCCTCACTCCTAGAGTATATCAAAATATCATCAATGAATACGATCACGAACATGTCGAGATACTGCTTGAATACTCTATTCATCAAGTCCATGAAAGATGCAGGTGCATTGGTCAACCCAAACGACATCACCAAAAACTCAAAATGACCATATCGGGTTCGAAAAGCCGTCTTCGGGATGTCACATTCTCTCACTTTCTGTAATGACCCTCCAGGTCATTTTTAAATTAAAGAATTCATTTCATCGTTTAGAGCGTTCCTATAGCGACCCCAAGTCATTTATGACTTGCTGGCACTGACTGTTCGGTCGCCTGGTCGTTCGCTTGGGTTTTAGGCCCGTTCTCCCTGTTTTGGAGATTTTTATAACTTGAAAAGTTGACTTTGGTCAACCTTCTTGGAAGACGTGCTCGGATGAAAATTCGGGCAGCTAGGTTAGCTTCGGAAGATCGATTTTGGTCTGGAACGACCCTTTGTTCACTTCGCGAGACTTTAGATAGCGGTTGTGGAATCGGCTCAAAAATGATACTGGGTGTGGGACCCACTTTTCGTCGATGCGAGAGCTCCAAATGGAAATTTCGCCTTCACCATTGAGTCCGAAATATCGTTTCCAATCAGATTCCATATAAGGTTTGTATTTTTCCGACTCCGAACGAGTCCGAAACATCGAAATTTAAGTTTGAAGGGTTGTAGAATTTTTGACGCGGCGGTGACGTGGCAGATCCACGTGACGACACGTGGCAGGGGAGTGAAATCTGGAAATTTCCAGATTTTAAAACGAATTTTGTCCACATTTTTCATCCAACTTCAACTTGAGATTAATCCTTCATTTTGAGTCCAAATTAAGTGATTCAAAAAGCAAACTTCAAGAGAATTTCGAGGGGAATCTAGCGGTGATCTCGGAAACGCGAGGGGGAGCTTCGTTTGAGGTAAGAAATCAATTTTAGCCACTGCCAAGGTGATTTTCCGGATGTTTTGTTGTTGAATTTTTGAAATGTGAGATCTTGATCATCGTAAGTCCGTTTTAAGTCATTCTTGGGGCTAACTTGTAGATTTTTTCGCAAGGATCGTCGTGGTATAATCTGTTTGGGTTGAAAGGGTCTCGTTTTCCGAAAATTGGTGATCAAGGGGCTGCCCTTTTTATTTATTGTGGCTGATTTGCGGTGTTGTAGGCATCCGTTTGTGCTAAAATTTTGGGGTATTAGTTTAGTAAGGTAGTTGGGACGTTTCCACGGATTCGATTTTGAGATTCTAAGTGTGGGCCCCACAATCCCGTTTTTAGACCCGATTTTGGGTCCGTCTCCGAAAAATATAATTATAGTGTCAATATATTCGTAATGACGAGGTGATTAACCTTTTGTTAGCGGGGAAGCATTTGGAGACCGTTCGGAGAGGAAAAGATCCGGTACCGTGAGTTGGAGCACGCGTGATCGGCTTTCAGGTAGGCTATGGTTTTCTCTTGTGAGATTGAGCATGTTGAGGCATTTGTTTATTGATTTGCTTGAGTATGGAGGGGTTCGGGTGTCGAGCATGCTAAATTTCTATAATTCCTGCCTTAGACCTTATTTCGGGAAAGTGTTGGGTTATGACAACATGTCTCTTGATATTATTGAATATCCATATCTGGTGGTGTATATGATAATATTGAATTGAAGTATGTTTGGCCTTAGTCTAGGCTTAGACTAGTGTTGCCATAGACTTGCGAGATTTCGGATGTCGTTGGGCGCAGAACTTTTCCGACGTCGTTTCGAATGCCTCGGCTCATTGTAGATCGATATAGCGAGACTTGAGTCGATAGTCGGTAACTCGGTTTATGACCTTGTACCCATAATGCCCGTTTTTCTATCGGCTACAAATACCCTAAGTTAAAGTCCGTGGTCTAGCTTACTCATTATTGGATACTTCCTCGGCGATTTGGGGTATATGAGGGTCGGACTAAAATGATTATTTATGGTAATCGGTGTGGTGATATTTTCCCGCGACGTATGGTTGGATATTGATTCTTAGCTACAGCACCCTTAAAGTCCGTGGTCTAGCTTGCTCATTATTGGATACTTCCTCGGCAATTTGGGGTATATGAGGGTCGGACTAAAATGATTATTTATGGTAATCGGTGTGGTGATATTTTCCCGCGACGTATGGTTGGATATTGATTCTTAGCTACAGACCCGGTTAAAGTCCGTGGTCTAGCTTACTCATTATTGGATACTTCCTCAGCGATTTGGGGTATATGAGGGTCGGACTAAAAGGATTATTTATAGTAATCGATTTGGTGATATTTTCCGCGATGGATGGTTGGATATTGATTCTTAGCTACAACACCCGGTTAGAGTCCGTGGTCCAAATTACTTATGTCCAAAGCTTAGCTACAGTACCCGGTTAGAGTCCGTGGTCCGGCTTTACCCGTGATCTGGTTTAGCTACGCATCTTGTTAGAGTCCGTGGTCCAACTTACTTATGTCCAGGCTTAGCTACGGTACCCGGTTAGAGTCCGTGGTCCGACTTACCTGTGATCCGGGTTTTAACTACAAGGTATCCGGTTAGAGTCCGTGGTCCAGGCTTACTTATGTCCAGGCTTAGCTACGGTACCGGTTAGAGTCCGTGGTCCAGCTTACTGTGATCCGGTTTTAGCTACAAACCCTTGTTAGAGTCCGTGGTCCAAATTACTTATGTCCGAGGCTTAGCTACGGTCCCGGTTAGAGTCCATGGTCCAGCTTACCTGTGATCTGGTTTTGGCTACAGTACCCGGTTCGAGTCTGTGGTCCAGCCCACCTGTGCCCGACCTTTGGCTACAACACCGGTTCGAGTCCGTGGTCCAGCCCATATAGGTTGACTCATTAGCTATAGTACCCGGTTCGAGTCCGTGGTCCAGCTTGCACGTGGTGTATTCCCAATTCCTCACTAAAGCTTCAGTTTAGTCTTGATTACTCTCATCTATAGGTTGAGGTTTTGGAGGTTGGAGAGATTCCGGTTAAAGTCCGGGACGTAATGAGATCTGGGAATATGATTGGAAATGGTTCAGTTAAAAGTCCGGAAATTGGTAATATTGTGATAGACCTTCTAGCTCCATTATTTTACTTCAACCGCGCCCATCTCGCCGGCTTATGGGGGTCCGTGCGGGTGGTTTCTTTTATTGTGCACGGCGTACCCGTCGGGTTTATGGGAGCCCGGCGGAGTTAGTTAGATTGCTTGTCTTTGTTGCCTGTACGCTCGTGTACATACCCCCATTTACTACTCTTTGCACTTGATGTGACCCTTTATTTGCATTTCGCCATACTTTTGCTTATCTTGCTCGTCGGCCCGATGATGCCTACTGGGTACTGTTGTTTTGGTACTCATGCTACGCTCGCATCTATTTTGTGATGCGGTCCGAGCACTAGTAGCCGCGTTGATCGAGCTTGAGTAGACTTATCTCGGAGACGGGGTGAGCACACGGCATTCCGTACTATTTCGGTCTCCATCTGTATATATATAGACTTGTCTTCTTCCTTTCGAGACAAATCCAGTCTCGTTGACCGTTTTGGGGCTTGTACTCATTTTGTAGTAGCTCTGTCTTGGTGACTTCAGTGTTCTGGGAGGGATCATTATTTGTTTATATTGTTATTTGCCTACTCTTGTTTAATTTCTACCCTCAGACCCATTACTTGTGGTTCCGGGTTACGGGTTGGCATATCCTGCTGGTGGGTTATAGTAGGTGCCATCATGACTTGATAAATCGGGTCGCGACAAATTGGTATCGAGCCCGGGTTCGTCGGTCTCACTTGTACGAGCTAACGTCTAGTAGAGTCCCGCCGGATCGGTGCGGAGACGTCCGTAACTTATCTTCGGGAGGCTACAGGATGTCCTTAGGAAAATTTCCTCTTTTGTTTCGCTTTTGTGCAGCGTGTGTCTATTGGTTCCTTGAAATATCACTTGTTTCATTCTTTCGGGGTATGGCTCGCACGCGAGGCGGCGCAGCCGGGGCTGATGCAATCCAGCCTGCAGACAGATCCCCATCTTGGGGTAGACGTTGACACCGAGGTTAAGCCAGGGTCGCAAAGATCGGCCGAGATATGGAGGAGGAGAGAGTTCGTTGTTTTGTATGTGGGTTGCGGTGCCGTCGAGGGTCAACACGAGAGAATTTGGTTTCGGTTGGCGTTCATTTCTTGATGTGGTCGATCATGCCAATTCCATGGAGCATGTTCATCGCGAGGCCTAGGGGGCAGCGATAAGAGGGCACGCTACCGGGCGGCGCTACGGCGGGTCCCCGACTAGAGGGATAGACTCTTATGATAGGCCCCGCCCAGAGGTTTCGCCGGGTCGGTCTGGTAGCCCCTTTCGGGCTTCTCTCCAGCATCGAGAGGTGATCGACCGCCATATTGGTTTTAGTGCCGGTCTAGTCGAGGCCGAGATAGTTCACGATGGGTTCTTACGCGGGTAGCCGACCTCCGCTCTCGCGACATCCCTGGGGGTGTTATGAGTGTGGGGATTTAGATCATTGGGCCATGCGAGTGTCCCCATCGCAGTTAGCCTTACCCGCTCCACAGGCGGTCGGGCATGCGCCGGCACTCCGGCGAGAGGCGAGGCCGGGGGCAGGGACCGTAGGGGTGGTCACCGGGGTATACGGGGTGGTCCCAGAGAGGCGACAGGGGGCGGGCGGATGCACGGGGGGTAGGGAGTCCAGCCCACTTTTATGCAGCTCCAGCTAGAGCGGATGCGGAGGCCTCGGGCGATGTGATCACCGAGTACAGTGTTATTATGCCGGCGGCCCGCCTTGGCTTTATTTGATCCAGGCTCTACTTTTTCGTATGTTTCTGTCTACTATGCCTCTCGATTGAGTTTGATGTTTGAGCCTCTGGTAGCGCCGTTGCGTGTGTCGACCCCCGTGGGTGAGTCTTTAGTAGTGGATCTAGTATTTCGATCTTACTTTGTTACTATCCAGGCGTGACACCGGGCCGACCTTATATTGCTTGACATGGTTGATTTTGATGTGATTACGGGCATGGATTGGTTATCCCCTTATCGCGTTGTTTTAGATTGCTTTTCTAAGACTGTTACCTTAGCTATTCCCATTATTCCTCCGGTGGTGTGGCGGGGATCTCGTAGTAGCACACCGGTTGGGGTTATCTCTTTTATTCGTGCTAGGAGGCTAGTGGCTAACTGGATGCTTATCATATTTGGCCTATGTACGTGATGTGAGTAGGGAGGTTTCTCCGGTTGAGTCGCCTCCCGTTGTTCGTGACTTCATAGATGTGTTTCCCTCGATCTACCTGGCCTACCCCCAGAGTGTGATGTTGATTTTTCGATTGAGCTTGAGCCAGGTACTCGCCCTATTTCTATTCCGCCATATCGGATGGCTCCTGCAGAGCTCAAGGAGCTCAGTGTTCAGCTTCAGGATCTCTTGGGTAAGGGATTCATTCGGCCTAGTGTATCGCCTTGGGGTGCCCCAGTCCTCTTCGTGAAGAAGAAGGACGGTACTATGCGATTGTGTATTAACTATAGGCAGCTGAACAAGGTGACAGTGAAAACCCGTTACCCCATGCCTCGTATTGATGATTTGTTTGATCAGCTTCAGGGTGCCGTGGTATTATCTAAGATTGATTTAAGATCCGCCTACCACCAGTTGGGGGTTAGGGCGGCGGACGTCCCTAAGACCGCATTTAGGACTCATTATGGCCATTATGAGTTCTTGGTGATGTCGTTTGGGTTGACTAATGCCCCCGCCGCCTTCATGGACTTGATGACACGTGTGTTCAGCCATACCTTGATTTATTTGTCATTGTCTTCATTGATGACATAATCGGTATACTCGCGGAGCCGGAATGAGCATGAGCAACATTTGAGGATAGTGCTCCAGACTTTGAGAGATCAGCGGCTTTATGCCAAGTTCTCAAAGTGCGAGTTTTGGCTTGAGTCTGTAGCCTTCTTGGGGCACGTGGTGTCCAAGGAGGGTATTAGGGTTGACCCGGCGAAGATTGAGGCTATTCGTGACTGGCACAGGCCCCCCCCTGTGACTGAGATCCGTAGCTTAGTCGGATTGGCAGGCTACTATAGGCGTTTTGTTGAGGGATTTTCTACTATAGCAGCGCCTTTGACGCGGTTGACTCGCCAGGATGTTTCCTTTGTTTGGTCAGAGGAGTGTGAGGCGAGCTTTTTGAGGCTCAAGGAGTTATTGACCACCGCTCCTATATTGACTCTTCCAGTTGAGGGCGAGGGCTTCACGGTATATTGTGACGCATCCGGCGTTGGTTTGGGTTGTGTATTGATGCAGCAGGGCCGGGTTATTTCTTATGCGTCGAGGCAGCTTAAGATTCATGAGCGCAACTACCCCACCCATGACTTAGAGTTGGTGGCGGTGGTTTTTGCACTTAAGATTTGGAGACATCGTCCAGTTGAGGAGGTTATCTGGGAGATCGAGCATGAGATGCGGGCACAGTTCCCCGACTTTTTTGAGCATTCAGGTACTTCTTGACTCTTACTTTCGCGGACGAAAGTTCTTTTAGTAGTGGATATTGTAATGACCCTCCAGGTCATTTTTAAATTAAAGAATTCATTTCATCGTTTAGAGCGTTCCTATAGCGACCCCAAGTCATTTATGACTTGCTGGCACTGACTGTTCGGTCGCCCCGGTCGTTCGCTTGGGTTTTAGGCCCGTTTCTCCCTGTTTTGGAGATTTTTATAACTTGAAAAGTTGACTTTGGTCAACCTTCTTGGAAGACGTGCTCGATGAAAATTCGGGCAGCTAGGTTAGCTTCGGAAGATCGATTTTGGTCTGGAACGACCCTTTGTTCACTTCGCGAGACTTTAGATAGCAGTTGTGGAATCTGGCTCAAAATGATACTGGGTGTGGGACCCACTTTTCGTCGATGCGAGCTCCAAATGGAAATTTCGCCTTCACCATTGAGTCCGAAATATCGTTTCCAATCAGATTCCATATAAGGTTTGTATTTTTCCGACTCCGAACGAGTCCGAAACATCGAAATTTAAGTTTGAAGGGTTGTAGAATTTTTGACGCGGCGGTGACGTGGCAGATCCACGTGACGACACGTGGCAGGGGAGTGAAATCTGGAAATTTCCAGATTTTAAAAACGAATTTTGTCCACATTTTTCATCCAACTTCAACTTGAGATTAATCCTTCATTTTGAGTCCAAATTAAGTGATTCAAAAGCAAACTTCAAGAGAATTTCGAGGGGAATCTAGCGGTGATCTCGGAAACGCGAGGGGAGGCTTCGTTTGAGGTAAGAAATCAATTTTAGCCACTGCCAAGGTGATTTTCCGGATGTTTTGTTGTTGAATTTTTGAAATGTGAGATCTTGATCATCGTAAGTCCGTTTTAAGTCATTCTTGGGGCTAACTTGTAGATTTTTTCGCAAGGATCGTCGTGGTATAATCTGTTTGGGTTGAAAGGGTCTCGTTTTCCCGAAAATTGGTGATCAAGGGGCTGCCCTTTTTATTTATTGTGGCTGATTTGCGGTGTTGTAGGCATCTGTTTGTGCTAAAATTTTGGGGTATTAGTTTAGTAAGGTAGTTGGCACGTTTCCACGGATTCGATTTTGAGATTCTAAGTGTGGGCCCCACAATCCCGTTTAGACCCGATTTTGGGTCCGTCTCCGAAAAATATAATTTTAGTGTCAATATATTCGTAATGACGAGGTGATTAACCTTTTTGTTAGCGGGGAAGCATTTGGAGACCGTTCGGAGAGGAAAAGATTCTGTACCGTGAGTTGGAGCACGCGTGATCGGCTTTCAGGTAGGGTATGGTTTTCTCTCGTGAGATTGAGCATGTTGAGGCATTTGTTTATTGATTTGCTTGAGTATGGAGGGGTTCGGGTGTCGAGCATGCTAAATTTCTATAATTCCCGCCTTAGACCTTATTTCGGAAAGTGTTGGGTTATGACAAAGATGTCTCTTGATATTATTGAATATCCATATCCGGTGGTGTATATGATAATATTGAATTGAAGTATGTTTGGCCTTAGTCTAGGCTTAGACTAGTGTTGCCATAGACTTGCGAGATTTCGGATGTCGTTGGGCGTAGAACTTTTTCCGACGTCGTTTCGAACAAATCGGCTCATTGTAGATCGATATAGCGTGACTTGAGTCGATAGTCGGTAACTCCGTTTATGACCTTGTACCCATAATGCCCTGTTTTTCTATCGGCTACAAATACCCTAAGAAAGTCCGTGGTCTAGCTTACTCATTATTGGATACTTCCTCGGCGATTTGGGGTATATGAGGGTCGGACTAAAATGATTATTTATGGTAATCGGTGTGGTGATATTTTCCCGCGACGTATGGTTGGATATTGATTCTTAGCTACAGCACCCGGTTAAAGTCCGTGGTCTAGCTTACTCATTATTGGATACTTCCTCGGCAATTTGGGGTATATGAGGGTCGGACTAAAATGATTATTTATGGTAATCGGTGTGGTGATATTTTCCCGCGACGTATGGTTGGATATTGATTCTTAGCTACGACACCGGTTAAAAGTCCGTGGTCTAGCTTACTCATTATTGGATACTTCCTCGATTTGGGGTATATGAGGGTCGGACTAAAAGGATTATTTATAGTAATCGATTTGGTGATATTTTCCGCGATGGATGGTTGGATATTGATTCTTAGCTACAGCACCCTAGTTAGAGTCCGTGGTACAACTTACTTATGTCCAGGCTTAGCTACGGTACTGTTAGAGTCCGTGGTCCGGCTTACTCGTGATCTGGTTTTAGCTACGGTGCATCTTGTTAGAGTCCGTGGTCCAGCATACTTATGTCCGGGCTTAGCTACAAGTGCCCGGTTAGAGTCCGTGGTCCAGCTTACTCGTGATCTGGTTTTAACTACAAAGTGCCGGTTAGAGTCCGTGGTCCAAACTACTTATGTCCAGGCTTAGCTACGCACTTAGGTTAGAGTCCGTGGTCCAGCTTACCCGTGATCTGGTTTTAGCTACCATCCGGTTAGAGTCCGTGGTCCAGCTTACTTATGTCCAGGGCTTAGCTAAAGTACCCGGTTAGAGTCCGTGGTCCAGCTTACTCCGTGATCTGGTTTTGGCTACGGTACCGGTTCGAGTCCGTGGTCCCGACCCACCCGTGCCCGACCTTTGGCTACAGCACCCGGTTCGAGTCCGTGGTCCACCCATATAGGTTGACTCATTAGCTATAGTACCCGGTTCGAGTCCGTGGTCCAGCTTGCACGTGGTGTATTCCCAATTCCTCACTAAAGCTTCGTTTAGTCTTGATTACTCTCATCTATAGGTTGAGGTTTTGGAGGTTGGAGAGATTCCTATAAAGTCCTGGACGTAATGAGATCCGGGAATATGATTGGAAATGGTTCAATTAAAAGTCCGGAAATTGGTAATATTGTGATAGACCTTCTAGCTCCATTATTTTACTTCACCGCCAGTCCATCTCGCGGGCTTATGGGGTCCCGTGTGGGTTTCTTTTATTGTGCACGAGCGTACCCGTCGGGTTTATGGGAGCCCGGCGGAGTTAGTTAGATTGCTTGTCTTTGTTGCTGTACGCTCGTGTACATACCCCCATTTACTACTCTTTGCACTTGATGTGACCCTTTATTTGCATTTCGAGTTTACTTTTGCTTATCTTGCTCGTCGGGCCGATGATGCCTACTGGTACCTGTTGTTTTGGTACTCATGCTACGCTCGCATCTATTTTGTGATGCAGTCCGAGCACTAGTAGCCGCCGTTGATCGAGCTTGGAGTAGACTTATCTCGGAGACGGGGGTGAGCACACGGCATTACGTACTATTTCGGTCTCCATCCGTATATATATAGACTTGTCTTCTTCCTTTCGAGACAGTCCGATCTCTCGTTGACCAGTTTTGGGGCTTGTACTCATTTTGTAGTAGCTCACAGACTTTGGTGACTTCCGTGTTACGGGAGGGATCTTTATTTGTTTATATTGTTATTTGCCTACTCTTGTTTAATTTCTACCCTCAGACCCATTACTTGTGGTTCCGGGTTACGGGTTGGCATATCCTGCTGGTGGGTTATAGTAGGTGCCATCATGACTTGATAAATCGGGTCGCGACACTTTCAACTGGTGATAGCCTGATCTTAGGTCTATCTTGGAGAAAATGGTGGCACCTTGAAGTTGGTCAAACAAGTCATCGATTCTTGGAAGGGGATACTTATTCTTGACCGTCACCTTATTCAGTTGGCGATAATCAATACACATCCTCAGAGAACCATCCTTCTTTCTCACAAACAAGACCGGAGCACCCCAAGGAGAGATACTCGGCCTTATAAATACCTTTTCTAACAAATCCCTCAACTGCTCCTTTAACTCTTTCAATTCCGCAGGGGCCATCCTATATGAGGGAATAAAAATGGGTTTGGTATCCGGAAGAACATCAATTCCAAAATCAATTTCTCTATTAGGAGGTATTCTAGGAGGGTCTTCAGGAAACACATCAGGGAATTCACTTACAATAGGAACAGATTCGAAAGAAGGGGACTCAACATCATCCAACCTAACTCGTACGAATTAGAAAAGGATTTCATAAAATTAAACTCTATCGCACGAACTCAGATCACAAGAAAGGGTAACAATTCCTAATGCCTTATAGCTTCCTGTTTATGAAGTGTGGTGCACAACACACACATAAACATGACTCTACTAGACACAGCTTCATAGACTCCCTAGGACTCTTGAACTCTGTGCTCTGATACCAAGTTTGTCACGCCCCAGGAGGGTACCCAGGGCGTGGCCGGCACCCAAAGACTATTGCTAGTCCCCGAGCGAACCACTTAGCGTCATCGTCACATCATTCAACAGCGGAAATTAACATCAAGAGATATGATGATGAAACTCTCTCAAATAATATAGATATGTTTTGAAATGTTTATACAATACTTCAAATGTTCGCTCATAAGCTCACTGTCTATGAAGCCTCTAATTAAAAATCTAGATGGTGCCATGACAGGCCATAGACACCATATATACATACTCCATAATCAAAAAAGGGCTTCTCCGGAATATAAGGAGAGCTTACCAACTCTGAAGAGTACTGAATCTAGATATCAACGGTACGCAAGCTGATGTCCTCTATCTCCAGTATCTGCATCATGATACGATGCAGCGCCAAAGGCGTCAGTACGTGGAATGTACGGTAAGAAGCTCAAATAAAACAACACATTAGTAATAATGATAATAATAATCTCAATAGACTCTCCTCAAACTCCTCAGGCTCAGCTCAATATATGCAAGTTTTGAAGCATGTCATGCAGTTCCATATATATATATATATATATATATTGGTATAAAATGAAATAACTCAGTTTTTATAATTTCATGCTCAATCAAGTTGCTTAGGAGTTTCTCTTAACCGACACACATCCCACCACCATAAGTTAGGTGATGTACAACGACCCAAGATCGTTGCCACGCCCGTCCTATACGTGCCACGGCATAGAACGATCAACTCTCTCTTGGATCCATATAAATTGTCCACTTGCGGGACATGAGTCGCCAAAACAAGTTGTACGACTATCCTATGCTTTGGCAACATAGTTCGAGGGTTAAAGTAAAAGTATGCTCGCTCCTCGCTCGAGTGCTAGATACTACTCCCAAGACTAAAACATGCTCAATTCATCATTTACTCGGTCCTCAATACTCAACTCATCAACTCAAACTCGCATGTCTCAAATACTCATTACCTCGCCTTATCAAAGGTAAATCCTCAATCTCAATCCAAACTCATTCATCATGCAAAAGTACTTCATCGACTCGACTCAACTCAACGGTCATTTGGGACTTATATACATCATTTATTACAACATGTAAATAAGTACCTCGTAATACAATTACTCAAATATATCATTTAAATAAGTTTATAATTTAGTCATGCTCCATGTTTAATAACTCAAGTGTTCTCCATTTATCATATCAATTTTAATTTAATTTAACATCATCTCATTCTACCTATAAAAGTATTACTACGTCATGTTTATGTGTATTAAGTTCAAGATCTTAATTTCATGTCATAGAAAAATTCATCATTTATTATAAATAATATCCTCAAAATAAAATACTTAAAGTACACAAAAATATACTCATTTATGAAAAATATCTTTTTATAAAAGATTTAGAAAATAGGAGCAACTTACAAGAATAAAATTGCCGAAAATACTCAACTTGACTCGGAAGTGACCCAAACCTTCTCAACTTGACTCAGAACTACTTTCAACTTTTGGAGAGAGTTTTGGGATAGAATATAGATTTGGGGATTTGTTTCTTGATGTAGAGACTAAGAGGGAGGGGGGGGGAGTATTTATAGGACTTTTTAGGGGGCTATTTATGTCATTTAAGGTAGGTGGGTGGTAGGTACACCTACCTAGTGATGTCATGGATGACATCCTAGTGATGTCATGGATGACATCAAATCTTGACATAGTGATGTCATGCATGACATCACAATGGTAGAATTTTCGTCCTCCCTTGGCCAGTCACATATGTCGTCGTTTTGCTCGTCTCGTCCTTCCGAACAAACTTTCCTTTTATGAAAACTTCAATTTCCGACTTAAACTCCTTGAATTAATTAATTAGTGTCCTAACTTTTCAAGTTTAGCCACTTACTTTTCAAAACTAGCCACTTTGCAATACCTTCGATCATCTCCACACTTACCGACTAATGCGGACGAGATTTTTGGGTCGTTACATAAGTGTAGAAGTAGAAGAAACAACAAGGTCTGACGAGTCAGATTCAGCTAACGAAGAATTAATAAATGAAATAGGTTTAGAATTAAAAAATATAGACGTAGATGGATTACAAATGAGTACAATGATGAATATCTCACAAGAATGTACTCATGAGTTTGAAAGAAATAAAGGAATAGATAGTAATCAATGTATTCTATGTAGATGGTATCCAAGTAGAGAAAAAAGAGCAAAATGTAAGTTTTGCTATGCTGAAGGATGTATCACATGCATAGAAAATCTATTAAAAATAAAGATAAAAGACGAACGAAAATAAAGATATAAGTAATGATACAATAAATTTGCGAATAATAACATTAGAAAGTAGAATAAATGAATTAGAACAAAAGGTCATAATGTTAGAAAAAGGAAAACAAAAAATTGAATAAAATTTAACAAAACCATTACAGGAATGGTGGAGGTGCCAAACATCTACGCAAGCGCGGGGGGTGAATATAGATACTATGGGAGACAATTATGAAAATTTAATATGTAACGAAGATAAAAAATTTACTACTATTAAAGTATTAGTCAGACTCAAAATACAAGATATTGAGTTAGAAACATTAGCATTGGTAGACACAGGGATGTACGGGTAGTATAATCAATAAAAAGATTTTACCACAAAAATTAATAAAAACCTTAGACAAGCCAATTCTTTGCGATGCGGATGGACGGAACATATAATACATACCAACATTATATAGGAAAGACACGGGTAAGTTTTATTAATACATGTAATGAATTTTATAAACCAATGTATACACTGACGAGGATATGGGTAAGAGACCTTAACATAAATGTAGATTTTGTATTAGGATTAAAATTTATGATACAAAATAATGGAGGAACATTAATTACAAGAGATGGCGTAATATTTTTAAACATCGACATATACCCCAAAGACAAACTATAAAATTTGAAACGACAGAAGACAAGCTAATATAGCTCCAAATACTCCCAAAAAAGAAGGCTTACGAGACATGTTGTAAGGGACTGCAACCATAAAAATCAATGTTGTAAAGATAATAAAGAACAATATGAAGAAGAAGAAGAAGAATACGATATAAAGGAAAAAAGATTATACTTTAATAGAAGTAGAAAATGAATTCTATAATTTTTAAACAGCATAGATAGGATAGGAACAATTAAAAGTCCTAAAGACTTGGATAATATAGTTAAAATATTAGATGAAATGGAAATAATAGGAGAAAAACCTTTAAAATATTGGGAAAATAATAAAATAGTATGTAAACTAAATATCATAAACACACGAATACATAATAAAAACAAATGCTATTGAAGCAACTAATCAAGACTTAAAAGACTTTGGTATACAAATAAAAGAATTACTAAATTTAGGAGTAATAAGAAGATCTACTTCTAAACATAGGTCGCGCATTCATGGTAAGAAATCATAGTGAGATAGTGCGAGGTAAAGCAAGAATGGTAATTAATTATAAAAGACTTAATGATAATACTAGAACAGATGCATATAAATTACCGCATAAAAATGAATTAATCAATCGAATTCAAGGAAAAAGGGTATTTAGTAAATTGACCGTAAATCGATATTGGCAAGTAAAAATGCATGAAGAAAGCATAGAATGGACAACATTCACTTGTCCTGAAGGACATTTTGAGTGGTTAGCTATGCCATTTGGGTTGAAAATTGCCCCGCCAATATTTCAAAGAAAAATGGATAGTATATTTGGAGACTATAAAAGATTCGTCTTAGTATATGTTGTATATTTTTTGGTTCACTGTAACTTTTCTGTACGTCTATATTTTCTGTAACTTTTCTGTACGTCTGTATATTTTTTGTATATTTTTGGTATCAGAGCGAGAAGGTTTTGGGTACACATAATAAATTTATATGGTTCTTACATAATTCCATTTTCTTTTTACTTACTATTATGCCATTTTTAATTAAACATATATATATATATATATATATATATATATATATATATATATATATATATAGATGTATACATTAATAAATACCAACCTATATAGATGTTTATATATGTATATATATAATTTGCATATATTAATTTACATATATATTATATTTATTATTATATATATATATATATATATATATATATATATATATAGATGTATACATTAATAAATACCAACCTAAATGTGTATATATACACATTTATAGATATATATTAATTAACACACACACACACACACACACACACACACACACACACATATATATATAATATATCGACCTCTTTAGGTTGGTATTTATACATATATATATATATATATATATATATATATATATATATATATATATATATATATATATATATATATGTATCAGAGTTATGGATGTCGAGAAATATAAGAAGAACCGTATTAGTAGAAAGTTAAGAAAAATAAGAAGAAAATTAAATAAATTATATCCGAAGTATAAACAACTCAATATCACAAAAACTGATAACGAAAAATTAAATCACTTAATAGATAATATATCTAAAGTAGAATATAAATATATTCGACATTTAAAATTACAATGAATAACAAGAATAACGAATATAGACAAAAACTTAATGAAATAATCATAGCAAAAGACAAGAATTAGCACATAGAAAAAATAGACTTAACAAAGAACATATTTGCAGGAGTTTGTCACAAATCTATATTAGCACAAAGAAAGACTATTTTCTATCTAGAAATACAAATAAATAAGTTAGAATATAAATTTCAACACGATCTATAAATGAATAAGGAAGAATACGCAATAGATGAAAAAACATATGAAAACTATGACGGATTAAAAATAAAAATAATATTTTCTAATCTAGGAAGAAGATATAAGAAAATAGGTGACAATATAAGTTTAATGTTAGAAAAAGAAACGGTAAACTAGAAGATAGTTTAACTGCTATGGTAAGAATAACAAAAGAAAATGAAGAAATCGATAGAAAAACGGAAATTGAAAAAATAAAACAACAAGCAAAAAAAGAAGTACAACAATTAGAAGAAGTAAAAAATACCAAAATAATAGAGCTAGAAAAAGAGCTAGCAATATTGAAAGAAATATATGAAATGAAACAAAAAGAAAAAGAACAAAAAATGAAATTAACAAATGAGATAATTAAGTTTAAAGAAAAATTGCAACTAGAAGATGAATTAGAAAAAGAAGAAAATAACCAAGATAATCTACCCGAAATAAGAGTTGATGAAATAAACGACAATGATCTAGAACAACATTCGGAGACAAGCGAAACATATACAGAACTTTTAGCAAACATAGATAATACAAAGAATTTAGAAATAAATACAGGAGACATAGACATGGATGAAAAACCTAGCACATCAGGAGTAAAAAATTCGAAAAATTTTAATCCAAAATATTATGATGAAAACTATGGACAATATAATAGAGAAAAAATTATATGGGATAAAAGATTAAATAAAAAATGGACACCTAAACCAATAACTGAACGACATGATTTTTTAGATTTGAGGTCGCATTAGCGTAATATAAATAAAACAATCCAATTATGGATGGGATATATATCAAAACAATTAATAGATAACAAAATAACAATGACGAAAACGCCAGATATATAGAAAGAACACTTATAGGAACAGTAAAATTATGGTTACAAAATTTATCAGATGAAAGTTTACACACTCTAAGAAGTAATAAAAAATTTGATGGTGGAATAGCTACTACAACTATGGAAATACTACATAAATATGAAATAGCTATAAGAAACGAATTTAGTAGTATGACAACAGAAGTAGAAGAACAAAATAAAGAAAAAATTATAAATCGAAATCTAATGACAAAATTAGCAATATGTAATATGTGTTATATAGATGAATATACATGTGCATTTAGAGAATACTATTATAAAGGAACATATAGCACGAAAAGAAAGTAAAGAAATAAGAAAATTATATTTTACAAAATTACAGAACCTTTTAGTTCAAAAAATAATAAAAACCGGAATGAAGCGGGATTAACAGACACCTTAGGAGCTAGAATGAAATTCAGGCAACGATGGTTTATGGAGTTATGTGAAAAACATAAAGAAGAAATAAAAATGGATAAAATATTAATAAAAAACTTAGCATGTTGCAAAAACAAAACAGCACCTCAATTTGGTTGTACGGATAAGTATTATAAAAATAGAAAGAAATATAATAAAAAATATAGATCAAAATATAAATATAAAAAACCTAGAAGAAGGTACTATGTAAAAACTATAAAACTGAAAGACCATATAGACCAAAAAGAAAACTAACGGAATGTACTTGTTATAATTGTGAAAAATTAGGACATATAGCTAGAGATTGTAAATTACCTAAAAATCCAAAGAAAAAACAAATATCGAAATAATAATAGACAATGAAAAATATACACAAATAGAATACGTAGATTATGAATTAGAAAGTGAAGATAGCATATATGAATTATCGAAAAATGAAATAGACGAAATGGAAAATAATTCATTAACGAGAATCGAGATAGTGAACACTATATAAATGACTCGAAGCGATATACAAACAATAACTAAAGAAAATATCAAGATGAAGAATCGGTAGAACAAAAAATAATATTTGATAATAATATATTTGAACAAATAAAAAGGAAAAGAATTAGATCTAAGTGTAACAAAAATATTCGAAATACTAACAATAAGAAAACTGGTTTAAACGACAAAAAGAAGAATATTATGTAGTAAGTCAAAGAGAACATATCATAGATTGCAAATACACCAAAGGAAAGGCCAAAATACCAATAATAAATAAACGAATAATAAATAAAGAAATACAAGATATTAAGGCTAAAAATCCAATTAAATATGTACATTTAGGAGGAACGGAAATATTAATAAAAGCATGTTTTAGAGAAGGAATAGATACACCCATAGAAATATACTTAGCGAGATGATAGGATTATACAACCTATAGAAAAAAGTATAATAAGCGCAGTAAAAAGGTAACCTCATATATCAAAAATTTAAATTTATAATAAGTGCTAACTACTCGGTAGGTAAATGACGAAATATAGATAAATCCTTAGTATTATATTGGAAAATGTCGGGAATAGAACTAGCCCCTGGAAGTAAAATATTTACACTAGATGTAAAAACTTATATGTTTTAACAACAAAACATAAAATAACAGCAAAAAATAAAATAGATAAAATAAAAATAGAAGATCCCTTTGAAAGAATAGTTACGGTCATAGATAATAATGATTATAGCTATAAAGAAATTGATATAGAAGAAGATTTAGAAATAGTAAAAGAAAGACTAAGTACATCGAAAAGAATAAACAATGAGATACCCCAAATATCATCAAAAATGAGTACCTCAAAGAATAGATAAATCTCCACAAAAATCAATGGAAGAAGATAGAAAACCACATCATTACTACATAACGGGAATAATGGAACAACGAAAATATTTAATATTAATAAATACAGGACTAGAAGAAAATTATATTACAAGAGAATTAGTAACGGAAGATGAAATAATAACTATTGAACAATCATGCCCCGAACTACCAAGAGTATTAACATATACCAAGAAACTACGGAAAAGGAAATAATCATTGGAGGAATACCAATAATAATAAAATTTAAAATATATCAAGGAGATGAAAATATCACTTTAGGAATAAAATGGCTAGAACAAGTAAAACCATATAATTTAGAAGACAAACAGTTAATAATAAATTATGAAAATAAAAGAGTAATAATAAAAAGGACTTTGGTATGATAAAAAGATGAAAATATATATACTTGCAAAGATAATAATAGAAGGATATTACAACAGATATTATACACCAATGATAGATACGGGAGCGAAGCTAATATATGTAAATATAATTGTTTACTAGAAGATAAGTGGGAAAAAATTAAAAACACCGATAGTAGTAACGGGATTTAATAATGAAGGAAGCATGATCACATATAAGGCAAAAATATAAAAATACAAATATAGGATAAGATATTAACTATAGAAGAAATATATAACTTTGAATTGACTACAAAAGATATGCTATTAGGAATGCCATTTTTAGAAAAATTATACCCACATATAATAACAAAAACACACTTTGGTGGTTCACGACACCGTGTAAACAAAAAATAGGAGCAAAAAGAGTAAATAATAAAAAATGAAAAACAACGGAATGGATAAAAGGAAGTGAAAAAATTACACAAAAATTAGAAAATATAAAAGAAGAAGACCCTAAAATAGAATTAATTATATTCTCTATAGATAAAGTAAAAATAATTCAAGATAAGCTAGAATTATTATATAGTGAGGATCATTTACAAGGATGGGAAAAACATAAAACAAAAATAAAAATTGAGCTAATTGATAATAACAGTATAATAACCCCAAAACCATTAAAGTATAATTTTAGTGATTTAACCGAATTTAAAATACATATAGATGAATTACTAGAAAAAGGATATATACAAGAAAGCAATAGTAAGCATACAAGCCCGGCATTTATCGTAAATAAACATAGTGAACAAAAAAGAGGAAAAAGTAGAATGGTTATTGATTATAGAAACTTAAATGCAAAAACTAAAACATATAATTATCCGATACCAAATAAGATACTAAAAGTAAGACGGATACAAGGATATAATTATTTTAGCAAATTTGATTGTAAATCGGGATTTTACCACTAAAATTAGAAGAAGAATCTAAAAAACTAACGGCATTTACAAAGACCACAAGGATTTTATGAATGGAACGTATTACCATTTGGATATAAAAATGCACCCCGGTAGATATCAACACTTTATGGACAATTACTTTAAACAAATAGAAAATTGTGTAGTGTACATTGATGATATATTATTATATTCCAAAACACAAGATGAACACATAAGATTATTAGAAAAATTTATACACATCGTAGAATATTCAGGTATAAGTCTAAGTAAAAAGAAGGCTGATATAATGAAAAATCAAATAGAATTCTTAGGAATACAAATTGATAAAAACGGAATAAAAATGCAAACACATATAGTACAAAAAATAATTAACTCAAATGAACAACTAGACACAAAAAAGAAATTACAATCATTCTTAGGACTAGTAAATCAAGTAAAAGAATACATACCAAAATTAGCAGAGAATTTAAAATCATTACAACAAAAATTAAAGAAAGATGTAGAATACCAGTTTGATAAGAAAGATCAAACACAAATACAAAAAATAAAATTATTATGTAAGAACCTACCTAAACTAAATTTTCCGGATGAAAATAAAAAAATCACTTATATAATAGAATCAGATGCGAGTGAAAAAAGTTACGGAGGAATATTAAAATACAGGTATGATGACACTACGATAGAACATCACTGCAGGTATTATTCAGGACATTTAATAATACGAAATAAAATGGGAAATAAATAGAAAAGAATTATATTCAGTATATAAGTTTTTATTATCATTTGAAACATATATTGTATATAACAAATTTATTATAAGAACAGATAATACACAAGTAAAATGGTGGCTAACAAGAAAAATACAAGATTCGGTAACAACAAAAGATATAAGGAGATTGGTATTAAATATATTAAATTTCACATTTACAATTGAAATAATAAAAACTGATAAGAATGTTATTGCAGATTACCTATCACGACAAAGCTACTCGGGCGAGACTCGAGGAAGAAAATACAATTGAAAAGATACTCAAAGTCATTACTACACTTTCTACAAAAGTGGATAGTATGGACAACGAAATACAAAAGCTAAAGACTAATGAAGATAATCAAGTCTAAAGCTAGTCGACAGCATGACTATAAAAATGCGGAGCTACGTCGATCGGAAGAAGAAAAAAATCCGAGCTAAAAGGAGACGATGGGAAACTCCTTAAAACCCATAACATTTGTTTAAATACGGTACAGTACAAGCAAACGAGTTAGTGAAAAACAAAAGAATACAAACTTAAACCAACTATTCGAAAAACCATTTACTCCAAGACTAACACCAAAAAACATATTAACTATAGAACCACAAACTTCTACATATGAGATAGCCTACACCATGACAAAAGAACATACAACCATATTACACGAACCTATATAGAAAATATATACAAAATCCAAACATTTTTAAATCTTAACCCAAGATCTACTACAACCCAAGAACCCAACCAAGATTATTTAACCCAAAGGTTACAAGGTTATAATAAACTAATTGCACAAGCAAAAGTAATAGAAACCTAGTGCGGACATGTTATAACTATGGATTATTAAATACGGTATATACATATGATGGAGAGGAACTAAGTGGAATACCGAACTACATAAAGCATTTATTACATATAAAAAGAGTTACTAAAGGAAATTTATTCTATGTGAAATTTTATACGACAACGTAGAAATATTATACGAGGAAATAAAACCTCCGATACAAGTGGTGAAGATAGGACTAACAAAAGATATGATAATACCGGAAGATATCGGACAGCAACCAGAGATACAAAAAAATGAGATACCAAGTTTTTATGCCAACAAAAGGATAATTGGTATATCAACTATCATACAGGAGCTAGCAAATTTTTGGTATATAGATAATTGCTATATTTTTTGTATATTTTTGGTATCAGAGCGAGAAGGTTTTGGGTACACATAATAAATTTATATGGTTCTTACATAATTCCATTTTCTTTTTACTTACTATTATGCCATTTTTAATTAAACATATATATATATATATATATATATATATATATATATATATATATATATATATATATATATATATATATAGATGTATATATATGTATATATATATAGATGTATACATTAATAAATACCAACCTATATAGATGTATATATATGTATATATATAATTTACATATATTAATTTACATATATATTATATTTATTATATATATATTATATATATAGATGTATACATTAATAAATACCAACCTAAATGTGTATATATACACATTTATAGATATATATTAATTAACACACACACACACACACACACACACTCACACACACACACACACATATATATATATATATATATATATATATATATATATATGTATATGTATATATATAGATGTATACATTAATAAATACCAACCTAAAGAGGTCGATATATTTATTCACTTCTTGAGGTTGATTTTATTAATTAAACATATATATATATATATATATATATATATATATATATATATATATATATATATATATATATATATATATATATATATATATATATATAAATTGAAGCCCTAAAAGATTTTCAAGAAAATTATCCATAAATGCAAAATGATACAGAGATTGTGGAAAAGAAAGAAATATTACTATATGACCACAAACGCGGGTGGAAGTTCCAATACTTTTGAATTAGCAGTTTTGTTTTTTATAAAAAAAATTATTGACAATTTTTTTTGTGATTTAAATTTTAAAGGCTCTTAAAATTTTATTTATTTGTTGAGTATTATTTTTGAAAAAGAATCCAACGTATGACAAATTCGATTTCTTTTAATTGTGAAGTTTCATTGTTTTTTTTATTAAAAGGTATTTCAAAAGTATTTAAAACTGTATGGTTCAAAAGTATTTAAAACTTAAAATTTACATTTTAATTGTGATTAAAAAATTAATTTTGGTAAATATATAAAGAAACATGACAATATTTAGTTACTTATTCACGCTTGTACTCACAAATATATGGGATAAAAATCTATATTCTAATTAGAATAAAAATTAGAGTCCAAAAAAATTTAAACATTAGCCACCTGTTGAATCAGTTATTTTTAAGAAAATAAAAAAAATAGAGAAGAGTTATATTAACTGTGGTAACTTTCTAATTTTTAAAAAGAATTCGTTTAAAATATATATGGATTTTTAAATTTTTAAATTCAAAATTACTAAATAATGCAGACTTGAATTATTTTAAAATTTTGAAATTTTAATTTTTAAAACTAAAAAATGGAGAAATTTTGTGTTGCTGACATGTGACTATTTTTACTTCTCCTATTATATATAGATAAAAAATTCTCAGTGATGTATTTATTTATTTATACAATATATTTTGATAGTGATAGTTTTTGTTAATGTTAAATTTTTAAATGCAGTGAACAATTATAATTGAATTAAAATTTAAAAAGTTGGATAAGAATAAAGAAGATAAAATGGGTCATACAGTTGGAAAACGTAGGGTTAGATACTTATCTTTCAGTTTTTAATTGTTCATTTTTTTTATTTTTCAATTCGAATTTTAGTTTATTTAATTATTTAATATTAATCATCTTTTAACTTTAAAATTTCAAATAATTTTTTCCACGTTCCCTTTTTTTAGGAATGAATGTGGATGATTTAAAATCAGTTTATTTAATTATTTAATATTAATCATCTTTTAACTTTTAACATTTCAATGAATTTTTTTCACGTTCTTTATGACCAGTTCTTTTAGTAATTTTATTATTGATTCCGTTTTATTTTGTCATGCTGACAATTTTTCTTCTGTTTTAAACAAATATTTAAATTGTGTGAGAAATTATATTGATTTCAAACATGAAAATATATGACCGCTAGCATTTTAGTAGGAACAAACACATTCAATTTATTTGAACAAAAACAAATTATAAAAAATGTTTTAATTTTATGTGTTTTTTAAATTGTTAGTTATTATTTAATATATATCTACAAAATTTGTTGACACTTTTTACTTCTCCACTATACCTTCTTCCACTATTATAATTAACACTCAACCTCTTAATTTAACTAAAATCCAATAAAAAAAATATTGAAAAAAAACTCCCTTTTAGACTAAATCATGAAACTTATTTGAGAAATTCAAATTAATAGAATACTGAAATCAAAGAAAAATCTAAAATTTTCACCATTAAGTTAACGCCCGCCAGATGGATATGAAGATTAGGTACTTCATATTTTATTTATTTTTCTTTCGAATTTCGAGGACAGAGAGAATAGTTGAAATGAAAGAAACTACAATTCCTTATTGATTTCTTCAAGAAAAAGTCAATATGTTGAGTATTCTTTATAAAAAATTAAGATCTCAAAATTTCAAAAGCAACAATATTGGCCACCGAACTGTGGCAGATATCGAAGTCCACAGTTTATCTTTGAAATCTCCATGAAACAAATGGTGACTGACAAACCCAACAAAGGTGAAAGAGAAATATAGTGAAAAGTAAAATAAATAAATAAATAAAAATAGAAAAATAGATGAAATACAAAGATTCCCGCAAAATTTAATGTGTGTAATAACAATTTCAATTTAAGTTTATGTGTGTTTTGAACCATTTTTCCTATCTTAAATAACATGAATTTGTTAAAATCTATCAATATTTTTTATATATTATTTTAATGTAACACAAGTTAAATATATGTGCCTAATTAAGTTAAACTTTTTCAAATGTGGAGTAAAATTTATATAAGATGAATTAAAAACAAATATATATATATATATATATATAAACATGTTTTAAAGGCCTTAAAAAGTCCACAAAAATCACAAGACGTTTTGTTGGCCATCTCCGGGGTGGGGTTAACGAAGAAGTTATTAAGAATACAGGTTAAAAGAAAGAGATGAACGGGTAGTAACCTAAAAAAAAAAGGGGGGGGGGGGGGAATAGGATAATTATTTGAGATAAACACAAAAAGACATCAAGTGAGAGAGGGAGTAGTGAGTAGGATTTACAAAAATCTGAATTTCTGCTATTTTGTTAAATTGTTATATCTGTTAAATTTGATAAACACAAAAAGACATCAAGTGAGAGAGGAAGTACTGAGTAGGATTTACAAAAATCTAAATTTTTGCTATTCTGTTAAATCTGAATTTCTACTATTCTGTTAAATTGTTATATCTGTTAAGTTTTTGGGAAGTAACATTTAATGAAAAGACCTTTACGTAGTACGCAAATACATTTTGAAAGAAAAGAAAGTTGGAAGGCTTATACTTAGAATATAAGAGACTAAATAGTACTAAAGAAGACAATATAAGGTTAGATTATCTAATAGAAATAATATCTAGACTAGAATATAAATTCATTACACCGTTAAAATCAAGACATAGATAATATATGAAAAAACATCCTTTTGCTAACCAACTACGACTAAGATATTGGTATTTATACAGAGAAATACAAATAAAATCAAAGTGGGTAAAATTAAAACATGCATTAAGCTTATATTTAAAAGTATTAGAAACAAGAGACTTAGTAGATAGTTTCTGTAATCACGGAGGCTTATACTCATTAAATAGACCTACACTAGTCAACCCAGAATTGTTAAGTGCTCTAAAGTGGGAATTACATAGCATCGATAGTGATATCCAATCCGCAAATAATAGAATGCAATCTTAGAGGAAAAGTATTAGTAAAATAGATATCCCGCTAGGCTAAAATAACAACTATAGATCCATTAAAACAATTAGAATACTTAGACTTAAGAATTTATCCTGAAAAGAAATACAGAATATTAAAAGAAAATTCAGTAATAAGGTGCAACTTCAGTCAAGGAGAACACCTTTTACATTCAAAAGATAGGCAATATAATACTATAATAGATCTTATAATAGACTTTAGTGAAAAAACACAAGAAAAAGAAAAGAATGTAGTAAGATTACTAGAAACAATAGAAATAACTCAAAATAAACATAAGAAGATATTAGAAAGTTTAGAACAAAACCTTGATTTCTTAAAATCACAAGAACTAGAACTAGATAGAAAAATCCAATACTTGAACAATAAGTTTAATATAGAACAAATCCCTACAAAGGTTGAAATAGGAAAGCTAATAAAGACCATAATAGGAAAGTCTAAAGAATTAGAGATAAAAAACAACTGAATTAATTGAAGAAATTACAAAACAAGTAGAAATAGTAACTACCGAAGTTAATGAATTAAAAAAGACAATACAACAACTAGAGGACAAACTCCTTTCATGAACGACTTATGCCAAGATCCATCATACGCTAAAGCCTTAAAATTTACAGCAAGCATCCAATCAGATCCACAAGGACTGTCTGATCACCAACCTGCAAGTAAATCATATCAAGTAATTATTAAACAAAACAACACTATAATAGCACTACTGTTAGAATTAAATAAAAAACTAGAAAAAATAATTAAAGAAAAAGAGGTTATAAAAGAACAACCTAAGCACTCTGAAATAGAAGAATTAATAACTCAATTAAAAAATATTAAAATTACTCCACCTAAAGAAAGACCTACAATAGTTAGAAAATCTCAAAAATGGACTTTCTTCCAGGTAGAAGAGCAACAGTTGAAGAAAGACCACGAGTAAGTTTTTCTAATAATCGAATAGGAAATAGCCTTATATCAAGAATATTAACATGAAATAAACAGGAAGATAAACAAATCCAGGAGTTAAACCAAGTAATAGATATAGATAAAGACCTAAGAATATTCCAACAGAATCAGTTGAACTTACTTAACCCAACGATATTATATGATACATAATATTTTGCAAGAAATAATCAACTATATAGACATTATAGAGAAGAACAAATTTCAGCTATAGGAAAAGAAATAGCTACTATGAATCTAGTAAACCAAGAATCCCTACGAGGGATAATACATAACAAATTGACATTAATGCATATGGGCTTAATAGTAGTAGGATTAAAAGGATTAACTAGAAAGAATCAGTTTATTTTTATAGTTCCTATCGTTTCAATATTTTCTAACATGTCTATCTTTATTTAGATATGGATTCCTGGCTGAAGACCTTCTTAAATAGTATCTTTTATTATTATTATATTGTTGGTTATAGTAGGGTCGACGCTTCTTGTATCGTTTCTTTGATCTACTTTGTTCTTTATCATAACTTTGGGTTGTATATATAACATTTTTACAGAAACCCATTTCATTCTACTTTAGTTATTTTTGTATTTGTACATTTCTTTGTTAGTATTTCCATTATATGTTGTACTTTGTGTCCTATAGACCATTTACCGTTTGGGTTTTGTATTACTCCGTCCCTTTTATACCATCTTTCTTCTATTTCTCTGCCTAAAACTCCTGGTAATTTATTAAATAACGTCTTCCCTAATTCTTCATCAAAAGAATTTCCACTAAATGTGCAGTAATAATAATAATCTTTTAGAAAGTTCTTTATGTGAAACCAATTTGTAATGCTTAACTGTTTCAGTTTTATTAAAGCATTTCTTTGTAATACTACTAAACCACTATTTGGGTATTCCCCTGTAATTAGACTATGTATTTTATTTGTAAAATTATATGGGTTTGCTCTCATATTTACCAACGCTTGAAATTCTTGTGGGAAGTTAGATTTATATGCTTCCCATAAGGCTTTTGCAAATTCTCCTAGAAAGGTTTTCATGTATTTATACATTGTTTCTGCGTCTGCATCTTGGTATGTTTTTATATAGTTTGCCACTACTATTCCTTTCCATAAGTCTATTACTGCATTCCACATTTGAGGATCATGTGTCCCTATGTTTAATATTTTTCCTGTACTTCCCCCTTCTTGTAACCTAATAGGTTCTTCTATAGGCATTCTTCTACCCATTGGTCATACATTTTTAGTTATGGTGTCTGGATTTACCCTAAATACTCTTCTTCTTGGTACATTTTTTGTACTTGTGTCTATCGTATGTGGTTGGGCATTTTGTTGGAATGGACTAGCACTTGAACTGGTGGATTCCGTTAGTTCTTTTTGACTTATTATAGAATTTCTTTCTATTTCATCTTAGCTTTCATATATATTTTCTATTATCTTTTCAAGGCTTTCTAATTTTTCTTGGTTATTGTACTCTTTTCTATATCCTAGATTATCTATTCTGAATTTGCATGTTTTAAAATGTTTGTATACCTCAAATATACCCATATTTCCTGTCTTACATCATTTACATTTAAAGGTTATATCATTATTATTGTTATATCTTCTTTCAGCTTCTTGCAAGGCTTCATCTACTTCATATCCTTCTTGTATTATTTCTACATTCATAAACTCTTTTTCTTCTTCAAATTCTAATTCTTCTTCTAAATTAGTTTGATTAGAGTAATTATAATTGGTGAATCTTATAGACGTTTCTCCTTTTGTATTAGTGTACATTAGATGAGATTCTGGTGTGAGTACTTTCTTTTTATTAAATTGTTCTAAGTTCCATTCTAAGCCTGCATACTCTTTCGAATTTATTTTTATTGATTTTATTAGCTTTATGGCTTTGTTTCCCATTACCTCTACTACATCTTCTAGTTTTAGTCTAAACCTTGTATTACTTCTAGATGCAACTTTTCCAATGTAACCTATACACATAAGTAGATTATTTTCGCTACTCATATCTTCGTAGCCTTTAGTCTGTATTCCTATTTTTATATGCTTTTCGAATTCTCTTAAATTAATCATAAAATCCGGGCTAATATAGAATATTCCTCCATTATTGGTCATATCTACTTCTGTTAATCCTATGATGGATTTCTTTAAGTCAGACCACCTATCATCGTATATTACTATTAATACTTTGGTTCCTAGATTCTTTCTAGTTAATCCTTTTAATCCTACTACTATTAAGCCCATATGCATTAATGTCAATTTGTTATGTATTATCCCTCGTATGGATTCTTGGTTTACTAGATTCATAGTAGCTATTTCTTTAAAACGATAGGAACTATAAAAATAAGCTAGAATGCTTCACATGTGGAAGTATAGAACATTTAGAAGATTTTCAAGAAACGTTGATTAATGTTGATGAATACATGTCAGCTAATGAAAGCATATATTCAATAGTAAGTGTAGAAATAGAAGAAACAACACTGTCTGATGAGTCAGATTCAGCTAATGAAGAACTAATAAATGAAATAGGGTTAGAATTAAAAAATATAGACTTAGAAGAATTACAAATAAGTACAATGATGAATATTTCACAAGAATGTACTCATGTGTTTGAAAGAAATAAAGGAATAAATAGTAGCCAATGTATTCTATGTAGATGGTATCCAAGCAGAGAAAAAAGGGCAAAATGCAAGTTTTGCTATGCTGAAGGATGTATCACATGCATAGAAAATCTATTAAAAATAAAAGTAAAAGAAGGACGTGAAAATAGAGATATAAGTAACGATACAATAAACCTACGAATAATAACACTAGAAAGTAGGATAAATGAACTAGAACAAAAGGTAATGTTGTTAGAAAAAGGAAAACAAAAACTTGAAGAAAATATGACGGAATCAATACAAAGAACAGAAGAATGGGGAATGTGCTAAACATATGCCCAAGAAGCAGAATTAATGAATATAGAAACTATGGTAAATCATTATGAGAATTTAATATGTAATGAAGATAAAAAATTCACTACTGTTAAATTACTAGCTAGACTCAGAATACAGGATATTGAGTTAGAAACCTTAGCATTAGTAGACACAGGATGTACAGGTAGTATAATAAACAAAAAGATTTTACCACAAAAATTAATAAGAACCTTAGACAAGCCAATTGCAGCAATGCAAATGGCTGGAACGTATAATACATACCAACATTATATAGGAAAGACGCAGGTAAGTTTTATTAATACATGTAATGAATTTTATAAACCAATGTACACACTTGATAGGATATGGGTACGAGACCTTAACATAAATGTAGATTTTGTATTAGGATTAAAATTTATGATACAAAATAATGGAAGAACATTAATTACAAGAGATAGGGTAATATTCTTTAAACATTTGGCATATACACCAGTACAAACTATGAAATTTGAAACAAAAGGAAGACAAGCTAAGATATCTCCAAACACTTCCGAAGAAGATAGCTTACAAACATGTTGTAAAGATTGCAAAAGTAAAAGCCAATGTTGTAAAGACCAAGGACATAAGGAACAATACGAGGAAGAAGAAGAATATGATATAAGAGAAAAAAATTATACTTTAATAGAAGTAGAAAATGAATTCTATAATTTTCAAACAAGAATTGATAGGATAGGTACAATTAGAAGTCCTAAACACTTGGACAATATAGTAAAAATATTAGACGAAATGGAAATAATAGGGGAGAAACCTTTAAAATATTGGGAAAATAATAAGGTAGTATGTAAATTAGATATCATAAACCCTGAATATATAATAAAAATAGCTGCTATTGAAGCAACTAATCAAGACTTAGAGGATTTTGGTATACAGATAAAAGAATTGCTAAACTTAGGAGTAATAAGAAGATCTACGTCAAAACATAGGTCAACAACATTCATGGCAAGAAATCATAGTGAGATAGTGCGAGGTAAAGCAAGAATGGTAATTAATTACAAAAGACTTAATGATAACACTAGAACAGATGCATATAAATTACCAGATAAAAATGAATTAATCAATCAAATCCAAGGAAAAAGGGTATTTAGTAAATTCGATTGTAAATCAGGATATTGACTGGTAAAAATGCATGACGAAAGCATAGAATGGACAACATTCACTTGCCCTAAAGGACATTTTGAATGGTTAGCTATGTCATTTGGACTAAAAACTATCCCGCCAATATTTCAAAGAAAAATGGATAATATATTTAGAGACTACAAACGATTTGTCTTAGTATATGTCGATGATATCTTAGTATTTAGTAAAGACATTAAAGATCATTTAGGACATCTACAGACACTGTTTCGATTATTTGTGAAAAATGGAATAATAGTAAGTAAAAAGAAAATGGGATTATGTAAGAACCATATAAATTTTTTAGGAGTAACATTAGGAGAAGGAAAAATTAAATTACAACTACCTATAGCGACAAAAGTATTAGATATGCCTGATAAATTAGACAATACAAAAGATTTACAAAAAAATTCTAGGATTGATAAATTATGCTAGAAACGTTATTAAAGACTTAGGAAGATTAGCAGGACCATTATACTCAAAAACAGGTAGCAAAGGGTAAAAGCATTTCAACACAGAAGACATAAAATTAGTAAAACTAATCAAAGGAAAAGTTAAAGATATTCCAGAATTAAGCATACCACTAGACACATATTATTTAATAATCGAAACAGATGGCAGTTTCCAAGGATGGAGAGCTGTATTAAAAGCTAGACCAAATAAATACAGTGATAAGACAGAAGAAAAGATTTGTGCTTATCAAAGTGGAAAATATAAAGAGAAAGGAAATATGAGCAGTATAGATGCATAAGTTTTAGCAATAATATATGGTCTCAATAGTTTTAAGTTATACGTTTTAAATAAAATTGAAATATTAGTACGTACTGACTGCGAAGCCATAGTTAAATTTCATCAAAAGATAAACCAAAAGGCTAGTAGCAAGAGACGATGGATAAACTTTATGGATACTATATCTATTTATCCAAATGTTATCTTTGAATATATAAAAGGAAAAGATAACAGTCTAGCAGATCAGTTAAGTAGACTAAATATAAAAATAACTTAACTATACATTTGTTTTTAGCATGAGACCAACTGGTTCAATAGACAAAGGCAAAGGAGTAGCCTCAACATCAGACAATTACGCTCAGACTCTATTAGGTAATATGAAGTTTAGACCTCAGACAACATCAATAGAAATGATGGACTGTATGTACTTCGGTAAGCATAATTTAATATGTTACCCAAATTCAAATTTATCTTTTAGAGAACTGCCAGAGTGTGTGTTAGATAAACCTCAGAAATGTTTAGCAGATAATTTATGGATGGCATATAATAAGAAAGATGATAAATATTTTATAGCCTCATTAAATGCATTATGTCAATACTTTACTGACAAAAGTAGAGAGAACAAATTTAAATATTATGTGGTAATACATGGTAAGACTAATGGTATTTTTCAAACTTGGATAGAAGTATTAGACTCTATAAGCGGAGGTAAAACTCCTCTTTTTAAAGGTTTTAATGATTTCACTGAAGCATTAGATTATGCAAGAGGGATACTTGGTCCAAATTACTATATCTCTCCAGCCCTCAGACAAAATCCACAAAAGACCCCACAATACAATATCCAAAAAGACACAGACAAAATAATCTTCTATGACCATTGTTCTTCAATGACCGAGGCCTTCAAAAGATTAAATGCAAAGGTAGAAACTTCACTCGAAGAAAATATTAAACTAATGGAGCAGGTAAAGTTATTTAAAGGCAAAGACTCCATTCAGAAGATTCACACCAGTACACAGACTTCAGAACCGAGGTTTCCATCTCAAGAAAAAATGGATGAGCAGGGTGTGCATTCCCAAACGAATGCAAAAAGATCCACTGTATTGGATAATAAAGATACAGCTAGTCCGGTTCAAACGATAGCCGGTTAAGACACCTCAAACCCGTTTATGGCTGTCACTTTGCCAAAAAGTGAAGATAAAGGTTCTTCATCAAGATGAAGGTTACCTATATCATTTACTCAGGTAGAGACAATAACAAAGAAAACTATGCTCTATAAAAAGAAAAAAAGTGATAAAATAAAGAGTATAATAAAAAAGACTTTCGAAAAGTTTTTCCAACAAGGACAGAATAAACATGTAATTACTACACAAAATTCAGATCCAAGTGGAGACAGATTGGTACCAGATGCAGAATGTATAAATACAGAACGAGACAGAACTAATACAAGCTCAAGAAGAGACACTTCGGGTACTAATATAACCAGATCCCTAAGTTTCGGAGAAGAAGACTATTGAGAACATTCATATTATCAAGATGCTCAAGATCCTAATGAAGATGATGATTACGGAATGAGTTTTGATTCCATAGCTCTGCACAACCTTGATACCTGAAGACGAACAAGACAAGGACAATAAAATATAGTAGGAATAAAGTGTGCCATGTGGGTATGCCCACATTTGTCGTGTGAGTGCTTACTTTATCACTATTTTTCAAAGAGGAAAAAACTGATAAGCACGCGTCAAAGTTTGTGTCAATAAGTGACAATAATACATGTGACGATGGGACCCAATTGCGTACTCGGCATGTATTATTTGATCTTATCTTCAAAAGCGTCGGCCAATTTTAGGCCACTACTTTTTATCCCACTATCTTAGTGTGTCAGCCACGTTTGGCCACTAGTATTCTTCCACGTTTTGCCACGAGTATTTCTCAACCTCTATAAAAATACACTACTCCACACTAAAAAAAACAAGAAAGAAAAATCAAAAAACAAACACACAACATATTTCCCTTGCCAATGTTCCGCAAAATTCTTGATAGCATAAGAACTTTTAGATCAAACTATTAACTAAAGACATTTTTTTATCATTTTCACATAATTGAGGGATATTTTTAATCCTTTTTCTATAATTAATAGTTTTTATGGTGCAAAAGTTAATTTATTAATTAATTTATACTATTCAATAAAGGGGTTGACCAATTTTTAGTAGTTTTTCTATTTTATATATATAGAAATGTGAAGCCCTGGACGACCAATGACGTTTTATCAATTTAATAAAATCACAAGCTTAATTTAAGTGTACATTGTGCATGAGTATTGAACATTCTAGGAAAATCAGCCGAAAGTTATGTAATGCTCAATGTATCCACCATTAAGTTGTGGATTCCAATCGTCACACGTGTACCAACACATTGGCAGGAGTAAAAGAAATCAATGCAAAGTTAAAACATGGACCCCATTTTTTGATTCACTTCAAAAGTCTATACATTCTTGACCACATATTTTCTTTAAAAAAATAATTAATTTCTCATTTAATTTTGTATATACCTATTAGAGTGTTATTAATTTGAATTCATATTTATTTTTGAATGTACTTATCACTTTTAATGAGATTTTTCTCATATTTAAAATTTAAATTCGAGGCCTTTTAATCATTTCCTTTCTTAATGTGGTTCGGTCATGAAAATATAGTTTTTTTTAATTAAAAAAATGTATAGTTAAAGTTGTGTTTGGTCAAATTTTATATAAAAATATATAAATATATTTCAAAAATACATAATACAAAAATATGTCATTTAACTTGGTTTCATTTGACATCATTGTCCTCCAATTTTGGATGTGCATAGTAGACACATAAATTTTTATATAATTGAACAAGTAGACACATGTGTCCTACTTGACGTCCTACGCGGCGATACAATTCATGTCCTATGCGACATTCTATGTGGCGTCTTACGTGAATTATGTCTCGTAGGACACGTGTGTCTACTTGTTCAACTTTATATAAGTTTAAATGCTAACATGGGCACACTCGAAGTTAAATATCATAGATGTTAAGTGAGGTCAAGTTAAAAGACATATTTATATATTATATCTTTTTAAATATGGTTTACATTCCTCATTTTCTAAAAATTACTTGACTAATTTACCTGAGACATACAACCAAATTGCACTAAAAGAGTCATATATCAAAATAAATAATCGTATAATGTCATAGATTATATCTTATATAAGAACTACTACATACTATTACAAAAAAAATCCATTTTAAAAAAAAAATTAAGTTGATTTTGTCTTAAGTTATTGATTTTGCAAATAATTTTTGATTATTTGAATATGTTTTTTCTAAAAATAAAATAAAATATGATATATAATTAAAATGGAGACATTTTTATAAAAAATAATAATTTAGGATAAAATTTGAAAAAAATATAGTTAAAGTATTAAAAAAGTTTTGAATGTTTTTCAAATTTCAAATACAACTTTAAGTTATATTTGTAATTTTTATAATCTGTCGTTGATTTTCAAATAAATAAAGTGAAATAAAAAGATTATCTATTTCTTTGTATTCATTTATTTTCATATTTATAAAAAATAAATAATGAAATATAATATTTATTATCTTAAGAAATAAGATATAATTTAATGTGAAAAGTGATAATGTGGTTAAGAAAAAGTAGAACACAAATGAGTAAATGAGATTAATTCACTCAACTTGTTTGTTGAATTATTATCATTAGATGAGTAAAAAAAACCATTAAATTTAAATTAACTTCTTAATTTGAATGTGTATGTTTGGCAGTCTGTTAAAATAACCATTGGATCATATGATATTGTAGTGTTAATTAAGACAATTTAAATAAATTCTATTATTTGTTAATAATAATAATATTTTATTATAAAGTGTGATTTTTATTATCGTTTTATTATCATTTTTATTAGAAAAAATATTGATGACAATTTTTCTTTTCAAAAAACTAATTAAATATTTATAATACATTGGAACCGCTAATATATTTAAGATTGTAAATTGTAATATTGAGCCCGTTAACGGACCTTCCATTTTAAAAGAAGGTAAAACTGCATACTTATTATATATAGGTGGATCGAGTTTTATTTTTTTGAATTTCAGAATATAAACTCTTTAATAAAAACTTGAATGAATTTATTTTTAGTATTAAAATTGTGCAGAATTTGTTGGCCGGTGGAACGGATACATCAGCAACAACAGTTGAATGGGCATTTCAAGAACTCATGAGGAACCTGAATATGATAGAAAAGGCAAATGAAGAACTTGATAGAACAATAGGTAAAGGAAGATGGGTAGAAGGGGAGGACTTATCCCAACTACCTTATATAGAAGCTATAATCAAAGAGACATTTAGGCTGCATCCGTTAACTCCGTTAATCCCTCCGCATTCCTCCATAGAAGAATGCAATGTTGTTGGTTATGACATACCAAAAGGGACAATGGTATTTGTAAACATATGGTCCTTAGGAAGAAATCCTAATTACTGGGATAGGCCACAAGAGTTTATTCCTGAAAGATTCTTAAAAAATGACATAACATAAAGGGAAAAAACTTCACAATGTTGCCATTTGGTTCTGGAAGAAGGAGGTGGGGACAACCTTGGCTAACTTGTTGCATGGATTCAACTGGAGATTAATAGGTGACATAAATCTAGAATAAATAAGCATGAAAGAGATATATGGATTGACTACACACCCAGAAAAACCGATATCTATGATCTTGGAACCAAGATTTCCTCTCCATTTTTATTAGTACCACTTTCTTCGGATCCTATCAAGCCAGAATTTACATTGGTTACTTTCACTTCTTATTGTAAAATTTATGTATAAATAAATGATCACTACAACATTTTTGGCTTACGGCCACACTAAATCTAGACAACGCTTGTAAAGTGTTGCCTAAAATATTTTTGGGTACACTTTTAAAGTGTTGCCCAAGTTTTTAACTTTTGGCTTCGATAATATTGTCAACACTTGTAGAGCGTACTCTTTAATGGTACAGGCTACACTTTATAAGCGTTGTTACATTATGATATAATCGGCAACAACTATTTGCATATATGGCCACACCTTTAAAGTGTGCTATTTTTATAATTGTAAAAATAACACATTAGAAGTTTGGCCTTAAAAGTTTTCACTAAAATAATATATTTCCTCCAACATTTTCAAGTCTACCCGCTCCAATTTTTATTTGGGAAAAAAAATTTCAAGTCATAAAACATAGCCTTTCAACTCTTGGGTAAAGCTTTGCCCAAATCAGAAAAAAATCCCAATTTCTTGAAGAAGAAGAACGCGTTAGCTCCAAATCTGAAATTTTTCACCATGCAAATTGAAGAATTGAAGAGTGGTTTCAAAAGTAAAAGGTATTTCTTCATCAATACATAAAGTACAGATTTTTCTCAAAGCAAATTGAAGAATGGTTTCAAAATTTCATTCTTCATCTTTGACATACGAAAATTCCTGATGATTCTTTGAATTTTCACCAATGACAGAAAAAGATGCTTCAATTTAGAAGATGATTTCTTAAAGCTTCATCACAATTAAAGGATTTTTTTGGAATAGAGTTTATCAGGTAAATATTTCTATCTTTAAAAGTCAAAATTTATGGCATCTGGGTTTATTGCTTGTGTGTGGGTACATATTTAGCTTTAGGGTTTTGATATTCTTGTGTTTGTTGATACGATTTTTTATTTTATTTTTTGGAGTCTAGCTTGTAGTTCTTTTACCCACATCAGTTGATTCTTTGCCCAATGCATTCATCACTAAATAAGTATGAGAATTTCTTTTTTATTAGACTGTTAAGCTGATTAGGGCTAAAATCGTCCCTGATAATTTAGGACACATTCATATCATAGCCATTAGGATTTAGAGAAACTCACTATGACCCTCTCAAAGCCTACTTGTGCAATGTATGGGTAGCATCCCATACTACTACCTACACTTTGTAGAACCTATCAAGAACCCACAATGAAATTTGACAAGATGTAAAGTAACCGTTAATAGACATAGACCATGATAGCTTGTCATGGAATCCGGTGTCATAAGTCCCCACACCGTAAAGAGGTGGTGTACTTGCCAAATGAAGACCGGTTCATATAGTTTAGGTGGATCCACTAGCTAGACCTATGTGGGCACATTGTTTATGGTATAAGGTAGATGATCATTGAAACTCATGCCTAACTTTGGGGGAGTTTCCATCTAACCAAATCCACTCGGTGCTTAGCCTACATTGCCATAGAATAGTTTATTACCTTGACATTATAACATATGATGTGTGCAATTGGCTTACCGACTCCAATTCATTCATTAACACATGAAAGGGTGCCTTAAGCCTACCGATTCAAGGTACATTCAGGAAAGCTCATTAACTCCTCTTGAAAGGGTGCCATAGGCCTACCGGATCAAGTCTTATCATTAACCTTCATGGAAAGGTTCCATAAGCCTACCAATTCCAAGGTTCATTACCATAATTAATGGAAAGGTGTCATAAGCCTACCGAGTACTGATCCCAAGGTTTATTATAAGAATGTGTGGAAGGGTGCCACTAGCCTAACGATCCAAGGATTCAACAATAAAAAATATAATCATTTATAAAAGAGAAGGATGTATGAGCCCTACAAATCCAAGGTACACTTTATATTGAAGAATCCTTCATATTCTATCATTGACATTCATAATGTCAAGTTGAGAAATAGCCTTTCAATAATAACACATTCACATTCAAGACATGATCACCTTAGCTTCATGGAATTCTCATTCATACAATGTCATGATAACACTTCAATTTCTCATACTAAGCCTTCAAGGTCATGGTCACAATGCACATAATAAGTAAACACCTCCACCTTTCAAGTGGAACAACATCAAGTTAACAATTCTATATAAACAAGTAGCTTCTCATATCTTGCCTTTAAGGCCATAAGCCTCACATACCAATACACCAACAATATACCATAACATAAGGATGGGTAGTGACATACTTCAACAATATAAAGCCATTTAAACAAGTTCTCTTCATATACATTCATTATCAAGCAACCCACTTCATAAAGGCATAAACTAGGAGCAGAGAGAAATCATGGGTTCATGGAGTATTTTCATCTTCAATCATCAATATAACCATATTATGCCATTATAAACCTTTTAAAACAATTTGGTAAAAGAACCCATTTGATTGAGTAAAACCCTAAGTTTTCAAGAACTTGAAATCTTTAAAAGTTTACTTTGAAATTGACTCTAGGGTAAAAGCTAACCCTAGATGAAGGATAATGATACCTTTTCTAAGATTTCCCAAGAAATTTGATGAAGAAAGCTCTGAATCCAAACCCTAGCTTCCATTTCTTCATCTTCCTTGAGTTTGAGAGAGAATAAAGAAAGAGAAGAACTTTGGGGGTTTTGATTTGGAAAAAAATGAGTGAATGAGTTGTTTTAGGACTTAAAACAATATATACTAGTGATATAAAACAATTAAATTAAGCCCCACACAATAAACAATTAAAATGAAATTACTAAAAACTCCCTAAATGAGGCAACCCCATCAAGGACCACGCCCATTTGTACGGGTCATGAGGTGCACCACGGCTTGTGGTAGCGCCCGTGGTCCCCTAGGCAGTGTGTTGCCCATCCTTGCCAAGCCTTCCAAGACCAAGGCAAGTCCATGGAAGAACCCACGATTCGTGGTCCACACCACGAGTCGTGGTGATGCTCGTGAACATGGAGGCAACATCAAGGCAAAGTTTCCTTGCCTCCCTTGAGGCTAAGTGAGCTCCACACCCACTTTGATGGACCGTCCAGGGCACCACAGCTCGTGGTGGTGCCCGTGGTCTTTGGGGTAGTAGCTCCCTTAACTTGCAACATCTCCCACCAAGCTAAGACAACCCCATGAGCATTCACACACCTAGTAGTCATGACCACAAGTCGTGAAGTGGCTCGTGGAGGGTAGCCTTGGCTTTGCACCTTTCTAGGGCTTACTTCCTAGACACCATGGGTGGCACCATCGCTCGTGGTTACCACCACGGGTCATGAACCCTCGTTGCCTAGGGTGGCAGTAACTAGGCTAAGTTTCAGGTAGTCTAGGTTCCCAAACCATGGCCTACACCCAAAACCCTTAGCGTTTGCCCTTAACTCTTGACGTTAACCCCTACGTTAAGGCCCTAGTCCATCCTACCATTTTCCGAGTCATTACAAGTTTGGTCTTGGGTTATTGGGTTTGTTATAATCTAGGTAATTAGAGCTTAATTAAATTATCCTTGCATTAAATTGTTGTTTGTAGACCTAGAACAAGTGAAAAGAATCTGGAAAGGGAAGATTCAAGAGCCTTAAGGGGATTCAAGTTTGGTTTCGAGGTAGGTGATGGTTTGATTTCATGTTTGTGAGATATATATTGGTAATTGCTTTTTGTAATGCATGCATGTCTATGAATAAAACATTGTTGATCAAACATAATGAAAAGAGTATGAATGAACAATTGTATGTCATGATTCAACACTTGTTGTGTGATATGAGTATGTTCATTATGAGTGTTAATGTGATTTTGGTTGTGTTGATTGGATCGGTGCCACGTTCTGGCACATTCATTAGATCGGGTGCCATGTTCTAGCACATACATTGGATCGGGTGCCACATTTTGGCACATACATTGGATTGGGTGTCACAAATCCGGCACACTAACTGGGATTGGGTGCCACATTCCAGTACACTAACAGTTTGGGTATGGGAGGACTATTGAATTGTCATATTTACTTGTTATTGAGAATGTGAATTTGTATATTGCTCTTGAAATGATAATTGTGCATATATTTTGTACATGTCATATTTACTATGTTGTGATTGTCTATATATGTTTCGCTTAATGGGATAGTCGCATGATCCTACCAGTACACTATGGTTATGTACTAATACTGCACTTGCTCGTGCTTTGTTGAGTACATGGCATCTTCAGATGGCTATTGATAGACCTCAACTAAGAGATCAGTGATCGAGACCATAGTTCAAGGGTGAGCCAGTTTTTTCAGGCTACCACGAAATCTTTCACCTGTGTTTAGTCCATTCTCTTCGGACTCAGACTATTGTTTAGATGTTTCTTATGCTTAGTTTTGGGTTGTACCCATTTCCTTAGACTTGTTAAATTTAAATGTTTTGGTAAAATGACTTTCAGGTTCTAAGGGTAAAACTTCTGCATTAGTTTGGTTAGTTATTTGTTAAAACCTTTGGAGTTTATGGGAGCTCTATATAATTTCTGCATTTAAACTTGCTTTTGTATCTTTAAATACCTATCTTTTCATTAAGTGGTGTAGTTGGGTTGTAGTAATGGTTCTCCCACTGGAGGGTTAGTGTGGGTGCCACTCACGACGGTCTGGATCATGACAAAGTTGGTAGCAGGTCCCTAGGTTCGACGATCTCATTGTACCAACACGAGTCTAGTAGAGTCTTGAAGAATAGTACGGAGACATTTGTACTTTTCTTTGAGAGGCTATAGGACTTTCGGAAAAACTCATTTCTTTCTACTCTTTTCGTGCTATGACTTGAATCCAATTGGTAACTAGGTGATCCAAATTGGTATCTAGATTTCTTCAATATATTTCGCATATAGTTAGTAATTGAGTTGTAAAGGTGGAAACAACAACACCATCAATAGAAATGTGTCCTTGGAAATAGGTATGTTTACCTAACTCACTGTGGGCCTGTAATGACTAGAGACAAACATTAGTTTTTTATTATGTTCTTAAGGTCGAAACCTTCTTTCTTCATGGGTACTGAATCTGAAGATTCTTGTGATTTTCTTGTTAACTGTTATGAGCTGCTTCATAAGATTAATAAGGTAGAGTGATTTGGTGTTGAGTTTATGATATACCAGTTCAAGGGAGACGCCAAAATGTGATAGTGGTCTCATGTTGAGCGCTAACTAGTAAATTCACTACTTATGACTTATGAAACATTTTATGGCTTTGTTTATGGGGAAGTATAGACCTTGAACTTTGAGGGATAGGAGGAGAGATGAGCTCCTAAATATAGAGCAACATAATATAATTGTTGCAGCCTTTAAGGCAAAAAAGTTGTGTTTTATCCAAATATGGTGCTCCACTTTGCTTCAGTCTAAAAGATCAAACTGCTCATTTTGTGAAGTGATTAAGGTCAGATTTGCATATTCAAGCTTATAGGTAGCTGTTTTAGCAAAATCTTTTCAGGAAGTGGTTGATTTTGTGATGGAGGTAGAAGGGGGTAAAGTCAGAAGACTTTGCCAAGGTAACAACATTCAAGAATTTTTGTAAGGGAAGGCTAGATAATGAACACCATTACTTTGGAAAATGCATTTAGTATGGTTGTCATAACATGTATGGGTTGTTTAGTAATTGATGAAATGATGTTGCAACAATTGAAGTAAGAATATCTATTGCGATTTCTTAGATTTAGTGTATATCAAAGAGGATCATGATACGACTACTACAGTAGTAGCGATGCTTACTTGGTTAAGTTATTAACTGTGTTAAAATTATGGAGAATCTGGGCATATGAGGAGGAAATCAGCGAGGCCGTAGAGACTGGAGAAATGGTAATGCAGGTAGGGGAGCAGTGCCACCCGACAAGGAAGTTGCCTGTCAAGATGACATGGCTCAATTTTATGCCTTTCCGTGCAAGACCAAGACTTAAGTGTCTGACTCAGTGCTCACAAGTTCTATTCTTATCTATGACCGAATGGATACAAATGAGTCCTAGATTTTCACTTATTTAGGGCTTTGTTTTGATAGTTTTAGTGTCCTCAAATGCCTAATTTATGTTATAAACTGATGTTAAAGCCTTGATTTTTAGGTATGTGAGCTAAGGAGCAAGACAAGGACACTAACAGGCAAAAAGGAACAAAACAAGCTAAAGAAGTGGAGAAAAGTGATCCTAGTGATCGCCAAGACAACTCGGTGGTTCACCGAGTGGCCCTTCAACTCGCCTAAAGTTCCAGTGTGCCATCCCTGGAGGAAGAAACCAAGTCAGCGATAGAAATGCGCAGTCGGTGAATCGCCGATCGATTCTGGGATAAGGCAATAGATCGCCCAAAGTTACAGAACTTAGGGATGCTGAGAACCAATTCAAAATGGCAATGGAAGCGAGCAAAAGGTAGCTCGCCGAACCACTCAGCGAGCCTGACTTATCTTGCCTATTGGACTTTCAGGTAAAATTTTGGGAAACTATAAGTTGGGTTTTAAAAGGGATTTTAAGTAGTTCTCTCCAAGATATTGTAGGCCACATTCTAGAGTTAAAGTTTTCTCTTAGTTTGTAGTTCTTATTGTAGACTTTGAGGATTTCTAAGCTTAATTTTGAGGATTTGCAAGTGGGTTTCTAAATTTCTTCAATTTGGACAACTTGTAAAGACTTGGGAACATTTACCCCGATCATGGCAGATGTATTTGGTAATCTTTTCCCTTTTTTTATGATGTGTGGCTAAAACCCCAATTCTTAGGGTGTGATTATGTGATTATGAGTTGAATTAGCTTATGTGTATTGTTAATTACTGATTTAAATGCTATATTGAAGTGGGTTTAATTATTAGTTGTGTTTTAATCTATGAATTGTAGTTACAAATGCAATTCTAATTTTGAGTTCTTTGCTTGCTTGAGAGAGAGGTTTTAGAACCAAAGCTCTTGATTAATGGTTTGTAGGTATTGGGTTGATATGGGTTCAGCTTGAGAGAGTGAATCCTAAACCCAATCCTACCCATCTTGCTCGAGAGAGGATGTATTAATGTTGTGGCATGTTCTTATTTGCTAAGCTTGTTGATGTTCGAAAGAAATCACTTGAAACGCGATAGTTATTCGAGAGAAAACTACTTCAATCATAGTCTAGCCTACCCACTGATATGTTACTATTTATTAGTAGTTTCGATTACCTATATAGTGAAATTTGCCTATAATCTATCAAATCCCGAGAATTCCTCTCTATATTGTTATTTCATTATTGTTTGATTGCGTCGTAGCTGATAATTGCAAACCAAAACCCCCCATTTGACATTCGTTGTCACCCCTTTAGACTTGTTTACATTTCTTTTTTGATAATTTCTACTCCTATAACTATTTAGACCACATTTGTACTTCATAACTTAATTTGAACATGTACCGCTTCTTGTGGGTTCGACCCCAACTTTTCATTTGGTTTTATACTGCTTAATGATCATTTTCACCTAGAATTATGAGGTGTACTTGAAACTATAATCAAAATGGCGCCACTGCTGGGGAGTGGTGTTGTTTAAAATAATTTTATTGAAGTTAAATTGTGATCTTGTTGGCTGTAGTTGAATTGACTTACTTTAGTTTTTGTTTTATGTTGCTTGTGTTGAACAGAAGAAGAGATGAGTGTAAACGGGAGTAAGGTAGCCAAGTGGGCCACCAAGACGATATTGGGAACCTTAATTATGTAAATGAACCAATCCAATTGGGTGGTGGTGGTGCAATTCGTCTACCTCTTGTTGAGGGTAATGCAGTCTTCCATATTATGAGCACAATGTTACAACTTCTCCAAATGAAATGATTATATGGAGGGTTGGCACATGATAACCCTTATGAGCATATTAGGAACTTCGTGGACATTTGTGGTCCGTTCTCATTCAAGAACATATCACAAGAATTGGTATGTCTCAAGTTGTACCTATTATCTTTAATGGGTGAAGCTACAAAATGGTTGACTGAGTTACCAAGGGATTCAATCACCTCGTGGGATGAACTTACCACAACATTCTCTGTGAGATTCTTTCCCCCATCGAAGATGATGAAGCTTAGAGACAACGTCCAAGGTTTCAAACGCTTAGAGGGTGAGCCTATCCATGAGACGTGGCTAAGATTTAAGAACTTGGTACTTCAATGCCCGACTCACGGACTTCCAAACAGTGTGCTACTTCAATACTTCTATTGGAACCTTGACTCGGTGAACAAAGAAGTTGTGGATCAACTTGTTCCCAGTGGTATAATGCAACAACCCTATGAAAATAAACATAGCATGGTATACTCGTGAGGACCAAGTGTCCCCTCTCACTTTTAGAATGACAAAAGAGTAGATCAAAAAGGATCAAGAAAGGGACCAAAACATGGCCAAAATAATGACCCAGCTGGATATCTTGGCAAAAAATGTGATGGGTAGTGGTGCTAAGAGTGTTAATGTTGTGGGCGTTGGTGGAATGAACCCTGAAGAAGCTCAGTTTGAAGCACTGTACAATGAGGAAGTGAACTTCCTAGCTAATCAAGGAGGAGGATATCGTGCAAACTATCCAAGGTCGGGTGGAAATCTGGGTTGGAGAGACCGTGACAGAGATTGGTGTGATCGTAACTGCACTTGGAAGGAAAAAGAGGGTGACAAGGATAGGTACATCCCACCCCATAAGTGTCAAAAGCCCAAAGACTCTGAAAATGTCTGTACGGAAGACATGCTCTCGCATATTCTCAACAAAGTTGAAGGGTTGGACAAAGTGTTGAAGGAGATGAAGGAGGATGTCTCAACACTTAATCAAACGGTCACCTTCCATTCTGTGTCAATCAAACAGTTGGAGACCCAAATGGATCAAATTTCTTCTCATTTGAACCCAATGCCAAAAGGGGGGCCCTACCAAGTGATGCCTTGGCAAACCCAAAGAATGATCAGTGAATTGGTATTTTCCTCGTGCCACGACGTTAAATAAGGCGCTTTTTGGGAGGCAACCCATGTTTTTTATGCTTAAGTTTTTTATTTTGAATAACGGGTGTTGATTGTGCAGGTTGAAAAGTGAAAGTGTTGGAAAATGGGAGTTTGGCAAGCAAAAAGTCTAGTTGGCAATTCGTCGGCGACCCTGACTTGGACCGCCATTGGAACCAGTCAGGTTGATGGCGTTTTGTAAAACTCGGTGAGCTAAAGGCTCCATTGGCGACTCACCAAACAAGTTGGTGAGCCTGACTTTGACCATCGTTTGAACCCCTAAATTGCTGGGAGTCCTGTAAACTTGGCGAGCCAAAATACCACTCGGTGCATCGCCGAGTGGTTCGACAAGCACGACTTACTTCGCCAAAGGGAGAGCGAACTGAAAGGTTTTAAAGCCCAAACAGTTTAAAATTTCAAATTCTTCATCTTCTCCCATTTTTAACCCCGTACTCTCACTCCCTACTTTAAATCTCACATTTTCGTGTTTTCCCTCATATCTTGTGAAATCTTTGCTCGAATTGTGGAACTTTGCCACCTAGCATGACAATCTATCATTTTCGGCATAAAATGTTTGTTTTTCGAAGCCCAAACTCCATATGTGGTTGAACTTGAATGCAAATCGGTAAATTGTTGTTGATTGTTGTTAGGCAATTGATTTTATCGTGTTGAATTGTTGGATTGTCTAAAAATTGATTGAATTAGTGCCTAATTGTGTTTTATTGATTGATTCCCGTGTTCTTGCTTAATTTAATTGAGTCTAAATTGTTGGGTTGCGGTGTAACTGTATTGGGTCTAGTGGGGTGAAATTTAAGTAACCTTGAATTGTGCTAAAAGATGTATTTTTCCCAATGATGGAGCGCTTGACGTCAATCTTAAGGGCAAAAAATGTCAAATGGCCAATTTTAGCCAAATCGGGGGAAGTCTGAGTACCCCGAGGGCATGGGTAGTATGGGTCTAGTTTTAATTTGACATTGTATGTAAACGTTTAATTTTATTTTCGGGGGCTGCGAGTAGATTTTGAAAAATGGGATTGAAAGCTAGTACGAAGTGCCATTTGGCGAGCCAAGTCGGGCTTGTCGAGTGGTTCGGCAGTTCGCCAAGTTCCCCACAGATCGTCCTTAATTTTTTTTAAAAATGGTTGAGCTTGTTTTGTAACTTTTGATGAGATGCCTAAGCTCAGCAAGTTCACTCGGAGACTCGTCAAAAGTCCTTTATGATCGCCCTTCTGCGCCTTTAAACCCCTAAAATACACTGTAATTTTCAGTGAGCAACTTCTAGCTCGGCGATTAGTGTCGGTGATTCACAGAATGGCCCTGAACATTGCCGACCTGTCTTTAATTTTGAAATTTTTTGTGCTGGTACTTTCGACGAGCCAGATTTGGCTTGCCAAAGTAACTCGGCGACTCACCGAACGGTTCAGTGAGTTTGTCTACAACTCATTTTCTGCACTTTTCCTGAACTTTTTCTAATATTTTTCTATGTGATTTGCAGATATGGCTCGAACCAACTTGACTAATAGTGGCATGCCGCCTCAAAAGTGGGTATGCGGAGTCATCATAAATGAGGAAGCAACTGCTTCTAGTGCCAAGGCAAAGAAACTACCTCCAAAAGGAGGAAACGAAAAGGGTAAGACACACATAGATGAAACATCGGAGTACAACTCCGGCAGTGAGGGATAGTCTTATGATTCTCAGGCTTTATTCTCTGAGCCAGAGGATGATAAATTATTACAGGCCCCGTGCGAAGTTACGCTCCAAAGCTCGTCATGATCCGTTTAGGATTCCTAAGCCAACCTCTCCAGTTTCAACTCCAATGCCTCCACCAGCACAGACGGTGGTTCCAGCGCCACTAGTTCAGGGTCCCCCTCCCTGGTCACTCAATCGATTAAAGGCTGAGGGATTGAGGACCATCTTAGAAGAGAAGAGACTATCTGCAGATGGTGTGGTGGACAGATATACAATAGTGTGGGACACTCTCAGGTTCCATATATTCGAGGTCTTCACCAGGCCACGTTGCCCATATATATTCCTACATGGGTCCGGGAGTTTTATGTTGTCTACAATGACCTGGTGCCTAAGGGGAAGAAGAATGCTAGTGCCTTCAATCCGGTGGACTTCGTGATGGTCCGAGGGAGGAAAGTTCGATGCAGCAATGATGATATCAATGATGTGTTTGAGATGGATATAGATTTTGTACACAAATACCAAAGTATGATCACTACAAAGACTCTGGATGACCTAAAAGGTTAGCTAAACCCCTTGATTTCTAACACCACCCCGAGGTGGATTGAGGCTGAAGCACTGATAGAGAAGAAAGACCTAAATGTAGCTACTCAATATTGGTTTGGGTTCATCAACAACAACATGATTATGCCTTCACAGAATGAGTCCATTATCCACCACCCAAAGGCATCCTGCCTGGGGTCTATTATATCTAAGAAACGGCTAAATTTGGGTCTGATTATTGAGCAGGAGATGGCCATGAGGCCAAGCAGCACCCGACATCTCTCCCCTTCTCGGTGTTGATCCCAAAATTATATTGTAGGGTCAGAGTTCCATGTGATGGGAAGAGAGATGTTAAGATTACACCCACATCCTCTATCGATATCCGACATATAGAGGCTGAGTACACGAGAGATGAGGCTGACAGGAGGAGAGTAGCTTCTGTGTACACATCCCCAGAGATCGACATTGATTCACTACTTGCAGAGGCAATTATGCCTACTCTGACCACTGGACCTTCAGGTACTTCTAGCTTCGCTCCTTCTAACAATCCTGGCACTTCTGCTGCTCCCCCACCCTTAGATTTGTTCCTGGTACTACTACTTCTAGGCCTTCAATCACCCAAGCCATATTTCTCAAAATAGGGCACCTAGCCCATTTTGCTGATGTGCGTGCCTCCCGACTAGAGGTCATGGTTCCCAGGATGATTGAGTGAGCTATATTTGTTGCATTGACACCTCTTAGGGCTTCTAATGATGCCCTCACAGTGAGAGTTGAGGTTTGTGAGAGAGGACAGGTTGCTACTGAGAAGGTTACGACCTTGAAGGCCAATATTTCTAAGCTGAGAAAGCATGTGGACCATTTGAAATCCACAGATTTTGCCTCATTATTTGGGATAGTGGAGATCCCAGATAACCTGAGTGCAGATATTCCAACATGTTCCGAGTTACCTCCGGCTACACCAGAGATAATATTAGGGCTGATGTTGTTGCTGCTGAGTCCGAGGCCGAGACAAATAAGGAGCAGCTTGGTATGCGTGAGAAGGCTATTTATGAGGACCTAGCTGACTTAGAAGGTGCCATGTTCAAGACAGCTAGATAGGCCTCCCTGAGGGATACTTCGATGGTGGGCTCCAGTGGAGCCAAGGTTGATGTGACCCCAGGCAATGATGCCCAGCTAGATGGAGGGACTGAGATGCAGACTTTACCCATGTTTAGACTAGCAAGATGATTTTCCCCTCCCTCTTTGTTACTCTTTCTACTATTTTTGTTTTAGTTGCATTTAAGGATAATTGCTTATTTTGTTTAGTGGGGTGAGGTATTTCCATACCAACCTTTTGCGACTATTTTGTGTATATTGGTTCTATTTTGATGATGTTTTTGTGAATATTGAGCTTATTGGTTTTAATATATATATATATATATATATATATATATATAGTGTTATGGATGTTCTTAGCTTGTGGCCTATTGTTTTGATATGAAGAGTGGTTTTTGAACTAATTTTAAATTTTTGCCACCTCTTGTGTGTGTGATTGTGGTTGTTCTTGTGCAAATTTAAGTATTGGTTGTGGTCAATACCGATGACTTAAATAGTGCTCTTAATTGAACGAAATGAATGTGCGGCTACAATGAGGCAAACTAAGTTACATAGAAAATGTATGAACTTTTAATTTAGCATCTCGTTGTGACTAGCTGGTTGTCGAATGAGTCTCTTGTAATGAATATTGCACGCTAGCTAGAAAGTGTGGAGGCTTGTTTGATATTGGTACCAATGCCTTATGTGGTGAGGTCGTCTTGAACATTGTATTTGATTACACCTAGAACTTGCCCCGTTAGTCCGATTGATTGAGTGACGCGAGCAATTGAAATGATCTTAGGCAATAATTTTAAAGACTGGATCAATTTGACAATACACCTCTTTTTTGGCCACCCTTGTGAGAAGTGTGAAACTTGTTTTGGCACCCTTTGAACTTATCCTTTTCTTGGAAGAAACTTGAGCTACTTTGACCACTTTATCCATTCACCCTTAATCTTCATGAAGTTTTGGTTTGTTTGAATAGTCAACTTAGGCCAAAAACCTAAGTTGAGGGTGTGGTGAAAAAGAAGGAAAGTCAAAAAGTGTGAATAACTCCCCCTTTGATGGATTGTTTTGAAAAAGATGGATCCCTCTATATTAAAAAAATAAGAAAAGAAGAAACAAAAGAAAAAGATAAAAAAAGAGCAAGAATTGTGAAATCAAGTGAGTGAACATAGTGAAAAAATGGGGGTATCTGGTGATTCATGTGTAGTTGAATAATAGAGTGGAGTTTGAGCATGTTTGAACATGAAGGAGAAGGAGAAAGAGTGATTTTCAGGCCATACTTCATGAAGATAGAAGCCACTAAGCCTAAATGAACATACCTTTGCACTTAGTCCCGTTACAAGCCTTGAAAAGATCTTTGTGATCTTTAGTAAGCTGAAAAAAATGTTGATTGGAAAACAAGGGCAAGCCTATGGGTGAAGTCGTGCATGTATTCATCTTTTTGAGTGTGAAAGTTGTATATGATTTCAGTATTTTAAATTGTTGAGAAATTTTGTGTGAATGTGGAATCATCTTTGTTGTAAGGGCATTTGAGTACCTTTGTTGAGCTTGAACTTGAATTTGAAGCAAGTATTGTGAGCTTGAGAAGCCTTGATAATGGTGAATCACAATTTGAATCTTTGAGTGCACAACTGAGCATTGTATGTGTAGTTTGAACCTTTTGTGTGCATTCATGTTGAGTCTTATGCAACACTATTTGAGACATCCTTATTGAACTGCTGATCTTGAGTTTTACTTGAGGACAAACAAAAGTTTAAATTGGGGCTGTTGATGAGTCTGAGATTTGACTCATTTAGGGCTTTGTTTTGAAGGTTTTAGTGTCCTTAAATGCCTAATTTATGCTATAAACTGATAATAAAGCCTTGATTTTCATATATGTAAGCTAAGGAGCAAGACAAAGACACTAACAGGCAACAAGGAATAAAACAAGCTAAAGAAGTGGAGAAAAGCGATCCTGGTGATCGCCAAGACCACTCGGCGGTTCGCCGAGTGGCTCTTTAACTCACCTAAGGTTCCAGTGTGCGAGTCCCTAGGGAGGAAATCAAGTGGGCAACATAAATGGCCAATCGGCGAATTGCTGATCCACTCCACGAAAATAACTTTGATCGCTTAAAGTTATAGGATCTAGGAGGTTGATGACTAATGCAAAATGGCGATGGAAGGGAGCAAAGGGCGGATTGCTGAACCACTCGTCGAGCCCGACTTAAACCGCTGACTAGACTTTCAGGCCAAAATTTGGGCAATTATAAATTAGATTTTAAAAGGGATTTTAAGAAGTTCTCTCCCAGAGATTGCAGTTCTCATTTTAGAGTTAAAGTTTCCTCTTAGTTTGTAGTTCTTATTGTAGAATTTGAGGATTTCTAAGCTTAATTTTGAGGATTTGCAAGTGGGTTTCAAAATTTCTTCAAATTGGGCCATTTTAAAGACTTGGGAACATTTACCCAGATCATGTCAAATGTATTTGGTAATCTTTCAGGCGAGTAGAACTCATGAAACAGATCTTAGCGTGACTAGGTAGTTTTTGAACGTCAAGGGTTGAAGATGTGTTGTGAAATAGGGATTTGAAATTCTAATTCCGACTCTATGTCTCCGTGCAAGCCGCTAGGGCGGGGCCGTTGTGGTAGGTTGGGCCCTGCTACAGCGGGCCAATCGCAACGTAAGTCAGGATTAAACCTCAAAAACGTTATTTTTTGGCAAGTTTAGTTCTTGAGAGTGAAGAGACGACCCAGGGAAATTTCTTGAATGTTTTCCACCTCTTCTAGCACTAAATGTAAGGATTGTACTCCCTTAATCCATTTTTCGATCTGTAAAACTTAGATTCTCGGTTAATTATTATTGGGGGAGGGTTTTGGACTGAATTTGATGATGGGAAAAAACCCTAGTTGCACCTTAAGGTCATGGGTTTGGTCTTAGGTTATTGGATTTGTTATAATCCAGGTAATTAGACCTTAATTAATTGATTCGTGCATTAAATTGTAGCTTGTAGACCTAGAACAAGCGGAAAGAATATGGAAAGGGAAGATTCAAGTGCCTTAGGGGGGGATTCAAGCTTGGTTTCGAGATAGGTGATGGTTTGATTTCATGTTTGTGATATATATGTTGGTAATTTCTTCCTTGTAATGCATGTATATATGTGAATGAAGCATTGTTAATCAAACCTAATGAAAAGAGTATGAATGAACAATTGTATATCATGATTCAACACTTGATTGTATGATATGAGTATGTTCATTATGACTATGAATGTGATTTTGGTTGTGTTGATTGGATCGGGTGCCATATTATGGCACATACACTGGATCGGGTTCCACCTTCTAGCACATACATTGGATCAGGTGTCATGATCCGTCACACTAATTGGGATGAGTGTCACGTTCTAGCACACTAACAATTTGGGTATGGATTCCATGAGAGGACCATTGAATTGCCATATTAACTTGTTATTGAGAATGTGGATTTGTACATTGCTCTTGAAATGATAATTGTGCATATATTATGTACATGTCATGTTTACTACGTTCTGACTGCCTATATATGCTTCGCTTAATGGGATAGCCGCGTGATCCTACCAGTATATTGTGGTTGTGTATTGATACTGCACTTGCTCGTTCTTTGTTGAGTACAGGGCATCTTTAGGCAGCTATTGATAGACCTTAGATAGGAAATTAGTGGTCGAGACTGGATTTCAAGGGTGAGCTAGTTCTTTTAGTCTGCCCAAAATCCTTCATTTTTGTTTAGTCCATTCTCTTCGGACTCAGACTATTGTTTAGATGTTTCTTATGCTTAGTTTTGGGTTGTACCGATTTCCTTAGACTTGTTGAATTTAAATGTTTTGGTACAATGACTTTCAGGTTCTAAGGTCTAAACTTCCGCATTAGTTTGGTTAGTTATTTGTTAAAACCTTTGGAGTTTATGGGAACTCTATATAATTTCTGCATATAAACCTGCTTCCGTATCTTTAAGTGCCTATCTTTTCATTAAGTGGTGTAGTTGGGTTGTAGTAATGGTTCTCCCACCGGAGGGTTAGTGTGGGTGCCACTCACGACGGTCTGGGTCGTGATAACAACTATATTCATATAAAAAAAAATCTTGATCAAGTTTCTCTTTCTCAGTCTTCTGATTTGCCTTACTTAACATTTTATTCTTTTTCTAGTATGCTTTTAAAATATAACTTTAAGAAAAAAAGAGAATGTAAAGAGGTATATTTTTAAAAAAATTAAAATATATTTTAAGTTCTTTAATAATGAACATTGATTTTTATTTATTTTTTAGTTAAACTTGGACCACTGGTCCGATTTTATTAACATAAAATCATGTGCTCCTAAAGAATAGAGCCACAAAATACAAATAAAAACATAAGCAAAAATACAGCCCACAATTTAGACCATACATTAAGACCCTAGATTTTAGGTTTCCAAAAGTATGCTCAGCCTCTCCTTCTTCTTCTTCCAAATTGTACCTCCATAGCTGAAGATCCATGGGTTCGGCGATTTGATATTCTCCTCCATCGATTTTGAGATCACAACAAAGGATACATAGTTGTCTTGCTCAGCTTGCAAAGGTAGCCCGTTCCTCCATTTATCTATTGCATTCTTTCTCCCGTACATTTTTGATAGCCTTATTGTTTCTAGGTGTACCTTCGAGTGGAGGTTTATGAGCTGGGAATAACTCATAATAGAGTCATTCATGTGTTTCTACTTGTAGATTTGTGTGAGTATCTCTCTGTTCCTGCTCCATTTCTTCCAGCTATTCTTCTTATTGATTTCTTCCATTTTCGCAGCTGAGTCTAAATTTAAAACAAACATATTCTTCTTGAATAGCTTCTTGTCGAACTCCCAGCTGGATACCTGCACTCCAACAAAAATTGGTTCCGCAACTTTATTGTATCATAGATGTGTGATTCTATAGCTTTTTCTATGCTTTCCATGTTAATGATTGTTGGTACTGTTGATTGTCCTTGTCCTTATTCTGATTGATAACATTTGTTGTTTATCCATATTTAAAATCCTTTTTGCTCTGCTTGGTAGCTGATTGAAATATTGATATTATTGTTTCCCCTCTAGCTCTTGTTCTATTGCTACATTTGTGATGAAGTCGGCTAACTGGTTAGCTTCCCTCAAAATGTGTCTTATCTGAATATTAAGTATTTCCATCATCTCGTGTATCTCTTCTAACCTTTCAATTAGTTCCCAAGGTATCCTCTACTACATTCTAATCATATTTTTAAGACTTAATGAATCAGTTTCTAAAAAAATGTTAGCAAATCCTTGTTGTTTACAGTATCTCAGAGCTTTCCATACTCCAGTTAATTCAGCCACCATATTAGTGCCAAAACCAATTCTTTTTGCCTCTGCATATAGTAGATCCCCATTTTTATCCCTCAGACAAAAATCATAAGAGCTCATCCCTGGATTACCGTTGCTCGCACCATCCATGTTACATTTAATTCAACCCTGTTCTGGCCTTGTCCAATGTACAATGCGATAATACAGTGTGGGTATGTATTCTTGAAGTAAATCAAACATTCCACTCCATTGAAAAGGAATGTTCTTGAGCCAGGGATACTTGATCTTTATCATCTGGTGTATTGTCATTTGACATTGACGAAGCATTTTATCAAAAGATACTTCCTTGTCATGTCTTCTAGAATTTCTCTTTTTCCATAGTTCCCACATGATAATAAAGAACATAGATGATATACAGAGAAGAGGGAAGAAAACCTAAAAAGATCATATTACTATAATAATAATTTTATTGTAAGACTCTACATCATCTTCTTCCAAAATTCACAATTCTCTCTACTTTCGTATCTTCCTTAACCTTCTTCTTCATCCCTACAAGAAAAAATTAAGAATATACTTATATGAAATTGTTAGTTACTCCATGATTTTATTGTCTTGAGTTTATTCAATTTAGTTTCAAAAATTAGTTAAATTGACTTACACAAAATAAATAATATCACATAAATTATAAAAAAAATAATATTATAATTTAAAAATTAAAAGAAACATTTTTTCCCCATAGATTTATTACGACTTTGTTGAAAGCAACCATATGATGTGATGATTAGCATTTTCTACCTCACCCTAATCTATGATATGGTGATGGAGAAGTGAAAGAATAACTTTGAATGAAAATTTTCTTGATACCAAAAATGAATTTATATAGAAAAGAGGAGGAATACCATAAGTTGTCATAAACTAATAAATTTAATTTGGGGGTTATGAAGATTAAAAAAAAAGGGAGTTGTGAATATTATTAAGATTATAAGTTGAAGATGTGTGAGTTATTAGTAGTTATTTCTTAATTTATTAAAGATATTAAATATATATTATAGTGATAGGTGAAAAGTTGAGTAATTGAATGTGAAAACCTTTTGAGATATTAAAAATAAAATAATTAAATAAAGAAGGAAAAATGATCAAAAAAAGGAGAAAAAAATAACTATGAATGAAGGCCATAAGAGGTGTCACATCACCTTCTCTATGTTTTTTCTTTACATATATGCATGCATGCATACATACATACATACATATATATACATACATATATATATATATATATATATATATATATATATATATATATATATATATATATATATACTAGTTTTTCGACACGTGTGTTGCACAGGATTATCAATTGAGAAAATTTAAGCGAAGATTTGAATAATAAGTTTTTCACAAAATAATATTGCAGATTCTTTTGAGAACGTTCAATGTGGATATATATCTCTTATTCACGCGAACCTATGAAGGTGGTCAATGAAAAAAATTATTAGTTAAATGCACTAATGTATATATTTATTTCAATTTGATGAGGTTCCATCATGTAATTAGTCGTATCTTACTAATATTACCTTATAGACTATATTTGTTGTGTATTTTTCTTGTCATCTAACTAGATATGCTTTCCATGTGTATTTCATGTTAATCTGTTTAGATGTCAGATGAACATGTAGAGAATAATACATTTTATATTTTAGAACTATTTTTGTAAATTATTTTTTATTTTATAAGTTATAACATAATAAATGACTTTCTTGTTGTTGGCTCTCATATTTGACTTCTTGATTGACTCTGTACATAAATCAAAAATAGTTATCTGACTGTCCATAGTTAACTCAGAAATGTTTCCTTTTTTTTACTGGAGAAACTAAAAAATTAAAGAATATATATTTATCTGTGAAATCATATATATATAATAGGCGAAATGGTCTGGTGGACCCTTATACTTGTATCAGTTTGTATTTTGAACCCTTCTACTTACACCTTTGTCATCTGGACCCTTAAACTCAATAAAACACAATTTAACAAACCCCTCTGACCATTGACCAGGCTTATGTGGCATTAGGATGTCTGAGTTGGCAAAGTGTGTAACTACACGCCTATTAAGGCGAGTGAGGAGCATTTTTACTTAAAAAAAAGATTAAAAATTATAAAAAAATAATTTCCATTACACCTCCTTTTTAGCCATATTCATCTCCTGCCCAACCCTTTTTTTCTTTTTTTCCACAATCAATTTTCATTTATTTAGATTATTTTGGGAACCTTCTTGAGTCAACTAATTCACCGACATATGGAGAGAGCGGCGCTAGTGGTGCGATCGCCGGACACCATTGATACACAGTGGAGTGAGAAAGAGGCGCGGCCAAAATGGTGATGGTGTTCGGCTAGATTTGGTGTGGTGGCTTAGGTTGTTGGTTTTGTAAGGTTGGAGAAGGAAAGGAAAATGGTCATGACGTGTGGTGGAGATGAAGACAGGTAAAGGAAGGAATATGAGTGGTTTTGCCGACAATAATGGCGACGGCGGCGACAGTTTAATATGAACTTTTCTTCGTTGAAAATACCGAAATATTAAGAAATAGTAAAATCAGTGAAAACAAAAGGTCAATTTTTATATAGTAATAACTATTTGATGCAAATTTCCTGACAATTTAAATCACATAAGAAGCATTGATATATAAAGTGATTCTTTGTTTTGAGCATCAAAAAATAATTCGTAACAATTCTCTAACTCTTGAGAAGTTTAATAATTTTGAAAAAGATATTCAGAAGCATATATCTACATCACAAGAGAAACTTTTAACAAAAATAAATCATCATGTTAACTTCATATATTAGAACATTACATACTAATGTATATACTAAGCAAAAAAATAATTATTCTATCATCAGAATTATTTTCCTTAAGTACTCGAGGTTAAGAAATTTACAACAATTTACTTAATTAGAATAGTGGTACCTCATATTCTACTGAACTTCGAACTCACAAAACGACAATTAATAACAAGAATTTTTTTAAAATACAAGAAGAAGAAGAGCAGATGATGAAAAAAAAATTGTGGTTGAAAAATGAAAGGCAACCCCTCCATTTATATTCAACAAATGGTAGTATGAACAACTATTTTTTTATGTCTTATTTGAAAATTCATGACCATTTCGAGAGGTCACAATCCTTTGAAAAAGTTACAACTTATTGAAAAAGTCAAAATTCTTTGGAAAATTTACAACTCTTTGAAAAAGTCACAACTCATCGAAAAATCACAACTCTTTGAAAGCCACAACTTATCAGAAAAGTCACAACTCATCTGAAAAGTTACAACCTAAGTTAGGGATATTATAGTAATTTAACATTCAAGTTAGGAGTTCATGTTTTTAAGGTATATATATATATATATACCAGTTTTGTAATGTATTATATATATATATATACCAGTTTTGTAATGTATTTAAGTTATATTAATATGTTTGTATTTGTATTTAAGTTATGTTAAAAACTACCCTTAGTATATGGTTAGGCTTTTAACTTCTTGATAACAACGATGGATTAACCTGTAAATGCCTAGGATGTTATAAAGGCATTAAAAAGTTCGCAAAAATCACAGGACGTCTTGTTGGCCATCTCCGGGGTGGGGTTAACGACGAAGTTATTAAGAATACAGGTTAAAAAAAGAGATGAACGGGGTAGTAACCTAAAAAAAAAAAGGGAAAAACAGGATAATTATTTGAAATAAACACAAAAAGACATCAAGTGAGAGAGGGAGTACTGAGTAGGATTTACAAAAATCTGAATTTTTGCTATTCTGTTAAATTGTTAAATCTGTTAAATTTGATAAACACAAAAAAACATCAAGTGAGAGAGGGAGTACTGAGTAGGATTTACAAAAATCTGAATTTCTGCTATTCTGTTAAATTGTTATATCTGTTAAGTTTTTGGGAAGTAACATTTAATGAGAAATCTTTACGTAGTACTCAGATACATTTCGAAACAAAAAGAAAGTTGGAAAGCTTATACTTAGAATATAAGAGACTAAATAGTACTAAAGAAGACAACATAAGGTTAGATTATCTAATAGAAATAATGTCTAGACTAGAATATAAATTCATTACACAGTTAAAATCAAGACAGAGATAGTATATGAAAAAACATCATTTTGCTAACCAACTACGACTAAGATATTTGTATTTATAAAGAGAAACACAAATAAAATCAGAATGGGTAAAATTAAAACAGGCATTAAGCTTATACTTAAAAGTATTAGAAACAAGAGATTTAATATATAGATTCTGTAATCACGGAGGCTTATACTCATTAAATAGACCTACACTAGTCAACCCAAAATTGTTAAGTGCTCTAAAGTGGGAATTACATAGCATCGATAGTGATATCCAATCCGCAAATAATAGAATACAATCTCAGAGGAAAAGTATTAGTAAAATAGATATCCCGCTAGGCTAAAATAACAACTATAGATCCATTAAAACAATTAGAATACTTAGACTTAAGAATTTATCCTGAAAAGAAATATAGAATATTAAAAGAAAAATTCAGTAATAAGTTGCAACTTCAGTCAAGGAGAACACCTTTTACACTCAAAAGATAAGCAATATAATACTATAATAGATCTTATAATAAACTTTAGTGAAAAAACACAAGAAAAAGAAAGGAATATAGTAAGATTACTAGAAACAATAGAAATAAATCAAAATAAACATAAGAAGATATTAGAAAGGTTAGAACAAAACCTTGATTTCTTAAAATCACAAAAACTAGAACTAGATAGAAAAATCCAATACTTGAACAATAAGTTTAATATAGAACAAATCCCTACAAAGGTTAAAATAGGAAAGCTAATAAAGACCATAACAGAAAAGCCTAAAGAATTAGAGATAAAACCAACGGAATTAGTTGAAAAAATTACAAAACAAGTAGAAATAGTGACTAGCGAAGTTAGTGAATTAAAAACGACAATACAACAACTAGAGGATAAACTCCTTTCATGAATGACTTATGCCAAGAGCCATCATACGCTAAAGCCTTAAAATTTACAGTAAGCATCCAACTAGATTCACAAGGACTGTCTGATCACCAACCTGCAAGTAAATCAGATCAAGTAATTATTAAACAAAACAACACTATAATAGTACTACTGTTAGAATTAAATAAAAAACTAGAAAAAATAATTAAAGAAAAAGAGGTTATAAAAGAACAACCTAAGCACTCTGAAATAGAAGAATTAATAACTTTATTAAAAAACATTGAAATTACTCCACCTAAAGAAAGACCTACAATAGTTAGAAAATTTCAAAAATGGACTTTCTTTCAGGTAGAAGAACAACAGTCGAAGAAAGACCACAAATAAGTTTTTCTGATAATCGAACAGGAAATAGCCTTATATCAAGAATATTAACACGAAATAAGCAAGAAGATAAACAAATCCAGGAGTTAAACCAAGTAATAGATATAGATAAAGACCTAAGAATATTCCAACAGAATCAGTTGAACTTACTTAAGCCAAAGATATTATATGATACAGGATATTTTGCAAGAAATAATCAGCTATAGAGACATTATAGAGAAGAACAAATTTCAGCTATAGGAAAAGAAATAGCTACTATAAATCTAGTAAACCAAGAATCCCTATGAGGGATAATACATAACAAATTGACATTAATGCATATAGGCTTAATAGTAGTAGGATTAAAAGGATTAACTAGAAAGAATCAGCTTATTTTTATAGTTCCTATCGTTTCAATATTTTCTAACATGTCTATCTTTATTTAGATATGGCTTCCTGGCTTAAGACCTTCTTAAATAGTATCTTTTATTATTATTATATTGCTGATTATAGTAGGGTCGACGCTTCTTGTATCGTTTCTTTGATTTACTTTGTTCTTTATCATAACTTTGGGTTGTATATATAACATTTTTATAGAAACCCATTTCAATCTGCTTTAGTTGTTTTTGTATTTGTATATTTGTACATTTCTCTGTTAATATTTCCATTATATGTTGTACTTTGTGTCCTATAGACCATTTACCATTTGGGTTTTGTATTACTCCGTCCCTTTTATACCATCTTTCTTCTATTTCTCTACCTAAAGCTCCTGAAAATTTATTAAATAACTTCTTCCATAATTCTTCATCAAAAGAATTTCCACTAATTGTGCAATAATAATAATAATCTTTTAGAAAGTTCTTTATGTGAAACCAACTTGTAATGCTTAACTGTTCCAGTTTTATTAAAGCATTTCTTTGTAATACTACTAAATCACTATTTGGGTCTTCCCCTGTAATTAGACTATGTATTTTATTTATAAAATTATATGGGTTTGCTCCCATATTTACCAACGCTTGGAATTCTTGTGGGAAGTTAGATTTATATGCTTCCAATAAGGCTTTTGCAGGTTCTCCTAGAAAGGTTTCCATGTATTTATACATTGTTTCTGCGTTTGCATCTTGGTATGTTTTTATATAGTCTGCTACTACTATTCCTTTCCATAAGTCTATTACTGCATTCCACATTTGAGGATCATGTGCCGCTATGTTTAATATTTTTCCTTTACTTCCCCCTTCTTGTAACCTAATAGGTTCTTCTATAAACATCCTTCTACCTATTGATCTTACATTTTCAGTTACGGTGTCTGGATTTACCCTAAATACTCTTCTTCTTGGTACATTTCCTGTACTTGTGTCTATTGTATGTGGTTGGGCATTTCGTTGGAATGGACTAGCACTTGAACTGGTGGATTCCATTAGTTCTTTTTGACTTATTATAGAATTTCTTTCAATTTCATCTTCGCTTTCATATATATTTTCTATTATCTTTTCAAGGCTTTCTAATTTTTCTTGGTTATTGTATTCTTTTCTATATCCTAGATTATCTATTTTGAGTTTGCATGTTTTAAAATGTTTGTCTACCTCAAATATACCCATATTTCCTGTCTTACATTCTTTACATTTAAAGGTTATATCATTATTATTATTATTATATCTTCTTTCAGCTTATTGCAAGGCTTCATCTACTTCATATCCTTCTTGTATTATTTCTATATTCATAAACTCTTTTTCTTCGTCTAATTCTAATTCTTCTTCTAAATTAGTTTTATTAGAGTAATTATAATTGGTGAATCTTATAGACGTTTCTCCTTTTGTATTAGTGTACATTAGATGAGATTCTGGTGTGAGTACTTTCTTTTTATTAAATTGTTCTATGTTCCATTCTAAGCCTGCATATTCTTCCGAATTTATTTTTATTGATTTTATTAACTTTATGCCTTTGTTTCCCATTACCTCTATTATATCTTCTACTTTTAGTCTAAACCTTGTATTACTTCTAGATGCAACTTTTCCAATGAAAGCTATACATAAATGTAGATTTTGTATTAGGATTAAAATTTATGATACAAAATAATGGAGGAACATTAATTACAAGAGATGGGGTAATATTCTTTAAACATCTGGCATATACACCAATACAATATGTAATTTGAAACAAAAGGAAGACAAGCTAAGATATCATAATGAGATAGTGCGAGGTAAAACAATAATGATAATTATTTACAAAAGACTTAATGATAACACTAGAACAGATGCATATAAATTACCAGATAAAAATGAATTAATCAATCGAATCAAAGGAAAAAGGGTATTTAGTAAATTCGATTGTAAATCAGGATATTGGCTGGTAAAAATGCATGACGAAAGCATAGAATGGACAACATTCACTTGCCCTAAAGGACATTTTGCATGGTTAGCTATGCCATTTGGACTAAAAACTCCCTTGCCAATATTTCAAAGAAAAATGGATAATATATTTGGAGACTACAAACGATTTGTCTTAGTATATGTCGATGATATCTTAGTATTTAGTAAAGACATTAAAGATCATTTAGGACATCTACAGACAGTGTTTCGATTATTTGTGAAAAATGGAATAATAGTAAGTAAAAAGAAAATGGAATTATGTAAGAACCATATAAATTTTTTAGGAGTAACATTAGGAGAAGGAAAAATTAAATTACAACCACATATAGCGATAAAAGTATTAGATATGCCTGATAAATTAGACAATACAAAAGATTTACAAAAAAAATTCTAGGATTGGTAAATTATACTAGAAACGTTATTAAAGACTTAGGAAGATTAGTAGGACCATTATACTCAAAAACAGGTAGCAAAGGGCAAAAGCATTTCAACATAGAAGACATAAAATTAGTAAAACTAATCAAAGGAAAAGTTAAAGATATTCCAGAATTAAGCATACTACTAGAAACAGATTATTTAATAATCGAAACAAATGGCAGTTTTCAAGGATGGGGAGCTGTATTAAAAGCTAGACCAAATAAATACAGTGATAAGACAGAAGAAAAGATTTGTGCTTATCAAAGTGGAAAATATAAAGAGAAAGGAAATATGAGCAGTATAGATGCAGAAGTTTTAGCAATAATATATGGTCTCAATAGTTTTAAGTTATACATTTTAAATAAAAATGAAATATTAGTACGTACTGACTGCGAAGCCATAGTTAAATTTCATCAAAAGATAAACCAAAAGGCTAGTAGCAAGAGACGATGGATAAACTTTATGGATACTATATCTATTTATCCAAATGTTATCTTTGAATATATAAAAGGAAAAGATAACAGTCTAGCAGATCAGTTAAGTAGACTAAATATATAAATAACTTAACTATATATTTGTTTTCAGCATAAGACCAACTGGTTCAATAGACAAAGGCAAAAGAGTAGCCTCAACATCAGACACATACGCTCAGACTCTATTAGGTAATATGAAGTTTAGACCTCAGACAACATCAATAGAAATGATGGACCGTATGTACTTCGGTAAGCATAATTTAATATGTTATCCAAATTCAAATTTATCTTTTAGAGAACTGCCAGAGTGTGTGTTAGATAAACCTCAGAAATGTTTAGCAGACAATTTATGGATGACATATAATAAGAAAGATAATAAATATTTTATAGCCTCATTAAATGCATTATGTCAATACTTTACTGACAAAAGTAGAGAGAACAAATTTAAATATTATGTGGTAATAAATGGTAAGACTAATGGTATTTTTCAAATTTGGATAGAATTACTAGACTCTATAAACGAAGTTAAAACTTCTCTTTTTAAAGATTTTAATGATTTCACTGAAGCATTAGATTATGAAAGAGGGATACTTGGTCCAAATTACTATATCTTTCCAGCCCTCAGACAAAATCCACAAAAGATTCCACAATACAATATCCAAAAAGACACAGACAAAATAATCTTCTGCGACCATTGTTCTTCAATGAAAGTCATATAGTAATGTAAGTTTGCTAATTAATTAATGATTAACTAGTATATGTGCCCGCGTGTTGCGCAATTAATTGATAAATGTAAGCATAAATATTAATTTATTGACAATTTAAAATTTTAACTATTAATAGATAATATTGAAATTTATTTGAGAATGTTAACATTAGTTATCTTGATGTGTTATAATAGAATATTTATGTAAATAAATCAATATATAAGCTTAGTTCTTTATCTAAATTTGACAATAATAATATTTTATCATTATTTAATTTATTTAAAATGATAGATAGTATCACTCTATCCATATTATCCTCTTGTTAATTAAAACAATAAAGATATAAGAAAATTTAATAGTTAGATTTAAATAAAATATAACTAAGAAAAGTCCTATCAAAATACTAAGCATACAAAAAAACGTTTTAATCACTTTTCAGTGCTTATTATTTAATACTTTCATAAATTAATATTCTAAAATTAATTTAGTTTTAGTTGATTTATATTTCGTTTTTTTTTTTTTTTTGGAGAAGTGTTTATTTTTCAAACCAAATGTAAAAGTTAATATTCTACATTTTCAGTGCTTATTATTTATATAGTCAAATTTGGCTAACATATTTTTAAATTGTATATTGCAATAATGAATTAAGATTTGAGAGCATTTTTTTTAAAGAAGAGTATAATGTAGTTAACTATTTTCAAATTTTGAATTTTAAAAAATGGTAAAAAAAGTTAAAGTAATAATAAAAATTAGATTTGCAGTACTTTTTCAAAAAAATTGCAGTGTTTGTAATTTTATTTTTATAATATAAATTAATTTTAATAATATTTTGATTTTGAATGAGAAAGTAGTACGTAGTGGAGTCATATTAATATAAAGTTTTTGTTGATATTTTTTGTGTGTGTATTTTTCATGTGATTCTTAATCATTTTAAAATGATTAAATAGATAGGAGATTAGATCTGACTAATTTTTAAAAATATTTCCTTTTCTTGATTACATTTTTCACTACTTATTATCATTACTATTAGTCAAATTTGGCTAATATATTTTTAAATTGTATATTCAATAAACAATTAAGATTTAGAATATATTATATCAGAACATTTTAACAAAATATTTTAGCAATTTTGAGAAAAAGTCAAATTTTAATTTGTGTGATATTTTAAAAAAAAAAAAAAGTCTGACGTGTAGGTAGTTATCTTTTTATATGTTTGTTAGTTTCAATTTTTTTTTAAATATAGAATTTACGCTCTGTACAAATTTGATGCAAAGTGCAATTCTAACCATATTGCTACTTAATGACCCGTTTTAAAGGGGATATAATTATAACATTGTTTTATTTATAAGTTAATTTTATAATTATAACATTGTTTTATTTATAAGTTAATTTTAAATGGAAGAATGTTGTCCATGAAGATGAGAAACTAATATGAAATTAGACGCGTTCATACATATATATATATATATATATAAGATTTTTTCCTAAAAGAATCAATTAAAGTTACAATAAAAGTATAATGAAAATATTTACCTAAGGTATGTCGACATCTCCATTTCTGAATCTTCTCAAGTTTTTCACCATCTTCCTCACTATTCATATTTGTTTTATTCTTACAAAACAAAATAGTTATTGCAATCGTCAAAAATATTAATACAAAAACAACATAAGTTAGGAACTTCAACCTAAATTTAAATACCAAAAGAACTAATAAATCATATAAAGGGGATCATTTCAATATTTGTTTTAAAGATGAATAGAAAATGGCTAGATTATTTTTAAAAAAAAATAGCATATGCACAATACAATTATCATAGTAGTAATTTATGTACTTAAATTATTAAAAGATGATGTACATGATTTAGTGACCTGAAATTCTTCAGAAGTTTTCTATTTCTCTATCATCAGTTTCTTTTTCTTCCTCCTTGCATTGAAGAGGTGATCCCTTCAATCGTAAAAAATAATTGTAGAAGAAACAATTCAAATAGTAATTCTACTTTTATAATCTTAGTGAGTGCAATCATATTTTTGTTTAAATCCTATTTTTGTTTGAAATTTTAAATTTTAAATTAATTAATTAGGCAGTTGATCATGGCTGATTTTGGCATTTTTTTAAGGACGTAAGTTTTATCTTTTTTTTTTTAATTGACAATTTGTTTTCTTTCTATTTTAAATAATGCATATTATCTTGAAATTTTTTATTAATAAGTATATACTTTACATTTAGGTTTTCTTTTAAGTTTATTGTATTTTTTATTTTTCATTTGAATTCATTTACTCTAAATATTTTGATTTTGAATGAGAAAGTAGTATGTAGTGGAGTCATATTAATGTGTAGTTTTTATTTTTATTTTCATTGTCTTCTTTATTATTTTTTAAACTAATTAAATAGATGTCAATCAAGATTTTAATTATGATAAAAATAATAGACCAAAATAACATAAACTTTAGTTGCATGTGCAATCAATTATCTTTTAAAAATTAAAAATTAAAAAGAGTTATATTAACTATGGTAACAATCTTTAAAAAGATCATATCAAATAAAATACGTATTTTTTAAAAAAATTTAACTGATTTGTAATTTAATTTTTTAATATTAATTTTTTTTAAAAGTCTATAAATATCTCTTTTTTTTTAAATATTGAATCTACAGTATATTTAAAAAAATCAATTTTTTTTACTAATTAAATCTGTTTTTAAAATGCTGACATTTGTCATTATTTGGATAAGTTAATGACATGTGTCTATTTTTATTTAAAGTTTGTATTTAAATATTTTAAATAGTTTATATAATATTTAATTGTTTATTATTTAAAATTCTGAAAATTGGTGGCGCTGACATGTGACATTTTTCTTCTCCTATTATATATAGATAAATACAATAGCTATAAGCCAAGACAAAACTAAGAAACAAGTTTTAACTTATAGTATAAAAAATTTGATCCGCTTGACTGTAACAACTTGATTCCGTTGTTAAGGAAAAACCAATGGAGAAATAATTGGGGTCAGAAAACTTTTTGGTAGTAACTTAGAATTTCCTAACCTAGTCCAGATTTAGACGAAATCAGAGTTAGTAAGGTCTAGGGAAATATGGTAACGAATGACAGATCTAATTATGAATTTGATTACATGAGTAAATAGCTAAAATGTTAAGGAACCCATACGACTTTACAGAATTGAATTCGGGCGAGTAGAACTCCTGAAACTGATCTTAGCGTGAAAGGGTATTTTCTGAGCGTCAAGGGTTGAAGGTGTGTTGTGAAATGGGGGCTTAGAATTCAAATTCCAGCATTATGTCTCCATGCAGACCACTGTAGTGGGATGGGTCCCGTCATAGCGGGACAATCATAACTTAAATAGTGTAAAAAATCGCAAAAATTTTATTTTCTGCACTTTTCGACTTTGAGAGCTAGGAGACAACCCCAGACGAGTTCTTGATCATTTTTCACCATTCTTGTGGCTAAGGGTAAGGTTTTAACACCCCAAATCTATTTTTTGATCCGTAATTCGTAATTATCGATGGAGGAGGGTTTTGATCTGAAACTAATGGTGGGAAAAGCCCTAAATTGGGTATAGGATCTTGGGGTTAGGTCTAGGGTTATTAGGTTTGTTATAATCCGGATAATTAGACCTTTGATTTTTGATCCTTGTGTCTATTCATTGTTTGTAGACCTAGAACAAGCGGAAAGAATCCTAAAAGGGAAGATTCAAGTGCCTTAAGGGATTCAAACTTGGATTCAAGGTAGGTGATGGTTGTGATTTCATGTTGGTGTGATATATGTTTGTAATTGCTCATTATAATCCATGTATGTATTCGATTGTTGCATTATTTATCACCTAATCGTAAATGAGGATAATTGAATAATTGTATGCCATGAATCACCTTTCTTTGTATGATTGTGAGAGTATACATTGTGATTTTGATTGTGATTGTGGTTTGTTGAATGGAATGGGTGTTACGTTCCGACAAACTAACTTGGATTGGTTGCCACGTTCCAACATAAACATGAGATCGGTTGCCACGTTCTGGCATAAACATTGGATCGATTGCCACGTTTCGGCATAAACATGGGATCAATTTCCACATTCCGGCATAAATATTGGATCGGTTGCCACATTTTGGCATAAACATTGGATCGAGTACCACGTACGGGTATGCTAACAATTTGGGTGTGGGTTCCATGAGATGACCATTGAATTGGGTTCCGTGATAGGACCATTGAATTGTGTTGTGTATCTACTTGTGATATTTATGTTCATATCTAAACATGACTAATATTGTATATGTTCAGTATATGCATGTTTTATAATGTTGTGGTTACTTTCATGTGTTTCACTTATTGGGATAGTCGCGTGATCCTACCAGTACACAGTGGTTATGTACTGATACTATACTTACTCTTTCTTTGTTGAGTACAAGACATCTTCAAGCGGCTATTGATAGACCTCAGCTAGGTGGCTATTGAGCGTGACCGGATTCTAGGGTGAGCCAGTTCTTTTAGGCTGCCATGGATCTTTCTTGTTTAAGTCTACTATTTTCGGACTCAAACTATTTGTTTAAGGTGTTTGTTTAGCTTTGGGATTATACCCCTTGTTCTTAGACTTGTCATTAGTAGAGTTTTGGTACAATGACTTTCAGGTTCTAGGGGTTGTTCTTCCGCATTAGTTTGGCTAGTTTGTTTAAACCTTTGGAGTTTATGGGAACTCTATATAATTTCTGTATTTAAACCTGCTTCGGTATCTTTAAATGCTTTAGTTTTTGTTAATTTTGTTAGTTGGGTTGTAGTAATGGTTCTCCCACCGAAAGGTTATTTTGGGTGCCAATCACGACGGTCTGGGTCATGACAAGTTCGTATGAGAGCCATAGGTTCGTTGATCTCATTGTACCAAAACAAGCCTAATAGAGTCTTGCAGAACGGTATGAAGACGTCTGTACTTTTCTTCGAGAGGCTATAGGATTTTAGGAAAATTCACTTTTTTCTACTCCTTCGTGCTATGACTTAAATCTAATTGGTATATGGGTGATACAAATTGATATCTTTCCTCCTTTACTCTGTGGTCCGAACTAGAGCAACGACAGCGGTTACACCATCACTAGCAGGAGAGGATGTATAGAATACCGACAGTTGAATAGGGTCACCATTCAGAACAAGTATCCACTGCCTTGGATAAATAATCTTTTGACCAGTTGCATGGTGCATCAGTTTACATTTTAGATCTTGTATTGGGAGACCGATAATGGTAATCTATGGAACAAACTAATTTAGAAATCGGGTTTGTCTGTGAGTTGTAACTTGAAAACCTTGAATGCGTGTTCCTTGTTGCCTGAATTAACTGTGAATGTGGAAGTTGTATTTTCTTGGATGTGATGATATGATCATGTGCACAATATGTGTGGGTCTTAATTTTAATATGTGCAATATGTTGGCTGAAATGATTGAAACTATGCAAGTTGTAACTACTGAGTATCTTGAAACTTGTTGTGAAAAAAAGGTCACGACTAAGTTCGATGCAGGGTCCAGATAATGTACAAGCTAATTCATAAGAAAGATCTGGACGTGTCTTGCGCTTGAGTAATAACCGTATGAGTGTCTGGGTGTATTCTGCGAATATGTGGGTTATGGTGTTGAATTAATGAGAACGAGTTGGATTGTGTATTGTTGGATTGACTCGGGGTAGGCAATAATTATCCTAGTTCAGAGGATTGTCCTAAATTGCTCAGTAAAGCTGAAAACCGTTGGGAGATTTAGAAAAGAGAAAAATCCCAGAAAAATTTATTGTCTGGGTATTGTTTCTGTTTGAGCCACTGGGGTGGAATATTTCCGTCAGCGTGAGGCCGCCAGAGCAGGAATTCCTTGCCTAAGTGGGACAGGGTGAGACAGGACCTCAGCCTTGTCTTCTCTATTTTTCCCAGGTCACTTTATAGGCCCAATCGAATCCGAACTAACCCCTGCAAGTCAAGCAGTGCATCCAGACAAAGAGGTTGCCCATCAAGATGATAGGGCTCAATTTATGCCTTTTTTGGGCAAGGCCGAGGCTGGTGGCCTGATGCAGTGATCACAAGTACTGTTATTATTTGTGATCAGATGGCTAAGGTGTTATTAATCTAGATTTTACTTATTCTTATCTGTTCGTGCGATTTGCCTCATAATTTGATATGATTTGTTATATACTTGATGCTCCCATCCATGTTTATACCCTATTTGAAAAGTCAGTCATAGTAACTGATGTATATCGTGTTGTCCTGTTGTGTTTATGGATTTTTAGAGTTGGGTTATTTTGGTTATGCTGAATATAACTGCCTTGATATAATCTTAGGCATGACTTGATTGTCCCCCCATTATGTTGTGCTTAATGGTAATGCTAAGGCGGTAACTCTAGAGATCCCGAGTAAGGAAAGGTTAGAGTGGGAAAAGGGTACAAGCCTAAGTCAGCTAAGGTCATATCTTTCGTGCGGAGTAGGAAACTGGTGGGGCAGGATTATTTGGTGTAATTGGCTTATATTCGAGATGTTGAGTTCGAATCCCCCTCTATTGAGTCTATTCATGTGGTGTCAGAATTGAGAGAGCTTAAAGCTCAAATACAGGAGCTTCTGGATTAAGGTTTCATCGCTCCTAGTGCTTCCTTGTGGGGGTGCTCCCCTCTTGTTTGTTAAAAGGAACACTACTAAAAAACTGCCAAAAATAAAAGGAAAAAAGCGACGCAATCCGTCGCCTTTTTGGCCAAAAGTGACGTAGTCAATCTCATCGCTTTTTGGCTCCACACTTTTCCAAAAGCGACAGACTGCGTCGTTTTTTTTTTTTTAAGAATGCGACGCCGTCCCTCGCTATTTTATTTTTAATTTTAAAAAAATAAATGAAAAAAGCGACAAAGTCCGTCGCTTTAATTAATTTTTTATTTTTTTAGAATCTTGAAAAGCGACGGACAATGAGACGCCGTCCGTTGCTTTTTTGGAAATAAAAATTTGAAAAATCCAGAAAAGCGACGAACTAAAGGACCCTGTCCGTCGCTTTTCTGGGTTTAAAAAAAATAAAATCCAGAAAAGCGACGAACAAAACCACCCTGTCCGTCGCTTTTTCTGCATTTTTCAGTTTCTGCTGCTCACCTGCAAAAGCAATTCAATTCAATTCAATTCAATTCAGCCCCAATCAAACACAAAACATTATAAATAAGCTACACAAAATATAAAACAACAAACTTAAATTAACATTCAAAAATATCTACATCACAATTTAAAGACTTATAAAGTCTTTCAAAATTCGTTTCAAAATTACAAATAGTTCAAAAAAATTATATTTTATCAAGATTTCTAAAGTTCAACCTAATAATTAGTTCATAAATTCTATAAATCAAGATTTCAAAAGTTCACAACCTAAAGTGTAAAATTCTACAATAATTCAAGATTTCTAAAGTTTACAACTTAAAGTTCTAAAATCTCACAATAATTCAAGTTTTTTAAAGTTCAGAACCTAAAGTTTTAAAATCCTAAAATAATTCAAGATTTCTAAAGTTCACAACCTAAAATTCTAAAATCCCACAATAATTCAAATTTTCTAAAGTTCACAATTTAAAGTTTTAAAACCCTACAAAAAATTAAGTTTTCTAAGATTCATAACTTCAAGTTCTAAAATTCTACAATAATTCAAGATTTCTAACGTTTCACAACCTAAAGTTCTTAAGTCCTATAAAAATTCAAGTTCTCTAAAGTTCACAACTTAAAGTTCTAAAATCCTATAATAATTCAAAATTTCTAACATTCACAATCTTATAAAGTTCTAAAATCTTACAAAAATTCAAGCTCTCTAAAATTCACAACTTTAAGTTCTAAAATCCTACAATAACTAAATTTCACAACCTAAAGTTCTAAAATCCTACAATAATTAAAGATTTCTAAACTTCACAACCTAAATTTCTAAAACCCTACAAAAATTCAAGTTCTCTAAAGTTCACAACCTAAAGTTCTAAAATCCTACAAAAATTCAAGTTCTCTAAAGTTCACAATTTAAAGTTCTAAAATCCTACAAAAATTCAAGTTCTCTAAAATTCATAACTTGAATTTCTAAAATTCTACAATAATTCAAGATTTCTAACGTTCACAACCAAAAATTCTAAAATCCTACAAATATTCGAGTTCTCTAAAGTTCACAACTTAAAGTTCAAAAATCCTACAATAATTCAAAATTTCTAGCGTTCACAATCTTATAAAGTTCTAAAATCCCACAATAATTCAAGATTTCTAAAGTTCACAACCTAAAGTTCTAAATTCCTAAAATAATTCAATATTTCTAAGGTTCACAACCTAAAATTCTAAAATCCCAAAATAATTCAAGTTCTCTAAAGTTCACAACTTAAAGTTTTAAAATCCTACAAAAATTTAAGTTTTCTAAAATTCATAACTTCAAGTTCTAAAATTCTACAATAATTCAAGATTTCTAACGTTTGACAACCTAAAGTTCTAAAATCCTACAAAAATTCAAGTACTCTAAAGTTCACAACTTAAAGTTCTAAAATTCTACAAATTTCTAACGTTCACAATCTTATAAAGTTCTAAAATCCTACAAAAATTCAAGCTCTCTAAAGTTCACAACTTTAAGATCTAAAATCCTACAATAATTCAAGATATCTATCCTACAATTATTCAAGTTCTCTAAATTTCACAACTTAAAGTTCTAACATTCTACAATAATTCAAAATTTCTATCGTTCATAATATTAAAAAGTTCTAAAATCCCACAATAATTCAAGATTTCTAAAGTTCACAACCTAAAGTTCTAAAATCCTAAAATAATTCAAGATTTCTAAAGTTCACAACCTAAAATTCTAAAATTCCACAATAATTCAGGTTCTCTAAAGTTCACAACTTAAAGTTTTAAAATCCTACAAAAATTTAAGTTTTCTAAAATTCATAACTTCAAGTTCTAAAATTCTACAATAATTCAAGATTAATAACGTTTCACAACCTAAAGTTCTAAAATCCTACAAAAATTCGAGTTCTCTAAATTTCACAACGTAAAGTTCTAAGATCCTACAATAATTCAAAATTTCTAACGTTCACAATTTTATAAATTTCTAAAATCCTACAAAAATTCAAGTTCTCTAAAGTTCACAACTTTAAGTTCTAAAATCCTACAATAATTCAAGATTTCTAAAGTTCACAACCTAAAGTTCTAAAATCCTACAATAATTCAAGATTTCTAAACTTGACAACCTAAAGTTCTAAAACCCTACAAAAATTTAAGTTCTCTAAAGTTCACAATTTAAAGTTTAAAATCCTACAAAAATTAAAGTTTTCTAAAATTCATAACTTAAAGTTCTAAAATTTTACAATAATTCAAGATTTCTAACGTTTACAACCTAAAGTTCTAAAATCTTACAAATATTCAAGTTCTCTAAAGTTCACAACTTAAAGTTCTAAAATCTTACAATAATTCAAAATTTCTATCGTTCACATTCTTATGAAGTTCTAAAATCCCACAATAATTCAAGATTTCTAAAGTTCACAACCTAAAGTTCTAAAATCCTAGAATAATTCAAGATTTCTAAAGTTCACAACCTAAAATTCTAAAATCCCACAATAATTCAAGTTCTCTAAAGTTCACAACTTAAAGTTTTAAAATCCTTCAAAAAATTAAGTTTTCTAAAATTCATAACTTCAAGTTCTAAAATTCTATAATAATTCAAGATTTCTAACGTTTGACAACCTAAAGTTCTAAAATTCTACAAAAATTCAAGTTCTCTAAAGTTCACAACTTAAAGTTCCAAAATCCTACAAATTTCTAACGTTCACAATCTTATAAAGTTCTAAAATCCTACAAAAATTCAAGCTCTCTAAAGTTCACAACTTTAAATTCTAAAATCCTGCAATAATTCAAGATTTCTAAAGTTCACAACTTAAAGTTCTAAAATCCTACTATAATTCAAGATTTCTAAACTTCACAGCCTAAAGTTCTAAAACCCTACAAAAATTCAAGTTCTCTAAAGTTCATAACCTAAAGTTCTAAACTCCTACAAAAATTCTAGTTCTCTAAAGTTCACAATTTAAAGTTCTAAAATCCTACAAAAATTCAAGTTTTCTAAAATTCATAACTTAAAGTTCTAAAATTCTACAATAATTCAAGATTTCTAACGTTTCACAACCTAAAGTTCTAAAATCCTACAAATATTTAAGTTCTCTAAAGTTTACAACTTAAAGTTCTAAAATCCTACAATATTTCAAAATTTCTAGCGTTCACAATCTTATAAAGTTCTAAAATTCCACAATAATTCAAGATTTCTAAAGTTCATAACCTAACGTTCTAAAATCCTAAAATAATTCGAGATTTCTAAAGTTCATAACCTAAAATTCTTAAATCCCACAAGAATTCAAGTTCTCTAAAGTTCACAACTTAAAGTTCTAAAATCCTACAAAAAATCAAGTTTTCTAAAATTCATAACTTAAAGTTCTAAAATTCTACAATAATTCAAGATTTCTAACGTTTGACAACCTAAAGTTCTAAAATCCTACAAAAATTCAAGTTCTCTAAAGTTCACAACTTAAAGTTCTAAAATTCTAGAATAATTCAAGATTTCTACTGTTTCACAACCTAAAGTTCTAAAATCCTACAAAAATCAAGTTCTCTAAGGTTCACAACTTAAAAGTTCTAAAATCCTAGAATAATTCAAGATTCCTAACATTCACAGCCTTATGAAGTTCTAAAATCCTACAAAAATTCAATTTCTCTAAAGTTCACACCTTTAAGTTCTAAAATCCTACAATAATTCAAGAATGCTAAAGTTCACAACCTGAAGTTCTGAAATCCTACAATAATTCAAGATTTTTAAAGTTCACAACCTAAAGTTTAAAATCCTACAATAAATCAAGACTTCTAAAGTTCAAAAATTAAAGTTCTAAAATTCCACAATAATTCAAGATTTCTAAAGTTCACAACCTAAAGTTCTAAAATTCTACAATAATTAAAGATTTCTAAAGTTCACAACTAATTAAAGTTCTAAAATCCTACAAAAATTCAAGTTCATATCTAATTTCTAGAATTTTTATGTTCAAGAATTTCTAAGTTCAAGAATATAATTCAAGTAACCCAATTTTCAACAACAATATAATACATCTAAGCACAAATACAATGGCAAATTGAAAAATTCAACTAATCTCTAACTTCTAACTTCTACCTTTTAATTATTTGTTAGTTCTAACTTCTAATACTTAATTTACAATCATATTTAAAAATTCCCAATTTTTCTAACTTCAACTTTCAAACTTACTAAATTCAAGAACTTCTAAGTTGGAAAATTCAACTAATCTAATTTCAACTTTCATATACTATTTAATATTTTTCTAACTTCAAAGTAATCTAACTTTCATATACAATTGAATATTTTTCTAACTTCAACCATCAAACATACTAAATTCAAGAATTTCAAAGTTGGAAAATGCAACTAATCTAACCTATAACTTCTAATTATTTGTTAGTTCTATCTTCTAATACTCAATTCACAATCATATTAAAAAAACCCAATTTAGAAGAAACCCTAAAATAAAAAATCTCCAATTCTCTACCTAACTAACAATAATCAAATGTACAAATTAACAATTGAATAACACAATTCATCAAACTAAAACAATATACTAATTTATAACAAATCAAATATTACTAGAATTGAAAAAAGCTAAAATTAAACCCTAACCTTAACAAGCTAAGGAAAAGAAGCAGTGGGGATGACGGGTGGCAGCGCCGACAGGGCAAGGTAACAACGGGACTAATGCTCAAGGAGAGAATGGCGATGATGATGTGGGGTGGCGTGGAGCAGCGGCAGTGGCAGTGGCGCAACATTTAGGTTTTAGAGAGAAGGGATAGAAGAGAGAAGAGAGATGGGAAAATGGGGGAAAACCCACTTTTTGGTTCAACATAATTTTAAAAAATGACGGACAGCGTCTCTTTGTCCGTTGCTTGTTTAAAAATATTTGACCAAAATTTTGACTAAAAAGCGACGGACTAAGAGATGCTGTCCATCGCTTTTTAAAAATGTTTGACTAGATATTTTGACCAAAAAGCGACGGACTAAGAGATGTCATCCGTAGCTTTTTTAAAAAAAACTAATTAATAAAATAAAATAAATTAAAAACGATGGATAGTGTGATTATTGTTTAATTTATAAATAATTATTTTTATTAAAAGGCGACGGACATCATCTCTATATATATTAAATAAATAATTATTAATTATATTATAGTTAGCGCAAAAATCAGCGAAAAAGTGACGGACTAAGAGATGCCGCTCGTCACTTTTTGTAAAATAATTTTAAAAAATATTATTTTTATTAAAAAGCGACGGATAGTGTGGCAAATGGCATTGCTTTTTGGAGCGACGCAGTCTGTCGCTTTTCTGTCCGTCGGTTTTTGGCAGTTTTTTAGTAGTGGAAGGAGGATATTTTGAGGACCAGTGATTTTATCTTAAGACATAAAGGAGTGGATTGGTATTGGAATGAAAAGCTTATGGATAAATAAAGTTCCATTGAGTATACTTGGGTGAAGAAAATTTAAGTCTTTTGTAGGAAAATGAGTATAAAAAAATTGGGTTAGTCCTTTGAATTAGATGAGTATACTTGAGTTTGAGGTGTCATGTTGATGAAATGTTGGATTCGTAGTGATAGTCAGGCTGACTGAGCATAATGGCAATAATAGTTCGTGGTGGATTGTGACGGGATGCAAATATATAATGGGATTGTTGGTTAAGCAAAATTAGTACAGTAATTATGACTTGTGAGTATCTAAGGTTGTGGTTTTCTAATATTGGGTGAGTAACGTGGTTGTATGGAAAGTTTTGAGAGATGGTGGGATACCACCCGAATAGAATGTTAAAGAGCTAGAGTTATAATGAAGGAACATATAGTAGAATGTAGTACAACCTTTAGAGAGAGAGAGGCTAGAACAAGAATATTTTAATTGATTGCAAAGGCTAAATAGATATCTTTAGAGGGGTAGACAATTGGGTTCAGAGACGCGTGATCTCATTCGTTTTGTTATGGCTATGGTAATAGTGTTATAAGTCTGTCGGATTGGTTAAAAACTATTGAAAAGGACTTAAGAAAGGAGTGTACATATATTAGCTCGAGTGTGACGATAAGTGCTTTATTTTATTTTGAGTTTAGTAATGCGTGGGATTGAAATTTTAGCTAAAAAATATTGTAAGATCGATGGAAATGGGATAAATGATAAGCAAAGATCCAGGATTTCATAAAAATCTTCAAGGTATAAGCTAATATTGATAGATAAGGGGATTGTGTTATACAGTTGAGTTTACAATTTAGAGTTTTCATTGTAAGTCTACATTCGTAGCGATATATTTTGTCAAGGTATGAATTTTTAAGGTGGAAAATGATCAATTGTATCAGGTATTGAACCTTTGAAATGACTTACACTTGGGTTGAGTCATAAAGTTATTACTTTTGATTTTTAAAGTATCTAAGAAAGGTTTTCATTAAAAAGTGTTGGTTTAGAGTAAGGTAAATGGTCGGAGTGTTCTTGATGGTTGTTAGTATTGAGAGTGTGGATATCAGTGGAATGATGTGAAGAGTATGTGGAGTCAACTGAATGGAAGTGACTGGTATCGACTCTTCGTAGAAAAATCGTTGGTGTTGTTCAATAGTTATTTCGTAAAAGTCTTATGTGACCATCTATTTATTTTTGTATGCAGTTGTGAGTATGATTCACTAGCTATGCTCACGTATGTTTTCACTTTTGTGGGTGGATCCCTAGTGGTGGATCAGGTGTACTGATCTTGCGATGTTCTCTTGATTAAGTGAGAAGATTCGGAAGACTTGGTTATTTCAGATGACATATTTGGTGTTGTCTTGGAGTTGTTAAATTATTTAGTGGTTCTACATGTACCACCTTGCTTAGGAGAATTTATAAAAGAACTACCATGCGAATTTATGATTGTCCGACAATCTTAATATTCATCTTATCGTTGAGGTCATGTATCGATTATGTGTGGTTGAATGTGGGGATCATTGACTCCAATTCTACTGTTCTTAAGAGGTAATCTACAATTTCCAAATCTAGAATTTTGATAGTGTTATTTGAGGGTTGTATTCTTGGACATATCCCTCGATGAGTATCTGATTTCTAAAGACCAAAATTATTATAACCTAAACTCATGGGGAATTGGGTTGTGAGATGGAGATGTTGATAAGAACTGTGATTGTTTGAGTATTATGAATGTGTGTTGGTTGGTTTAGGTCCGCTTATAGTCTTGGAGATTATGGATTTGGAATTTTATCATGTTTAAGTAAGAAATGATTCGTCCTGATGTTTGTGCCAAAGTCCTTGATAACATGTTGCAGACATGTGTACGATCAATTTTGATGGTTATTGGGAATAGATTTGTTGTTAGTTAAGTGTACATACAACAATAATTATCACTCGAGTTTGTGATGACTTCATTGAAGCATTGTATGGGATAATGTGTAGGTATTCAATTGGTTGGTCTGAGGACCAAGGAAATAAAATCTGTAAAAGTTCAATGGAAGCATCGTCTGGTTGAGGAAGCTACTTGGGAAATCGAGAAGGATATGCGAGACAAGTATCCCCTGTTGTTCAACGATTCAAGTACTACTCAACCCTTATTTTTGCCAGTCTTCCCTAGTTGATCACTCGGGGACGAGTGATGGGTAAATTGTTACCTATTGTAATGACCTAATTTCGTCGTTAGGGAAAAGCCAATGGAGAAAGAATTGGGGTCAGAATTTTTTTTGGTAGTAACTTGGAATTTCCTAACCTAGTCCAGATTTGATGAAATTAGTGTCAGAAAGGTCAAGGGAAATCTGGTAATGAATGAGAGATCTAATTATAAATTTGATTACATGAGTAGATAACTAAGACGTTAATGAACCCGTACGACTTTACAGAATTGAATTCGGGCGAGTAGAACTCCTAAAACAGATTTTAGCGTGAAAAGGTATTTTCTGAGCGTCAAGGGTGGAAGGTGTGTTGTGAAATGGGGGCTTGGAATTTAAATTCAAGCATTCTGTCACCGTGCATGCCACCGCAGCATGATGGCTGCCGCTGTAGTGGGATGGGTCCCGCCGTAGCGGGATAGTCGCGACTTAAATAGGGTAAAACCCCCCAAAAATGTTATTTTCTACACTTTTGGACTTTGAGAGCTAGGAGATGACCCCAGATGAGTTCTTGACCTTTTTTCACCATTTTGAGGCTAAAGGTAAGGTTTTAACTCCCCAAATCCATTTTTCGATCCGTAGAACGTAATCTAATGGGTAATTATCGATAGGGGAGGGTGTTGATCTAAAACTAATGGTGGAAAAAACCCTAAATTGGGTATTAGGATCTTGGGTTTTGTCTAGGGTTATTGGGTTTGTTATAATCCGGATAATTAGATCTTTGATTGTTGATCCTTTCGTATATTCATTGTTTGTAGACCTAGAACAAGCGAAAAGAATTCAAAAAGGGAAGATTAAACTGCCTTAGGGGATTCAAGCTTGGATTCGAGGTAGGTAATGGTTGTGATTTCATGTTGGTGTGATATATGTTTGTAATTACTCATTATAATGCTTATATGTATGCGAATGTTGCCTTATTTATCACCTAATCGTAAATGAGGATAATTGACTAATTGTATGCCATAAATCACCTCTTGTTGTATGATTATGCGAATATACATTGTGATTGTGATTGTGGTTTGTTGAATGGATCGGATGTTACGTTCCTACACACTAACTTGGATCGGTTGTCACGTTCTGGTAGAAACATGGGATCGGTTGCCACGTTCTGACATAAACATTGGATTGGTTTCCATGTTTTGGCATAAACATGGGATCGATTGCCACATTTTGGCATAAACATTGGATCAGTTTCCACGTTCTGGCATAAACATTGGATCGGGTGCCACGTACCAGTACACTAATAGTTTGGGTGTGGGCTCATGAGAGGACCATTGAATTGGGATCCGTGAGAGAACCATTGAATTTTGTTGTGTATATATTTGTGATGATTACGTTCATATCTAAAGATGACTAATATTGTATATGTTCGGTATATGCCTATTTTATAATGTTGTGGTTACTTACATATGTTTCACTTATTGAGATAGCAGTGTGATGCTACCAGTACATTGTGGTTGTGTACTGATACTACACTTGCTCTTTCTTTGTTGAGTACATGACATCTTCAGGCGGCTATTGATAGACCTCAACTAGGTGGATATTGAGTGTGACCGAATTCAAGAGTGAGCCAGTTCTTTCAGGCTGCCATGGATCTTTCTTGTTTAAGTCCACTCTTTTCGGACTCAGACTATTTGTTTACGGTGTTTGTTTAGTTTCGGGGTTGTACTCCTTGTTCTTAGACTCGTCGTTAGTAGAGTTTTGTTACAATGACTTTCAGGTTCTAGGGGTTGTTCTTCTCCATTAGTTTGGCTAGTTTGTTTAAACATTTGGAGTTTATGGGAACTCTATATAATTTTTGCATTTAAACCTGTTTTTGTATCTTTAAATGCTTTAGTTTTTGTTAATTTGGTTAGTTGGGTTGTAGTAATGGTTCTCTCATTGAAGGGTTAGTGTGGGTGCTAAGCACGACGATCTGAGTCGTGAAACTGACTTCATTATCATCATTACTAATAAGAGGGAGTTTTCTTTGGACATCACGAGGGTAAGTTTGTAATTTTCCTTTCTCCCTTTCTTCTTTCTTTGCAGAACAATCACCCTGCCTTAACCTAAATTAGAGAAATATTTCCTTTGGGGCGGTCACACCAATACCTTTTCTGAATGATTTCTTGCATCAGCGTACTTCTCGTTGATCCTCTTTGCAACTTCGCTCTTCCACATTTCTCTTTTACTTTCCTTGGAAAACAATGCATTTTGTGCCTAAAATTGAAGATGAGGTTTCATTTGAATTCCTCAAAAACTAGGTCGTACGATCAAAAAGGTACTTTGCTGTTTCATTAATTTCCTATGTTTCCTATTTCACATGTTTTTCCTGTCGAATTTACCCAGAAAATCTTTAGTATGACTTGTTTGATGTTCTGCTTGCTAATTTGAATTGCTACTCTCCGTTTGATTTTCCTTTTATTTTCTTTGTTTGCTTGTCCGTTTTGGTATTCCTTAAATCCTTTTTCTCTTCACATGTTTGAACCATCTCAGTCTCGCTTCCACATCTTGTCTTTCATCGAAGTCACTCCTACTTTGTTCAAATAGCTTCATTTCTAATCCTATCTAGCATGATACTAAACTCTTAATAAACAATGAATTTAATGAATATCAAAATACAAAAATCTCAATAACTTAAAGGGATAAGTGTCAAAAACAAATCTAAACTATACCATTCTTTTCAGTTTCATACTTAAACTATTGAGAGTGTGAGTTTCATACCTAAACTATCACTTTTTAGTTTGAGAAACACACCTCTCTCTTTTATACCACTCTCATCATGGTGTATGTAATACACTCTATCCTTTATTTAAAAAAAATTTCACATCACACTCCACATTGACAAAACATTCAACCTTGAAAACAATTAAATAAATTAAAAATTAAAAAATTGTCATCCAAAAAAATTATATTTCTTTTATAAAATAAAATGAACAATATTATCTTTTATTAAAAAAATAATGAAAAATAAGATCATTAATTTAGTTAAATGAGTTTGATGAATTAAATAAGTTTATTCTTAAAAAAAGGCTTCAATGAAATGACATGCCAACTAGGAGAGAGTGAGACTTTTGAAATGTTAAGTATATTTGGAGGAAAATAATGATAGTTGAGTGATATTTTGGTATGAAATGAAACATAAATGATATTTCGAGGCAATTCTCTAGACTTGGTGACCATTTAGGGAGTTGACTCGTTTTTTTTTTTCAAATAAAAGAGAGAGTGCATTACACACACACCACTAATGTGTGTTTCTCAAACTAAAATGTGATAGTTTAGGTATAAAACTCACACTTTCAATAGTTTAGATATGAAACTAAAAAAAAGGATATAATTTAGATGTGTTTTTGAAACTTATCTCTAACTTAAATTTAAACTAAAAAAATTGAAGAGGAAAAAAATACTCAATTGCTAATGACATGTAATAATTTTAAAAAAAATTCAAAATCAAATTAGCGAAAAGTAATCAAAGCACGGTGAAAAATGTACAGAGAGTGGGAATGGGAGTGGGGGTGGGGTGGGAGGATGAGAAGATAATATTCTTGATGTAATTTCGATAATGTTATGCAACATTTGGATAATACACATATTGTAGTCCATAAATTTGAAATTGAAGTCATGAATAATAGAATAATGTTTTTTTTAAAAAAAAATTACAGTAAATAAAATAAATCTATGTATTGTATATTAATAAAAAAAAGGCTCTTGATTTTATTAAGCCAAGTGATAAATTAATAAAAATCAATATTAGTTATACAAAAACTTAAAATAGTGAACAACGTAACAAAAAATACATATAACATAAAACTTATTTGACTACGTGATTCGTTGTTTTTATTCATATAATATTTGATTATAAAGGAATAGGGGAAAAGGGGGGAATACATTTCATTGAGGAACAATATAATAGTTGAATGTTTCTTTAAATAATAGTATGATTTAACATGCTCAAACAAGCCATCATAATCTAAAATGATTAAAATAATATTTTAATATTATATACGCATCGCATCGGTACGTACGTATACTAGTTAACTTTAAAATAAAGCAGTCAAAGCCAAATAGGTTTTTTTTTTATAGAATCCAACTACATTATGTAACTTAATAAATTTAATCGATGAAATAATAAAAAAATGTTTTAAAATAATAATAATATAATATATTTGAAAAGATTAATAATCTTAAGATAATTACATTATAGTGTAACCAATAGATTTATTTTAAATAACAGGAGTTACATATCAAATAAAATTTTAAAAATTTTGAAATGAAGTTACTAGGATGATAATGATGATAAAGGTATTATACGTGTGTATATTATTGTCAAAACAATTACACACTACTCAAACTTTAAAGTTCCGTGATAGAATTCTATTTTTTGTTAGTGTAATGACATGTTCCTGTCGTTATGGATAAGCCAATGAGGGAGTAATTTGGCCTAGAAAACTTCTGAGTAGTAACTTTGAAATTTTCAACCTAGGCCAGACATTGATGAATCTGAGTCAGGTGTGGTCTAGGGTAACCTAGTAATGTATGGGGGATTTGATTATGAATTTAATGATTTGAGTGTATAGCCAAGACGATAAGGAGCATGTACGTCTTTATGGAATCGAATTTGGGCGGGTAGAACTCCCGTAATAGTTCTTAGCGTGAAAAAGTGGTTTTAGAACGTTAAGGTTTGAGGGTGTCTTGTGAAAATGAGACTTGGAAAACAAATTCCAAGTTTCTGTATCCGTGCAACCTACAATGGAGGGCCAGTCGTGAGTGAAAACTGGAAAAGTCCCAAAACGTTAATTTTCAGCAAACTTCTTTCTTGGAAAACAAATGGGCGACCTAGGGCTATTTCTTATGATTTTTCACAAATTATCATGCTAAATGTAAGTCAATTACTCCCCTAATTCGTAAATTGATTCTTAGAATCCTTGCTATTTATCCTTAAGGATTGTTTTGGCTTTAATTTAATGGTGGAAAAACCCCTAGTTGGGTGTTAGGATCACAGGATTGCCCAAGGTTTAGTATCTTGATTTAATCCGGGTAAAATAGGTCACTATAATTGATCCTTTGCATTAATTACTTGTTTAGGATCAAGAACAAGCTGAGAGACTCCGAAAAGGGAAAGTTTAAGTTCCCTTAAGTTTGCTCAGATTTGGTTTCGAGATAGGTGATGATTTGATTTCCCGTATGTGTTATATATGCCTGCTAACTGCTCCATTGTATTCATGCTTGTATGTAAATAGGGAAACATGAAATATATCTAATGAAATGACTAATAGTGATTTTGTAGCATGCAATGAACCTGCTACCTTATTGTACTATACAAGTGTGCAAACCATTCATTGTGATGCTGGTTATAATGATCCTCTAGGTCATTTTTGCCTTAATTCCTTCTTTTCTTCTTTTAGAGTGTTCCCATAGAGACTCTAAGTCATTTATAACTTGATGACACTGATTGTTCGGTCGCCTTGTCATTCGTTTGGGTTTTATGCCCGTTCCCCTGTTTTAGAGCTTTTGAAACTTGAATAGTTGACTTCAGTAAAAGATGTTAGGTAAACAACCTCAGAGTGGAATTCTGACAGTTCCATCAACTTCGGAATGGTCGTTTTAGGCTAATGGCATGGTCGTCTTGAATCCTGAGGCTTTCGGCGTGAGTTTGTGTCATTAGGCGTTTTAGATTTTAAGCTTTGGCCTAAGGTTTACCTTGGTCAATATTCTTGGTAAACATGATCACATTGAAATTCCATCAGCACGGTTAGCTCTGGAACATCGAGTTTGGTCTAGAAGGACTTTTCATTCGAGTCCTAAGGCTTCCGGTGTGAGTTTGAGCACTTAAGGAGATGTTGGAAAGCTTTAAGGCCTACAATTGACTTTGGTCATCATCCACATAATTATTTGTCATATGAGAATTCTATTAGCACCGTTGACTCTGGAATGTTGAATTTGGTCTAGTAGGAACTTTTGTTTGGGTCTTGAGATCTTCTTTTTGATTTTTTGGTGTTTAGGCAAAAAGTTGAGTTTTAAGCCTAATGGATCCCGAGGGGGTATTTATGTCATAACCATCTTTTTATTGAAATCCAGCAATTCCATTGAGTCTGGAATGCCGAATTAAATGTGGTAGCATATCTTATTTTTTTTTTATCGGGTCCCAAATGAATCCCGAGGGTCCGTCCGTAGAGTTTAAAAAAAAGAGAAAAAAATCTGATATCTGGTGCAGACTTTTAGCAACCAGAAAATGTCCCTTTTTAGTGACCAAAAGTCCTTTTAGCGACTAGATCTGGCATTATTTAAAGCCGAAAATCAACATTCAACCCTCATTTTCTTAATGCGATTTGTCTCTCATTTTAGCTCCGTTTTGGTGATTTAAAGGCTGGGTTGCTGATGTATCATGAGTTTACAGTATTTTTGATACGTTATCTTGAAGTTTGCATGTGTCTTAGGCATTTTTGTTATTAGATATGATGGTGTTTTGGTTTAATTTTGCAGGAAATCTGTTTGAAGAAGTTAAAGTTGAATGTAGTTGAACCAACAGTATTTTTGCAACAGACAAGCCCATCCATGAGTCGTCGTTTACTTAATGTGCCATAGGTGAGGCCGTAGGTGGAGTATTTAAGGAAGTCTGACCAAGGGTGGAACCAAAGAGGCTAACGATGCCCCACAGTCTAACTGACGAACCATGGATGATGGTCGTCATTTGATTAAAAGAAAAGGGGTTCCAGTACTTGAACAATGGAGGGGCATGAAAGACTGTGCATAGATCTACAGGCCGTAGGTGATGATCATCGTTTGAAGACCATAATATTTAGAGCAACTGCTGAACTACGGAGCTAACCACAAGCTGCTGATTTAATCACAGACCGCCGTTTAGCTGCCGTCGATCAAAACTGCTTAAACCAGATTTTACTAGGTTTTCTTTTCCTACTTGGTTTTGGACTTAGTTTCTATAAATATAAGTTGTATTTTTCGTTTTTGGTTTGTTAGACCTTTTGTGACGCTTGACTTTTAGCTTTGAGAATTATTTTGCAAACTCTTTAGCATTTAATTTTTAAAGTGTGTTTATGCAATTTGCTTTGGATATTCAATCTAAGATTTTGGATTTCATCTATTCCAATTGTATGTTATTGATTTCTTTTTCAAAATCAAATATGAATTGTGATAACTCAAGTATGAATAGCTAAATTCACAACTATGGTCGTGAGAACCATGAGTAATTAACAAAGTAAAACCAATAACTAAGTAAGTCTTGAATAGTGTTTATCCATGTATTGTTAATACTTTCGTTTAGAATGCTTTCTAACAGTGTGCAACGTTAGAACTCGTCTCATTCCTACTTGCTGGACTAAGGAGGTAATGAATGAGAAAGGAATTAAACAATAGAGATTTAGACGTGATAATCCGCTATCTAATAGCCTGACCCACTTACTCATGTAAAGGCTAATCTGGGATTAAGGGTAAGGGTTAGTAAAGCATACACCCGTAAACGGACCAAGTTGCGTGGTGAAATTTCCTATTTGGAGGACCAATCATTTAGGAGATACATAACTTACTAACCTTGCATGTTAACACTAGGATAAAGTTACTATTATTGGAATTACTGTGTTAAGAACTTGTGGGGAAAAGATGTACCCTAGTTTTCATCTCATATTGATAATCCAAACTACGAATTATGATTACTTGTTACTTGTTACTTCAAATCAATCAACTATTACTTTCTTTACAAACCCTCACCCCCCATTTTTAGAAGTAGTTTGACTAAACATAGATAATCGTAAGTTAACCTAAGTCTAATCCATATTCCTAGTGGGATCAACCCTAACCTAAAAGTTAGGTTCTTTATTTGACAACAACCACTTATAATTCTTTAGGGATGTGTAATTTGGGCGCATCAAATTTTAGTGCCATTGTTGGGGAATACGACTTTTAGATTAGCCTAATTTTGTTATTGAACCTTAGTCAAGTATTTCTTGATTTTACATTTTTCATTTTCTATAGGTATTATACTAGTGTATGCCAAGTACACAGAGTCAAGGCAATCCCCTGACTCCCTACGATCCAGAATTAAGAAGAACTCTAAATAGAATGGTTGGAAGAGGCCAATATCTTGAGGAACAACATGATCCAACCAGAGCGGGTTCAGTGAATGGAGCTGGTTTGCAACCCCCTGTAGTCTTGAACGTTCATGGATATGTTAAGGGTGATCTACAAGAAAAAAATGTGGAAAGAGTGCAAAATTAGCCAGCACCGGGTGTTTGCGATAACTATAGGGTTGATTATAATGATGTGGGATTGACCGATGCTATAGTTATCCCTCCACTACCTCCCAGATATACTTTTGTGGTGACCAGCAGTTTGATGAAAATGCTTACAACTAGAGGGCTATTTGCTAGGTTACCCTTGGAAGATCCCTATGCTCATATGAGAAAAGTGAAAAGTGTTTGCTTGAGTAGTGTGGCGCGACCAGATTTAGACATGGATGTGATAGGCTTAAGAGTGTTTCCACTTTCGTTGATAGGTGACGCTACGATATGGCTTTCTGAGTTGCCATACAACTCAATCATGACTTGGGATCAGCTGCACAGTGTATTCATGGAGAAATATTTTCCGGTGTCTAAAAAGTTGAATCTCAAGGATAGGCTCAATAACGTTGTAGCTCTAGCAGGAGAGTCGGTGAGTAGCTCATTAAATAGATTTACATGAATCATGAGGAGTGTGCCAAACCACCGCATAGATGATGAATCATTGAAAGAGTATTTCTACAAAGGGCAAGATGACAATGGAAAAGTTGTGCTAGATACTATTGTTTGAGGATCTTACGGTGCATGCACATTTGAGGAGATAGATGAAAAACTTGAAAAGATCTCCAAGAAAAATAAGGCATAGAGCACTAGAAAGGCAAATACAGGAAGGAGTACGTTTGTTCTCCAAACCGCACCAAGTCAATCCAATGATGATATTCGTGAGAAAATGTCCCAATTGAGAACATAGATTGGCTTAGTATTGAAGTATGTGAGCGAAAGTGTAGAGAAAGTAAATGCTATGAACTATCAAACTAGAGCACTACCTGTTGATGAGTACATTTATGAGGAGGATGCAAATCCGGTAAACAATCAAATAGTGGATTTTTCGACTAACGCCCAAGGATCCAATTCGAATTAGCACCAAGGTCAATGAAATCAAGATTGGAACTTGACAACTATAATCGTTAAGGGAACTATGTCCGTGATGGGAATATGAACTGCGACAACAACTACAACCAAAATGGCTATGCAAATAGAAATAAGAAGAGTGGAATGTTCCAACTTAGAATAGAGATACTGGGTCAGGTATAAATCGCATTAAAAACATGATTCATAAGATGATGAAGAGATTTGATTCAACTAATGACAATGTGAAAGAGATGCGCAATGATTTATCTAGCATTAGTAAAAAAGTAGACGCCCTTGTAGTATTGATTAAGCAAATTGAGCAGCAGTTGGGCCAGTTGTCCACAATTGTAAATCCACATCAGCCAGGAACGCTTCCTAGAAAGACTTTCTAGAATTTGAAGAATGATGGTCATTGCATGGCAGTCACTACTCGATGAGGGAAACAGACTGTAGACCCTTCCATACCCACTGGAGTGTAAAGTGCAAAAGAGCACGTGAAGGATGAAGTTGAGATAGTTGAAGAGTCGAAAGAATAGAATGAGAAAGAAGTCGAGGTGACGCAAAAGATCATCCCTGTGCCGAGACCTCCACCTCCACCTCCCTTCCTACAAAGATTGGTAAAGGAAATGGAAGAAGGAAAAATTACAAGTTTATAGATATGTTGAAGCAGTTGTCAATAATTGTTCCTTTGATTGAGGCACTTGAGAAAGTGTTGGGTTATGCGAAATTCATGAGGATTTCCTGACTAAGAAGAGGGCTGTAAATTTGAAAGATGGTGACAAGATGCAAAATTGTAGTGATATTGCCACAAGGTCATTAGTGCAAAAGAAAGAGGATCCTAGAGCTTTTACTATCCCTTGTACGATTGGTATATTGCACTTCACCAAAGCTCTATTTGACTTGGGTGCAAGTATTAATCTGATGCCGTTGTCTAAGTTGTGCTTGGGAGCCCCCAAACCAACTGCAATGCAGCTACTCATGGTCGATCAAACAATGAAGAGACCAATAAGGGTGATGCAAGATGTCCTTGTGAAAGTTGAGTCATTTATCTTTCCAGTGGACTTTGTTATACTAGATTGTTAAATGAATTTTGAGGTCCCCATCATCTTAGGGAGACAATTTCTAGCTACTGGGCATGCTTTGGTTGATATGGAAAAAGGGGAGATGAAGTTTCGTTTAAACAATGAAAATGTCATTTTTAACATTTGTAGATAGATGAAGCATGCTAATGGTCTTAAGGGAGTGTCTGTAGTAAATAATATGGTCAAAGAAAGGCTAGAGGTGTCTATTAAGGAGAGACTTGATTTTGATGCGTTAGCTACTATGATTATGAATTTTGATAGGGACGGTATCGATGAATATGATGAGCTAGTAGTAGCACTTGATGGGGTAACTTTTCCTCACCGTCAACTGAAGAAGCTGAATCTTGATTGAAAGAATCGAGACACTCTGCCTGCACAACCATCTGTCGAGGAGCTTCCATAGTTGGAGCTTAAGGCTCTTCCATCTCATTTGCGGTGTGTGTTTCTGGAACAAAATAATACTTTGCATGTTATTATTGCTACTTACTTGAATGAAGGGAAAGTGGAGTTGTTGATATCGGTCTTGAAGCGATTCAAAAAAGTTGTCGAATAAACTATTGGTGATATTATTGGTATCCCACCGGGTATCTGTTCTCACAAAATTCAATTTATATCGGATAAAAAGCCAAGTATTGAGCACCAAAGATGATTAAATCCATCAATGCAAGAAGTTGTGAAGAAAGAAATTATCAAGTGGTTGGATGCTTGAGTTGTTTACCCTATTGCTGATAGTAGTTGCGAATGCCCAGTGCATTGTGTGCCAAAGAAGGGAGGAATCATTGTGGTTCCTAATGAAAAGAATGAGCTCGTGCCAATGAAACCGGTGGCTGGTTGGAGATTTTGTATGGACTATCATTAGCTTAATGCGTGGTTTGTAAAAGATCACTTCCCGATGTTGTTCATGGACCAAATGCTAGATCGTCTTGTTGGAAAGGGTTGGTATTTTTTTCTATATGGGTATTCGGGCTACAATTAGATATCTATAGCTCCGAAAGACTAAAAGAAGACCACCTTCACTAGTTCTTATAGGACTTTTGCTTTCCAGAGGATGCCATTTGGGTTATGCAATGCGCCAGTGACTTTTCAGCGTTGCATGATGTCAATATTTTTTGATATGGTGGAGGACACAATTGAGGTATTTATGGACGATTTCTTTATAGTTGGTGACTCATTTGATGATTGCTTGAGTCATTTAGGTGATGTGTTGAAGCGGTGTGAAGAGTGCAATCTTGTGCTCAATTGGGGGAGTGTCACTTTATGGTAAAAGAAGGTATAGTTTTGGGCCATTGAATTTCACGAAAAGGAATTGAAGTTGATAGAGCTAAAGTTGAAGTAATATAAAAAATTCCTCCACCCATCTATGTAAAAAGTGTTAGAAGTTTTCTAGGGCATGCAGGTTTCTACAGGAGGTTCATAAAGAATTTCTCAAGAATTGCAAACCCATTGTTCAAGCTACTCTAAAAGAAGTCTAAGTTTGAGTTTGATGATGCTTGTATGAGAGTATTTTAGGGGTGGAAAGAGAAGTTGACTTCCGCACCAAGTATTATTTCACCAGATTAGGGACAACCGTTTGAAGTGATGTGTGATGCTAGTGGGGTGGTACTTGGCGTAGTATTGGGGCAGAGGCGAGAGAATATTCTCCATCCTATATATATACAAATAAAGCTGTGAATGTTGCTCAAAAGAACTATATTGTAACTGAACAAGAATTGCTTGCGATAGTCTTCGCGTTGGAGAAATTCATATCCTATTTGCTTGGCACTAAAGTTATTGTACATACTGATCATTCGACATTAAGGTATCTTATGGAAAAAAAGGATGCAAAACCAAGATTAATTAGATGGGTACTGTTGTTGCAATAATTCAACTTTAAAGTGAAAGATAGAAAGGGAACAAAAAGTCAAGTTGCTGATCACTTGTCCAGATTAGAAGAAGAGTTTATGATGAAATTAGAAGATGGAGTTGACATAAATGATGCATTCCCCGATAAACATGTATTGGCTGCTTCTTTTGACCTTATTCCTTAGTTCAGGTGCAAGTGGTCCTAAGTAAAACCGATTCTATGCTCTCCAAACTAGAAGTGATCAAGAGAGTTCCCTAGACGTGGTGACTAGTATGTTAAAAGTTTTCCAATAGATGTGTATGCTTTGCTTGATCCAGGTGCTACTTTGTCCTTTGTAACTCCTTATGTAGGTATGAGATTTGATATGCTTCCCGATGTGTTGTTAGAACCTTTTTCTGTCTTTAACCCTATTAGTGATTCTGTGGTGGCTAAGAGAGTATATAGGAGATGTCCCGTTTCCTTATCCCGTAGAGTTACTTTAGTAGATCTGATAGAGCTTGACATGATAGATTTTGATGTCATACTTGGGATGAATTGGTTGCATTCATGTTATGCCTCTATCAATGTAGAACTCGGGTGGTCAAATTTCAATTCCCAAATGAACCTATCCTAGAGTGGAAGGGGGGAAACTTTATGGCTATAGGTCAATTTGTTTCTTACCTAAAAGCTAGGTAAATGATCTCAAAGGGTTGTGCCTACCATATAGTAAGGGTGAGGGATGTGGAGTCCGAAACTCCTACTCTTGAGTCGGTCCCGATTGTAAAAGAGTTTCTGGAAGTTTTCCTTGAAGATTTACCCGGTATTCCTCCTGAAAGGGAAATAGTCTTTGGGATTGAACTTCTCCTCGATACCCAACCTATCTCTATTCCTCATAGAATGGATCTGATGGAGCTTAAGAAGTTAAAAGAACAATTGAAGGATGTATTGGATAAAGGTTTCATCCGACCGAGTATCTCTTCATGAGGTGCTCCGGTGTTGTTTTTTAGGAAAAAAGATGTTCACTCCATACGTGTAATGATTATCGGCAATTGAATAAGGTGACTATCAAGAACAAGTATCCTTTTCTGAGAATAAATGACTTATTTGATCAATTTCAAGGGGCAAGTTATTTCTCTAAATTTGATCTCCGATCGGGTTATCACCAATTGAGGGTGAGGGAGAAGATATTTTGAAAATAAATTTTAGAACCAGATATGGTCATTATGAGTTTTTGGTAATGTTGTTTGGGTTGACTAATGCTCTGGCGATGTTTATTGATTTGATGAATAAGGTGTTCAGACAATACCTTGATATGTTCGTAATTGTGTTCATAGATGATATTTTGATCTATTCGAGGAGTGAGAATGAGCACATTGATCATCTGAGAATTGTATTGAAATTTCGCAAGGACAAACAACTCTTTGTAAAGTATAGCAACTGTGAATTTTGGTTAAGGTTTGTAGCCTTCTTAGGCCATATTGTTTCAAGTAAGGGTATTGAGGTAGATCCGAAAAGATGGATGCGGTCAAAAGTTGGCCTAAACCTCTATTACTGACAGACATTAGAATCTTCTTGGGTTTAGCTTGGTATTATAGAAGATTTGTTGAGGGGTTTTCCTCCATTGCTTCTCCATTGACAGCTTTGACTCAAAAGAAGGCCAAGTTTATATGGTCAAATGCTTGTGAGAAAAGTTTCCAAGAGTTGAAAGATAGACTTACTTCTGCTCCCGTTTTGACTTTACCAGAAGGTACGGATGGCTTTGTGGTATATTTTGACGCCTCTAAAGTGGGGTTGGGATGTGTGCTTATGCAAAATTGTAAGGTGATTGCCTATGCTTCAAGGCAACTAAAAGTTCATGAGAAGAACTATCCTACCCATGACCTTGAATTAGCGGCGGTGGTATTTTCCTTAAAGATTTGGCGGCATTATTTGTATCGGGTCCATGTTGATGTTTTCACCAATCAAAGTGTTTACAATATATTTTTACCCAAAAGGACTTGAATCTTCGCAAAATAAGGTGGCTCAAATTATTGAAGGACTATGATATGAGTGTCCTATATCACCCCAGAAAGGCAAATGTAGTTGCGGATCCTCTTAGTCGTCTATCGATGGTAGTGTTTCACATGTAGATGGTGATATAAAAGAGTTGGCATAATATGTCCATAGGTTGGCCCGATTGAGTGTTCGATTGGTAGACTCCACAAAAGGTGGGGTTTTGGTTCATAAAGGGTCAAAATCCTCTTTTGTAGCCGATGTTAAAGCAAAGTAATGTCTTGATCGGACTTTGGTAGAACTAAAAGAAGCAGTACTTGGAAAGTCTGTTGAGGCTTTCTCCTAAGAGGGAGATGGTGTCCATATATATCAAGGTCAGTTATGTGTTCCAAATGTTGATGACTTGAGGGAACAAACCTTGACTGAATGTAACACCCAGAAAATTAGTAGACTAAACTAGAGCCAAGAGTTATGGTTCTAGAGTGTGATGTTGAGAATTGAGTCGTAGTTGAGACTTTGCATGCTTAGAATGAAGAGTTTAGTGGATGAACGTCAAGGTATGTATTATACCTAGTAGCCTAGATGACCTTAGAGAGTTTGGTTGAGCTTGGGAAGGGCAAGTACCAAGGCAAAAGGGTAAGCCTAAGCCAAAGGGCCAAGGCTGCCCAACCTTGGCAAGCTACTGCCTAAGGGTTCACGACCACCTTCACGACCTGTGGTGTGGACCACGGTCTGTGAAGGGGTCCGTGGAGATGCCTTAGAAACTTGGGAGTGAAGGCCTTGAGGCCAAGACATTGCCCTAAGTTCACGAGGTACTTCACGAGCCGTTGGCTTGACCATGACCCGTCAAATTGCCTGTGAAGGTGCCTTAGTGTTTTAGGGAGTTTTAGGGTCTTGGTAAGTTGGGGCAGCCACTGGTCAAGGGAACACGAGCACCACCACGGCGGTGGTCCCCTTGACGGACCGTCCAAGTGGTCGTGGTGCCTGAGATGGGGATTCCAAGTGAGGGACATTTGGATAAAACCCTATTCGACTAGTTTTAAGTGGGGTCGTTTTATATGTGTTTTATTCACCTATTTAGAATATTTCAAGTCTTTAACCCCTAATTCTAAGTCACTTTACACTAGACCCAAATCAAAACCGCAAATCCTCTCCACTCAAATAATTCTCTCTCTAGAAAACCTAAGAAGAAGAAGAAGAAGAAGAAGGAGAAGAAGAAGAGAAGGAGGCTAGGTCGAATCTCACCATTGAAGCAAGCTTATTGGGCTTTGAATTAAGGTATTTTTATATTTTCATCTATGGGTTCTTCCACCCATAGAGTCCCCTAAGATTTCCACTAATTTGTGAAAAAGAAGTCTAATCTAAGCTAGGGTTATATCCAATGTGTGGGTATAGTTGGGTATGATTCCAAGGTGTTGTATAATACTTGTTGATGACTAATTTGGCATTCAATTGTGATACTATGATGAAATTATGTGGTGTCAATGGTTAACCCTGGTTTTTTTAATGAGTTGCATGATTTGTGGGTTGATGCCATTAAAGATCAATTTGAAGGTTCATGAGTGACCTTCTTGTATCAGTGTCATTAGTAACAATTGTTCAAGGTTAGGAATACATAATCATGAATTGAACTTAGACTAATTGAATATGATTGATCTTGTCTTGTAAAGTTGGAATTGAACCTTTAAGATGAATTATGGCTAGAATCACCTAGTAATGAGAAATGTGGTGAGAATTGCATAAAAAGAAGCCTTTTTCTTTAATGTCTTGTAATCTAGATATGAATAATGATAGAATGAAGTAAAGCTTTGAGATGAAGGCTTGTAGTCATGAATGTTGAATCACTAGGGCTTGAGAATAGGGTCAATGTGATGAATAGAATTTAATGGGTGGGTTTATGGTGAAAGGCCCATACTCACCTTGTCTACTTTATGAATGCTTGAAAGTATGAAGTGGTAGAATCATTTTAGCATGGATGGATTGTCAAGGACATCTTTCTTTGAGAGATGACTGTTAAGCAAGGCTGAACAAGTAAACCTGTGGGTGTATGGTTAGCTCCAAGTGGATATTCACAATGAGAAGGAGTGTCACACAAGAAAGGGTCCAGACTCCAAGTAGAAAGGAGAACCACACCTAGTTAAGGGGGAACTCTTAGATAGTAGAGTGTGAGTTTTCCCATAGTTAGGTCTCATAAGATGGGATCGTTCACATAGTTGAGTCAATGTTCCTAGTAGTAATCTTCATATCTAATGAACTAAGACATGCTTGAGAAGCATCTCATAGTGTTCAAAGCATAATAAACTAAGACTTACTTAATGAAGTAACTCATAATGTTCTAGGGTGTAGATGGTCTTAGACTTGTTTAAGATAGCATCTCATTGGGTCCATGTAAAGAAGGAGCTTAGTCATAATTTATAGAGTATGTCATAGGGTTCCTAGTATAATGGAGTAAGACATATTTGAGTAAGTATCTCCTAGTATCAATGCTAGTAATGAACTTAGACATACTAAAAGTGGTATCTCATAGGGTTCAAGTTATTAGTGAACTAAGATGTGCTTAACAGAAGACCTCTTAGTGTTCTAAAGATAAAGAGAGGAACTAGATTCCAAACCAAGAACCTAGAAGTAATACTTAGCATGATTAGTATTATGGGATACTATGATTGCATTGCACAAGTATGACTTAGGGTTACCAAAGAAAATAAGTTGAGATATGATTGTGCGATAATTGACTTCCTTACTTTAGTGACTAAAGGTGAGAGACTCCCTTAGTTATGAGAAATTTAGTAAATAATGAGGCCTAAGTAGGGTGAATATGAATAGGATGGCTTCAAAGTTATGCTTAGTGTGAAAGGTATTATGTGATGCCTTCCATGTATTGTACAAGTGTGCTTTGAGGTTACCTAGAAGTATGGTGACCTTATGGTATAGAAGCCTAGAGAATTAAACCATGTTTATAGACTATGATTAAGATGACTAAGAATGGCTACATGGCTTGGGTAGTATTATGGGATGCTATTCTTGCTTTGCACTTGTATGCTTTTGAGGTTGAGAATGGTACTATTATGGTATAGATGACTAAGAGTCAATAATCCTTATATGTTACTTATGATGTTAGAGTTGGCTTATTGAAATTATTAAGGTTAAGTAAGGCTATGCTATAAGTATGATTTAGCTCTTATGTACATATATCTTCCATTATGTTGACTTATGATGTTATGTTATCTTATTGGAGTTTATGTTATTATCTCTTATGACTATGTCTTATGTTGACTAACCATTTGAGATATTTTATGTTTGTATGTTAGCTTTCATACTTGGTACATTATGTACTAACGCATATTGCCTAGATTCTAATCAAATGTAGGGTTTGTAGACTTAAGTGCTACTTGGGATATAGGTTTTATAAGGAGCTAAGAAGATTGAAGATTTGGTGAGTCTTCATAGTTTTGAGGATGAACCTATTACTTTTCTTATGTTTTAAACTTTATATGGGCTGCGTCCCAAGACTTTAATTCATGTTATTCATAGATGGTTTGAGACAAAGATGTTAGAAAGACTTTCGCTTTTATCAAATGTTTTTGATATTATGTTTTAAAGAAAGTTTTAAATTTCCCCGGATTTTCTATTATCCTATGTTATGAATATGCTAAGGGATTGTATGAGACCCCTTTGGGGTCAACTACGCATGTTACGTCTAAGGGGTACTCCTGGGTCGTGACAAACTTGGTATCAGAGCATAAGGTTGTGGCAAAATTTTAAGATATCGCAAACCACGTCTAGTAGAGTCTTATTCATGAGTGTGAGTCGCGACACATTTTCTGAGTTGAAAGCTATGGGATGTCTACGAAACTCCACTTCTTCATTCTTATAATCGTGCCATAGAAGTTTAGCTCTAGCATCTCCTTCTACTAATCTTGCCTGCGATTTTTTAGGTTATGGAAAATACTAGGGCTAATGCTAGGAGGGTTGAGGAAGATGATGAGGAGAAAGAGGTTCCTCTTCAAGTTCCAAACAAGTCCCTCCACAAGTTCCTCCCCGACTCCCTATTTATGAAGGAGCTATGACTAATGAGGAGATAAGGGCTACTCTCCAAATATTGACTCAAGCCGTTACGGCCCAAGTCACTATGTTTGTAGTTGCCCCGGCTAATGATAGGAACATAGTTGCTTTGAGGGTGAAAGAGTTTTGAGGATGATCCCTCTGGAGTTTTATGGCACCAAGGTGGAGGAAGACCCTCAAGGTTTCATAGATGAGGTGTATAAGGTACTTGCTATCATGGGTTTGACTATGGTAGAGAAGGAAAAATTAGCCGCCTATCAATTGAGGGATATAACTCAAATTTGGTATGAACAATGGAAAGATAATATGCTATTAGGAGCAGGGACAGTAGAGTGGAAAGGGTTCAAAAAAGCATTTCTAGATAGGTTCTTTTCCCTAGAATTGAGGGAACGGAAGATGCAAGAATTCATCAACCTTCGCAAGGAGGTATGAGTGTAAATGAGTATGCTCTTAGGTTCACCCAACTATCCAAGTATACCCCAACTCTAGTGGCGGACTTAAGGGCTAGAATTAATAAGTTTGTGATGGGAGTGTCCGAATTAGTATAGACTGAGTGTCATTCGGAATTGCTTATCCCTAGTATGAACATTTCAAGTCTTATGGTTCATGCCGAACAAATTGAGGAGCAAAAGCTCAAGAAGGTGAATAGGGAGGTAAAGAGGGCTAGGACCAATGATGTGAACTTTTCTAACGCTAAGTCCGATGGACAATATAGTCCTAGGACTAAACCAAGGTACTCTAGACAAGATTCTTCCAAGCCTACTTTCTTCAAATGTGGGATGAGTCATTACGGTAAATGCCTAGCCGGCATGGATGGTTTCTATGGGTATGGAAAGGATGGGCACAAAGTGAGGGATTGCCCGGTTCTTAAGGCTAAGGGAAGGAAGGATAAGAAAGTTGTCTCTAGTGATCCGGATGAGGGTACTCAATAGAAGAATAAGTTTTATGCTCTCCAATATAGAGAAGATCAAGAGTGATCTCCTCATGTCCCTTTTTGTATGTGCTTCTTTCATATTTTAGAAAATTTTTAGATTTCTTGTCTTTTGTGACTTGTTATATTGGACTTGATGTTTTCCTTGCTATGATTGATGTTTGGAGAAGTTGTGTAGGCTTGCTCCCAAGGGGGAGATAGTGTGCCTACTTAGCAAGATTGTGAGTGTTTATATGTTTCCATAATTTCCTATTGTGCATATTCATGAAAATGCTTAGGTCTTGTTAGTAATGACTTACATGCATTGTTTTGCCTCTTGTTGTAACATCTTTGAGTTGAGTTGCTTATGAGCTCCATGAGAGTATGTTGAGCATGGTTAGTGGAGAAGGTAGTTCCTCCTATGAACATGATGAGTTATGAGAATTTCATGCATAAATGGGTTGTTAGATGTAGTCCCTACTTCCTTTAGTTGCATTGAGCATGTTTAGTTGAGATTGAAGTTTCCCTCTCTTGTTTTGTGCATTTTGAGATAGTGCATGCATGATGGGCTGCTAGTCTTGATTCGTTCATATAAGAAGTGTTTTGAAATGTCATTCGAGGATGAATGTTCCCAAGGGGGAGATATTATAACACCAGGAAAATTAGTAGATTAAACTAGAGCCAAGAGCTAGGGTTCTAGAGTGTGATGTTGAGAATTTGTGTTGTAGTTGAGACTTTGCGTGCTTAGAATGAGAAGTTTAGTGGATGAATGTCAAGGTATGTATTATACCTTGTATCCTAGATGACCTTAGAGAATTTGGTTGGGCCGTTGAAGGGCAAGTACCAAGCCTAAGCCAAAGGGCCAAGGCTACCCGACCTTGGTAAGCTACTGCCTAGAGGTTCACAACTACCTTCATGACCTGTGGTGGGGACCACGGTCCGTGAAGGGGTCTGTGGAGATGCCTTAGACACTTGGGAGTCAAGGCCTTGAGGCCAAGACACTGCCCCAAGTTCACAATGCACTTCACAAGCCGTTGGCTTGACCACGACCCTTCAAAGTGCCTGTGAAGGTACCTTAGTGTTTTAGGGAGTTTTAGGGTCATGGAAAGTTGGGGGAGCCACTATTCATGGGACCACAGGAACCACCACGGGCCATGGTGCCCTTGAAGGACTGTCCAAGTGGTCGTGGTGCCTGGGACGGGGCTTCTAAGTGAGGGACATTTAGGTAAAACCCTATTCGACTTGTTTTAACTAGGGGTCATATTATATGTGTTTTATTCACCAGCATAGATTATTTTAAATCTTTAACCCTCAATTCTAAGTCACTTTACACTAGACCCAAATCAAAACCCGAAAATCCTCTCTACTCAAATAATTCTCTCTCTATCAAAACTAAGAAGAAGAAGAGAAAGAAAGAGAAGAAGAGAAGGAGGCTAGGTCGAATCTCACCATTAAAGAAATCTTAGTAGGGATTTGAATGAAGTTATATTTAAATTTTCATCTATGGGTTCTTTCACCGATAGAGTCCCCTAAGATTTTCACTAATTTGTGAAGAAGAACCCCAATCTAAGCTAGGGTTATTTCCAATGTGTGGGTATAGTTGGGTATGATTCCAAGGTGTTGTATAATACTTGTTTATGGATAATTTGGCAATCAATTGTGATACAATAATGAAATTATGTGGTTTCAATGGTTAACCCTAGTTTTCTTAATGAGTTGCATGATTTGTGAGTTGATGCCATTAAAGGGAAATTTGAAGGTTCATGAGTGACCTTCTTGTATCAATGTCATGAGTAAGAATTGTTCAAGGTTAGGAACACATAATCATAAATTGAAATTAGACAAATTGAATATGATTGATCTTGTCTAGTAAAGTTGGAATTGAACCTTTAAGATAAATTATGGCTAGAATCACCTAGTAATGAGGATTGTGGTGAGAATTGCATAAGAAGCCTTTTTGTTTAATGTCTTGTAATCTAGATATGAATAATGATAGAATGAAGTAAAGCTTTGAGATGAAGGCTTGTAGTCATGAATGTTGAATCACTAGGGCTTGAGAATAGGGTCAATGTGATGAATAGAATTTAATGGGTGGGTTTATGGTGAAAGGCCCATACTCACCTAGTCTACTTTATGAATGCTAGAAAGTATGAAGTGATAGAATCACTTAAACATGGATAGATTGTCAAGGACATCCTTCTTTGAGAGATGAATGTTAAGCAAGGCTTACCAAGTAAACCTTGGGGTGTATGTTTGGCTCCAAGTGGATATAAACAATGAGAAGGAGTGTCACACAAGAAAAGATTCGGGCTCCAAGTGGAAAGGAGAACCACACCTAGTTGATGTGAGGACTATCGAAGTACAAGGGGGAACTCTTACGTAGTAGAGTGTGAGTTTTCTCATAGTTAGGTCTCATGAGATGGGATCCTTCACATAGTTGAGTCAAGTTTCCTAGTAGTAATATCCATATCTAATAAACTAAGACATACTTGAGAAGCATCTCACAGTGTTCAAAGCATAATGAAGTAAGACTTATTTAATGAAGTAACTCATTGTGTTCTAGGGTGTAGATCAACTTATACTTGTTTAAGATAGCATCTCATAGGGTCCATGTAAAGAAGGAACTTAGACAAACTTTATAAAGTATCTCATAGGGTTCCAAGTATAATGGAGTGAGGCATACTTGAGTAAGTATCTCCTAGTATCCATGCTAGTAATGAACTTAGACATACTAAAAGTGGTATCTCATAGGGTTCAAGTTATAAGTGAACTAAGATGTGCTTAAGAGAGTACCTCATAGTGTTCTAAAGATAAAGAGAGGAACTAGGTTCCAAACCAAGAATCTAAAAGTAATACTTAGCATGATTAGCTTTATGGGATGCTATGATTGCATTGCACAAGTGTGCTTTGAGTTTGCCTAGAAGTATGGTGCCCTTATGGTAGAGAAGTCTAGAGAATTAAACCATGTATATAAACTATGATTAAGATGAATAAGAAGGGATACATGGCTTGGGTAGTATTATGGGATGCTATTCTTGCTTTGCACTTGTATGCTTTTGAGGTTACTTGAGAATGGTACTATTATGGTATAGATGACTAAGAGTCAATAATGCTTATATGTTACTTATGAAGTTAGAGTTGACTTATTGAAATTATGAAGGTTAAGTAAGGCTATGCTAAGTATGATTTAGCTTTTATGTTCATATATCTTGCATTATGTTATTATCTCTTATGACTATGTGTTATGTTGACTAACCATTTGAGATGTTCTATGTTGGTATGTTAGCTTTCATACTTGGTACATTTTGTACTAATGCATATTGACTACATTCTCATCAAATGTAGGATTTGGAGACTTAAGTGCTACTTGGGAGATGGGTTTTCTAAAGAGATAAGAAGATTGAAGATTTGGTGAGTCCTCAAAGTTTCGAGGATGAAACTATTACTTTTCTTATGTTTTACACTTTATATGGGCTGCGTCCTAACACTTTAATTCATGTTATTCATAGATGGTTTGAGACAAAGCTGTTAGAAACACTTTCGCTTTTATGAAATATTTTTGATATTATGTTTTAAAGAAAGTTTTAAATTTCCCCGGATTTTCTATTATCCTATGTTATGAATATGCTAAGGGATTGTATGCGATCCTTTCGGGGTCAACTACGCCATGTTATGTCTAGGGGGTATTCCTGGGTCGTGACACTGAAGCCAATAGTTCTCGGTATTCTATTCACCCAGGAGCCACCAAGATGTATTGTGACTTATGGGAGGTTTATTGGTGGAATGGGATGAAGAATGATATGGCGGGAGTTGTGGCCAAATGTCCAAATGGCCAACAAGTGAAAGTTGAGCGTCAGAAATCGGGAGGCTTCTCTCACGATATTATCATTCTTACTTGGAAGTGGGAAGATTTGAATATGGACTTTATAGTAGAGTTGCCACGAACTCGGCACCAATATGATTCGATTTCGGTTATAATAAATCAAATGACGAAGTCGTCCCATTTCAGTCCGTCAAGGTTTCCTATACGGCGGAAGATTATGCTAAGCTATATTTGAGAGAGATGGTGAGGTGGCATGGGGTGCCCTTGTACATTATCTCTGATAGAGGTACACAATTTACTTCTCAATTTTGAAAGTCTTTCCAAAAGGGTCTTGGCACTAAAGTTAAGCTTATTACAAATTTTCACCCCCACTGATGGGCAAATGGAAAGAACAATCCAAACATTGGAAGATATGTTAAGGGCTTGCGTGATTAATTTCAAGGGAAATTAGGATGACCATTTGCCTTTGATTAAATTTACCTATAACAATAGCTACCATTCTAGCATTGGTATGGCTCCATTTGAGGCCCTTTATAGAAGGAGGTGTAGATCTCCTATAGGATGGTTTGAGGTGGGTGAGGTTGCTTTGATAGGGCCTGAATTAGTTCATGAGGCTATTGAGAAGGTTCGACTAATTAGAGAGAAGTTGAGAACGGCCCAAAGTTAACAAAAATCTTATGGCGATGTTAGAAGAAGGGAACTTGAATTTAATTTGCTTGATTAGGTTTATTTGAAAATCTCACACATGAAGGGTGTAATGAGATTTGGAAAGAAAGCGAAACTTAATCCCTATTTTGTAGGCCCATACCAAATTTTGAGACGTGTTGGTAAGGTTGCATATGAGTTTGATTTGCCAAATGAGTTGGCATCGGTGTAACTGGTTTTCCATGTCTCTATGTCAAAAAAGTGTGTTGGAGATCCGACATTCATAGTCCCCCTAGAAAGGTTGGGAGTGAAAGATAACCTTTTTTATGAAGAAGTTCCAGTTGAGATTCTAGACCAGCAAGTTAAGAAATTGAGGAACAAAGAGGTTGATTCCGTGAAAGTGTTATGGAGAAACCATCTAGTTGAGGGTGTTACTTGGGATATTGAGAGCTGATATGACGTCCTGGTATCCTCACCTTTTTCCTCCTATTCTAGCTTGAGGTAATGAGTTCCTCTTGGTTTGCTTATGTATGAAGTCATGTGTGTTTATGTGTTTCCATAATTTCCTTAAATTGCATGTTTATGAAGAAGCTTAAGTTTTGAATGAAAAATGGCTTATATGAATTGTTTTCTTCATGTTGTTGTGCATTGAGTATGATTTGCCTATATACTTCATAATATTAGTTGATGAACATGTTTTAGATATGCTTTTTTTAGATTGAATTACATATAAGCTCTATGAGATAATGTTGAGCATGTTTTCAGTTTGGAGATGACAATACCTCCTTGAAGTAAGAAATTTGAATTTTCATGCATACTGGGTTGTTAGATGTAGTTCCTACTTCCTTATGGTGCATTAAGTATGTTTAGCTTGGAGATGATGTTTCCTCCTTAGTGGAATGCATTTTGATAAGTTGCATGCATGATGGGCAGCTACTCTAGAGTTTTGTGTAGAAACGTGCTTAGAATCTCATTCGAGGACGAATGATCCCATGGGGAGATAATGTAACACCCCGAATTAGAAACAAGGCAAATAGCAGCTTTTGGGAAAACTGCAGGTGCTGACCAACCATGGCCAACCACGAGCAGTGGTTGGGACCACAGACCATAGGTGGGTCCGTGGTTAGACATCTCAGGAAACCCCAGGTCAGGGCGACAATGGGACCTATAAACCATAGGTCCATTGATGCCCCGTGGTCCCAGCAACTGCCGTTTGGCCAAAATTCTCTGACCAAGAACCACGACTGACCAGGTCAGACCATAGGTCAGTCAATGGCCCGTCGGTCAGGGATCCGTGGTTCACGGCTAGCAATTGATTTTAAGGGCACATGGGTCCTTTCTGATTTTAATTAAATCAATGTGGTGGCCTTTTGCCTAAGTCTAAAACATATATATAATTATTTTTAACCCCCTAAACCCCTCACTCAAGTTATTTTCTCGATTCCCAAAAAGAAAACTCAAATCCTCTCTCTAGAAGGTGGAAGAAGAAGAAGGAGATTGAAGCAAGGTCAAGATAAAGTCTCCCAATCTTCAAGATTTTGTGGGCATTGTGACTAAGATATGATGGTTTTTCATCTATGGGATCCTTCCTCCCATGGAGTCTCCTGGAATCCCACAATTTGAAGAAAAATTTCCCCAATTCTAGTTAGGGTTTCTTCCAATGTTGTGGGTTATGTTGAATGTTGATCTAATTGAGTGTATTATGATTCTTTATGATTGAATTGGTAGTATTACATGTTTTTAGGATGAAATTACATGTAGCCATTCCTATTTCATGATTTGACCTAGAATTGATAAAATTGGGTTTGATGCCTTAAAGACAAACCTTATGGGTTTTGATATCTCGTTATAGGATTGATGAATTATGACTAGAATTTCTTGAAATTGAAGCATATATGGGGAATATGATGTTAATTGCTTGAGAATAAAGCTTAGATGATGATCATGAGAATTAGGGCTTTGAGAGTAAAGCTTATGACATGAATTGTTGGTAATTGATGTTATTGTTGAGGAAGGGATACTTCCCACTTGAAATTTTGTTAATTATGAATGTATGAATGTGAAAGGCTTACTCGCATAAATGATTCTAGGTTGAAAGGATTGCTCACCTAAAATAAATTTAGACTAAAGGCTTATGAAATTGGTGAGGCTAGTGGCGATTACCCTTGACCTCCATTTGTAAGGAAATGAGGTGGTTCCCATACTCCTTAGAATTGAACAAGAGGTGACTCCCCACATTCTTACTATGATGAATCGACATGGAGGAAAGTACCCTTGATCCTTATGAATTGATGTGGAGGCAAGTACTCGTGTCATATGATGAGATTTTGGAGGCGAGTACCCGCGATCTAAAAGTAAGTAAGGCAAGAGGCGAATACCCATTAACCTTTATAAGCTAGGCAGTGAGGCGAACCCCTATGTCTTTAAAAGTAAGTATGAATAATGTAATTATGTTATGAGGATGATTTGATAGGAGTGTTACTAGATATGCCTTTCATGATTCAAGCTTGACATGAGGCGGATGACCTATGTCTTGGCTTAGGATAAATGAGGTTACTTAAGGAAGTATTCCTTTTTTATTATGATGTTGATTATGTCTTAATTATGTTTATGCCTTATGTCTTATGTTGACTAATGCTTATGTTATGTTGTTTATGCTAGCCATCATAGTTAGTACATGATTGTACTAACACATACTCTTGCTTACATTCTTATCAAATGTAGGGTCCAATGACATTGATTCTCACACTCTTGGCTAGCTTTGTTGTTGATCAAGGGAGAGAAATTTTGGTGAGTTCTCATTATGTTTGAGGAGGTGATCTGGAACGACTCGAAAAATGATAAGTTGAACTAGAGCCTTAACGTAAGGGTCAACGTCAAGGTACGTGTTAGACTCTGTAGTTTAAAGACCTTTTTAGGTTTGTATTGTGGCTTCCAAGGGCATGTTCCAAGGCAAGGGGGAAAAGCCTAGCCAAAGGCCAAGTCTGCCCAGCCCTTGACCAAGCACTGCCAGAGCTCATGACCACCTTCACGACCAGTGGTCATGACCACGGTCCGTGAAGACCCCTTAGCTTGGTAGGAGTGGTGTAGTCTGAGAAGGCTACTTCCAAAAGGACCACGGGAACCACCACTAGTCGTGGTGGCCTTGACGGACCATCTAGGTGGCTGTGAAGACCACTTAGGCCCTTGAGGGCTTGGCAAGGTTTGGAGGCACACTGCCTAAGGGACCACAGGAACCACCATGAGCCGTGGTGCCCCTCACGACCCGTCAAAGTGGGTTTAGTCCTTCATGGGGCTGCCCAAGTTAGGGGTTTTTACGTAATTTCATTTTATTTAACTGTTATGTGGGGTGGATTTTAATTGTTTGATATCACTAGTATATATAGTTTTAAGTCTTAACAAAATTCATATACTTCTTATTTCTCCAAAACCCAAATAAAAAAAAAGAGTTCCTCATTTCAAAAAATTCTCTCTAGAAGTTTCCAAAGAAGAAGAAGAAGTGGGAGCTGGGGTTGAGGATTCAGGGTGTTTCTTCTTCAAATTTCTTGGGGATTCACAAGAAAGGTATGGTGATCCTTCATCTCGGGGTAGCTTTCACCGATAGAGTCAATTCACAGGTAGGCTTAAGGCATCCTTTTCTTGTATTGATGAATGTGACCTTGAATGCAATATCATGTCTTGAATTAGTAGGCTTAGGCATCCTCTTCTTGTATGATGAATGTGTCTTGACTTGATAAATATGAAATGATAGGCTTATGGCATTCCTTTCATAGATGATGAATGAATGTGTCTTGACTTAATGAATATGAATCGGTAGGATTATGGCACCCTTCCACAAATGATGTTAATGAACTGTTGGATCGGTAGGCTTATGCCACCCTTTCATGAATGTTAATGATAAATGTTGAATTGGTAGACCTAGTGTTGGTAGCCCTTTCATGTGTGAAATGATGAACCTTGTATCGATAGGCCCAATGTTGATGGCACCCTTATTGGAAAGTCAATGAGTTATCCTTAATGTACCTTGAATCGGTAAACCTAATGGTGGTGGCCCTTTCTTGTGTAATGTACTTGGGTCAGTAGAACTAATGTTGGTAGCCCTCTCAAGTACAATAATGTTAATGAAAACGAAATTCTTTATGGGAATGGATGCTAAGCACCGAGTGGATATCGTACTATGGAAACTCTCCCAATGTTAGGCTAGGGTTCCAATGAACATCTTTCTATCCCATAACTATGTGCCCGCATAGGATTTTAGCTAGTGGTTTTGATCTACACTAAAATGTTACCGATCCTACCTTAGGTAAGTAGACCACCTCTTTACAGTGTGGGGCCTTAGACATCGGATTCCATGTCTTGCTCTCATGGTCTAAGTCGGCTAATGCCTATTCCCATCATGTGAGATATGAAATATGGTTTCTTGAGAAGTTCTATGAAGTGTGGGTGGTAGTATGGGATGTTATCCATGCATTGCAAGAGTAGGCTTTGATAGGGCTATAATGAGTTCTCTAATGTTTTAATGACTAATGAATGAAAGTGCTCTTAATGAAGCAAATGAACAAAATTGACTTAAATGTCTAATGTAATGATGCATGCTATACTTGGGCTGTATTATGAGTTATTTTCCCTTGTCATTACTTATAAAATGAATGTGTTCCTTATGCATGAGTATTGCTTGAAGTTAAGTATGAATTGGATAGTAGTAGGGATAGTTGTATGGGATTCTATCCTTACATTGCACAAGTGTATCTTAGGGTTACTTAAGGTGAATGTTCAAATGTGATGATTATGACTTGTATGCTAATTATACTTGTACTTTATATCTCTTATACTAATGTACATATTATTTCTAAAAAGTGGCATAATGCATGGTTTCCAACCAAAATGTCCATTCAAAAGCATATTTTTGCATAGTCATCATACTTAGTAAATTTTTTTGCGCTAACCCATATTTCTCTTATTTTAGTACAAGTGTAGATTCTGGCAAATGAGTTGCTATTCATCTAGTTCAAAGGCTTGTATTGAGATTTCTCCAAGGCTAAGTGGTATGTCCTCATAGATCGAGGACAAGTATTTAGATGTTCCTTTTCTTTCATGTAAAATACTATGGTTAGACTTTTCGATTGTAAAGGGTCATGACCCTACTTTAGTTTTCAAGACATTGTTTAGATGGCCATGTGAGGCTATAGACTTCTGTTGTGTTTCAAATGTTTTTATAAAGATTTTGATTATATGGAATTAAAAAAAGTTTTAAATTCCACACTATTTCTATGTATCGAATGTTATGAATGCTAAGAGGCTTGTACGAGACTCCTCTTGGGGTCAAGTACGCCGTGTCGCTTTTAGGGCATAGACTCAGGTCATGACAAATATGGTATCAGAGCATAAGATTTTGGAAATGGTTTTAGGATTGATGTCTCACAAGCCACGTCTAGTAGAGTCTTGTTCATCGGTGTGAGTCACGACACATCTATGAGTGAGAAGCAATACGACATTAGGAAATTACACTTCTTTCATTATTCTTGAAATCGTGCCTTAGAGTTTAGATCTATAAGTGCCCTTTTCCTAATCCTTCTTTTGTGTTAATAGGATATAAATACATGGGACAACCCAAGAAGGATGGAAAAGGAGATTGTGAATGAGGGAGTTCCTCACCAAGGTCCTTAAGGTGACCAAGTTCCTATAGGTTATCAAGTTCTGGTGGATCCCCCGGCCATGACCAATGAGGAAGTTAAGTCTGCTCTTTTGATGATGGCTCAAGCTGTAACTACTCAATCTCAATCTATGACGACTTAAGCAAATAGGGGTGTTGAGGCTAATGGGAACCCGAATATGAGTACTATGGCTTTTAGGTTGAGAGACTTTGTGAGGATGAATCCTCCGGTATTTCTAGGCTCCAAAATGGGAGAGGGCCCCCATGTGTTTTTGGATGAGGTGCATAAGGTAGTTAATGCTGTGGGGGTGACTTCTTTTTAAAAAGCGGAACTCGATGCCTATTAATTGAAGGTTGTGGCCAAAATTTGGTTCACTCAATGGAAAGGTAGTAGGCCGGTAGGAGCAAGGCCTATAGATTGGGAATTGTTCAAGGAAGCATTCCTTGGAAGGTTCTTTTCGCGTGAGAAGAGGGAGGTTAATACGGAAGATTTTATCTATCTTAGGCATGGTAACATGAATGTGCAAGAGTACTCTTTGAAATTTACCCAATTGTCTAAGTATTCCCCATATTTGGTGTCAAACCCTAGGGATGAGATGAGTCATTTTGTTACAGGAGTATCCGACCTAGTTGAGAAAGAATGTCGTACGATGATGCTCCATGAAGATATGAACATTTCTAGGCTCACGGTGTATGCTCAATCTATTGAGGAGTCCAAAATTAAAAGGAAGAATAGGAGGTTGTAGAGGTCTAGGCCCGATGAGCAAGGTCAACCTAGGTACAAAAAGAGAGCTACAAATCAAGATTCTTCAAGCACTCCTAAGGTTAGCCAAGATAAAATTGGTGGGTCTTCATTTTCTAAACCTACCTGCACTACTTGTGAAAAGAAGCATTTTGGGAAGTGCGGCCTAGCCGGTACTAATGGGTGTTATGGTTGTGGGAAGAATGATCACCAAGTGAGAAATTGTCCTACCCTTGCGGCCAAAGGAAGGGAGGCTAAGCAAGCTTCTCCGAATGTTTTGGATCCTTATGCTACAAAGAATAGTCATTTCTACGCACTTTGGGCTAGAGATGACAAAGAAGCTCTTCCGGACGAAGGCACCGGTTAGTGATGATTTTTTAGCGTTGTGAATGTTGTATGGATGTTCCTATGTTAGTTTTCATGTTAGCCTTAGTTGGGTTTACTCTTAAGGGGGAGATGATTTGTTGAATAGTAAGGTTGTTGAGAATTTCGACATCCTTATCTCTTTCTTCTATTCTTAATCAAGCTTGAGACCACGAGTTCCTTTTAGCTTGTTCATGTTTTGGAGTCATCTGTGAAAATGTGTTTCGATGATCTCCTTATATTATACATGTTTTGATGAAATTTATGTTGAATGAGAAAATGAGTTTTTGATTTATGTATTCCTCATGTTGATGTGCATCTATAATGAGTTTCCTAAATGCTTCATGAGTTGAATTTGCGAGCATGCTTAAATGTGGTTTTGAGAAAAGTTGCATAATTTGCCTTATGATGTTGTAATGAGCATGCTGTGAGTTGGAGAACGAAATTCCTCCAATGAAATGAGATATGTTGATGTTTTTGTGCATAATGAGTTTATAGATATAGCTCCTACTTTCTTGTGTTTCATTGAGCTTATTGGTGTGGAGTCGATGTTTCCTCTATGATTTTGTCCATTGTTTATGATGTTGTATGCGTGATGGGCTGCTAGTCTTGAGTCATTATCCCTTGAAGTGTTTAAAGTGTCATTCGAGGACGAATGTTCTTAGAGGGGGGATAATGTAACGACTCAAAAAATGATAGGTTGAACTAGAGCCTTAACATGAGGGTCAATGTCAAGGTACGTGTTAGACTCTATAGTTGAAGACCTTTTTAGGTTTGTATTGTGGGTTGCAATGGAAAGTGCCAAGGAAAGGGGGGTGAAGCCTAGCCATAGGCCAAGGCTGCCCAACCCTTGAACAAGCACTGTCGGGGCTCACGACCACCTTCAGGACCAGTGGTCATGATGGTTTGTGAAGGGGTCCGTGAAGACCCCTTAGCTTGGTCAGAGTGGTGTAGTTTGAGGAGGCTGCTGCCTCAAGGACCACGGGCACCACCACGAGCTGTGGTGCTCTTAACGAACCGTCTAGGTAGCCGTGAATACCATTTAGGCCCTTGAGGGCTTGGCAAGGTTGGGAGGCACACTGCCTAAGGGACCATGGGCACCACCACAAGCCGTGGTGCCCCTCACGACCCATCAAAGTGGGCGTGGTCCCTAAAGGGGCTGCCCAAGTTAGGGGTTTTTTAGTAATTTCGTTATATTTAATTGTTATGTGGGGTTCATTTTAATTGTTTTATATCACTAGTATATATAGTTTTAAGTCTTAAAACAAGTCATTTACTTCTTATTTCTCCAAAACCCAAATCAAAACAAAAGAGTTCCTCCTTTCAAAAAATTCTCTCTCTAGAAGTTCGCAAAGAAGAAGAAGAAGAAGAAGAAGTGGGAGCTAGGGTTGAGGATTCAAGGTGTATCTTCTTTAAATTTCTTGGGGATTCCCAAGCAAGGTATGGTGATCCTTCATCTAGGGATAACTTTCACCCTTAGAATCCATTCAAAGTTAGTTTTCAAAGGTTTTCAAGTTTTTCAAAACTTAAGGTTTTTACTCAATCTCATGGGTTCCTTCACCAAACGATTTCAAATGGTTAGTAATGATATATTATGATTATATTAGTGTTGAATTGATGATTTATGATGAAAATATTCTATGAACTCATGAATTCTCTCAATTTTTAAATTGTGCCTTTATGAAGTGGGTTTGTTGAATATGAAAGCATGTGAATAGAAATTGATTAAATTGCTTTAGGTTATGGAATTGTATCATTATCCATGCCTTAATTATAGTGAATTGTTGGCGTGTTGGTGCTTTGAGATTCACGGCCTTGAAGGGCATAATATGTGGAATTGAGTATTATCATGTTGTCTTATATATGAATGTGAATCTAATGAAGGTAATATGATCATGTGTTGAATATAATTGTGTTATTATTGAAAGGATATTTATCAATTTTACACTTATGAATGCTGATGATGGAATGTGAAGGGTTTTTTATGGTAAGGTATATCTTGAATTGGTAGGCTTAGGCATCTTATTCTTGTATCAATGAATGTAATGTGGATTGATGTATGTTAAATTGGTAGGCTTAAGGCGTCCTTTTCTTGTATTGATGAATGTGACGTTGAATGCAATATCATATCTTGAATTGGTAGGCTTAGGCATCCTCTTCTTGTATGATGAATGTGTCTTGACTTGATGAATATTAATTGATAGGCTTATGGAATTCCCTTCATAGATGATTAATGAATGTGTCTTGACTTGATGAATATGAATCGGTAGGATTATGGCACCCTTCCACAAATGATGTTAATGAACTGTTGGATCGGTAGGCTTATGCCACCCTTTCATGAATGTTAATGATAAATGTTGAATCAGTATACCTAGTGTTGGTAGCCCTTTCATGTGTGAAATGATGAACCTTGTATCGGTAGGCCCAATGTTAATGGCACCCTTCTTGGAAAGTCAATGAGCTATCCTTAATGTACCTTGAATCGGTAGACCTAATGGTGGTGGCCCTTTCTTGTGTAATGTACTTGGGTCGGTAGACCTAATGTTGGTAGCCCTCTCAAGTAAATTAATGTTAATGAAAATGAAATACTCTATGGGAATGGATGCTAAGCACTGAGTGGATATGGTAATATGAAAACTCTCCCAATGTTAGGCTAGGGTTCTAATGAACATATTCCTATCCCATAACTATGTGCCCACATAGGATTTTAACTAGTGGTTTTGACCTACACTAAAATGTTACCGATGCTACCTTAGGTAAGTAGACCACCTCTTTACGGTGTGGGGCCATAGACATCGGATTCCATGTCTTGCTCTCATGGTCTACGTTGGTTAATGCCTATTCCCATCATGTGAGATGTACATTATGGTTTCTTGAGAAGTTCTATGAAATGTGAGTAGTAGTATGGGATGCTATCCATGCATTGCACGAGTAGGCTTTGATAGAGTTATAGTGAGTTCTCTAATGTTTTAATGACTAAGGAATGAAAGTGCTCTTAATGAAGCAAATGTACAATATTGACTTAAATGTCTAATGTAATGATGCATGCTATACTTGGGCTGTATTATGAGTTATTTTCCCTTGTCATGACTTATGAAATGAATGTGTTCCTTATGCATGAGTGTTGCTAGAAGTTAAGTATGAATTGGTAAGTTCATCTAAGGTGGCCTCAAAGTGGCACTTAGTAGGGATAGTAGTATGGGATGTTATCCTTACATTGCACAAGTGTATCTTAGGGTTACTTAAGGTGAATGTTCAAATGTGAAGATTATGACTTGTATGCTGATTATACTTGTACTTTGTGTCTCTTATACTAATGTACATGATATTTCTAAAAAGTGTCATAATGCATGGTTTCCAACCAAAATGTTTGTTTAAAAGCATGTTTTTGCATAGTCTTCATATGTAATACATTTTATTGCACTAACCCATATTTCTCTTATTTTACTACAAGTGTAGGTTCTGGAAAATGAGTTGCTATTCATCTAGTTCAAGGGCTTGGATTGAGATTTCTCCAAGGCTAAGTGGTATGTCCTCATAGATCGAGGACAAGTATTTAGATGTTCCTTTTCTTTCATGTAAAATACTATGGTTAGACTTTTCGATTGTAAAGGGTTGTGACCCTACTTTAGTTTTCAGGATATTATTTAGATGGCCATGTGAGACTATAGACTTCTACTGTGTTTCAAATGTTTTTATAAAGATTTTGATTATATGGAGTTAAAAGAGGTTTTAAATTCCACACTAATTCTATGTATCGAATGCTATAAATTCTAAGAGGCTTGTATGAGACTCCTCTTGGGGTCAAGTACGTCGTGTCGCTTTTGGGGCGTAGGCTCAGGTCATGACAAACATGGTATCAGAGCATAATATTTTGGAAATGATTTTTAGGATTGATATCTAAGAAGCCACGTCTAGTAGAGTCTTGTTCATAGGTGTGAGTGACGACACATCTATGAGTGAGAGGCAATAAAACGTTTGGAAGTTACACTTCTATCATTATTCTTGAAGTCATGCCTTAGAGTTTAGATCTATAAGTGTCCTTTTCCTAATTATTCTTTTGTGTTAAAAGCATGTAAATACATGGGACAACCCAAGAAGGATGGAAAAGGAGATTTTGAATGAGGGAGTTCCTCCCCAAGGTCCTTAAGGTGCCCAAGTTCCTATAGGCAATCTAGTTTCGGTGGATCCCCCGACCATGACCAATGAGGAAGTTAGGTCTGCTCTTTTCATAATGGCTCAAGCCGTAACTACTCAATCACAAGCTATGACGGCTAAAGCAAATAGGGGTGTTGAGGCTAATGTCAACCCGAATGTGAGTACTATGGCTTTTAGGTTGAGAGACTTTCTGAGGATGAATCCTCCGGTATTTCTAGGTTCCAAAATGGGAGAGGATCCCCAAGTGTTTTTGGATGAGGTGCATAAGGTAGTTAATGCTGTGGGGGTGACATCTTTTTAGAGAGCGGAACTTGCCGCCTATCAATTGAAGGTTGTGGCCTCAATTTGGTTCACTCAATGAAAAGGTAGTAGGCTGGTAGGAGCGAGGCCTATAGATTGGGAATTGTTCAAGGAAGCATTCCTTGGAAGGTTCTTTCCGCGTGAGAAGAGTGAGGTTGATATGAAGGAGTTTATCAATCTTAGGCACGGTAACATGAATGTGAAAGAGTACTATTTGAAATTTACCCAATTGTCTAAGTATGCCCTATATTTGGTGTCAAACATTAGGGATGAGATGAGTCATTTTGTTACGGGAGTATTTGACCTAGTTGACGAAGAGTGTCGTACGACGATGCATCATGATAATATGAACATTTCTAGGCTCACGGTGTATGCTCAATCTATTGAGGAGTCCCAAATTAAAAGGGAGAATTCGAAGTTGAAGAGGTCTAGGCCCGATGAGCAAGGTCAACCTAGGTTCAAAAAGAGAGCTCCAAACCAAGATTCTTCAAGCACTCCTAAGGTTAGCCAAGATAAAATTGGCGGTTCTTCATTTTCTAAACCTACCTGCACTACTTATGGAAAGAAGCGTTTTGGGAAGTGCGGCCTAGCCGGTACTAATGGGTGTTGTGGTTATGGGAAGAATAATCACCAAGTGAAAAATTATCCTACCCTTGTGGCCAAAGGAAGGGAGGCTAAACAAGCTTCTCCGAATGTTTCGGATCCTTATGCTAAAAAGAATTGTCATTTCTATGCACTTCAGGCTAGAGATGACAAAGAAGCTCTTCCGGATGAAGGCACGGGTAAGTGATGAGTTCTTAGAGTTGTGAATGTTGTATTGAGGTTCCTATGTCAGTTTTCATGTTAGCCTTAGTTGGGTTTACTCTTAAGGGGGAGATGATATGTTGAATAGTAAGGTTGTTGAGAATTTCGATATCCTCATCTCTTTCTTATATTCTTAATCAAGCTTGAGACCAAGAGTTCCTTCTAGCTTGTTCATGCTTTGGAGTCATGTGTGAAAATGTGTTTCGATGATCTCCTTATGTTATACATATTTTGATGAAATTTATGTTGAATGAGAAAATGAGATTTTTGATTTATGTATTACTCATGTTGTTGTGCATCTATAAAGAGTTGCCTAAATGCTTCATGAGTTGAATTGATGAGCATGCTTAAATGTGATTTTGAGAAAAGTTGCATAATTTGCCTTGTGATGTTGTAATGAGCATGATGTGAGTTGGAGAAGGAAATTCCTCCAATGAAATGGGATATGTTGATGTTTTTGTGCATAATGAGTTTGTAGATATAGCTCCTTCTTTCTTGTGTTGCATTGAGATTATTGATGTGGAGTCAATGTTTCCTCCTATGATTTTGTCCATTGTTTATGATGTTGCATGCATGATGGGCTGCTAGTCTTGAGTCATTATCCCTTGAAGTGTTTAAAGTGTCATTCGAGGACGAATGTTCTTAAAGAGGGGATAATGTAACGACTCAAAAAATGATAGATTGAACTAGTGCCTTAACATGAGGGTCAATGTCAAGGTACGTGTTAGACTTTGTAGTTGAAGACCTTTTTAGGTTTGTATTATGGGTTGCAAGTGTAAGTGCCAAGACAAGAGGGGTAAAGCCTAGCCAAAGGCCAAGGCTGCCCAACCCTTGAACAAGCACTGCTGGGGCTCACGACCACCTTCTGGACCAGTGGTCATGACGGTCCGTGAAGGGGTCCGTGAAGACCCCTTAGCTTGGTGGGAGTGGTGTAGTTTGAGGAGGCTGTTGCCTTAAGGACCACGGGCACCACCACGAGTCGTAGTGCCCTTAACGGATTATCTAGGTAGCCGTAAAGACCATTTAGGCCCTTGATGGCTCGGCAAGATTGGGAGGCACACTGCCTAAGGGACCATGGGCACCACCACAAGCTGTGGTGCCCCTCACGACCCGTCAAAGTGGGCGTGGTCCCTGACGGGGCTGCCCAAGTTAGGTTATTTTTAGTAATTTCATCTTTATTTAATTGTTATGTAGGGTTAATTTTTATTGTTTTATATCACTAGTATATATAGTTTTAAGTCTTAAAACAAGTCACTTACTCCTTATTTCTCCAAAACCCAAATCAAAACAAAAGAGTTCCTCCTTTCAAAAAATTCTCTCTAGAAGTTCGCAAAGAAGAAAAAGAAGAAGTGGGAGATAGGGTTGAGGATTCAAGGTGTCTCTTCTTCAAATTTCTTGGGGATTTACAAGCAAGGTAAGGTGATCGTTCATCTAGGGATATCTTTCACCCCTAGAATCCATTCAAAGTTAGTGTTCAAAGGTTTTCAAGTTCTTCAAAACTTAGGGTTTTTACTCAATCTCATGGGTTCCTTCATCAAATGATTTCAAATGGTTAGTAATGATATATTATGATTATATTAGTGTTTAATTGATGATTTTTGATGAAAATACTCTATGAACCCATGAATTCTCTCAATTCCTAAATTGTGCCTTTATGAAGTGGGTTTGTTGAATATGAAAGCATGTGAATAGAAATTGTTTAAATTGCTTTAGGTTATTGAACTGTATCATTATCCGTGCCTTAAATATAGTGAATTGTTGGTGTGTTGGTGATTTGAGATTAATGGCCTTGAATGGCATAGTATGTAGAATTGAGTATTATCATGATGTCTTGTATATGAATGTGAATCTAATGAAGGGAATATGATCATGTGTTGAATATAATTGTGTTATTATTGAAAGTATATTACTCAATTTGATAGTTATGAATGCTGATGATAGAATGTGAAGGGTTCTTTATGGTAAGGTATATCTTGAATTGGTAGGCTTAGGCATCCTATTCTTGTATGAATGAATGTAATGTGGATTGATGTATCTTTAATTGGTAGGCTTAAGGTGTCCTTTTCTTGTATTGATGAATGTGACCTTGAATGAAATATCATGTCTTGCATTGGTAGGCTTAGGCATCCTCTTCTTGCATGATGAATGTGTCTTGACTTGATGAATATGAAATGATAGGCTTATGGCATTCCTTTCATAGATGATTAATGAATGTGTCTTGACTTGATAAATATGAATAGGTAGGATTATGGCACCCTTCCACAAATGATGTTAATGAACTGTTGGATCGGTAGGCTTATGCCACCCTTTCATGAATGTTAATGATAAATGTTGAATCGGTAGACCTAGTGTTGGTAGCCCTTTCATGTGTGAAATGATGAACCTTGTATCGGTAGGCCCAATGTTGATGGCACCCCTCCTGGAAAGTCAATGAGTTATCCTTAATGTATCTTGAATCGGTAGACCTAATGGTGGTGGCCCTTTCTTATGTAATGTACTTGGGTCAGTAGACCTAATGTTAGTAGCCCTCTCGAGTACAAAAATGTTAATGAAAATTAAACACGCTATGGGAATGGAGACTAAGCACCGAGTGGATATGGTTAGATGGAAACTCTCTCAATGTTAGGCTCGGGTTCCAATGAACATCTTCCTATCCCATAACTATATGCCCACATAGGATATTAGCTAGTGCTTTCGACCTACGCTAAAATGTTACCGGTCCTACCTTAGGATGGTAGACCACATTTTTATGGTGTGGGGCCATAGGACACCGGATTCCATAGCTTGCTCTCATGGTTTATGTAGGTTAATGCCTATTCTCATCATGTGAGATATACATTATGGTTTCTTGAGAAGTTCTATGAAGTGCGGGTGGTAGTATGGGATGTTATCCATGCATTGCATGAGTAGGCTTTGATAGGGCTATAGTGAGTTCTCTAATGTCTTAATGACTAATCAATGAAAGCACTCTTAATAAAGCAAATGAAGAATGTTGACTTAAGTGTCTAATGTAATGATGCATGTTATACTTGGGTTGTATTATTAGTTATTTTCCCTTGTCATGACTTATGAAATGTATGTGTTCCTTATGCATGAGTATTGCTTGAAGTAAGTATGAATTGGTAAATTCATCTAAGGTTGCCTCAAAATGGCAGTTAGTAGGGATAGTAGTATGGGATGTTATCCTTACATTGCACAAGTGTAGCTTAGGGTTACTTAAGGTGAATGTTCAAATGTGATGATTTTGACCTGTATGATGATTATACTTGTATTTTATGTCTCTTATACTAATGTGCATGATATTTCTAAAAAGTGGCATAATGCATGGTTTCTAACCAAAATGTTTGTTTAAAAGCATGTTTTTGCATGGTCATCATACTTAGTATATTTTTGTGTGCTAACCCATATTTCTCTAATTTTACTAGAAGTGTAGGTTTTGGCAACTTAGTTGCTATTCATCTAGTACAAGGACTTGGATTGAGATTTCTCCAAGGCTAAGTGGTATGTCCTCATAGATCGAGGACAAGTGTTTAGATGTTCCTTTTCTTTCATGTAAAAGACTATGGTTAGACTTTTCGATTGTAAATGGTCGTGATCCTACTTTAGTTTTCAAGACACTGTTTAGATGGTCATGTGAGACTATAGACTTCCGTTGTGTTTCAAATGTTTTTATAAAGATTTTGATTGTATGGAATTAAAGAAAGTTTTAAAATCCGCACAATTTCTATGTATCGATGTTATGAATTCTAAGAGGCTTGTAGGAGACTCATTTTTGGGTCAAGTACGCCGTGTTGCTTCTGGGGCATAGGCTCAGATCGTGACATGATTAGCACTTTCTTTTATGTTTTTCCTTTATGTCTTGGACTATTGTATGAGCTATGACGCAAGACTTTATTCATGTTGTTTAGATAGTTTTAGAAAAATATGTTGGACTTCTGCTCGTTTTATAAATGACTTTGATTCTATTGAAAAGTTTTAAATTCCCGCACCTTTTCTATTACTATATATTATGATATGCTAAGTGTCTTGTATGAGGCCTCTCAAGGTCTTATACGCCTTGGTACATCAAGGGGGTACCCTTGGGTTATGACATATGTATGTGGTCTTGACTTCATGGGTCCGTTGTCAGTTCAAGTGGGATGAAGTATATTCTTATAGCAGTTGACTATATGTCAAAATGGGTGGAAGCGGTAGCACTTCCCAACAATGAAGGAAAAAGTGTCACAGCATTTCTAAAAAAGAATATCTTATCTAGATTTGGTACACCAAGGGCAATTACTAGCAATTGAGGTTCTCACTTTTACAATAAGTTATTCAAGGAGTTTCTTGAGAAGTATGGTGTTTGTCACAATGTAGCAATGCCTTTTCATCTGCTGTCTAGTGGGCAAGGTGAAGTGTCAAATAGAGAAATCAAGCAAATCCTTGCTAAGACTGTGAATGCAAATATAACTGATTAGTCAAGAAGCTTTGATGATGCTCTATGGGCCTACCGCGTTGCATTCAAGACACCCATAGGTATGTCCCCTTACCAACTTGTATATGGGAAATCTTGTCATTTGCCTGTAGAATTGGAGGACAAAGCAATGTGGACACTCAAGAAGCTAAATTTGGATTGGGGTGCCACATCAAGTCAAAGATTGAATAACATGAATAAGGTCAATGTGCTTCGCCTAAAAACGTATGAAATTTCAACCTTGTACAAGGAGAAGATGAAGAAGTATCATGATCAAAAGATCGATAAACATAAATTTGTTCCACGTGATCTAGTACTCCTATTTAACTCAAGGTTGCGCTTGTTTCCTAGAAAGCTCAAGTCTAAGTGGACCGGGCCATTCAAAGTGACTCAAGTATTTCTACATGGAGCGATTGAACTCGAGAATAATGATGGAATGAGGTTCAAGGTGAACGGTTAGCAGATAAAGATCTACTTGGGGAAATATGAGAATGTTAAAAAGGTGATAGAAAAATTGAGCCTTGACGAAGTTTAAGTAATCAAGATGTCTGCGTCACACCGCGATGTTAAATCAAGCACTACTTAGGAGGCAACCCAAGATGTAAAATCCAGCCAATTTTAGGACTGTTTATTGATTTTTATGAATTTCTAACATTTTTTTATTCTTATCATATTTATGAAATTTTAGTGATTAGGTAGACTATGGTAGATTAGAATCCTTCTTTAAAAAGAGTCAAGAAAAATGTAAAAAGAAAGCCCTAATGTTTGCGATGTGTGTAGGATCTTTCTGTTAGATTTCGTAAATATAGTTCTAAATTACCCTTGGGACAATGGTGTTGTGAGTGTGTTTAGTAATTTGAATGATACATATAAATCTAAGTCTAGTTGGGATCTTATCTTAGGGTTTCGGTTCAAGTTGGCTTTTATGTATTATTCGTTGTTTGGAACCCTAGGGGTGATAGAAAATCATGTTAATGTGTTTTAATGCATGTTCTAGACATAGTGTAAGTGTTAAGCTTTCCATTGAAAATTGTTAAATTCTAAGTGAGAGGCCAGTTGCAACCAGTACTAGTTGACGACTACAACCCACGGCTCATGGGGAAATGTACGGATCGTAGGTCTAGGTCCGTTGATCCAGTGCACACTTCAATGGCCCAAGTTGTTAACCACAAGCTGGGTTACAGTTCTTCATTCAATCGACGGACTATTTTGGTGGACCGTGGTTCCAACTTCAAAGTTCTAAAATTGACTTCCTGACCTACGATAGGCACTGACAGTCCACCATTCAGCCGACGACCTATAGATACCTACCATGGGTCTAAAAACAGTTACTGCCCAAAAAAAATTCCAAGTTCAAATCTTGTTGCAATTTTTTGCTTAGGTTGTTTTGGTTTCTTTGAATACTAACAAGTCCCTTACAGGTGTCATGTCGCCCAAGAATATTAACACATACAAAAGGTAAGGGAAAACAAAGTTTGTGGCTCTATCCCGTTGGTTGATAAATAAGTCAAGTGCAGAGGAGTACGCACTAGAGCACACTAGAGGCTCCCCCAATACTTCTTTGTCCACGAGGCTGCAAAATAGGAAACTGTTGGTGTTCGATAAGGAGAGCTTTTCAAGTCATGAAATTGGCCCCAGTTTGAGGAGGGGGCCCAGCCTCCAGGAGAGTCGTAATTCGGCTCCAGTTTCAGCGGTACACAAGATGACACTAGCTTTGGTGAGGCTTATGACCCCCAGTATACCAATGCATCATGTACTTTCGTCCATAGAACCAAACAAGTGGTGTGTCTAGGGCCAGTTCCAGATATACTATGATGGGAAATACCAAAATAAAAATCAGAAGATTGCCTGGATAGTTACTGAGAAATGCCAGGTACTTACTGGGAGCCTCCCACTATGCCTACTGTTCATGAGCTTTTCAAAAAGAACAGATGTGACTAGATGGCGGAGAGCCCGTGCAAGTACAGTAAGAAGATCACACGGGAATTTATACTTCCTATGCATCTACAGTGTAGAATGACATGCAACCATGAGTTATACCATTAGCTCAACCTTCTCTACAGGCCACATTGGCATAGGATTTCTCTATTGATATTTTAGAGACCACCATTCGTCATTTTATTTACGGCCTAGCACATACTTTGCCGATTAATACAACATAGTATGATTGTAGGATAAGGGTTATGCAGTGTAGGGCTTTTCATTAGGACACCAACCAGTGGGATTCCCTACTTAGATGGATGGACCATCACATTGTGGAGGATGGAGAGAGCACCGAGTGGGTGCGGGATATGACAAAACCAATCCGAAAGGTGACATTAAGTTTTGCTGCAAAAATTTTTGTCCACCGTCCGACACAGACTATTCACCACACAAGCGGACAATGCTGTCACTTGGGATCATGTGATAATGCTTGTAGCACTTATAGTAGGGCTCAAGGTAGACTTTGCTAGGATGAATATTGCGGAGATTCATGAAAGGGTATTCCAAAAGACCATCACTATGCCATTTCCATGTTTGATTTTCCATTTCTATAGCGAGGCTACAGTCCCTCTATGACATTGTGACATGCTGACTGAGGTGACTAAGATTGTTGATGTCGGCCTCATTAAAGATAATGCTAACCCTACAGCCCCAAGGAAAGGCACACAAATTAACTTACCTCTTATTTCTGATGCTGCTACTATTGATGCCTAGCAGGTTGATAATGAGACCATTCCTAACAACACTATGAAGCCCGATGTACTAGCCCCCCTTTCCACTTATTCCAAATATGCTGTAAGCACACCCCATGCTTCCACCTCTTCAAGATTTGCTTTGCTATCACTGGTGTGAGTCCAGAAGCTTCAGAATCAGATGACCACTCTTTTACAGCATATATGGCATTGGATGAAGATATTTGTAGAGGAGTCAGAGGTACAAATGGAGGTAGTTATTGAGAGGAAGATTCAAGTGGTACATCTGTGGATAGACGTTTTTGACCTCAAGGTGTTGGAAAGGCCCCGATCTGGGCCTATTGTTGAACTCACCACATTTTAGATGAAATTTCCTAGGCTCCAAGCAGATGTTGACGCTCTTGCTGCTACTATGGAGGTTGTGCCAGAGCCCACACTTGAGGTAGAGGTAGACGATATGGTGCTGAGTGCACTATTTGGTGATGAGAGGCCGACTTCTTACCCCCCTCTCGTACAACTGGAAAGTGCACCCACTTTTCTAAGCTCACTAGTGATATGGATGAGTCTAGGTGGGACAAGAGGAGAGAGCGACAGCAGTTATATTCAACACATCGACAGTCTCTATTCAAGAGGGAGCTATGGTTGTGGAGAGAACGAGACATGGTTGGAGGTGCATCTAGTTTGAGGATCACTACTGTTGAGGGTGCTACTGAGGGCGCTATTCATGATTATCCAGCGGGTTCTGGGAATCCGTATCCACCCGCTTCTTGATGGGTCTTCGGCGCTTATGTTCCACAGGCTTGTCTCTCCCTGTATCTTACATTTTTTGTGCATTGAGAGAAATTGCACCATATTTCCGTGGGTGTTGGGTGAATGGATTGTGAGTGTTAGGGTAAAGCGTAAGTAGCCCAACTCACAATCCTTCCTTAGGATTTTCTTTCTTGTGTTCTTTTACTCCAAGGGACTGTTTTACATTTCTGTTAAACTAACATGTTTAGGATAGTATAAATATAGAAGTAGCTAAAAATGAAATCATAATGGAATAAGAGCATGAAATTGATAACCTTCCAATTTTTCTTATGTGTTATATCAGTGAGCTTGATAATGTTGAATGTGTTGGATCTTGATATGATATGATAGAAACTGATTTGACATACATAACTTAAGCTATAACATGAACCTGGTGCATTAATGATTTGATAGTGAAATTGTACCAATGTGTGTGAGGTTATTTGCATTATCATATAGTGTGTGCCAATCTATAGCTTTCCCCATTAGTCTTGCTAAGATGATTTAAACTGGAAATTGGGAAACGATCATAGGCCATTGTTTAAAATGAGGCCACTTAAGCCTAAAAAAAACCAACCAAAAGAAATAGATGTTTCCTTTGATCCAATGTTTTAGCCTAACAAATACCATTTCTTTCCATATACCCAACTCACCTTCCCTAAAAATTTGTTTTGGCCCTGGTCCCTCCTTGGACATTGTGCACCTTAATTATGGCTAAAGCCTAAGTTGAGGATGGCTACTTCAGAAGCTACCAAAATCTTGGCCCTGGTCCTCTAAAAGGGCATTGTGCATCTGAACTCATGCAAAATACATAAGTTAAAGGTGGCTATGGTGAAGGGAAACTGTAAAAAGGGTATGTAAAAGAATTTATTGCAGAAAAACAAGAAAAAGAGCAGAAAGGGTAGTGAAAGATGTGACTGAATCAAAATGAAATAAAGAGAGAAAAACTTGAATAAAAAAAGATGAAATGAGCAAGAATGTCAAGTCATAGTCACACCGGTACCTGAATGAAATATAATAAGAAGAGTAGAAAATAAAGAAAATGGTCAACTTGGTTGTAAAAGAGGTAAAATAGCCAATGTAATGGTAAGGATGGAAGAAAAGTTCGTAAGTATCCAAATGTACCACACCTCACCCTGAGCCTATGTTACAAGCTAAGAAAGACCTATAGTGATCCTAGTTAACCAGTCTGGAAAGTAAAGCTAAGAAAATAAGGGCAAACTTATGTTATTGAGCACTACTGTATTTGAATTCACTTTTGAGTGTGAGTGTGTACAGAGTCCTTAATTAAAATAAAAATCAAATATTGTGTGAAAAAGAGATTTCTTTGTGGAAAGGGCACAAGTTACATTGTTGAAGAGTTGGCATCTTGGTAATTTTTGTTTGTGTATGTGATGGTGTCTATTGGTATGTCTATGCCATGTTTTGAACTACATAAGTTAGCTTGTTGAGAATAAATGAAATGATTTGCACTATGCTAAAAAAGAGTTTAAAAGGGAAAGTTGATAGAAAATGCCAAAGATTATTTGAATTTGTATGTTGCTTCTACATAAGTGTTGTTTAGAGTTTGTTGTGTCGCTTAAGGACAAGCAACGATTTTAATTTGAGGGTGTTGATGTACCTTGATCCTACAGTATTTTCTATACGTTATACTTGAAGTTTTCATGCATCTTAGATAGTTTTGTTATTAGATATGATTTGGTGTTTTGGTGTAATTTTGCAAGAAATCGGTTTGAAGCAGATAAAGTTGAATGTAGATGAACCAACCGGATTTTGGCAACAGACAAACCCATCCACAAGCTGTCGTTTACTTGAACTGTTATAGGTGAGGCCGTAGGTGGAGTGTTCAAGGAAGTCTCACCAAGGATGGAACCACGAAGGCTAAGGACACCCCGTAGTCTAAGTGTCGAACCGTGGATGATGGTCATCATTTGATTCAGAGAAAACGAGTTCTAGTACTTGAACAATAGAGGGACATGTCGGACTGTTCATAGACCTATGGGTCATAGGTGATGACTGCCGTTTGGGGACCACAAGATTATTTCCAAGTGCAGAACCACGTAGCTAACCATGTGCCATTGATTGAATCACAGACCGTGGTGTGGCTGCCGTCGATCAAAGCTATTTAAACTGGATTTTCCTAGGTTTTCTTTTCCTACTTGGTTTCTATAAATATAAGTTGCATTTTTGGTTTTTGGGTTGTTAGACATTTTGTAAGACTTCACTTTTGCTTTGGGAATGATTTTGCAAAACTTTAGCATTTAATTCTTAAAGTGTGTTTATGCAATTTGCTTTGGTTATTCAATTCAAGATTTTAGATTTCATCTATTCAAATTTTAAGTTCATGATTTCTATTGCAAACTCAAATATGAATTGTGATAACTCAAGCATGAATAGTTAAATCCACAACTAGGGTTGTGGAACCATGAGTAATTAACAATGTAAAGCTAATAACTAAGTAAGTCTTGAATAATGTTTATGCATGTATTGTTAATACTTCGTTTAGAATGCTTTCTAACGGTATGCAACATTAGAACTCGCCTCATTCCTACTTGCCAGAACAAGGAGGTAACTAATGAGAAAGGGATTAAACAACGGAGATTTATATGTGATAATCTGATATCTAATAGCCTTACCCACTTACTGTGAAGGCTAATTTGGGGTTAAGGGTAAGGGTTACTAAACCATACAGCCATAGACGAACCAAGTTACATGGTGAAATTTTCTATTTGAGAGACCAATCACTTAGGAGATACATAACTTACCAACCTTGCATGTTAACACTAGGATAGAGTTATTATTATTGGAATTATTGCATTAAGAACTTGTGGGGAACACATGTACCCTAGTTTTCATCTTATATTGATAATCCCAACTACGAATTGTGATTGCTTGTTACTTCAAATCAATCAACTATAATTTTGTTTACAAATTCCCCCCTTTTTTGGAAGTAGTTTGACTAAACATAAATAATCTTAAGGTAGCCTAAGTCTAAACCATTTTCCTCGTGGGATCGACCCTAACTTAAAAGTTAGGTTCTTTATTTGACAACGACCACTTATATTTCTTTAGGGAGGTCTAAATTGGGCGTATTAGTTGCTCAAAATTTGTGTGGCTACGCATTGGAGTGCTCAAACTGTTGGGGGACCTCCGTTTGAGGTAATTTTTGAGTTTTAGTCATCGTCCTCTCTCTTTCTTTACCTTTAATGGTTATTTGAATGCATGGGCTAATTTCGGTCTGTTCCAAGCCCCAAATTGTGTTCCGTTTTGGGACACAAGTTTGGGGAGGTAAAATGAACCTTTTCATATAGTCAATTTTAGGTTTTCTAGTACGGGTCCCACAATTCCATTTTACACATGATTTTTGGTCCCTCTCCAAAAACCATGATTTTGGTGTTAACACAACCATATTGATGTTGTGATTCTATTTTTAAAAGTGCGGCAGCATTCTGAGGCCATATTTCTAGGGAACAGATTGTACAACATGATTTAGATCATCCACGATCGGCCTACAGGTAGGCTACAACTTCCATCTCCTTAGATTCAGCAGGATTAAGTAATTGTATGTTGATTTTGTATGAATTTGGGGATGAATTGGTGGTTAATCATGTTAAATTCCTAGAATTCATGCCATAGGCTACTTTTCAGGAATTCCAGGCTGTTGAAGCATGTCTATTGTATTTTTTTATCATCCTCACCTTATGATGTGCCTTATTTGTGATTTGTGAATATCTTTGAAGCATGTTTGGCCTTATTCTAGGCTTAGGCTAGTGATTTCCATAGAATTGCATCCTTTTGGAGACGTTGAAGTCGATTCAGATGGCTTAGCTCCTTATAGACTGATGTAGTAGACCTGAGTCTAATAGTTTGGGCCTTAGCTTGGCAGTAACACCACTCTTGGAACCATATATCCATAAATCCTCTATTTCTGTTGGTTCTGGTTCATCAGTCATGGTTGGATATAGTTCGGGATGGAATGATTTATTGATGGTGCTCAGAATGGGAGTACTCTCTGTGATGCTCGATTGGCTGTTGATCCTATTTCTAGCTAATTTGCCTCTATTCGTGGTTCAAGACCCCAATTCACTCCACCAGGCATGGTTCAAGTCCTTGGCTTGGTATTATAGCCTTGGTTCAAGTCTTGGCTTTCTTTAGCCATAGTTCAATTCCACCACTCCTTACAACTTAGTTTAAATCCATAGCTACTCTCACCTTTGTTCAAGTCCTTGGTCATATTTAGACGTGGTTCAAGGTAACAATTATCCTTAGACCTAGTTCAAGTCCTCGGTTACTCAAAATCTTGGTTCAAGTCCTTGATCCTCCATCTTCAATTCGGCTTAAATCCTTAACCCCCTATTAATTTTGGATGAGCTTCAGGCATATGGATTAGCTTGGTTTGAGTCTATGAAAAGTTATGGAAATCCTGGAAACTTCATCAGGTCCTCTTGTTCCATTCTAAACTGTTCCTTGTACCTGTCGGGATTATGGGAGTCCACTCGGGTTTTACTTTTATCTTGTGCACGAGTGTACTTGTCGAGTTAATGGGAGCCCAATAGGATTTAGTTAGTGATTCTTTTTTTCTTTGTATGCTAGAACACTCGTATGCATACCTGTTAGACTTTTTGTTCCTATTTCTGGTAGTGTTTTAGATTCTCCAATTTCATATTACTTTTTCTTTTCTTGCTCAGTCGGCCGATGAGGCCTACTAGGTACCTATTGTTTTGGTACTCATATTACACTATGCATCTGCTTTCATGATGCAGGTCCGAGCACCAGCTACCAGTGTTGACATCGAAACTGCAGTAGTCTTATTTGGAGATGGGGGTGAGCACTTGGCGTTTTGTGGTATACCAATCTCCACCTATATATATTGACTTGTCTTTTGCTTTTTGAGACAATCTTGTTTTTGTGGTCCACCCTTTGGACTTGTACTCATTTTGTTAGTAGCTTTGTATATATGTTGACTTCCAGTTTCTGGGAGGGATCTCTTTTATATATATATTGGCTTGCTTCCGCTTCTTCATCTACGATTCTTATTATTTATGTTATTGTTTTAGTTTGCGTTTATTTTCTGTCCTCAATCCCATTACTTCTTGTTTTGGGATACGGGTTGGCTTGCCTACTGGTGGATTATAGTAGGCACCATCATGACTCGTGGAATCATGTCGTGACAAGTTGGTATTAGAGCCCCAGGTTCACCAGTCTCAATTGTACGGAGCTAACATCTAATATGGTCTTGCGGATCGGCGCAAAGACGTCCATGACTTATCTTCTGGAGGCTACATGATGTCGTTAGGAAAATTTCCTATTTTGTATCCTTTTCGTCCATTGTATGTATAATTGGTTTCATCGGATCTCACTTGTTTCACTCTCTCATAGGATGGCTCATACCCACTGTGGAGCGGCTAAGTAAATGCACCCGGGCTCGTAGACAGAGCCCCAACTAGGGGTAGAGGCTGACCCTGTGGTCGATGGAAGGCTGCAACACCAGCCTAAGAGAGAGACAGGACTCCAGAGCCAGAGGTGGAGCCTCAGGTAGATCATGTTCCTCCTCAACCGGTGGGTCCTGGACCAGCCCAACCATTACCCGCATCAGCTATTGCTTCGAACCTTGAGGCGATTCTCGCCCAAATTTTAGCGGCCATATAAAGTATGCAGTAGCAGGCCCCATGTAACACCCCAGACTCGAAAGAGGGAAGCTTAGCAAAATTCAAAACTAATAGGTGCCTTTCATGCAGGCCAGTAAACGGCCTGTGGGTTGAACCACAGACCGTAGGTAGGCCCGTGGAAAGGTCACCAAAAAGTTGTCCAGGCCAAGGACCGCGACTGGACCAACGGACCATAAGTGGGTCCATGGTCCATGGTCCACAAGCCGTAGGTCAAGCCAAATTATGTGACCACCAATGACGGTCGTGCAAGATGGTCTATCGTCCTGACCACAATCCATCGGTGGTGGGTCATGGGTTACTTCTGGTAGTTGAGTTTTAGGGAAATTGGGACTTTTCCTAATTAATTAGTTCCTATACTATGTCATTTTTTCCTTTACCAAGACCCCTATATAAGCTTTTTCAACCCCCAAATTAACTCATTCTTCAAAATTCCAAAAAGAAAATCAAATCTCCTCTCCAAATAATTCTCTCTCTAGAAACTTGAAGAAGAAGGAGATTCATCCTAGGGTTTCAAGTCAAGGTCTCAATTCCTCCATTGAAGGCTAGCTTTTGGATACAAGGTAAGACAATTTTCATCCATGCATTCCTTCCATCCATGGAGTTCCTAAATTCCTCTATTTGAAAAGGTAGAATTCCCCAATTGAGTTAGGGGTTTTCTTCATTTATCATAGGTTCTTTTCACTATTGATTTAAATGATTGAATTATGATCTCTTATGCATGAATTGATGAAATACTATGATTTTATGATGATTTTCCCTAAGAACCCATGTAATCCCCATGTTTTCAAGTTATGAATCATATGATGTGGGATTTTGCTATTTAAGGAAGAGTTTTATGAATTGAGCATGTATTGCAAGCTTTACATATATTTAAGATGAAATCCATATATAACCCATTTTTTCTAAGTATTGATTAATCAAGTGGGTTTTGACCTTGAAAGGTAAATTGTGGACTTATGCATTTTCTTATGAAATCTATGCAAATGTTTTAAGGATTCTTTGAGAGTAAAGTACGAATGATTTTGTTGTTGTTGTTGTGTTGTTGAAAGAATATTCTCATATACACACCTATGCATGGTGTGAAAGGTTTTCTCACATAATAAGGATTCTTAAGTTGAAAGGCTTTCTCACCTAATTGAATCAAATATTATAAGTTATTATGAAAGAATAATGGACGGTGAAAGGTTTTCTCAGTCCTGGTCTAAGGAGCTATCCTATGATATGACTAGAGGCGACTACCCATGTCTTTTAAAGATAAGATAAGTCAAGACTTAACAACTACTCCATGGTATTTTATGCTTAGCACCGAGAGGATATTGAGATGGAAGCCCTCACGTCAGTAGTGCCCGGGTTTTTAGTAGAAATCTCCTTATCCCTTCCCTATCTTCCCCCATAGGATGATTGTGTAGATAGACATTAGCTAGTGGATCCACTTTAGCTCAGATTCATGGTTCTACCTTGGCAAGTAGGACAACCCTTTTTCGATGTGGGAGACACCGAGGATCATGTTATAGCTCACATTGTATATATGTTTGTTCAGGCTCATTCACACATTAATAATGAACTAAGGTTACTTCAAGAAACATCGCATATGAGTTCAAAGGTTTTAAAGATGATGTTTACTTGCATTGATCATGGTTTTATGACTTATGGTTTCTAACTCTCAAAATATATGTTTTAGCTTGATCATTGCATACTTATGAAAATGTCCCTTTTTAGCATGATTTAAATGTTTTATGCATGCCTATCATACTTGGTACATTATTTTGTACTAACGCATACTCTTGCCTACATTTTTCCCAACTGTAGGGTCCAGCAGTCAAGTTTCTACATTTCGTGGTTAGTGGTTGATTTCGAGATTTTCGAGCCTTGGTGAGTCCTCATGCTTTGAGGATGGAGTTTATTGTTTCACTTTTTTTCATGTATTTCTATTTTGAACATGATGTATGGTCTAGGCCCAATTTCATTATATTGTATTAGATGGCTATGATGAGACAAGAGTTTAGACTTCCACATTTCGTTTTATAAAACGTTTTAGATTTTGACTATTTTTTTACTCTTATTGTTTTATTTCTTATGTTATCAGAGCTAAGTGTCTTGTATGGAATCCTTCGGGGCTCTATACACCAAGCTACATCTAGGGGGTACACCTAGCTTGTGAAAAACTTGGTAATTAGAGCATAAGATTTAGAATGGTCCTAGGATGTCTCATAAGCCACGTCTAGTAGAGTCTTGTTCATGAGCGTGAAGCGCGCCACATTGATGAATGAGAGGCTACAAGATGATTAGGAAACTCCACTTCATTCATTACTATAAACTCATGTGGGTCTAATATTGAGAAAGAACCTCAACAGTTCATTGATGAGGTGTATAAAATGTTGATAATCATGGGAGAGACGTTGGTGGAAAAGGTGGAATTGGCCGCTTATCAACTTAAGGGTGTTGCTCAAGTTTGGTTTAATCAATGGAAAGAAGAGAAGGCGGTAGATGAGGGTCCTCTTGATTGGGAGAAATATAAGGTTGCTTTTCTTGATAGATTCTTTTCTATTAAGATAAGAGATGCAAAAGTACTTGAGTTCATTAACCTTCGCTAAGGAGATATGAGTGTGAAGAAGTATTCTTTGAAATTCACACAATTGTTTAAATATGTTGCGACTATAGTTGCCAACCCAAGGGCAAGGATGACTAAGTTTGTGTGGGGTGCTTCTGACTTAGTGGTCAAAGAATGCCTAACCGTCATGTTTGTTAAGGAGATGGATGTTTCCCGATTGATGATACATGCATAACAAATATAAGAAGAAAAGCTTAAGGAGAAAACTAGGGATTCAAAGAAAGCAAGAAGGGATGATGGTGAGTCTTCACATTCAAGGTCCGATGGAGGAAATCGTTCTGAAGGTAAAGGTGGTAGTGAGAAAATGTGGGCCGAATGTAGGGAGTGTGGGAGAAGACATGAGTGTAAATGTCTATCTGATTCTAATGCTTGTTTTGGTTGTGGAAAAAGTGGTCACAAGATAATAGATTGCCTAATCCATACTTGTAAGGGAAGGGATGGTAGGCAAGATCAAATTCAAGAGGATCATGAGGGTTCCCTGGATGCGTAATTGGTAATTTTAGGTTTTTCGTTTAGCTTGTGATTATGTATTGCTTGATGTAGAGTGTTTTGTTGCATATGGTAAGATTTTGTGTATGGAGATTGTGTTTGGAGTAGTTCTTAAAATCCTTGTGGAAACTTCTTAGATGTTTACTTGTATCAATGGTTTAGCGGTTGTTAACACGTTGGTGTTATATTTAGATTGAGGGAGATGGATTTGAAAAGACTAGTGGGGTTTTCTCCCAAGGGGGATATAGTGTGCCTCGTGGTTGGTACGTGAATAGAACTATGTTGGTTTTGAAAGAGTTCCTTGTTATGGTTTGGTGGCTGAACCTACATCACGAGAAGATGTAGCGCAGAGTATGCGTCAGTACTTGAAAGGTACTGATAATGAAGGATAGAGTAATATTGAACAATGACATAACTAAACAAGCAATAAAGCAATAGTATAATCTGAACATGAAAATGATACTGGAAAGTACTGTACATGACTAAATTGAATGCAATGACCAAGTTTATAACATGTTGAGACTGATTTTTGAACTATACTGATAACATGGTCAATGCAATGGAGTCTGACTGAACTGTAAGGGAACTACTAATAACCAACATAAAACCACATGAGCTAAATGTGGAGTTTGATGTATATGCCCCATCGAGAAGACCCAATATACCCTGCCAAAGGTGTAGAAGCATGATGGTGTGATCACTAAAATGATGCCCACAAAGGGGACTTACACCCTACGGGGCACGTAGTTCTAGGACTTGAGGGTGTCTAACCCTAGTCCACTCGGTATTAAACTTCCCATATGTTTAAGATAGAAATGATGTAATAATGGACAACTCAAAACTGATAGACAAACTGAGAATGCAAGATTAATATACTGATAATAATGCTTTAGAAAACTGAGGCATGTTCATATATAACTGAATTAACTGACCTAGGATGTGTAATCCATGAGCTAAAAGAACTACATAGCTAGGTTTCTGAGTTTATGCATGAGCCTGGGCAATAACGATATTGAATTCATGATAATACAATTTGGATCATTCCAACAGCTAAAACCCAACAATTCTAACATTCAAGAAACCCAAGGTCTAGATAATATTAAGGGAATCAAGATTCTGACTGAAATCTAGGGACCTAATGGGTGAAAGGAACCCACTAGTGAAATCCCACATACCTTGTGACTAATTCCATAGAAAAATCTTTTGATTTCGGGGCTAGAACTGATGGAACCTTGTTGCGTTCTTAAACTAGGGTTGCTCAACCTCTTTCTCCTCTTACGCTCTAATTTTTCTATGTTTTTGAAGAATGATCTTACTTGGGTAAGTTATAGTTATGTCTCTACGCTAAAACTGACCAAAACCACGTAGTTAAGAGGTTGAACGATGAAGTTTAGGTGTCCAATGAATAGGGGAAATAACTGAAATAACCCCACTTAAAATCTGACGGGGTTGACCACGGCCATTTTCACAGACTGTGAAAGGGACCACGAACTGTGGGACTGATCGTTGTCCTTGGCCAGAAGCTGGTGGTTTTGGGTTGTAGTCAATGAGCCCCTACCACAGCCCGTGTGGAGGACCACAGACCGTGAAAGTCCCCGTGCTCCTCACTTAGATTGAGGTCTAGAGGCTTTGGGAGCCTATTGGTTGATCTTCACGGGTTCCCCCACGACCCGTCAACAAAACCACAGACCGTTAAGGTCCTTGTGGTCCACACTTAAGGGGGGGGGGGGGGTTTGAGGGCTAGGCTTGGGTAATACTGGCTAAGCTATTACGGACGCTCTCTGTCGTCAAGAGCACGGCCCGTGAAGGCTCCTGTGGTCTGACTCTGGGCCTGGTGAAGTCCAACTTACCACCACGGGCAAGTCATCAGACCGTGAACCCTACCATGGTCTGTGAACCCTGCCGTGGTTTACTGCTTCAGTTAAGTTTTCTGGAAAAAAAATATGGGTCTGGTTTTCGAGGTGTTATAATATCTCCCCTGTGGAACATTCGTCCTCGAATGAAGACTAAACTAGCTAAAATGGAGGGAAACAGCTGCAAACGCTATTACTAAGTTTTGGAAACTAATTTCTGACTAAACTAAGTTCCAATAACATGCAAATATGCTGAAAATACAAGTAAAGACTGAAGGAACATAATTCTAAGACTGAATTTACGCATGAAGGACTGAAATACTGAAGAGGAACGATTACCTCAGGCTGGAGTGGAATCGAAAGGAAAGAGGTGAGGATACTTGGCTTTCATGGCTTCTTCTGCTTCCCAAGTAGCTCTCTCCACAGACTGACTTCTCCACAAGACCTTAACTGAAGCTACTTCTTTGTTTCTCAACCTTCGAACATCACGATCAAGAATCTCAATTGGAACCTTTTCATAAGTGAGACTATCCTTCACAACCACACTTTCTAAAGGTACAATAGATGTTGGATCACCCACACACTTCTACTACAGCGAAATATGGAAAACCGGATGCACTGAAGCTAGTTTTGTTTGTAACTCTAACTCATATGTCACTTTACCAACCCTTTTAAAGATCTTGTAAGGTCTTACATATCTAGGACTGAGTTTCCCCTTCTTGCAAAATCTCATCACCCCCTTCATAGGTGACACTTTAAGGAAAACCCAATCATCAACTTGGAAATCTAGTTCCCTTCTCCTCACAGCTACATAATACTTCTGGCGACTCTGGGTGTCTTAAGTCTATCTCTAATGAGTTGCACTCTCTCCATAGCATCAAGAACTGAATATGGCCTTATCAGGGTTTCTTCACCTACTTCAAACCAACAAACTGGAGATCTACACCTACGCCTATACAATGCCTCATAAAGGGCAATCTGAATGGTGGAATGGTAACCATTATTGTAGGCAAACTTTATAAGAGGAAGGTGACCATCCCAACTACCCTTGAAATCGATCATACAAGCCCTCAACATGTCATCTAAGTTCTGAATGGTACGTTCTACCTGACCATCCGTCTATGGATGAAATGTTGTGCTAAGGTTAACCTGAGTACCAAGACCTTTATGAAATGACTTCCAGAAATGAGAGGGTAAACTAAGGACCTCTATCTGAGATGATAGACAAAGGTACCCCATGCAACCTGACTATCTCATTAATGTAAATCTTGGCATAATCCTCCACCGAATTTGTAGTTTTGACCACCAAAAAGAATGAAGACTTAGTAACTTATCAACTATCACCCAAATAAAGTCATGTTGTCGGCGAGTACGAGCTAAACCTGTAATAAAGTCCATGTTGATCACTTCCCACTAACAAGTAGGAATGTCGATCCCTTGGGTCATACCTCCTAGTTTCTGATGTTCTGCCTTTTCTTGCTAACAATTGGGGCACTTGGCCACACAATCTGCTATATCCGTTTTCATACCATTCCACCAAAAGACTTCCCACATATAATGGTATATCTTAGTGGCGCCTGGATGAATAGAATATCTGGAGTTATGGACTTCTAAAAGAATTTGTTGTCTTAACTCACCCACCTTAGGAACACATAATCGACCCTAATAGCAAAGCACACCATCTCCCCATTGGGAGAAAACCTCAACCCTCTGTTGATGGATTGCATATTTTCGTTAAAGCAATATTAAATCACTGTCTTGCTTTTCCTTCACCACCACTACCAAAGAAGATTCTGCCCCATTCTGAACTATTACAACACTATCTTATATGCTCATAAGACAAACTCCTAGGCGAGCAAGTCTGTGAACATCTTTTGCTAGTTCCTTTCTTTCTTCTTCAACATGCACTACACTACCCATAGATAGTCTACTAAGAGCTTCTGCTACCACATTGGCCTTACCAGTATGGTAATGCACACTTATATCATAATCCTTAAGGAACTCAAGCTATCTCCTCTAGCGAAGATTCAACTCTTTCTGGGTGAACATGTATTGAAGGCTCTTATAGTCTGTGAACACATCTACGTGAACACCATACAAGTAATGTCTCCAAATCTTAAGTGCAAACACCACTGCTGCAAGCTCGAGATCATAAGTTGGATAGTTCTTCTCATGCACGTTAAGCTGTCTAGAAGCATAAGTTATAACCTTACCTCACTACATCAACACACAACCTAGGCTGACTTTGGACGCATCACAATAGATCACATAACCATCTAAACCCTCTGATAGAGTCAAAATAGGAGTTGTCAACCTAGTTTTCAATTCTGCGAAGCTCTTCTCACAATCATATAACCACTGAAACTTGACCTTTTTTCTGAGTCAACTTAGTCAATGGAGAGTCTATGGATGAAAATCCTTCTACGAACCTTCTATAATAACTCGCTAGACCCAAGAAACTTCTGATATCTATAGGAGAGGTAAGTTTGGGCCATTATTTCACTGCTTCTATTTTTCTGAGAATCCACTGGGATCCCTTCACTAGATACAATATGACCTAGAAAAGCGAGGATTGCAACCAAACCTCATATTTGCTAAACTTAGAGAATAACTGGCGATCTTTGAGAGTTTACAGAACAACCCTCAAATGATTCGCATGTTCTCCCTCATTCCTAGAGTAAATGAGGACATCATCAATAAAGACGATAACGAACAAGTCCAAAAAATGTTTGAATACTCTGTTAATCAAGTCCATGAAAGCTGCAGGAGCATTGGTTAGTCCAAATGAAATAACTACAAATTCATAATGACCATACCGAGTTCTGAAGGCTGTCTTTAGAATGTCACTATCTCTGACCTTGAGCTAATGATAACTCGATCTGAAGTCTATCTTTTAGAAATTACTAGTACCCTGAAGTTGGTCAAACAAGCCATCAATCTTGGGGATGGGATACTTATTCTTGATTGTGTCCTTGATCAACTACCTATAGTCAATACACATTATGAGAGAACCATCTTTCTTCTTCACAAACAACACTGGTGCACCCCATGGATAAATACTAGATCTGATTAAGCCCTTATCTAAAAGATCTTTTAGCTACTCTTTCAATTCCTTAAGCTGAGCTAGAGCCATTCTGTAAGAAGGAATAGAGATAGGCTAGGTATCTGGAAGGAGATCAATTCTAAAGTCGATTTCCCTTTCAGGAGGAACTCCGGGAAGATCTTCTGGGAACACTTCTGGGAACTAATTAACTTTAGGAACTGACTCAGATATGGTGTCTCGGAGCTTGAATCCTTAACCCGAACTAGATGATAGAGATAACCCTTAGAGATCATCATTTTGGCCTTAAGGTAATAAATGAATCGACCCATAGGGTGCTAACCTACTACCCTTCTATTCTAAGATTGGTTCATCTGAAAACATAAAACGAACAATCCTAGTTCTAGAATCGACTAGAGGCATAACACGAATGTAACTAATCCATGCCTAGAATTATATCGAAGTCTACTATTTCTAACTCCACAAGTTCTGGTGAGGTGACTTTCTGAGAGACTGTGAGAAGGAAACTTTTGTATACCCGTCTATCTATAACTGGGTCACCGACTGGAACAGAGACTGAGAAGGGTTTTGAGAGTGTTATGGACTAACATCAAATTTGACTGCTATATAGGGAGTTACAAAGGAAAGAGTAGCCCTTGGATCTAACAATGCATAAACATCTAAGTCAAAGACTCGTAACATACCAGTGACTATATCAGGAGAATCTTCCTGATCCTGGTGAGCCTAAAGAGCATGCAACCTATTTTAGCTTTGTCCACCACCTGTACCAGATGAGTTAACATATTTATTCGGGCGACCTACTGGTGCTGCTAAGGTTGTGGACTGAGCTCTACCATTGTTACCTCTTTGACCCTGCTCAGAAGGACAATATTTCAACATGTGACCGAACACTCGCCCAGATAGTTCTTACCATACTTTGGACAAGTTAGATAGGTTTTGGTGCCTAAAACACTTCCTTGAGACTTGGAGCGTGATGCCCTGCCCTTCTAATCAGTATGAAACTTGGAGGATGGAACACTAGCTGATGAAGGTGTTGGAGTAGAAGATTTTTGCTGAAACTCCAAGCGATTTCCACCAACCGATTTCTGTTGAGAGTAGTCATAGTTGCCAATCCTAGCCTTTTTATTCTCCTTGGCATGTTCCCTAAGCTTAACACCCTCAACCTGCTGAGCATGAGTCATGATCCTAGAGATGTTCATATCTTCAAGTAAGATGGCATTTCTACACTCTGTCTTCACAAGATCGAATACACATACATGAACCTGTTCATGTAAGCCACGGAGTGAGCAACCATGTGAGGATCATACCTGGAGAGTTGGGTGAACTTGAGTCTATACTCTTGGACCGTTATCGAACCCTGCCTCAAATTCATTAACACTTTAGTTTTTGTCTCCCTCAACTCTCTTGGGAAGAACTTGTCCAGAAAAGTCTCACTAAAGCATTCCCAAGTGATAGGGGAGAAATATGTACCCCTATTCTCTTTCCACTGAGTGTACTAGATATGAACTACTTCCTTAAGCTAGTAAGATTCCAACTCAACCTAATCATTCCCAGTTACCTCCACACTCCAAAGATATTTTTGGCCTTATCAATGAAGCTTTGGGGATCCTCACTAGTCTGCGATCCTAAGAACTCGGGCGAATTCATTCGAACAAAATCACGAAATATAGTTGCAACTGACCCAACATTAGCATTTGCCAAAACTAGAACATACTGATTGTTCTGGTTGGTCACACTCTGAGCCAACAACTGGATAGGGTTCCAAAATTCAGTATTCGAAACTTCCTGATCTCAGACTGGAGGAGTTGTGTTAGCATTGCGTACATTAGCATTCCTAGGGATAGCTTCACAAGAAGGCATGATCACTAAAAGCACAAAATGTCGAGTTAGAATGAGGAATTAGATCACACCTTACGCACGATAAGAGTAACAAAGAAATTGAAGTGTTCCTAAAACACTTTGCAGCCTCCTTCTCATTAGATGTGGTGCACTTCACACCCATGAAAATAACTCTACTTAGCGCGGCTTTTCAGACATCCTAGGACTCTTAAACCTAGTGCTCTAATACCAAGCTTGTCACTCCCCAAGGCTATACCCTAGATGTAACACGGGACCTAAGATCAGAAATGACCCCAAGCTAACCTTGCTGGCATGATGGGGAATACCCATATAGTAAGTCTGAATAAAAGAAATCTTAGAGTTTGAATACAAATGGAAAGTCAAAATCTAACACTAAAGCTGAAAATAACTATGTCTAAAATAAAACCTCTACTGACTAGAAATATTGGGACATGCCCCACCTAGATCTAGCAAAACTGAAACTAAAACTAAAAACGATATAGATTGTCACGTCACTAGTCCTTGAAGAATGAGGACTCACCACTGATACTGCTAAACTAAAGATCGAGAATCGATCTATGTGTGATCTGACTGTTGAGGACCTTAACCTACATCATGAGAAGATGTAGCAAAGAATATGTGTCAGTACTTGCAAGGTATTGAGCATGAAGGATAGAGTAATACTGAACAATAACATAACTGAACAAGCAATAAAGCAATAGTACAATCTGAACATCATAAGGATACTTGAAAGGACTATACATGACTGAACTAAATGCAATGACCAAGTTTATACCCAACTGAGACTGATTTCTAAACTATACTGATAACATGATCAATACAATTAACTCTGACTGAACTGTAAGAGAGCTACTAATAACAGACATAAAACAACATGAGTTAAATGTGGAGTCCGATGTATACACCTTATCGAGAGGACCCAATATACCCTGCTAAATGTATAGAGGCATGCTGGCACGATCACTAAAATAATGCCCACTAAGGGGACTTACAACCTATGGGGGCACGTAATTCTGGGACTTGAGGGTGTATGACCCTAGTCCACTCGGTATTAAGCTTCCCATATGATTAAGTAACTAACACTTTATGACTAAAATGTTGTAATACTCGATAGCTCAAAACTGACATGAAAACTGAGAATGCAACATTAATATACTGAGAATAATACATTCAAAAACTGAGGCATGTTCATATATAACTGAATTAACTAACCTAGCATATGTAATTCATGAACTAAAAGAACTACATAGCTAGGGTTCTGAGTTTATGCATGAACCTAGGCAATAACGATACTGAATTCATGATAATACGATTTGGATCATTCTAACAACTAAAACCCAACAATTCTAACATTCAAACCCTAGGTCTAGATAATATTAAGGGAATCAAGATTCTTACTGAAATCTAGGGACCTAATGGGTGACAGGAACCCACTAGTGAAATCTCACATACCTGGTGACGAATTCCACGTCAAAATATTTTAATTTCGAGGCTGGAACTGATGGAATCTTGATGCGTTCTTGAACTAGGGTTGCTTGACTTCTTCCTCCCCTTACGCTCTAATTTTTCTAAGTTCTTGAAGAATGATATGACTTAGGTAAGTTCTAGTTATGTCTCAAGGCTAAAATTGGCCAAAACCACGTAGTTTAGGGATTAAATGATGTAGTTTAGGTGTTCAATGAATAGGGGAAGAGACTGAAATAACCCTACTTAAAAATCTGACGGGGCTCACCATGACCACTTTCAAGGACCATGAAAGGGACCATGAACTGTGGGTCTGATCGTGGTCCTTGGCCAGAAGTTGATGGTTCTGGGTCTGGTCCACGAGCCCCTACCACGGCCCGTGTGGAGGACCACAGACCATGAAGGTCCCTGTGGTCTTCAGTTTGGCTGACGTCTGGAGGCTAAGGCGGGGAGCCTACTGGTTGGTCTTCACGGGCGCCCCCATGACCCGTCAATAAGACCACAGACCGTGAAGGTCCTCGTGGTCCTCACTTAGGCATGAGGGGGGAAGGGGGGGTTTGAGGGTTAGGCTTGGGGCCTACTGGCTAAGCCACTACAAACGCTACCAGGGTCCATCGTCAAGAGCATGGCCCGTGAAGGCTCCCGTGGTGTGACGTCTGGGCCTTGTGAAGTCCAACTCACCACCAAGGGCAGTCCAATAGATCGTGAACCCTATCACAGTCGGTGAACCCTACCGTGGTTCACTGGTTCAGGTAAGTTTTCTAAATGTTTTTTTGGGTCTTGTTTTCGAGGTGTTACAATTGTATTTGTTGATCATCATCACCTTATGGTGTGCCTTATTTGCGATTTGTTAATATTATTGGAGCATGTTTGGCCTTAGTCTAGGATTAGGCTAGTAATTGACATATACTTGCGTCCTTTTGGAGCCGTTAGGCCTTGTAATCTCCCCGACGTCACCTCAGATGACTTAGCTCCATGTAGACTAATGTAGCAGACATGAGTCTTATAGTTTGGGCCTTAGCTAAGTAGTAACACCGCTCTTTGAACCATATATCCATAAATCCCCTATTTCTGTCGATTATGGTGTCTCTGATTCTTGGTGCAGAAGCTACCCGTCGATTCTGGTTGGATATGGTTTGGGCTAGAATGATTTATTGATGGCTATGATGCTCGGTTGTCCACTGATCTTATTTCTAGCTGATTCGCCTTTATTCGTTGTTCAAGTCCCCCAATTCACTCCACCGGGCATTGTTCAAGTCAACGCCTTGGTAATATAGCCTTGGTTTAAGTTCTTGCTTTCTTTACCTGTGGTTTAAGTCCATCGCCATTTGCAGTTGTGGTTCAAGTCCACCACTCCTTACAACTTGGTTTAAGTCCATGGCTACTCACACCTTGGTTCAAGACCTTAGTCATATTTATACGTGGTTCAAGTCCACAATTCTCCTTAGCATTGCTTCAAGTCCTTGATCTTCCATATTCAAGTCAGTTCAAGTCCTTAAACCCTATCAGTTCTTGATGAGCTTCAGGCATATGAATTGGTTCAGTTCGAGTCCACGGAACATTGTGGAAATCTTTGAAACTTTGTCAGGTCCTCTTATTCCATTCTAAACTCTTCCTTCTACCTGTCGAGCTTATGGGAGTCCACTCAGGTTTTACTTTTAGCTTGCGCATGAGTGTACTAGTCAGATTTATGGGAGCTCGATCAAATTTAGTTAGTTATTCTTCTTTTCTTTGTGTGTTAATACACTCGTGTACATACCTATTAGATTTCTCATTCCTATTTCTGGTAGTGTTTTAGATTCTCCAATTTCATATTATTTTTATTTTCTTGCTCAGTCGACCTATGAGGACTACTAGGTACCTGTTGTTTTGGTACTCATACTACACTCTACATCTATTATCATGATGCAAATGTGAGCACCAGCTGCCGGCGTTAACATAGAGCCTACATCAGCCTGATTCGGAGATGGGGGTTAGCACTTGGCATTTTATGCTATACTAGTCTCCATCTATATATATTGACTTGTCTTTTGGTTTTTCAGATAATCTTGTTTATGTGGTCCAGTTTTGGGACTTGTTCTAAATTTTTTAGTAGCTCTATACATGTGAGTTCCAAGTTACGAAAAACATTGGATCACGTGTCACATTCTGACACATTATTTGATCGGGTGTCACATTACGACAAACTAACCATTTTAGTTTGGGTTCCATGAGAGGACTGTTTCATTTGAGATTGATATTATGGACCTATATATTGGGCATGAACTGGTAAATTGTTATTCTTTCTGTATATGTGTGAGTTACTATGTTGTAGTTACTTATATATGTCTCACTTACTGGAATAGTCATGTGATCCTACCAGTACACTGTTGTTTGTGTTGTGATACTACACTTGCTCTTTCTTTGTTGAGTACAGGGCATCTTCAGCCGGCTGTTGAGAGACCTCACTTACGAGATCACTGACTTGTCGAGTTCAAGGGTGATCCAGTTCCTTTAGTACCATGAATTCATCTAGGATCTTAGTCCATTTCCTTCAAACTTAGACCTTTCAGACTCTTTCTTTATGTTTAAATATTATGGGATTGCATCCCCTTATATTAGACCGTTTAGTTAGAAGTTTTGATAAGATGAATTACAGATTCCAGGGGTTGAATTTTTGATTTTATGTTTGTTTCTGATAACTTACTAAGTTTATGGGAACTAAGCTTTTAAATTGATTATTTAAACATATTTCCACATCTTTAAATGCTTGTCTTTTTGTTAGTATTGTTTAGTTGGGGTTGTAGTGATGGTTCTCCCACCGGAGGGTTAATGTGGTGCCAATCACAGCGGTTTGGAACGTGACAAAGTTGGTATGAGATTCGTAGGTTTATTGATCTCGTTGTAATTAAATGAGTCTAGTAGAGTCTTGTGGAACGGTATGAAGACATCTGTTCTTTTCTTCGAGAGGCTACAAGACTTTAGAAAAATCTCTCTATCATATTTTCCTTTCGTGCTATAACTTGATTCCAATTGGTATCTGGTGATCTGAATTGGTATATGACCTTTTTCTTTCTTTTGTCCACAGATGGTTAACACACAAAACAACGGCGCCAGGCCAGTAGCTCCTATCATAGAGCCATCAGGGGAGCTCATAACGAGAGGACGTTGTTGAGGCAGGGGTAGATAAAGAGAAAGGGACAGAGCTCAGTGAAGGGTAGCACCCGCCAGGGGTGATGCCCAATCTAAGAATCTATCCAGGGAACAGGCCCCTCCAGCACCCCAAGACGAAGTAGAAAAGAAAGTGGAGATTGAGATGGAAAAGGATACTCAACCAGAGGAGGATGCATATGCTGATATTGTAAGACTTCTCCCTTTGGATCCAGTTATATCTCAACACATTTTGACTTTTCTGAGTGAGTTGGTCGGCTCTGGAACCATTCCCACTGTGCAAGCTACTCAACCTTTAGTCTACCGCCTCACTGTTGTTACAGTCCCTAAGATTGGTGGAGTGTTGGGTGTTGATACCTTCTTCTAACCACTTTTGGGCCCTATGATGACTGGCACTTAGCATGAGATGCTGACCAAGTTTTTGAAGTTAAGGCCGCCAGTGTTCCATGGTTCTGAAAGTGAGGATGCCTAGGAGTTCATCCTAGATTGCTATGAGAGACTTCACAATTTAGGCATTATGCATCAGCATAGAGTTGAGTTCGTGACCTTTCAGTTTCAAGGTAAGGCTAAGTAGTGGTGGAGAGACTTTCTGGAATGCCGATCACCAATCTTACCTCCACTCACATGTGTCCAATTCAATGCCTTATTTCTAGAGAAGTATATGCCCCGAACTTTGAAGGACCGCAAAAGGATGAGTTCATGGCTTTGGAGTAGGGTGGAATAATTGTAGCTTCTTATGAGGCTAAGTTTTATGCCTTGTCCAGATATGCTACACAGTTGGTGACTACAGAGGAAGAAATGATTTGTTTGTTCATAAAGGGATTGAATCTCGAACTATAAGTATTGTCTATACGTTCACATGATCGCTGCAGCTAAAAGCTTTGATAAAGTGTCAGACTTTGTGAAGAAGGTAGAAAAAGTTCGATGGGAAAGGAAGGCCAAGGCTTTGGATAAGAGGCCCAAGAATACATGTAACTTTAATGGATCCTACACTAAAGGTTTAAGTAGGCCGACAATTGCAGCCTAGCCAATTCAGTCAACTATGTCCGCTTCTACAGGGGGTTACTTAGGGACTCCACAACACAATTCTACACAGGATGGTCAGGGAGCCTCTTTTGCGCCAAGCAACAATCCGTCTCTTGACCGCATCTGTTACAATCGTGGAGAACGAGGACACATAAGGGGAAATTGTCCCCACCCGCGCATGACTGAGCCCGTGCAGCACCAGACCAAAGTCATGGTACCAGCGGGAGAAGGTAATAATGGCAAAGGATGTCCACAAAGTTGGCGGGGCAAAAAATTGAGAGGTCATGGAGGCCAGGGAAATGGTAATACAGGTAGAGGAACAGTTCAGCTAGGCAAAGAGGTTGCACGTCAGGATGACAGGGCTCAATTTTATGTCTTTCTGGGCAAGACCGAGGTTGAGGCATTTGAAGAAATGATCACAACTACTATTCTTATCTATGACCGGATGGCTACTATTTTGTTTGATTCAGGTTCTACTTACTCTTATGTGTTAGTAAAGTTTGCCTTGAGATTTGATGCGATATGTGAAGTGCTTGATGCCCCCATCCATGTTTCTACCCCAGTTGGAGAGTATGTAGTAGTCACTCATGTCTATCGTGCTTGTTTTATCTTGTTTGTGGGTTGTAAGACTTGGACTAATTATTTTGGATATGACTGACTTTGGTGTAGTCTTAGGCATGACTTGGTTGTCCCCCTCTTATGTTGTGCATAATTGTAATGCTAAGACTGTGACACTAAAGATCCTAGATAGGGAAAAGTTAGAGTGGGAAGGGGTGTACAAACATAAGCCAGCTAAGATCATATCTTTCATACAGGTTGGGAAACTGGTGGGGCAGGGTTATTTGGCTTATTTGGCTCATTTCCTGGATGTCGATGTAGAGTCCCCCTCTATTGAGTCTATTCCTGTAGTGTCTGACTTTAAGGAAGTGTTTCCTACTAATTTACCCGGTATGCCTCCCGATAAAGATATAGATCTTTGTATTGACTTGGAGCTGGGCACTCGTCTAATCTCTATTTCTCCTTATTGCATGGCTCCAGCAGAGTTAAAAGAGCTTAAGACTCAGATCCTAGAGCTCCTTGATAAGAGTTTCATCCGTCCTAGTGCTTCCCCATGGGGTTCTCTTGTCATGTTTGTTAAGAAGGAGGACAGTAGTATGAGGATGTGCATAGATTACCGACACTGAATAGGGTCACTATTCAAAATAAGTACTTGTTGCCTTGTATAGATGATCTCTTTGACCAGAAGCAGCCACACCACTGCACCATAACCCATGTTGATAATATCATTTGATTTAATTTATATAATTATGATGTGTCCAGTTAAGTAATTGTAATTTGGAGTTATGGAGAACTTAATGTTTATTTTTTGTTTTACGTAGTAATCAATGGATTTGGCTCATGTCTATTACACTTCCTCTCTATTTCCTCAAGTGTATATTTAGATAAGTGACACTTATCATATTTAAAATTCAAAGGTCTAGCTTAAGTGTAATTTGGCAAGACTCTTAATCATAGTTAAAGAACAAATTAAGAAAAACTCACCAACTTTGATAAAAAAAATAAATTATCTTCCACTAATTTTTGCTCCTCATATATGTCAGTACTTCAATTATACTTTCTCATTTTTTTTTAATATAGTTTTAATTTTATTAAAAAAATTAATCAAATGAAATCGTGAATATTCTTTATAAAAAATACAAAATACACACAAAAAATAACTCAAGATAATCTCTAAAAGTTTAGTATTATAAAAAATATCGAATCATGCCTTCTAAATTACTTCTAACATATATTATTATATTTTTCTTTGAAATCTTGTACTACGTTTGATAGAGAAAAATCTATTTTTTGTTGAGTAAAAAGATAAGTATTTGACAAATAAAATTATGCCAGAATTGAAAATGAAGAGGAAAGAAAGATATTGCAGTATACTAATATTGTAAAGTGTCTTAGAATAATTTCTGTTTAAAAATAAAGTTGGTCTCTTTTTTTTTCTTACTTATTTTGCTTTTTTTTTTTGTAAGATATGAAAAAAACGAAGAATAATTTTTACTTTAGATTAGGGAAATGATATTATGTAGATGTAAAACATATATCATGAAAATAATTATATTAATAAGAAACAAAAATAGTGAAAGATGAGATTTTTCTTATTAAAGTTGGTGATTTTTTTCCTAATTTAGTTTTAACTATAGTTAAAAGACTTGTTAAATTAATTTAATCTAGACCTTTAAATTTAAATATGACAAGTGTCACTCATCTAAATATGCACATGCGAAAATGGAAAGAATGTGTAATAAAAATAAGTCAAATTCCTAATCAATGTAATACAATCAAATTAAAAGCCGAACTCATTAATTACTTTTAATGTAAAAACAAAAAATGAAATTGATATCTACACCTCAAAAAGGTCACTTTTACAAACTATTTGACCAATCTTTATAGATCAGTATACTTTGAATTAATTAAAAAAAAAATATTGTTTTGATAAGTACTTCTGTTGGGAGAAAGAATTTTTGTTTGATCAATTAATTTAAAATATACTTTTGAGTTTTGAGCGATGCAGTGTTTCGACAATTTCTTGAAATTGTAATTATTTTCAAAAATATTTTTAATAAATTTATATTTCTTAGCTTATGAAAATCAGTTTGTGCTGGTCTCAAAATATTTATTTTTTTTCTCAAAAGTTTTATTAAACAACTTTACTTTTTAAAATCAATCACCTTTTAAAAGGAAAAAATAATTATATTTTTGACCTCTTAACAGATCGGACAAATTGGCTATTGCTTCACTAATTGAAATGGGAGAAAGGACGAACACAACGACAAATTTGGCAAAAGAACACAGAATAATATGACGGTTATAGTAAACATGATGGTTTTCTAGCTGGCAAAACTATGAAACACGTGTTTCGGCAAAAGAAACCTTCTACGTGCAACCAGAAGGTATCGTTTCCTCCGAACAATTTTTACTTCGAAGGGGGCATTGTTACCATAAATGGTATCGTTTATATGATAGTGATGGTGGATTTATCGAAAAGTATATATGAATGAATCTACTATATTGAGTTTTTGCTTGAAAAAGGAACAATTTCAGGATGTATTATTTCTAGATCAAATTCAAAAAATTCCAAGACCCAATTTTGTATATTTTAGAACAAAATATTTGTTTGACTAGAATGCACGATCTAGCAAGTCAAGATTTTGAAGTTTGGAATATGATAAAAGATGGATCAATGAACTACAAATGAAGTAAGACCTTGGTGATTCCATCGATGCATTGTAGACGTTGATTGAGGCCCCGTGAGTTTAATGAAAATTAATGGATACATAATGCTTCTGAAGCATTAGGTTGATTTCTATGTCTATAATTCAAATGGAGAGCAAATCAAAATAGTTGAAGTTCTTGGGCCTGAGTTATCACTTTTCTTCAATTGGATTGTACCGTATGTAGAAAATTTATTTTCTCCTAAGCAGAGACGGATTTAAGATTTCAAGAAAAGGGATGTGTCAAAATCAGAAAAGATGAGGAGTGTGATCTTGAAAAAATAAATCGAACTTATTGAGACGCAAGGAGACATTAGAGATGCAAATGATCCCATTGAATTTGGCTAGTTAACTTTTGTCTATTAATCATTTCATGCAGTGGCGTAGACACCCTTTGGACACCCTTCGTCGGAAAATTATACAGTATATACAAGTAAAATGATAAATAAAGTGACCAAATAACATATTTTGGACACCCTTGACACAACCTATGATATAGTCTAGTGGTTTCAGGCACCTTGAAAGAATAAAGACACAAAATTAATGTGTTCGAATCTCACTAGTAGCAATTTTTTCCCCACTTTTTAAGAAGAGCAAGTTCACTTTTGGACACCCTTCGTGAAATTTCTGGCTCCGCCACTGATTTCATGCACTTTATCTTTTGTATTGACATGATCAGATCATCTTGTAATATTTTAATTTTCTTTTTTTTTGTTGATGTTTCTCTAAATTAAATTTGACAACTCTTGATGCAGATATTTGAAAATATACTTTTCAGTTTTCGCATGTTAGATTGATCATTTTTTTTGTAAAATATTTTCTTAAAAAATACAAGTTTCAAAAAATGAAGAAAATAATTTTGCTACACCGAAGTAGCGAAACAAATTTACAAATGACATTCATCTTCAAAGTCACCCCATTTACACTACCCCACACCTTTCTTCTTCCACCCCCACCTCCCATAATTAGTATTTATATTGATAATAACTAAATGTTTTTTTTTCAAATAATTAATATTTTTGGCTTATATGTAACTAGTATTTTCATGATTCTTCTTTATACCAAACACATAGCTTAGACTTTTTAATGGGAAAACTTGATAAGTAATTTTTTTAGATGAGTTAAATACCTTGGACTTATTCATGGTGTTTTAAGACTAGAAATATTGAACGATTTTTTTTTTTATGAACTCAAAAGTTCTATATCTTACTTCAAATTCTCTATATTGTATATTTCTGTGTTTCTATATTTTCTGTATATTGAAAATAACTAGCAACATCCCTATTTATAAAAGTAAGAAATCAAATTAAACTAGAACTAGGAACCACTATAACTAAAAAATCCTAAACACTTAGATTCCTACTCCAACTTTGAATTATTATTTCCAACATTCTCCCGTAATTCAAAGTTGTATACTCCTGTCTTTTACTTCTTGTCATTGTTGTGAATTGGAGAACTTCTCTTCAATCTTCAATTCTTCGAGTACTTCTCTTAAATTCTCATTTATTTATTTTCTTGGTTGTGTTGGAGAACCTTCTCTCCAACTTCCAACTGTTGGAGCATTTTCTCTCCAATTCACAATATTATTTTTTTTGGTTATGTTTGAGCACTTCTCTCCAACTTTCAAGTGTTGGAACACTTTCTCTCCAACTCACAATATTTTTTCTCTTGGTTGTGTTGGAACACTTCTCTCCAACTTCCAAAGTTGATGTCTTTCCCAACAACGTCTATTTTTTGTTTGTGTGAACACTCTCTCTCTCTCTCAAACTCTAGTTGATGCCCTTCCCATCAACTCCTTTTCTATTTGTTTATTTTTTGTTTTTGGTGTTGGAGCATTCTCTCTCTCAAACTCTCGTTGATGCCCTTCCCATCAACTCCCTTTCTTCTTTTTTTTCTTTCTCTAACTTTTAATCTAGAGAAGAGATTGTTCCTCTTGTGTTTGGTTGCACTTCTTTAATTCAATAATATTTTTGTATGTCTTTCTTCCTAACATATTTTCATGCATATATCTTTCGTCCAAGTTTCATCAACATGATCATTAGCTAGACGAGCAGCATATATAGGTCATAACCGCCCGCCGGCGGCGAAAACCTGAAGATCTTCTACCAGGATCGTAGAAGCTCTGATACCAATTTGAAGAAAATAAATTTTTTTTATTAACTCAAAAGTTCTATATCTTACTTCAAATTCTCTGTATTGTATATTTTTGTGTTTCTATATTTTTTGTATATTTAAAATAACTAGCAACATCCCTATATATAAAAGTAAGAAATAAATTAAACTAGGACTAGGAACCACTATAACTAACAAATCCTAATTAAACATAAATAAATAAATATCATAAATAACAAATCCTAAACACTTAGAATTCCTACTCCACCTTTGAATTATTATTTCCAACAAATACAAGAAACATCATCTTACTTAATTTCAAAATTTTGACAAATTATCTATTAATGCTTCAACTTACTTGATTACATACTAAAGGAAGAAACATCTCAATAGTGGAGAACAAAAAGAATGAAACATACCATAAGTACTAGAAAAGAGAGGACACATATACCAAAGTATTTTATTGGGTTATCAGTTAAATCTTTAAGAAAATTTTAAAAATCGTTAACCAAAATGACAAGTTAATAGTCTAAAACACAACTCTTTTCAAACAGATAAACTAATAACATTTTTTTGTTTGATTGATTGATTAAATTTATCAAATCCTGCACATCCCTTGCCCTAATATTATCAAAAAGTTCTTATTCAAATTAATTTTTCAAATACAAGTTGTTTTTCTCTAGACATACTTTTTCCGAATTATTGTTAAAAAATCATTGGGGTTTTAGGTCTAGTCTGATGGAGCAGATGCTTCAATTTTGAGTTGTTTAATCAAGAAGTGAATTTAATACACAAATTTCAAATTGACGATTGAGAAAAAAAAATAAAAATTTTAAGGACCTAAAACTACCATTAATTATTTTTCTCATTTATAAATATGGGTTAAATTGATTGTTATAACGTGTCTGAGCATATCATTATTTGTTCTGCTCAAATTTAGTCCCAAATTTCAGAAATGGCAATAAGGCCTAATTATCAAATATAGCAATTGTTTGCTTGATTATGATTCATAACTATCATTTATGTGTGTATACATATATACACACACATTTTAATTAAATATTCTTTATTTTAATTTTATGAATGTACTTTTTATTTATTTCTTACAATAAACACTTGACCATTACGGGTCTTGCATGGTGCAAAATAGAATTATTATGCCAGTGTTGTAAAAATAAAGTAAAATAAGATAAGAAACATATAAGAAGAGAACAATAGAAATATAGAGACAATGAGAACTTTTCTTATTATTCCAAGTCTTCAAGTGTTCACCAAATCTTCAAGTCTCTCCAATATGAAATTTAATAACATTAATGATGAAATTTATGGAGACATACAAAAGGTTAGTCATAAACATGACTTTAACCATGAAAGTTATGGAGACATTAACCATATAAGTAATGGAGGAATATCAAGGGGGAGGTTATGGAGGTGTGGGAGTTACTATACATTATGGTGTAATTACACCTTAAAGTTATGGATATCCACATATATATATTTACAATACTCCCCCTTGGATGTTCGATAATATGCCTCATTAAAACCTTACTAGGAAAAATCTTGTGGGAAAAATTCTAGTGAAGGAAAAAAGTGCATATATCTTGTAATACGCATTGATTGGTGTCTCATTAAAACCTTGCTTGGAAAACCCATTGGGACAAAACCTAAGCCAACGAAAAAAGAGTGCAACATGTATTTACTCCCCTGATATAAAACATCACTCAACATTTCATAGATAACGCATATCAATCTTGTAAAAAAATAAATTGAAGACCATGCTTGCAAAAACATCAGCGAAATATGCTTATTTTATTTTCTTCAATATATTCTTCTATCATTTGAATTAATTCAAGTTCACATTTTTTAACGAGGATCTAGATAATTCAGTCCACACATAATTTTTTGTTGCTAAACATATCTCTCTCTAATGTTAGGAAATATAACATTTACCCCAACCTCATTTGAGGATCCATCTTTATGAGTGGTGGAGTAATAAAAATATATTTGCACACATCAATATTTAGATGGAAAGTATTTGGTTCCTGACCCTAAACCAATTGTAATGGGAGAACCTTGTTGGTTTGACGTGTACATGTTAAATAAACTCATCTCATACCAAATTTATTTGAGATTTTTGTTCTCATAATCAATGGTCTAACTATAATTGGAGGCATATACAATTTCCGCTAAACCAACCACCATTATCAACATAATTTTATAGTTTGGAACTATGCTCTTAATTTAACAATTCGAGCAAACAACCTTACAAAAATTAATTTCTATGTTGATACAAATGCACATGTGACCATAGCATAGATACATCTATTAAATCATTATATTAAATGGTCCACATGGCAAGTAAATGAGCTCATATTCACCTTTTTATATGTTTCAAATAATTTCGGAGATACAATCCCAAATTTAGCTGGTACAATGATCATTTTGTCATAAGAACAAGCAACAAAAGAGAATTCTTGAAGCATCATTTGTTTCTTCAACATATAAACACGTGTTCTCAGTTTCTTTTGCATCTTTGAATCGGAATGGCCAATAGACTATGTCAACTGATATTAATTCTAGTAAATTCTTAGTTTACTTTTACATGTGATTCCATCATCATGCTCATATTTGTATACAATAAACAAGAGGGAAACTAGGTAATCTTTTACGTAAATATTTATAACCCACGTCGGTTGTAGTAATCCAAAGATATTAAATCTTCCCATAATTTATAGTCTCAATATAATAATTTTTCATTTCAATTCCTCCGAAACTTAAAAAAGTTTCTTTTGAGACTTCCTACAATCTCAATATTATGAACAATTTTATTTCTTTGAATAGTAACAAATTAATCCTTTCGAAACGCTCATTTAATTTGGTGTATTGCCAACTTATTTTTTGACAACAAATGACAAATTTGTGTTTCCACACAATTAATACTTATTTTGATCATGGACACAACCTTTATAGGAAATAATTATTTCTTTATTTTATCCTTTAAAAGTTCATAATAAAACATACCGCAATATTTGTGTAGAACTCAAAGTATATAACAAAAAATGACCATTTATGTCAAATATTTCTTTCCAATCTCTCAAACCTCCCATAGAGGTGAGATGTGACATTTATCCAACCATACATGAACATGGCCTTATCCATACGAACACAAGTCACATTTTCTTCAAGAAATGAACCACAACCATTTGTACATGCTTTATAAGTTTTATCAGAAACTCATTCTCATATCTTGGCATTATCAAATTTATGTGACCCACCTCAACATCAGTTTAAAATTTCAAATGTACTAAATGTACTAACACTTTGTATTTCTTTATTTTGATGGAGGATTTATAAAACTTTTCAAGTTGGATTGCACCAACAACAATGTGCCCAATAACTTTTCATAGCACTTTCATGATAAAAACAATACCTTCACATTTGAAGGTTCATCTTAAGAACCCATAATTTTCTTCATTTTAATTACCACGATGATGATCATTAACATTTTACCACACCCATATAAAGATATTCAATCAATTTTCATATTTTGGACATACTATGCATTGCTACCACATTCACAAAAAAGAATAGAGCAAATCAATACGACAAATTTCATGACTTTTATCAAGAGCATAGCAATTTTATAAGTCATCATTATATTGCATTGGGTCTTGAACCCAACATCTTACCATTAAGAAGATATTTTAGGTCATTATTTGTTGGGACCCAATCCAACATTGTATTATCACGATGCACCAGGACTCTCACCCGATGTCTTATTCTTTTAGTGCGATAGGACTTGAATCCTTCATCTTACCCTTAAATAACGACATAATAAGCATGTCACGACCCGATTCTACACCATGGACATGGCCGACACTCGAGAACCATTGTTGGTCCCCAAGCGAACCCTCATCCTGGTTGACTACAAGCGGAAGACTAACTCTAGAATACATAAGCTTAAAACTGGATTAAGCTCAAATACTCAACTTTAAAAAGTCCACCTGAACAACACTCAATAGAAATACTTATATTTTGTAAAACAACTCAAAGAGAGTAAATAATGGGAAAAAACTCCATAACACTATTTATATTTCATGCCCCGAGGCTACCCCCTGGATGTAACATGGGACCTAGGATCACGAATGACCCCAAGCTAACCCTGTTGGCATAATCATAAGCATACAAAAGATAAACAGAGACAATAAACATTGTGCGGAAGCTAAATCATGATAAAACTGAAATGATGGGGGAATACCCATATACTTAGTCTGAATATAAGAAATCCGAGAGATTGAATACAAATGGAAAGTCAAACTTTAACACTAAAGTTGAAACTAACTATGTCTGAAATAAATCCTCTTCTAACTAGAAATGCTGGGACATGCCCCAGCTAGATCTAGTAAAACTGAAACTAAAACTAAAACTAAAAACGATAAAGATAGTCATATCACTAGTCTTCGAAGAATGAGGACTCCCTACTGATATTGGTGAACTAAAGATCGGGAACCAATCTATGCATGATCTGACTGCTGAGGACCTGAACATACATCACGAGAAGATGTAGAGTAGAGTATGTGTCAGTACTTGAAAGGTACTAAGCATAAAGGATAGTGTAATACTAAACAATAACATAATTGAATCAAAGCATATATATGAGCAATGACATCAAATAAGCATGATACAAACTAAGAATACTGAAAATGAAATACTAAATGCAATGACCAAGTTTATAACATACTAAGACTGATTTCTGAACTATACTAACAACATGGTCAATGTAATATTATCTGACTTAACTGTAAGGGAGCTACCAATAACCGACATAAAACCACATGAGCTAAATGTGGAGTATGATGTATACACCCCATCGAGAGGACCCAATATACCCTACCAAAGGTATAGAGGCATGCTGGCGTGATCATTAAAATGATGCCCACAGAGGGGACTTACAACATATGGGGCACGTAGTTTTGGGACTTGAAGGTGTCTGACCCTAGTCCACTCGGTATTAAGCTTCCCATATGATTAGGTAACTAACACTTTATGACTGAAATATTGTAATACTGGATAGCTCAAAATTTACATGCAAACTGAGATTGCAACATTTATATACTGGTAATAATGCATTTGAAAACTGAGGCATGTTCATATATATAACTGAATTTACTGACCTAGCATGTGTAATTCATGAAATAAAATAACTACATAGCTAGGGTTCTCAGTTTATGAATGAACCTGGGCAACAACGATACTGAATTCATGATAATAAGATTTAGATCATTCTAACAGCTAAAACCCTACAATTCTAACATTCAAAATACCTAGGTCTAGATAATATTAAGGGAGTTAAGATTCTGACCGAAATCTAGGGACCTAATGGGTGAAAGGAACCCACTAATGAAATCCCACATACCTGGTGACGAATTCCATGGAGAAATCTTTTGATTTTGGGGTTGGAACTGATGGAACCTTGTTGCGTTCTTGAACTAGGGTCGCTCGACCTCTTTCTCCTCTTACGCTATTATTTTTCTAACTTTTTGAAGAATGGTCTGGCTTAGGTAAGTTCTAGTTATGTTTCTAGGATAAAACTAACCAAAACCACGTAGTTTAGGGGTTAAATGACGTAGTTTAGGTGCCCAACGAATAGGGGAAAAAACTAAAATAACCCCGCTTAAAAATCTAACGAGGCTGACCACGGCCACTTTCACAGACCATGAAAGGGACCACGGACCATGGGACCGGTCATGGTCTTTGACTAGTTGTTACAGGTCTTGAGGGTCTAGTCCACGATCCCCTACCACGGCCCATGTGGAGGGCCACGGACCGTGAAGGTCCCCGTGGTCCTCACTTGGGTTGAGGTCTGGAGGCTCAGGTCTGGGGGCCTACTGGCTGGTCTTCACGAATGCCCCAATGACCCTTACCAGGACCACGGATGTGAAGTTCCTCGTGGTCCTCACATAGGCGTAGGGGGGGCTTGAGGGCTAGGCTTTGTCGCCTACTGGCTAACTACTACAGACGCCACCACTGTCCATCGTCAAGACCACGGCCCGTGAAGGGTTTGGTGGTCAGATGTCTTGGCCTAGTTAAGTCTAACTCACCACCACGGGTAGGTCAACGGACCGTGGACCCTATCACGATCTGTGAGCCCTGTTGTGGTTCACTAGTTCAGGTAAGTTTTCTGCAATTTCTTTCCGGGTCTGGTTTTTGAGGTGTTACAATATCTCCCCTTGGGAACATTCATCCTCGAATGAAGACTAAACTAGCTGAAATAGAGGGAAAGAGCTGCAAACCCTACTACTAAGTTCTGGAAAATGATTTCTGACTGAACTAAGTTCCAAGAACATGCAAATACGCTAAAAATGCAAGTACAGACTGAAGGATCATAATACTAAGACTGAATTTACGCATAAAGGACTAAAATACTGAAGAGGAACTATTACCTCAAGCTGGACTGGAATCGAAAAGAAAGAGGTGAGGATACTTGGTTTTCATGGCTGCTTCTACTTCCTAAGTAGCTCCATCTTCGGACTGACTCCTCCATAAGACTTTAACTGAAGCAACTTCTTTGTTTCTCCACCTTCGAACCTGACGATCAAGAATCTCAACTGGCACCTCTTCATAAGTGAGACTATCCTTTATAGCCACGCTTTCTAAAGGTACAATAGATGTTGGATCACCCACACACTTTTTCAACAGCAAACTGTGGAAAACCTGATGCGCTGCTGCTAGTTCTGTTGGCAACTCTAACTCATATGCCACTTTACCAACCCTTTTCAAGATCTTGTAAGGGCCTACATATCTAGGACTGAGTTTCCCCTTCTTGCAAAATCTCATCACCCCCTTCATAGGTTACACTTTAAGGAAAACCCAATCATCAACTTGGAACTCTAGTTCCATTCTCCTCACATCTGCATAAAACTTCTGGCGACTCTGGACTATCTTAAGTCTATCTCTAAGTTGAACAAGAAAAATGTGATGAAGTGGGATGCAAGACTACCTAAGGACAACAATCTACAACAAAACTTGTCACAGGCTAAAGATGTTATTCATGATTTTTTACGAAGTTCTAATGTTATAGATGTGGATATTTGTATCACTGATGGTGGTAAAAAGCTTGAGTTGGAAGTTGGTAAAGTGCAATTTGAAGTTCATCTTCCAACAGTTAAGCCTATTACAACTTCCAATTCCTTTAAGCATCTTGAAGAGTATGACGAAGATAGGGAGGTATGTTATTCTAAGGGTATGAAAAAAGCTAGTACTGCTGCCAACATTGCTTCTTCTAGCAATACTTCTAGTACAACTATTATTAATACACGTCAAATTTGAAAGATGATGCCTAAATTTATGCACAAGGCAAACTAACTAAGCCTAACAGGGATTCTGCCAGCAAGTTGCAAACCAAATCTCCATATGTGATCGATAATTACTGTCCCATTTTATCTGGGAAGCCACCAAAGAATGTTCACAATGAAGCTCAAGGTATTAACCTTGAAGTCCAATTATGGAGTCCTAATTTGTTAGTTGATGTGCCACTTCAAGTTATAACCCCGACTGACGAGAATTCTACTGGGAATCATGACAACAATGAAGAGAATAGTGAAGATGAAGAGGATGAATATGATCCTGATTATGGTGTAGAACATGAAAACAACACAGAGGAGGTCTCTAATGAAGAATTTGAAGAATGTGACTTTTCTGATAAGGACGTTCTTATTGATGCCTTTGCTCCCAAAACTTCATAGAAAGGTGAAAAGGTGGAAGATGTAGTTTCTCAACATAGACAATATATAATCAACAATGGTAATTTATCTCCAAGGTCAGTAAGCAGGAATGCGAATGTAAATCACAAAGACTTTGCAAAACCAGGCCCTATTACAAGGGCAATGGGGAAAGCATTTCAAATTGGTGAAACATCTTCTAATATTTAAATGATTAGTACAATTATTTGGAATATTAGAGGAGTTAAGTCTAGAGGGGCATTTGAGAGACTAAAGTTCTTATCCAGAATTCATAACACTCAAATTATAGCTATCCAGGAACCTTTTGTTGATGCTTGCCATATTGACAAATACAGAAAAGGTCTGGGTTTTGAAGGTTGTAGCTCAAATTGCAATGGAAAATTTTGGATACTCTGGTCAAATGACTTTCATATTGATGTAGCTGAAGATAATGAGCAACAACTTACTCTCATAGTGACTAATAAAAGTAATACTGAGATAGTATGATTCACTGTTGTTTATGCTAAATCCAAGCAACATTTGAGACTTCCTCTCTGGGATAGTCTTAGAAACTGTAACAACTTCATTGATGAGCCTTGGTGTATTTATGGGGATTTTAATGCTATTATGAGTCCAGATGAAAAAAAAGGGGGTAAACCACACAGAATGGAGAAGAGTTGGGACTTTATATCTTGTATGAATGATTAAGGTATGGTGGATGTTGGTTACAAAGGCCTCAGATTCATATGGTGTAATGCTAGGGAAAGAAGCAAAAAAATATGGAAAAGGCTGGACAGCACGTTTATTAATTAGCACTGGACTGATAGTTTCTCCATTATTGATATTGAACACTTAGCAAGCACAGGATCTGACCACACTCTACATCAGAACATCCAAAAATCAGGTCTTTCAAATTTTAAATTTCTGGATTGACCAACCTAATTTTAAAGACGTGGTACAAGAAGCTTGGAATGAAGAGGTGGATGTTAATAGTATGAGAAGATTACATCTCAAAATGAAAAATATGAGTCGCAAACTTAGCCTCTGGTCTAGAGAGCATATTGGTAATGTTTTTCATAAGGTCAGAGAGTGGGAAGCTAAGATGCTGGATCTTGAAACTTACTACATTGAGAATGATAATGATGATTTGAGGCCTCAAATTCATAAAACTCAAGCTGAACATACTAGGTGGTTGAAATGTGAGCAGTCCATTCTCAAACAAAGAGCAAATATCAGATGGTTAGAGGATGGAGACTCCAATACAAAATATTTTCATGTTGTTATTAATGAAAAGAGAAGGAGAGCTACTATTCATAAAATCCAATCGGAAAATGGTCAATGGATAACAGGGGACGATCAGATTGCTAAAGAGGCAGTAGATTATTTTAGTAAACTTCTCTCTGAGGATCAAGAAATTGAACTGCACCACTTAGATTGTATTGATCAGAGAGTTCATCGAGATGACAACAATATGTTGGAGGCTATTCCTAATGAAGCTGAAATCAAGGAAGTTGTCTTTGGGGCCTGATGGTTTTGGAGGCGCTTTCTATCAAAGTTGTTGGAACATCATCAAAAGTGATCTAATAGATGTGATACAATAATTTTTTGGAGGGACAAGTTTGACTAAATTTTATACCAGTTCTTGTCTTATTCTCTTGCCTAAAATGGACAATCCTAGCTCTTTTAACGATATGAGACCTATTAGTCTTAGTAATTGTTCTAATAAGATTATCTCTAAAATCCTTAGTTCTAGACTTAATAATATTATTCCTAATATTATTTCTGAGAATCAAAGTGGTTTCCTAAAAGGTAGATCTATCACTGAAAATGTTTTACTTGCACAAGAGATTATTCATGATATTAGAAAGAATATTTTTTGTCGTAATACTGTCATTAAGTTGGATATGGCCAAGGCTTATGATCGGGTAAATTGGAATTTTCTACTTCATGCTCTTAAGAAATTTGGCTTTTCTGATAAATGGGTTGATATTATTAGAAGATTAATTTATAATGTCTGGTATTCTGTTATTATTAATGGTGTGAGAAGAGGCTTCTTTCACTCTACTAGGGGGCTTAAACAGGGTGATCCTCTATCACCTTCTTTATTTATTTTAGGAGCCAAAGTGTTAACTATAATGCTTAATCAGTTGTGTCACATTCATCCATATAGAGGTTTCAGTTTCCTCTATAATAGCACATACATTACTCACCTTGCATATGCAGATGATGTGCTTATTTTTTACCTCTGGTGGTAAAAAATCACTGGAATTAGTTATGTATCAACTACAAAATTATCAAAAATGCTCTGGACAAAGGATCAAAATCAACAAGAAATGCTTCCTGGTAAAACCCAAGGCGGCCAACAATGTCATTCAGAGAATTAAAAAGGTAACTAACTGGCTACAAACATTCTAATTTTCTGCTTACTTACTTGAGTTGTCCATTATATGTAGGGAAACAGAAAATTACTTTCTATAGTGACATGGTATCCAAATTGGTGAAAAGGACTACTGGATGGCAAGGTAAACTTCTTTCTGTTGGAGGCAGAGCTACTCTTATCAGACATGTATTACAATCTCAGCCAATTTATATTTTGCCTGCATTGAAACCTCTGAAGACGGTTTTATCACAACTTGAAAGTTACATGGCTAATTTCTTTTGGGGCTCTAAGGAGGGCAAAAATAAATATCATTGAAGTTCTTGGGACATATTGTGTTTTCCAAAAGAGGAAGGTGGTCTAGGCTTTAGAAGTATTTTTTATGTTAGTAAATATGTTTAACTATGAAAAGATGGTGGAGGCATAGAACCTGCAATTCTCTGTGGGGTACCTTTATTTTAGCTAAATATTGTTCTACTCATCCTATTGCCTTTATTATTCAACCTACCCATTCTCTTGCTTGGAAACAATTGGTCAATATTAGAGATCATGTATGAGGTGTTTTGATCTGGAAAATTAATAATGGTAATAGTAATTTTTGGTGGGATAATTTGTGTGAAATGGGTGTTGTAGCTCTATTATTCATAGAAATGATTTTAATTATGCCAAACTTGTTAGTAATTTTACTACTAATGGAATTTGGGAGATTGATCAGTTACGACTTCCTGAATTCCTTGTTGAACACTTCAAGACCCTTGCCATTGGTAATCAAAACTTAATTGATACTCCTATTTGGACGCCTAACAATAATGGTATTTTCTCTACTGCATCTGCCTAAAAACATATTAGACAAAAAAATGAGACTTCTTATTTCTTAAAGAAAGATTTAGCATGAGCATTTACTTTTTAAAATGTCTTTCTTAATGTGGAGATTTTGAAAAGTAAGTTACCTTTTAATGATACTATTGCGGCTAGAGTTGGGATAGATTGTGATGCCAGGTGTTTTTGTTTCCCTATTGACCAAAGTGATACTATGCACCACACTTTCATTGGGGGGCGGGGGGGAAATCGCATAACATATATGGAATTTTTTTGGAAATCCTGTTGGAATTTCTTGGGAGGATGTACCTATCAAGTATATGCCTCAAAAAATGGTGGGATATCAAACCAAAAAACTCACTCCATCAGACTATTTTACAAATTACTCCTGTCGTAATTTGTTCTGTAATTTATGGAGGAAACAATTGTTATACAAAGAGGATCCAACATTTTATCTCATCTAAAATAGGTAGTGTCCAGGGAAAAGACTAATACAAAATGGAGCTCTAGGTGGGGAGTTATCTATCAACAGATTATTGGCCTTATTCCCAAAATTGAATGTACTGTGGTTAAATGGCTTAAGCCCCGGGAAAATTTGGTGAAGATTAATATTGATGGAAGAAGGGATGCCATTAGTAGAGCTGGAACTGGAGGGATTTGTAGAGATCATAGAGGTAAAATTACCATGGCCTTTGCTCGAAGTATTGGTAGCGATACTAGCAATATGGCTGAAGCCAAGGCTGCTCTAAATGGCCTGGAATGGTGCTCTCAAAATAGGCATCACAATGTAATCTTAGAATGTGATTCAAAGATAGTTGTTGAGATGATCAAAGGTAACTACAATATCCCTTGGCAAATGAAGAATATCATTACTCGTATTCAAAATATTTCAAGTACTATTACTTGTGAGGTTAGATATTGTTACAGGGAGGCCAATCAAGTTGCAGATGCCTTGGCAAAATGGAGTATTACAAATGAGGAGTTGTTTATTTTTGCACGGGCTCACCTACCATCGATAGCCATCGGACCTTACAAACTTGATCTCATACAAATGGAGTCCCTAAGGCATAAGCAGAGGAGGAATTATTTTGTATAGAACTGATCCATTTGAGATGTTATAGCTAATTTTTTCTATTACACTGGACTTGTAAATTTGTGCAAAACTTGTATTGTTTTTGTCAATGCTTAGTTTTTGCGAAGCAGCTACTGGAACAATGGGTCAAGCTTAAGCTCTCCTTAACTTTGTAATTTTATTCATCAATATAGAGGTCTCACCACCATATGGTGATAATTTTTAAAAAAATGAAGCTATGAATTCTTTTTATTAATTTTCTTGAGTTGAAATTTAAATTGTGGTTATAAAACTTAAATAACAACATATTAAAATAATTGAGATTAAGCGGATGAAGACCCAACCCATTTTAAGCCCATTTGTGCCCAAAGTAAATTTGAGCGGGTCAAAACTCAACACAATTTCTATTTTGACCCATTTTAATATCTCCAATTTCAATTAAACCTGTCAATTTGACACCAATAATATAAAGTAACAATAATATATCATATATTTACATAGCATAATCTTTATATTTAGTTACTTATTCATATTTCATGAATAAATTGCCAAAAGCAAAAAGTAAAAAAAGGAATCTAGATAATATATTAAGTTAGAGCCTATTTGGAGTTGTTTGGGGGGGGGGGGGCTAGAATCACTTATTTTGAGAAAAAAACACTTTATTGAAAAAGTAAATATTTGGCAGATCAGTAAAAATGCTTTTAAATGGAAGCAGAAGCATTTATCTTGTTGGGTAAAAGATAAAAATTCTATTTCTTAAAAAAAGCAGAAGCAGAAACAAAAAATTATTTTTCTCAAGACTAAAATATCTTTTTCATATATACATATTTACCAATATATCTCTTATTAATTAATTAGCATATTTCATTTGTTTGGTTAAATTTCATTTAAGAATTTTATTTTTTATTTAATAAATTTATAATTTATTTTACGTTACATATTATTATTTTATATATTATATATTATTTTACGTATTATTTTGTAGAATTGGAAAAAAGGTAATAACAATATTTTTGCAAGATTACAAAAAAGGAAAAAAATAATAATTAAAGATTGTAGCCTCCCAAAAAAGGTATAATATTGATTGAAAATTTAAATATGTACATTTTAATTTAATAAAAATAAAAATTTGATTAATTTTCTTATAATAGATATTTAAAATTGTTTCTATGTATCAAATAATCTTAATAATAAAAGTACATTAATAGTTATCCTTTTTTGTAACTTGACTCTCAAAAATACTTTTTTTTAAATCAGTCAAACACAATTTGCTTATGAAAAACACTTTTCAAATAAATTAGTCAAACACAATTTAATTTTTTTCAAAAACACAATCTATAAAGCCATTTTAGAAAAATGATTCTAAAAATAAGCTATTTTTAAAAGCAATATAAAACAGACTCTTAATTAGAACCATTATATAAAGTAAATACAATATTCCATATATTAGCATAGCATAATTTTGTCCCATTTTAGGTAAATTATTTAATAGTGGATATGTTGCTATCTTTTTTGAGTGTATAAATACATGTTCACTTGAAGTTTTATGACAGAAGAAAATATCTATACACCTTCTTCAAATTTGTAATGGCAAGACTAAATTGATTTTTCTTGTTATGTCTTGCTTAATTTTATGTAATTTCAGCCAAATGGTGAAATCTTTGGAGGTTGAAAAACATAATCATTCATATGATAAGATGGAGAAGTTGGAATGTCAAACTGGTGAAGATTGTGTGGCCTATTGTAGAGATCATTTTAATTATGAAAGTTCTGGATGTGCTGTGAGCAAACTTTGTTGTTGCATTGCTTCCCTACCACCCTGTAATACTTATGTATAATTCATATTGAATGATTCTTAATTATGATAAGAAAGAATGCTTACATAAGATCTGCTAATTTCAAGATTTAGAGTTTTTGTATTTTACTTTATTTCTTATCATATATATACAACATAATTTCTTATCATTTATCTATTTATCATATATAATTCAACTAGCTTCATCACTTTATTTCAACCCTTATTCATCACTTAAAATTCTTTTAGTTACAAACATCTTTCCAAAATACTCTTATGCAATTTCAAATAATACTAATTGAGAAAGCACAAGTAATAAAATGATATTTTAATGAAGGATTGACATTATTTATACATGTCAATCATGAAGTATCTGTTTTAACTAAAATATGTTTACAAACCCTAGTCATCATATTACGATGGAAAAATGATATTTTTCACTATCTATAACGATGTATTTATAATTTATCAATAGGATTTAAGAGAAAGACAAACTAATGAGACTAATAAATTGAGTATCATCACTTATGAATAGACCTGACCCAATAGTTATTTCTAATAAATAATGATGAAGCTATGCATCTCAATTATGCTACTGAATTTTCTGTCATCTCCCACACATCCCATCTATTGATCAAAATTTGTCTTGTTATAATAACCTCCCTTTCACTTCCCATTCCTACATATTGTCTTGTTCACAACACAACCATACCCCCCTGGCCTGTCCCATTTATTACAACAACCAATAAGTTATCACATTCTTAGGGAGTCATCATGTGGATTGCAAGTTAAGTTTGCGTTTAATATACTATAAGAGACGAATTCAGAAATTAAAGACCTCGGATGCATCGGTATTATCTTAGTTCAAATATGAATTTTAAGATGAACTTAAAATAATAATAATGAAATAAGGCTCTAGCTGAATTCGGACCCAAGTCATCATGCAGGTAGTTTCTTTGGCTTGTACCAGCAATACACTTGCACTCCTATGCTCCTCATGGATACACTGTTAATTATATTCCAATTTTTGTTAATTTCTCAAGATAGATATACATATACACACATGATTTTTCCTGAAGTTATGGAGTCATGATTTTAAAATTATGTCTATTTTAGAAGTTATTTTAAATATTATTGTTGATTAGTGAACTTCTATAATTTTTTGTATATTATTGAAAAACACTTTCGAGAGAAATGCACTTAAAAATATTTTTTTAAAACTTAACCAAACACTAATTATTGCTCATAAAAACTTTTTTAATTTATTACTCAAACACAAATTGTTTCTCACCAAAAGTATTTGTATAAGCAAGTTTTAAAAATTTGGCCAAACAGACTAAAAATTCAATTCAGATCAACCGTAGAGCATTGACTCATATGATGTCTCATTAAGAAGTTAAGTAGTTGCTTTGGAGATAGTTAGTGACAAAGTCAAAAGATTCCGTTAAAGAATTTTCAATGTATAATATATGTAAATTTTACTTTGACATGTGTATACAATAAATTTCTTAATGAAGAGTGTTTAACTGATCATCCTTAATTGTTTATGACTACGCCAACGTCACTTAAATGGTTACTCAATTTTGATTTGATAAATAGGTGGAATGGAGTAGTAGTGCTGAAACCATAGAAGAAATACTATAGAAATTACAACAAAGAGAAGAAGCTGCAATTAAGAGGGAGAGGGAAATGGCATATGCATTTTCTCATCAGGCAAGTTAGCTATGACCCCGCTTTTCAATCTATCTATCTTGATTTTCTTATCATATTTAATATATATTTTTATTAAAGAAAAATAATAATTGATTTTTATCTTTCTAAGTCAAAAAATATAAAAATATATTGTATTCGTCTTTTTCCTTTCTTGGTAAGACTTTTTTCTTTTTCACTTGGTAGGGTCCACTATGTAGACTTTCAAATATAGAGAACTAATATTCACGCCCGCACGTTGCGCGGAGATTATTAAATAAAAATAATATTTTAAATTAGATTATAACTTTTTTTTTGTATTTTTCATTTAATTCAGTTTATTTAAAATGTTATTGTTCTATTTTATCTGAAGGTTATCATAATATAACAAATATCAACTTCTATACATGTTTGAATAAGTGACAAATGTTTATTTATCATTCAATCAAAATGTATAATGATTTGTAGAAAAATATTATACTATTTCTGTCTTTCCAAGATTCCTTCTTTTGCCTTCTTTATTTAATTTAAAATATTTATAAATATAATTGTAACTAAAATATTACAAATGTAATTGTTATTTATAAATATATAGATAAATAAATAAAATCATATATAAGCAAAGTTATTTTTATCTCTCTTTTTTCTCCTTTTTTTATTTTTATTTTTTATTTTTACAATTAATTAATTTTAAAAAATCATCTTTATAACTCACACCTCTACATATTTATAAATGATAGTCTTAATTATATTAATAAAATACTCATAACTATCTAATCTTCCATATTTATAACTTTCACTATTTAATTTTGCATATGTTAAAAGATGGGAGAAAAAATTATTTCCTTATTTTATTTTTTATAATTAAAAAAATATTTATTCAATTCAATCAACTTTTCACCTCCCTCCATAATTTCCTTCTTTATTAGAGATTTTAATATATATTCATGCATTCATTCACCTTCAATTTTTATAATTCTTAATTAATTTTATTGATGTGGAGTAATAATATATTAAAAGATGGGAGATGAAAAGACAAAAATTAACTTATATATGTATCTTTCACTATCAAACTATGCATATATGTATCAACCATTTTAGTTTAGTTGTACTTGAGAAATGCTCCAACATAATTATCAATGTATATTAATTTTTGTATATAGTAGAAATTCATCTAATGAGATGATGTATTAATGAATATTTATCTTAATTACGCTTATTTATATGTGTTTTATTCTCAGTCATTTTCTTTGTACGTTGAGATTTCTAATCTTATTGGTTGAAAGTTTTATATTTTTACTTCATTACTATTTTTTGCTCAATATTTGTTAAATTTTAATGATTCGTGCTATGTCATCTATATCAAGAAGCATGGTACATATAGCGAATTTCTTCTAAGGTAAATTTATGCACTCAATTTTTAAATTCATAAAATAAATTTTGCTCCTATTTTATTTCAATTTCTTTTATGATGTATATTTTCTTAGATTAAATTTGTTCAAGAATATGATTAGTGATTGATATTGTGTAACTTTGAAAACTGTTATGAAGTTTATGACTCAAAAATATAGGTAAAAGTTAATTTCATAACAAAAAATTAAAATGAAAATAAGAACTCTCCTATTACAAATATATGCAGGTTATTTTTTGTCTTTTCATCTCTCATTTGTTAATACATTATTACTTCACATCAATAAATTAATTAAGAATTATAAAAATTGAAGGTGGATGAATACATGAATATATATTAAAATCTCATAATAAAGAAGGCAATTATAGTAGAAGGTGAAAAGTTGATTGAATTGAATAAATATTTTTTCATCTATATCGAGAAGCTTGGTATATATAATAGATTTCTTCTAACGTAATTATGGACTCAATTTTTAAATTCATAAAAAAAACTTTGTTCCTATTTAATTTGAGTATTATATGAACCCTTTTGTGTTTACTTTATTTGCGCCGCTATTATATAAATTGGCGGCACCGATGTCAGAATGGGGAATTTTTGTATGCAGGTGGAAGAGTTTCATAGTTTATTTTTTAAGTCTGACTAGTTGCTACTCAGTCGTTCTAACCTACTAAGTACATATGGATTGTATTCACCCCTACCGTTGTTATCTTTTAATACAAATCCTAGTCAGGGTGATCTAGCGCATGATCAAATCTAGTGATTTCTTCTCATTTGAAGTTGTGGTGAGATCTTGTTTATTAGATCGTCATTGGCCTCCATCTTTCATTTACAGTCTTTAATTTCCTTTCGAAGACTTGAGATGTATTTCAGAATCTAGAAATGTACTAGATGTAGGTTTTGGGAGCTTCTTTGTTGTTTTCATATCGTTTGTGCCTTACTTCCCTTTGAATGTTTCGTATGCAAAAAGTTTGTTGAAGTATGTAGAAAGTACTTTTACGAAAGGCATTTATGACCTGTACAAAGTGTCATGGACCATTTTTTGGATTTTTCGGTGCGGAACTAGTAGTTGGTGAATTCATGAAAGTGGTAGTGTGGTAGATAGTAGTGTGGTAGGTGAGTAACTTATTTTTAAGATTTTATTATAATGTCTTTTTACTAAGTGTCTCAATCTTGATATCTCTTTAATATTATTTTTTGATAGTGCTAAATTCATGGTAATATATAATAATATTTATTGTAATATTCTTCCGATAGTTGTTTTAATCTGAATATTTCATTAATATTATTTATGATATATTCTAGATATAACATATCTTGGGTTTCTTGGTACATATATAAATTTTTCGCCATTAATTGTTCTAACAATTTTATTTCTTCCATAGCTTCTATCCAATATTGTAAATATTCGTAATTCATCTTATTCTGAATTTATTTCTAAATCGTACCATTCTATTCTTTCATTATCTAAATATAGATCTTGTAAATCTATTTCATACCATTCTTGATTTAATATATCTTTTGATTCGTAATCATTAAATATTTTTTCCCATATTATTTTTCGTAATTCAATTATTTCTATACCGTTAAGTATATATAAGATTAAAGTTTCATAGTTTTTTATTATTTCATCATGTTCGTATGTAGTCATGTTCTTCATTATGCAGGTTTTTTATTTCAAATTATTCCTTCCTATCATATTCATAATTGATTAAATTCATATTAGATCATTATGAATTAGATTATCTTTATCATGTTTTCCTGTCACTACTAGCATCGTACTTTAGCGGATACTTCCTTCTTATTAGCGCCTCAACTTTGTTTACTCCCCTAAACGGCTTTCCTCGCCTACCGGTTTCAACATTAGGATGGCATAGTATAGAAGTTTTCTCCCTATTTCCAGTGTGCTAATAAACTAGAAATCATGATTCAAATAATTCTAATACATAATAACTAACATAAATTTATCCAATCACATATATGATATTCAGGAATATATGAAATTAGTTCTGCATATTTTTTGAACAATATACATTTGCCTCTTGCTTGGTCATGCTATCTGAAATATCTGACTGGATTTCAGATTTTTCCATTAACTTTTAAGTATTTCTATATCTTAGTGGAGAGAGTTTTTGAAAGTTGAAAGTTTTTATTAACTTAGGCGTTGCCTGCTTTCATTTACATATATCCTCACTTATATAGAGAGGAATTCTTACTTACTACACTTCTTCCAACCTTTTACAATACTACACGTACACACTACTTAATAATGTCCCTCTATGGTATAATAATGTGCCTAATTAATATAGTATGACACACCATACCTATTACTTATTACACACCATACACTTGTCTACTTACTACACTTATACAATTACTACACTTTACAATAAGTCAAAAACTTTGTCTTTATTCCACTATTTACTTTAAGACTTTTCATGACTATATCTTGTTCCTTATCTTTTATTTATGACTTTATCTTCTTCTTCTTATCTCTTCATCCGTCTTTCATCTCTTACTCCAGCTAGACGTCTGGGATTATATTATCTTCTCCGTTGCATTTCGAACACATGTGGTCAGGGTATTTGTGACCAATTAGCTTGCAATATCTTGTTAATAATTCTGCCGAAATAAATCCTACTTTTAGTGCTCGTGTTGTAGGTTGTTCTTCTGGCTTAAGTAATGATAAAATCCATCTCTGGACTTTATCCATATCTGCTTTCCTTAGCTCCCTTGAATTGGAATAAATCATTAACTGATCTCTTGCATAGTAGCTCCATATAGCGTTTCCGTTTAAATAATTATTTGCTAGCTCCTGTATGATAGTTGATATACCAATTATTCTTTTTGTTAGCATAAAAATTTGGTATCTCTATTTTGCATATCTCTTTTTGTTGTCCGCTATCCTCGGGTATAATCATATCTCTAGTCAGTCCTATCTTGATAACCTGTATTGGAGGTTTTATTTCTTCGTATAATATTTCCGCTGGTGCTGTATAGAATTTTATATAAAATAAATTTCCTTTTGTAACTCTTTTGTATGTAATAAATGCTTTATGTAGTTCCGGTATTCCACTTAGTTCCTCTCCGTCATATGTATATACTATATTTAATAGTCCATAGTTGTAACATGTCCTTACCAAGTTGATATTAGTTTTCGGTTGTGCAATTAGTTTATTATACCCTTGTAATTTTTGGGTTAAATAATCTTGGTTGAGTTCTTGGGTTGTAGTAGATCTTGGGTTAAGATTTAAAAATGTTTGAATTTTGTATATATTTTCTATATAGGTTCGTGTAATATGGTTGTATGTTCTTTTGTCATGGTGTAGGCTATCCGCATATGTAGAAGTTTGTGGTTCTATAGTTAATATGTTTTTTGGTGTTAGTCTTGGAGTAAATGGTTTTTCAAATAGCTGGTTTAAGTTTGTATTCTTTTGTTTTTCACTAATTCGTTTGCTTGTACCTGCAGCTGTATTTAAACAAATGTTATGGGTTTTAAGGAGTTTCCCATCGTCTCCTTTTAGCTCTGGATTTTTTCCGTCTTCCGATCGACGTAGCTCCGCATTTTTATAGTCATGCTGCTGACTAGCTTTAGACTTGATTATCTTCATTAGTCTTTAGCTTTTGTATCTCGTTGCTCATACTATCTACTTTAGAACAAAGTGTAGTTATGTCTTTGAGTATCTTTTCAATTGTATCTTCTTCCTCAGTCTCAGTCTGAGTAGCTTTGTCGTGATAGGTAATCTGCAATAACATTCTTATCAGTTTTTATTACTTCTATTGTAAATGTGAAATTTAATATATTTAATATCAATCTCCTTATTTCTTTTGTTGTTACCGAATCTTGTATTTTTCTTGTTAGCCACCATTTTACTTGTGTATTATCTGTTTTTATAATAAATTTGTTATATACAATATATGGTTCAAATGATAATAAACACTTATATACTGAATATAATTCTTTTCTATTTATTTCCCATTTTATTTCTATATTATTAAATGTTCCTGTATAATACTTTATAAAGTGATGTTCTATTGTAGTGTCATCATACCTGTATTTTAATATTCCTCCGTAACTTTTTTTCACTCGCATCTGATTCTATTATATAAGTAAATTTTTTATTTTCATCCGGAAAATATAGTTTAGGTAGGTTCTTACATAATAATTTTATTTTTTGTATTTGTGTTTGGTCTTTCTTATCAAACTGGTATTCTACATCTTTCTTTAATTTTTGTTGTAATGGTTTTAAATTCTCTGCTAATTTTGGTATGTATTCTCTTACTTGATTTACTAGTCCTAAGAATGATTGTAATTTCTTTTTTGTGTCTAGTTGTTCATTTGAGTTAATTATTTTTTGTACTATATGTGTTTGCATTTTTATTCCGTTTTTATCAATTTGTATTCCTAAGAATTCTATTTGATTTTTCATTATATCAGCCTTCTTTTTACTTAGACTTATACCTGAATATTCTACAATGTGTATGAATTTTTCTAATAATCTTATGTGTTCATCTTGTGTTTTGGAATATAATAATATATCATCAATGTACACTACACAATTTTCTATTTGTTTAAAGTAATTGTCCATAAAGTGTTGATATCTACCTGGTGCATTTTTATATCCAAATGATAATACGTTCCATTCATAAAATCCTTGTGGTACTTGTAAATGCCGTTAGTTTTTTAGATTCTTCTTCTAATTTTAAGTGGTAAGATTCTGATTTACAATCAAATTTGCTAAAATAATTATATCCTTGTATCTGTCTTATTTTTAGTATCTTATTTGGTATCGGATAATTATATGTTTTAGTTTTTGCATTTAAGTTTCTATAATCAATAACCATTCTACTTTTTCCTCTTTTTTTGTTCACTATGTTTATTTACGATAAATGCCGGGCTTGTATGCTTACTATTGCTTTCTTGTATATATCCTTTTTCTAGTAATTCATCTATATGTATCTTAAATTCGGTTAAATCACTAAAATTATACTTTAATGGTTTTTGGGTTATTATACTGTTATTATCAATTAGCTCAATTTTTATTTTTGTTTTATGTTTTTCCCATCCTTGTAAAGGATCCTCACTATATAATAATTCTAGCTTATCTTGAATTATTTTTACTTTATCTATAGAGAATATAATTAATTCTATTTTAGGGTCTTCTTCTTTTATATTTTCTAATTTTTGTGTAATTTTTTCACTTTCTTTTATCCATTCTGTTGTTTTTCGTTTTTTATTATTTACTCTTTTTGCTCCTATTTTTGGTTTACATGGTGTCGTGAACCACCAGTGTGTTTTTGTTATTATATGTGGGTATAATTTTTCTAAAAATGGCATTCCTAATAGCATATCTTTTGTAGTCAATTCAAAGTTATATATTTCTTCTATAGTTAATATCTTATCCCATATTTGTATTTTTATATTTTTTGCCTTATATGTGATCATGCTTCCTTCATTATTAAATCCTGTTACTACTATCGGTGTTTTTAATTTTTCCCACTTATCTTCTGGTAAACAATTATATTTACATATATTAGCTTTTGCTCCCGTATCTATCATTGGTGTATAATATCTGTTGTAATATTCTTCTATTATTATCTTTGCAAGTATATATATTTTCATCTTTTTATCATACCAAAGTCCTTTTTATTATTACTCTTTTATTTTCATAATTTATTATTAACTGTTTGTCTTCTAAATTATATGGTTTTACTTGTTCTAGCCATTTTATTCCTAAAGTGATATTTTCATCTCCTTGATATATTTTAAATTTTATTATTATTGGTATTCCTCAATGATTATTTCCTTTTCCGTAGTTTCTTCGGTATATGCTAATACTCTTGGTAGTTCGGGGCATGATTGTTCAATAGTTATTATTTCATCTTCCGTTACTAATTCTCTTGTAATATAATTTTCTTCTAGTCCTGTATTTATTAATATTAAATATTTTCGTTGTTCCATTATTCCCGTTATGTAGTAATGATGTGGTTTTCTTTCTTCTTCCATTGATTTTTGTGGAGATTTATCTATTCTTCTTGAGGTACTCATTTTTGATGATATTTGGGGTATCTCATTGTTTATTCTTTTCGATGTACTTAGTCTTTCTTTTACTATTTCTATAATTAGTAAGGAAGAAGATAAAGTCATAAATAAAAGATAAGGAAGAAGATATAGTCATGAAAAGTAATTATGGACTCAATTTTTAAATTCATAAAAATAAACTTTGTTCCTATTTAATTTGAGTATTATATGAACCCTTTTGTGTTTACTTTATTTGCGCCGCTATTATATAAATTGGCGGCACCGATGTCAGAATGGGGAATTTTTGTATGCAGGTGGAAGAGTTTCATAGTTTATTTTTTAAGTCTGACTAGTTGCTACTCAGTCGTTCTAACCTACTAAGTACATATGGATTGTATTCACCCCTACTGCTGTTATCTTTTAATACAAATCCTAGTCAGGGTGATCTAGCGCATGATCAAATCTAGTGATTTCTTCTCATTTGAAGTTGTGGTGAGATCTTGTTTATTAGATCGTCATTGGCCTCCATCTTTCATTTACAGTCTTTAATTTCCTTTCGAAGACTTGAGATGTATTTCAGAATCTAGAAATGTACTAGATGTAGGTTTTAGGAACTTCTTTGTTGTTTTCATATCGTTTGTGCCTTACTTCCCTTTGAATGTTTCGTATGCAAAAAGTTTGTTGAAATATGTAGAAAGTACTTTTACGAAAGGCATTTATGACCTGTACAAAGTGTCATGGACCATAGATGCCACCCGTGGGATGGGCTTTGGAGGTTGACTTTTGTCAAAATTCATAAAAATAAACTTTGTTGCCTATTTCTAATGTGAATTCTTTCACCGATCACAACAACTTCTTCCAATCAAATATTCCAATTAGTGGTGTGAATTCAATGGGAGCAGGGATGGATAATGGGCTTCTTACTATCGAGGATTATCAATTTTGCAATGCTAATTATTCTATGATGAATGAGGCTGAAAACTGGTCGGCAAATGATGGAATTGGTTCAAGTTCGACAATGCAGCCTATGGCAAATAATGGAATTGGTTCAAGTTCAACAAGGCATCCTATGGTAAATAATGGAGTTGATTCAAGATCAACAATGCATCCTATGGAAAATAATGGAGTTGGTTCAAGTTCGACAATGCAGCCTATGGGGAATAATGGGATTGATTCAACTTCGACAATGCAACTTATGGAGAATGGAATTGGTTCAAGTTCGACAGTGCAGCCTATGGATCAGTACCCTTTCATATACACCGACTCTACTCATGATATGTCTTATGGATTCGTGTAGATTTTTTTTTTGATCATCACTATAGTTAGCAGTTCCTCTTTTGTTTACTTTTGAAGCTGTTGGATCAGAGTAAACAAACTAGGAACTGGCTTTTTTGTTAGATCAAATATTAAGTTTGGTGCTTCTCTTTTGTGATGATTCATATTTGTTCACTTATACTTGTTCGTATTAGACTTTGCACACCCTTTTACCATAAACACTGCCTAGTTTCAAAGGATGTTACACAGAAGATTCACTTCCAACATGAATGTGATAATGGACTTACTATACCGCAGATGAAATATGACAAGGTAATCTAGATATTACAACAATGCATCCTATGGAAAATAATGGAGTTGGTTCAAGTTCGACAATGCAGCCTATGGGGAATAATGGGATTGATTCAACTTTGACAATGCAACTTATGGAGAATGGAATTGGTTCAAGTTCGACAGTGCAGCCTATGGATCAGTACCCTTTCATATACACCGACTCTACTCATGATATGTCTTATGGATTCATGTAGATTTTTTTTTGATCATCACTATAGTTAGCAGTTCCTCTTTTGTTTACTTTTGAAGCTGTTGGATCAGAGTAAACAAACTAGGAACTGGCTTTTTTGTTAGATCAAATATTAAGTTTGGTGCTTCTCTTTTGTGATGATTCATATTTGTTCACTTATACTTGTTCGTATTAGACTTTGCACGCCCTTTTACCATAAACACTGCCTAGTTTCAAAGGATGTTAACAGAAGATTCACTTCCAACATGAATGTGATAATGGACTTACTATACCGCAGATGAAATATGACAAGGTAATCTAGATATTACAACAATAAACGAAAAGTGTAAGAAGTTATACAACTACAGTGCATTGTATAACAACTTCAAAACAATCGTGCATCGTCTAACAACTTCCAATTATTTCAATGTAAGTTAAAATTCAATGTCATATATCAGAAAACTTAGTCAATAGAAGCATAGATATAAGAAAACTTTTATATCTATGCTTTTATGAAACATAGATGCTAAGATGAAACATAGATGCTAGTAGTGGAGAACTTCATGACTTTGGAAGAATTCATTCCAGCTGAAAGTAGGAGCTGTATTACTTAGTCTCGCTTTATAAAAAGAAGATATCATGAATGAACTTCTATGAAATGGTTTCATGAGATTCAGACAATTGTCTTGATCGTGGAATATCATTGAGCAATAGAGAACCTGATCAGATCCGATGCAAACAATATCCACTTAGAGCGAGTCTTTACTTAATGTAAAGTGCACTCACTCAGCAGGGAAATGGGAACAGCAGCTTAATGTTCAGATGTTGAATAACAACAGTGGCTTTAATGTTCAGATTTTAACTAAGAACAGATCAAGAAAATGGTGCAAGTATTATACTGCACTTAAATAGATTCAGGTATCTATCAGCATATAAAGAGAGCATAGGTTTTCACATATATATATTTTATGGAGCCTAAAAAGCTTGAACTCCAATATTAAAGTGAACGTGCTCATTCCTATCACAAATAAGACTGCATTACAGAACAAGAATAGCTCTAACTTATATACCTAAGGAAATTCAGAAAAAAAAGAGTGTGAAACACATGAATTAATATGCAAGTTATCATTTCGTCATCCCAAGTTCCTCCAAAAAACAAAATAACCAGCTAGATTATGAAAAAATCACATGCTAAAATGCTAATCCCAAAAATCATAATTATGTACATTGGTCGATAAAATTCAATAGTGAGCAAATTGATATTCTCGGTGGTCCAAACTCCTCGAACTCATTGAAAAGGAAACTTCAAAAACCAACATATATAATACTACTTCTGTATGGGAATGGACACATACAATATAAGTGTTTTCAATTTGAGGCTGCAGGAACACGAATTGTATTGTGTAGAAAGTATATTTTGAATTAACCTGAAAAATCGACGATTATAACAGAGCTGAATGTTAACTATCCATGCCATACTTTGGAAGAAGTTGTTGTAAGTGAATTCTTTCCTTCTCCATCTTCTCGAAGGCTCAGCTGACAGTACGATTGGGAATCACCTCTCCCATTCATATTTCTAATTATACATGAAATATATGTTATCTTGTGGCACAAGCAATTCATGCTCACGCTTGGGTTAATATTGTAGATATTAAAAGACCTAAGTTGAATGAAAATTGGAATAGAAATGGAGTTCGGTTATGATACACCCAAATTTATTTTGGGCCCAAATAGACTAAAAATTGGGTTTGGTCAGTTGTTCATGGTTATGGTTAAAATATCGAACTGAACCGCAATCCGAATCAAATCAATTAAAAAAACAATATTTGGTTTGTTTTGGTTAGATTTGGTTTTAAATTTTGAAAAACGATACTATTTGATTTGGTTTTGGTTTTAATTAAAAAGAACCGCAAAAATAACAAAACTCAACCGAGAAATATATATATATATATAAATATATATATATAGTAAGTCTTAAATAAAATATAAATATTTTGTTAAATTTTAATTAACTCAGGTCTTTAACCTTACCATTTTCTCGTAAAATTATAGCCCAACTATTGCAACTCTAAATTCAAGTCCATCAAAATCCATTACTTTAGTTTTTACATACCCTACCTCACATAAGATAGTCACATTTTCTCTTAATTGAGTCACTTTGTTCGTGTAATAATAACTCTTGTGTTGCTTAATTGAATCCACAGTAGCTTTTCTATGGATTATTCATGTACTATGTGTTTGTGTTTATCGAGATACGTATGTCCTCAAAAAATATTATTACTTTCAAACGGAAAAAATTGAAACCAAACCGAGAATAACCAAAATGGAGGTTATTTTTTCTGTTTGATTTGGTTGGGTTTTGAAAATTTAAAAACTTATTAAATTGGTTAAGTTTTGGGTTTAACCAATAATCAATCCAAATCAAACCAAGAACACCCCTTAGTCATCTCCCACCCAATTTGACATGTTTAATCTCAATAATTTTCATATATTATTATTTATATTTTATAACTACAATTTGAATTTAAACTCTAGAAAATAAGTACTCCCTCCGTTTAAAAAAAATTGACCTAGTTTGACTTGGAACAGAGTTTAAGAAAATAAGTAAGACTTTTTAATCTTGTGGTTCTAAATTAAAGTTATCTCAAATGTACCAAAATGTCTTTTAATCTTGTGGTCTTAAACACGCCACATGAAAAATTGAAGTTAAAATGTTGCTAAAAAAAGAAATGAGTCATTCTTTTCTAAATAGACTAAAAAGGAAATTAGGTCTTTTTTTTAAACGAATGGAGTAATAATAAAGTTACAAATGTATAGATGAATCTTAAAAGATACTATAAAATAGATAGTAATTCATACTTTCAATATGAGAACATACATTACAACAACGCAAATAATTAAAGGATCTTAAAAATGAATTGAAATTGAAGATTAAATTTGACTTAATTGAAAAAATAAATAAAATGGATTAAGATTGACCCAATTCAAATTATTTTGAGGTCAACCCATAAAATCCTGAACAAAATACTTATATTTTTGGCTCATTTAAACACTCCTAACTATGACTAATTAATGATCATACATAAGAAGATACTCCATATGTCCCTAATTACTTGTCCACTTTTCCTTTTATAGTTGTCCCTAATTACTTGTCCAATTCGTGTAGAATCACCCATTGTTAATAATGTCTTTCAATAGGCTACAAAATTTCCAATTAACCCTCTAATTATAGTGATTAATCAAGAGACTTACCTCGTCAAGATTCTCTAAAAAATCCTTTCAATGTTCTTAAATTTGACTGTTGAAATTTAAGGATCAAAATGATGATTCTAGCGTTAGTCCTTGAAAATTCGATATAACAATTATGAGAATTGAGTAATAACTCATCTTAGATGATTAGGGAAAGCTCTAGGTTGTTTTCTCTCTCAAAATGTCAGTCAAAACGAAATGAAATGGTAAATCCGACTAATTTTTTTTCCTGCAATTTTAGACTTACGACCATTATATACAATTAGTATATTGGATATACGATCCGTATGTCAACAAGGAAGATTAAAATAATTGATATATATATATATATGCATGATACAGTAAAACCTCTATAAATTGATACCTGGTAAATTAATAATCTTTCTAAAATAATATTTTCCTCCGGTCTCGACTTGGGCCAATGGAAAAAGTCACCAATTTCGATATGATAATAAGATAATATATTACCAGAAAACCCCTATATAAATATATGGTCTCATTAATATCATAAATTAATAATTCTTTAAAAATACAAATATATCTAAAACAATTTAGTGAAATATGATTCTATTGTGTTTTGTTTTTTCTTAAAATTTAAATCTAGTTGAAGCTCATCTCTAACTTTTCTTATTGCATCAAAGAGCTCTGGTGTTGTCTTTTTGAACTGCACCATAAATCTAGATGTGATAAGTGTTTCCTTATGCGTAATTGGTTCCAAAGGTATAGTATCATCTTCAACTCCATCATCAACATTGCTTTTTCCGATCGTATCCACAATTTCTAAGTTCTGGACCTCTAAACATGTATCACTTTCACCCGGATAATCCAACAGGTTATTGACATCCATTTTATTGTGGTAATTGAGATCATTAATCATGACCTCAAGTTCATGAATGACGTTTTCACAAATGGGTTCATTCAAATTCTCTAAGATTACATCCCCCGATCAAATTTTGCAGTATCGAAAACAATTTGCTATTGTCTCTTGCTGAACATTTGTTGTCCAAGTAGGGATTGCAAAATTGAAAGCATTCAAAACATTAATCTTTTCTGGATCAGTTTATTCCACTTCATAGCCTTTTAATATCCTACGATAAAATTTGTTAAGATATTACATCTTGAAAGCTCTTATAATCCCAGCATCACAAGGTTGAATTTTGGATGTCATGTTGGGTGGCAAGAAAACCAATTCAATAATTTGTAGTCCTTCAATATTTCTATTATAGGCTGGACGATTATCTACCATAAGCAAAACTCGTCTACCATGCATTTTGTGTTCAAACCAATGAATATATTCATCAAAAGCAGACTTGTCATCCATGGTCTTTTGTTTGCATGATAGTGACATTCAAGCTGTTCATGTTGACATTTTTTAAGCAACGTGATTTTGCACATTTTTCAATAATCCATAAAGGAATTTTTTTCAGATCCACCTTCATTGCAACAAATAACAATTGTGAGCCTTTCTTTGTCCTGCTTTCTTCCTTCAAGTTGTTTCATAGCAAGAGAATGATCAGCTTGTAGCCTGTAAAATAGACCAGTTTCATCCATATTAAAAACATCTTTCATAGGAAATTGATCTATTTTTGTTTTTATGGATTTCAATTTCGTTTTCATGTCTTGTATATCAACTGAACCACTCTCTCCGAAACGACGAAATGACTTGATACCATGTCTTAGCTTGAATTTTTCAAGCCAACCTAGACATAATTTGTGCTCAAAATCTTCCTGAGGATATAAAAATTTCATTGCATCTATTGCCTTCTCCAAAATTAACTCTCATGTTATATTCGCACGGTTTTGATATTGGAGAAACCACTCATAAACAACCTTTTCCATATCTGGATATTTTGCTAGCTTGTATCGCTTGATATTCTTTCCTTTTTCTAAGTCAACCGAAAGATAATTAGCTTATCGTTTAAGTGTGTTTGATATTGTACCTTGACTAACTTTCAAATGAAAAATTTCATTAAGCCAAGACTGTAAATCTTTTTGAGTTCATGTGGAATGATCTCTTTTGTACTCACATAATGTTTTACGTATTTGATTTGTCATTATTGATTTTGTGACACCTTTTAAATGAGAAGCCATTTTTGGATATGGTTTAAAGAAACTTCATGTGTTGCTTGCTTATATAGTTTTTTTCTCACCATCGTACATCGAATGTTTTTAATAAAAATAAAATGAATAATAATTGATTATTAAGAAACAGTGAACATTAGTACAATTTTACAATGAATGATTGAATTCTTGAATTTCTTTACAATGAATCATTTAACAAAAAATATATTACAATGAATCATACACATACATTGTACTTTATGTATAATAAATTTAATATTTATGTGGAATCAATAAATATGATACATAAATTAGTAAGATATAATGATTTTGATGTATTCATTGTACATTATGTATAAAATTTTTTATGTGAAATCAATAAATATGATACATAAATTAGAAAGATACAATGATTTTGATATAATCAAAATTAACCTTCATTAAATCTCAAACCATTCATTAAATTAATAAATATTAATTTATCTATTAAATAATATCTCTATAAAATAATAAAAGTTCATGATCCCACCTATATTAATTTATAGAGGTTTTACTGTATATTGTTTGTAGATTATGTACGACCTTACGTGGCCTCTGTATGTTAATCAAACCAAATTTCAATAGCAATTATCTTTGTACTTCCATCCACAATCCAATATATATGAAACACGTCAAAAATCAAAAGTTGAGTTAGAAAGAAAAAGTTGCATTTTTGGCACGGAGGTAGTGTTCTACGGAAGCCATCTACGGACCGTAGGAAGGTAGTTGTAGAATTGGGTTGAGTTTTAGAAAATGTCAAGTCTCTCATGTTTGACCTACGGAGGACAAGACATAAGGGATTCTACGGACCGTAGAATGGATCCGTAGAAGTGATCCAGACTTAGTGAAATTCAGACTTGAACTAGGGATCTACAATTTGGCTCTACGAGTCATAGAATGGACAACGACCCATAGAATGGTTTTGTCGAAGTTGGTTGAATTTTTAAGTCCCAGCAATGGTTCTACGATTGACCAGGATGGCCCGTAGAAAGACATACGGACCATAGGTCCAAACTGTATCGACAATTTTAATTAAGGGTATTTTGATTTTTTTTTTTCTACTTAACTAACCCATAAATTATGTCATTTTGGCCCTATAACCATTTTTACTCATTAGACTAAGCCTAAATCCTCTCATTTACTCAATTCTCTCAAATCCCTCAAGTTTTCTTCTCCATATCCTCTTAACAGCTCTCAAGGTGAAAATTAGGGTTTCAACCTTCAAGGTCTCATTCTCCTTGCATTCTTAAGGATTTGATTATCAAGGTATGTGAGAATTTATCAATTGATCCCTTTTATCCATTGGATCCTAAAAGAATTTCAATCTCCTAAGTTGATTTCACCCAATTCTCTTAGGTTTTCAAGCAAATCTCCATGGGTTCTATTTATTATGATTAAATTGTTGATATTCAATCTTATTATGCATGATTTTATACAATCACAAGATTTTCAATTGATTTTATATGAACTCGTGTTTATGCTTGTTTTATGAATATAAGTTATGCTTATGAACTATGAATCATGATATATGAATTTATGCATGTTTATGAAAAGAATGATTTATGATGAAAGGATGCTTTTAAGGTAAAGTGTCAAGGATTTGTGAAAGGTTTTCTCACAATTGAAAGTAATCATGATTTAGATGCTTAGAAAGGTAAGTGTCTATTATGAAAGTTTATGAAATCATGATTTGAAAGGAGCTACTCTAATATAACTTATGATTGGATTGATAGTCTAATTGTGATTTTCCAAGTATTTTGATATGATTATCATTGTCTTTCCGTTAGGATTTACTTAGCACCGAAAGGACTTTGAGATGGTGGTTCTTCTGCTAGTAGAGGTTGGGTCTCTAGAAGCAATCTTCTATCCCAAACTACGTGCCTCCGTAGTATTATGTTAAATGACCTAAGCTAGTGGATCCACTTTAGCAAAGAATGAATGTGACAGATTTCTGCCTTGGAAAATAGATTCCCCTTTTCGGTATGAGGGTTATGTCGGATTTCATGTTATAGCTCACATGGTCTTATTGTGGATTAATGGTAAATATCCCACAAATAAACTATATTTTCTTCAAAGATTTTATGAAAGCTTCTCAAATGGTTTTAAGTGTGCATTGACCTTGTATATGATTTATGATTCCTTTGTAAAGGTTTTTATCACGTTTTACTTGGTCTTGCATGTCATGTTTAAGTTCATCATGCTATATTATGCTTTACCATTTTGTACATTTCACCATACTTAGTACATCTACCGTACTAATACATATTTGTGTCTATATTGTCTCAAACTATAGGGTCTGACGTTCCTCCTCCTAGGTGTGCTTAGATTAAGATAGCTTAGTTTGATCACTTGATTGGTTAGTTGTCATGGTGAGAGGGTAAAGCCATATATATTTGCATTGCTTTTATGGTCTTTCAGTTTCAAACTTGTATGTGGTGTGTGCGTTATGTCCCAACCACTGTATTAATGTTAGAAAGGCTTATTTCAGACTTAGTAGTTTTCCACGTATTTTCATATGTATTTTGTTGATATCATTTATGTCATTTCTATGATTTGAGACTTATATTGATTATATCTTTTATATTGTAACTCATTACGTCATGCTTATGTCAAGTGGCTTATTTAGGATCTCTCAAGATCATATTTGCTAAGTCGCGTCTAGGGTGTACTTTGAATCGTGACAATATATCTTGTATATCACATATACGATCCATAATATCATATTTACGGTCATTGTATCTAGACATCTTTTAGTAAATCATACATTATGTTTTGCTCATAGTTTTGATCAACCCTATCTTTATATGTTTGGAAAGTTATTTCAAATGTCTACAACTTTTGGGCCTAGAGTTTTCCCAGATTCACTACCAATTAAGAATTGTACGCGCTTGAATTGAGGTATTCTACAAATTCAATTGAGATTTTGATTTACATGCACTTTTTAACTTCAAAGATATATTGTTTACACTAAAAACATTCTTAGAAATCAACATAAATGCATATTCACACACAATTTACCATAATTTGGGTCAATTTATATAAATATTTGACGACTCCAATCTAGTTCATATTTATGAATTGTTACATTATATCTATTCTTTAGTTCTGTCATGTCATGATCCAGACCATCGTGAGTGGCACCCACACCAAAACACCTAGTGGGAGAACCAAAGACTAGACCAAAAACATAACACCATTTATAAAACCAAGTCATAAATAAATTATTAATAAAACAGTTTTAAAAACAACTAAGGAATTGAGTCCCCATAAACTCAATCAATAGCCAAAACATTTCAACAATTAAAAAATTGAGTCTCCATAAACTCAATCCAATAATCAAAATATTTATACAGAAATAAAATCCTAAGAACCGAAAGTCATGGTACCAAAACTCTAATGTCTAAGATAAAGGGGATGCAACACCAAAATTTAAAAACAACCAACAATAGTCTAAGAATATCTTAGTCCAAAAAATGGACACAAAAAGAAGATGAATCCGCAATAGTCTAAACCAATAGCTTAGTACTTTTGGATTTGAAGTCAGACGTCCCTTAACTGAGGTCTTGGATCAACTGCTGGAAGATGTTCTATACTCAATAAGGAAAGAACATGTGCAATATCAGTACTGTAACACCCCAAAAATGCTAACAAGAGTCGCATGTCGATAAACCACTGCTTAATTATTACAATATGTTTAATTCTCATTTTAGGAACTTAAAATAATGTTATATTTGCAACCTTGCTTAAAATAATTGTCATCATAATTTAATGTATTGTATGGGGGTATTTGCGTATTGTTTTAATTAGAAATATGTATAGCTTTAGAAGGAAGTGAAGGATATATATATATATATATATATATATATATATATATATATATATATATATATATATATATATATATATATAGGTGTATATGTATGCATTTGGGCAGCACACAAGTATTTGGGCAGCCAACTTTTATGGACAACTGTTTTATGGACAGTTGTGTATATGATAAGCACCTCTTATGTTACTATATTTTGACACCTCCTCTTAGGAAATTCGTCTCACCTGAAGTATAAATATCTTAGAACATTATCTAACATGTTGTTCTTCAAGATCACAAGAGAAAATCTTGGTCCTTTTGGCTGGAAATCGAGTTACACTCTTCTCTTTGGTAAGTGGTAAAACCTGTTTTTGAGCTGGATAGCGTTTAGTAGATTAAGCATATCTCGTTCTATAGAACTTTGTTTACTGTGAATAAATATGATTTGGAAAAGATAATTCATATATGTACAACTCTAATGCTTATGTTAAACTCTAATTTAGTTTTTATGAATTCGAAATATGGGACGCATAATAGGACAAGTTCTGTCCAGATTCTGAAGTTTGAAATCTTGTATGTTCAATTGTTAGTGTTTTGAATATATCTTTTTATCCAAAATACATTTTGCGGTGATTCTTGGTTGTTTGCAACCTTAAGAGAGGTACCTACATCTTTCATGAGAGTATACAGTCCAGTTTTGCCGTTTGCCATTTTGAATCTTAGTTGCGACATGATGCACTAGGATGGCCAGAATTTACTGTTTGGGAGCATAGTCGTATTTGTAGAGGCTAGGCTTACTTGTGATGATAACCCTATTTTACGTCATCATTATTGAGCTGCTAGAAAGTAATTAAGTTATTGAATTCATTTTTTTAAGGTTGTATATCCTCGTGTACAAGTTGAAGACTTTGATACGCTGCTAGGTCTACGATTTGACTCGTGGAGTTTTGTTGGACTGTTTTTGTGCTAAAGAACTGAGGTTTGTGTATAAACTTATACTTGTACTCTTTTTACCTACTGGTATCTGAAAGTTATCTTGGTACCTTGGTTACCTCTTGTCACTTTGCATTGTCGCATTGGTATTCTTTAATACATTAAAGACGCTTATGTAACTCGCCCACTTGTACGGATTGTCTGATCACTTAGCACTCTTGTTAGGACCTTGTCCTTCTTGTGGCTGTGACTTTGTCACTCTTGGCATGCCTCTTGTTTTGGATCATTTTCCATATTGACTCTGGATTTTTAGTTCATCTTAAGAATGGAAGTTGTCCATTTTAAGTACGAACTAGGAAGCCATTTTTTAATATGGTTCTCGATTCTCTTGATTATTGGGTTTTGACCCTTCTTGATGCCTGCTCGTGCTTGGTGTGACGACATGATGTATATATTGGTGAGCCTTGTTATTGAATCTCTTGAAAAGTTGTGCTATGAGCATTCTTTTCATTTGGACCTTTATTTATTGAACTTGATACTCCTTGTATATTGCTTACTTGATTTACTGATTTTGTTTCGATCGTGCTGCCCTTGACTTGAGAATGATAACTTGGTGAATTTAAGGGCTCCAAACCTATAGTTTGTACACCACTAAGCTATATGCTTAGCGATAGTTGTTTCTTTCGTAGGGGTTGTTCGCGATAATGCTTGAAGCTAGCCATTGATGATGGAGATTTTGAAAGCCTTAAGGAAGATCACATTCGCATATAGGCATATAGATTTTGTATAACCTTGGGACTTGTACATGATCTTTGTGCTGTATATTTACAGGAGATTTTGAGGGTTGATTTGGTCATGTCACCATGGGTTGTAATATAAGTATGGTTATACTAATTTGCTATATGTCTTGAACGTTGTGTGAAACATGAGCTGGCTGATTTCGATACTCAGAAGCTTGTAATATTCTTGTTATTTCACCCTCGAGTGTGAGGTTAACATATGCATAAAGATCTAGTCTGTTAATTGCTTAAATGTTATTTTTTTTTTTGGAGTTCATTATGAATCTAATCCCTCTACTAGATTAAAATTAGTATGCCCTCATTAATTGGTTTTAAATATCGCAAGTATTTAATTAGATTTCTTCTTTAAGTAGTGGTATCGTTTTGAAAGGATCGCTACAAGTACACCGACTACAATATACTAGTAAGATCATACGACTAGTCCAAGAAATGAATGTAAGTAATTTACCACATCATAGTAACAAAAAACAACACATAACAATTATCAATTCAATAAATATCTAGATGCATGTCCCACACGATCACAAATATAAATGTCCAATCCTATTATGGAACCATAAGCACATACATGGTCCTCTCACGGAACCCAAGCTCAATTGGTTAGTGTACCGGCATGGTACCTCAGCCATCTTGAGTTAGTGTACCAACGTGGAACCCAAGCCAACCATATATTGATTTATATGTATCAGACATGGTACCCGAGTCAACCGTTAGTATATATTAGGTGTGGGAATTCGATCCAAATGTAGGGATATCCTATATCATGTGTGGTACCTGAGTCAATCGTCAAACACAAACAAATTAAATCATGCACAATTACAAACATCATGAATAATAACACTTTAAACCATAAGTCTATCACGACCCAAAGTATACCTTAGGCGCAACATAGTGTATAGAACCCCAAAAGGTCCTACAAAATCACTTAGCATACATCATACAAGATAATAGTAATAAAGATATCAAAAGTAGCATTTTCATATCATAAAAGAGTCTTACAAAGCCGAAGTCTAGTCTCAACAAGTCATCTAATACATCAATAGGAGTAGTTGAGGCGTAACTCATACACCATATACAATGTCTGAAAACTCAAAGAAATAAAATCATGTGTCCTCCATGAGGACTCACTCAACTATCCACAAGTATGCGAAGTGGGAGAGTCAGACCTTATATTAGTGAAATAATATAGACACAAGTATTAATTAGCCAAGGTAAGGACCAAAAGAATAACTTCCAAGCTAAATCAAAAGATAAAAGGATTAAAAACACAAGTTATAATCATGGATCCACATCTTTAAAATTCTTTGCTAAGACATCATTATTATAGGGTTTACCATTAACACATATACCATGTTCTAAAACATGGGACAAAGAAGAGATGTCCCACTTGCCAAGGTAAGGACCATAACTTCCAGCTTACTTGGATCCACTAGCTAAGACATCATATGGGGGCACATAGTTAGGGACAAAGAGATTGCTAATAGAGACTCGACCTCTACTAACAGAAGAGCCACCATCTCAATATCCTCCCGGTACTAAGAAAAATCCCACATAAAATTCATTAATCATATTCACTTCATCATCCATGGAAATACACAATCAAGCTACCAATCCAAGCTAAAGTCATTTAGAATAACTCTTAAATATTGATTCAACTTAGCTGAGAAAACCTTTCAACCTTATGAATCCTTATGTGAGAAATCCTTTAATAATCATGATCATAGTAGCATGTGATAAAAACTTTCACAATCTCATTGATACTTTCATCTGACAACATCCTTAATCATTTACATCGATTTCATAAAATCATGTATATCTTCAAGATCATGCATTGGTTCACATGGATTCAACTCAAAATGATGTAAATACTTCAATTCATGTAATAGAAGATATAAATTAATCAATAAAATCATAATTGAAGAGAACCCATAAATATTGAATAAAACTCCAACTTTGAATTGAGAATTGAACTTGAAAAATTGGAAGATCTTGGAACCTATGGAGGAAAGGACTCCATAGGTGAATAATAGCAAATCTTAGTGATCAAGACTCAAATGGTGAATTGAAGATCTTTGGTTGAAAGCCTAGTTTTTTCTTCCTTAGCTTTAGAGAGAATTTTGAGGAAGAACTTGGAGGGAAATTTAGGATTTAGGAGAATGATTCGAAATAGATAGTTTTGGGACTTAAAATACTTATATATGGCTTAGAATATGGGTTAAAATGACATAACTTAGGTACCAGATGCATAGGGAAAGACCAAAATAGCCCTGACTTAAAAAGCTGACGGAAGACCTATATGGGAGCCTTTACAGACCGTTTGGCCCTTCACAGTCCGTTATGGGGGTCGTGAAGTAGAGCAGAAAAAAATTAAAGATCTTAGACGTCCACCCTAGCCCTCTCCACGGGCCGTTTAGGCCTCCGTGAAAGGTTCACAGTTGGGCTAGGGTATGTGGACCTGCCCGTTAAACCCACCTTATATTTTCTCAATTTCAAGGTGTTACAATATGTCCCCTTAGGAACACTCATCCTCGAATGGGACTCAAGCTAGCATGAAAAGAGTAGTACAGAAACTAACAACCCAAAATGAATGCAATTTCATCAAAATACACATATCTAGTGAGGAAAATCGAATCTAAACTAAAACATACTCAAACATCCTTTCATGAAACATATATGCATGCATATGCAAACATGAGAATGACTAAGACACATAAATTTGAAATAATGAACCATGGGGAGCTAAATACCTCAAGCTAGAGTAGGAATGGAGGAAAAGAGATGAGGATATCAGGACATCATATTAGCCTCGGCCTTCCAAGTAGCACCATCAACCATTTGATTCCTCTATAATATCTTTATAGATGCAACTTTTTTATTCCTCAACTTTCAAACTTGTCGGTCCAAAATCTCAATCGAAACTTCTTTATAAGAAAGGTTTTCCTTTATACCAAGATTCTCTAATGGTACAATAGATGTCATATCTCCAACACACTTCTTCTATAAGGACAAATGGAACATCGGATGTACCAACGATAATTCAAAGGGCATGTTTAATTCATAAGCCACCTTGCCTATCCGTCTCAATACTTGATAAGGACTAACATAACGGGGAGTAAGCTTACCATTCTTACCAAACCTCATCAACCCCTTCATAGGTGAAATTTTCAAGTAAAATTCATCAACATCAAACTCAAGATCTCTTCTTCTAATACCAGAATAGGACTTGCATTGACTTTGAGCTATTTTCAACCTTTCTCTATTAAGTTGAACCTTTTCAATAGCCTCATGAACCAACGAGGGACCTATAAAAGCAACTTCACAAACTTCATACCAACCTATGGAAAATCTACACCACCTACCAAAAAGAGCCTTAAATTGAGTCATACCAATACTTAAATGATAGTTATTATTATACGCAAACTCAATCAAAGGCAAATGATCATCCCAATTAACCTTGAAGTCAATCACACAAGCTCTCAACAAATTTTCCAAATTTTGGATAGTACACTCCGCTTTCCCATCGATTTGAGGATGAAAGGTCGTACTAAGATTAACACGAGTACCAAGCCTTTTTTGGAAAGACTTCCAAACTTGAGAAGTAAATTAGGTACCACAATCAAAGATAATGGATAGGGGCACTCCATGCAATATATGCAACACTACTGATCAACAACCGACTTAAGGAATTGGTCACCATATTAGCTTTGCCCGGGAGAGAAAAGACACTCGTGTTTTAGTCCTTCAAGAGTTCTAACCATCTACATTGGCAAAGATTTAGATCATTTTGCTTGAAAATATATTACAAACTCATGTGGTCAGTGAACACATCTACATGAACACCATACAAGTAACGTCTCCAATATTTAGAGCAAACAACACTGCCACTAACTCCAAATAATGAGTCAGATAATTTTTTTCATGTACATTCAATCGCCTTGAAGCATTGGAATTTACTTTCCCTTATTTCATCAAAACACAACCAATACCAATCCGTGAAGCAATACAATAAACCACAAAATCAACTAATCCTTTTGGTAAAGTCAAAATAGGAGCCGAAGTGAGCCTATCCTTCAACTCTTGGAAACTCCTCTCACAAGCTTCTAACCATAAGAATTTAACCTTCTTTTGGGTCAATATAGTCAATGGAGAGGCAATCAAAGAAAACCATTCCACAAACCTTCTATAATATTCGGCCAAGCCCAAGAAGCTTTGAATATACAACGGGGATAGAGGTCTAGGCCAATTGTTAATTGTCTCTGTCTTCTTAGAATCTATCTCAATATTCTTACTGAGAATAATATGATCAAGAAAAGCTGCGGATATGAACCAAAACTCGCATTTACTAAACTTTGCAAGTAGTTGTCGGTCCTTGAGGACTTGTAACACAATACTCAAATAATCGGCATGCTCATCCTCACTCTGTGAGTAAATCAAGATGTCATCGATAAACACAATCACAAATATATCAAGATATTGTCTAAGTACTTTATTCATGAGTCCATGAATACAACTGAAGCATTAGTCAAACCACACGACATTATCAAAACTCATAATAACCATACCAAGTTTGAAAAATCCATCTTCGGAATGTCACCTTCCTTCACCCTCAATTAGTGATAACTTGATCGATGTTCAATCTTAGAGAAGTAATTCGCTCCTTGAAGTTGGTGTTGGTCAAACAAATCAGCAATCTGTGGGAGAGAATACTTATCCTTAATGGTAACCTTGTTCAATTACCGATAAACAATACAAATGTGAAGTGAACCATCTTTATTTTGAACAAATAAAATTGTAGCACCGTATGGAGATATGTCTGGTCGGATGAAACCCTTATCCAACAAATCTTATAATTACTCATTTAATTCTTTAAGTCCCACCAAAGCCATACGGTAAGTAGGAATAGAGATAGGTTGCATATCTGGGAGAAGGTCAATACTAAATTATATTTCCCTTTCGAGAGGAACACCATATAGATCATTGGAAAACACTTATGGAAACTCATTTACAATGGGGACCGACTCAAGAATAGGAGTTTCAGTATCTATATCCTTAACCCAAACAATATGATATATCCAACCCGTAGAAATTATTTTTCTAGCTTTAAGACAATAAATAAACTGACCCTAAGCTATAGAATTCCCCCCTTTCCACTCTAGAACGAGCTCATTTGGAAACTGAAATTTGACCACTTGAGTTTTAAAATCAACAGAAGCATAACAAGAATTGAGCCAATCCATACCAAGAATAACATCGAAATCTAACATATCAAGCTCTACAAGATCAACATGAAATGACCTTATGGGATAATGGGACGGGACAATTTCTAGAGACAAAAAAAGGGGTCTAACAACACATCCAGAGAAACATCTAATCTAATAGCCACATATGACGTCACAATAGAAAAGTAGCACCAGGATCAAACAAATCATAAACATCAAGATGAAAGACTTTCAACATACGGTAATCACATCAGGAGAACCCTTTTGATCATGTCGATTCTAAAGTGCATAGAGTCGATTTAACTTTAGAGCACTTGAATCCGAACCACTAGGCGGAACTTACCTACCCTCTCTTCCCTTATAGCAAGTGACACTTAATCCCTCATCATGTGACCACTCTTACCACTGGTTAAACCAAACTTGAGAAATACCTTTAAGTTGATAAGCAGCCAATTCCGCCTTTTCCACCGACTCTTTCCCATGATCATCAAAACTTTATACATCTCATCAATGAACTCTTTTGGATCTTTCTCAACCTTAGAGCCATGAAACTCTAGGGAGTTCATTCTAGTGAAGTATCTTACTTTAGTTGTCATTATACCTACATTTGGGTTCATGGGGACCACAACCTCCTTATTGGCTTGAGCCAGCATAGCTTTAGCCAACACTTAAAAAGTAGCTCGAAACTCTACATTAGTCAATTTTTTAGACAAAGGGTCGATTAGAACTTAATGAGCTTCTTGTTCTATATTCTCACCCGCATTTCTTCTAATATACTCTTTTCGAGGGACCATGTCCTAGAAAGCATTGGGTAAGGATTAGGAGAGAGACATATAGAGCTATACTCTATGGTACGACTTTAGAATGATGAAAGAAATTGAGTTTTCTACACATCTTATAGCCTTATATTCATAAATGTGGCATGTTTTACACTCATGAATCAGACTCTAGTCGACGTGGCTTGTGAGACATTATTGTACCTTTCTAAATCTTGTGCTACGAATACCAAATTTGTCACGACCCAAAGTATACCCTAGGCATAACATGGTGTATAGAATCATGAATGGTCCTACACAAGCCACTAAGAAAAAAATCATATAAGATGATAGAAATAAATATTTATAAAGTACAATTTTCATATCATAAAAGTGTTTGACAAAGTAGAAGTCTAACATATTCTCAACAAGCTATCTAATACATCAATTTGAGTAGTTGGGACGTAACCCATAAACTATATACAATGTATGAAATCTAAAATAAAGAAAAGAATGTAAAAGTATCTTAGTCCTCGGAACATGAGGGCTCACCAATCTTTGAATCCAAGAGAGAGATCAACTAGCCATAAGTATATGAGGTGAGAGCGTTGGACCCTACAATACTGAAACAATGTAGGCACAAGTATGCATTAGTACATGAAATGTACTAAGTATGATAGCAATGCCAAAATGATATGAATTCATGCTAAAAGGACTTTACATGACATGTAATGCCCAAGCTAAATCATAATAAGGTTAGAAAACACAAGTAATAATCATGGTCAATGCAAGCTTAACATCGTTAAAACTCTTCCTGAAATACTTTGAAAGTAATTTTAGTTCATTATGTTGGATGTTTACCGCTAACCAATATAGAACATGTGAGCTAAAATATCGAATTTGGTATCTATTTCACACTAAAAAGAGATGTCCCACTTGCAAGGTAAAGCTCATAACTCTAGCTTACACAGATCCACTAGTGAGGATATCATTTAGGGACACGTAGTTAGGGACAAGGATATTGCTATGTAACACCCTAAAAATTGGTAAATTAAACTAGAGGCTTACGTAAGGGTTCTAGAGTTTTATGTGAGGGTTACAGTGTATAAATGATTTCCCGTACTTAGAATAAAGGGTTTAGGGTTAGGGCATCAAGGAACGACCCCCCAAGGTCCAACCAAAAGTCCTTGAGGATGACCCTAAAACAACCCCTAAAAACTCAACAAAACAGTCCACCCACAGTTGGGGGATCCACGGATAGTAAGTGGACCCACGCCCTGTGGGAAGGGGTTGTGGGTCAAGGCCATTTAGTAGAGTTGTAGGCCACCACCCACAAAGGACCAGTACGGATCGTAGACCCACCCACAGTCCGTGGGTCGGGGTCTCATGGTGAGGCAATGTTGGGGTTAAGTTGTTTTAAGTTGGGGACTTAGGGGTTAATTCATAATTAGTTGGGGTTTAAGTGGTGTTATTTTATTAGTAATTAGACCACCTATATAAACCTAATAGACCCCTAAACTAAATCAATTAAGTCATTTTTACAAGACCCCAAAACAAACCCAAGTTCCCTCCAAGAAATTCTCTCTCTAGAAGTAAAGAAGAAGGAGAAGAAGAAGAAGAAGAAGAAGAACAAGAGGAGAAGCAAATTAGGGCATATTCCTCCATTGATGCAAGAATTATGAGGGCTTTATAATCAAGGTATGGTAGCTTATTCATCTATGGATTCTTCCATTCATAGAACCTCTTAGATTTCCCTAATGGTGAAGACAAAATCCAATTCTTGCTAGGGTTTCTTCCTATATTGTGGGTAGTGTTGAGTATGATTCCAATTGAGTGGATAATACATGTTTATGATTGATTTAGCATTGAATTATGTTATTATGTTAAACCTAGTCTAATTGATGAAATTGATATTATGTGGGTTTATGCCATGAAAGGTGAAATTAAGGATTCATTAGTGATCTTATAGAATTGATGTTATGAGTAGTAATTGTTCAATAATAGGAACATATAGACATGAATTGAATTAGGTTGTAGTATATATGATGGATCATGACCTGTAAAGCTTGAAGTTGAACCTTTATGATGATTTATGACTAGAATCATCTAATAATGAAGAATGAGATTAGAATGCATTGAAATCTAGGTATGAATGATGATCGTAAGAAGTAAAGCTTGGAATGTAATGCCAGTAGTCATGAATGTTGATCACTAGGGTTTTGAGAGTAAAGCCATTATGATGAACTATGCATGTTAAGGCTTTGAGAGTAAAGTCTATATGAGAATAGAAGATTAATGGATAGAATTATGGTGGAAGGCCTTTACCTACCTAATCTACCTAATGAATGTTCGAATGTATGAAGTGATAGAATCACCTGAGTCATGATGATTTCCATGTCTAATGTAGAATTCTAGTTATGGTATGACTCCCAAGGCAAGCGGTGATTACCTATTAGCCTTTATGTTGATCATGGGAGCGATTACATATGATCTTTATGTGATGATATGGATATGGAGGCAAAAACCTATATCTCATTAAAATGAACATGGAGGCGAATACCTATGATTCATTGATATGTATGACTTGTGGAGATTCCCCTTGTCTTTATGATTCCATGATATGTATGACTTGTTTAGATTCCCCTTGTCTTTATGATTCTATGATATGTATGGCTTGAGGTGATTCCCCTTGCATTTATTAACATGATCATGATTAGTTTGGATTGTAGCTTGAAAGGCCCCTCCAATACATGCATGACTAGATGTGATTACCCTTGTCCTTTGTGATGAGATAAACATGTATGACTTGAGGTGATTCCCCTTGTTACTTGTGATGAGCTTAATATGAGAATAGAAGATGATACATATGAATGAAGAGCCTAAAGTATCTAGCTTAGCATGGATATGATTATGGGATCTTATTCATGCATTGCACAAGCTTGCCTTAAGGTGACTCTTGAAGTGTTTCTCTCATATGATGTATGCTTAGATAGGATTGTGATATAGTTGCCTTCCTTGTTATGGTATGATTGACTAAAGGTGAGAGATTCCCTTGTCTATGAGAAGTAAGCTAAAGGATAATATAAAATATGATAAAGAGGTATGATGGCCTAAAAGTTATACTTAGCCTAGATGGGATTATGGGGTCTCTTCTATGCATTGCACAAGTATAACTTGAAGGTTACTTATGAAGTTTCTCCTATGTTAAGAGGAATTGAGTAGGGACTAAGCTTTTGAATATGTGGCATTTCCTATGTTGTTGAATTATGCCTTAGGTTGACTTATGCTCATGTTATGCCTATATTGGAGACTATATTTATGATTATGTTATTGCCTCTTATGCTTATGACTTATGTCTTATAATGGCTAACACTTTTGTTATGCTCTTATGATGTTATTCTAGCTATCATATTTAGTACATTTTGTACTATCGCATACATTGCCTACATTCTCATCAAATGTAGGGCTTGGAGATTTGAGTTCTATTCTTGGAGATAGATTTTTAGAAGTGCAAGGAGTTAAAGACTTGGAGAGTCCTCATAGTTTCGAAGATAAAGCCACTACTACCTTTATGTCTTTTCATTATGTTTTAGACTATTGTATGGGCTGCGACCCAAAGGTTTTATTCAAAAGTTGAATTTAGATGGTTTGAGACAAAGTGTAGTAAGACTTCCGCTTGCTTTTATAAAAGACTTTGATTGTATGGATAATTTTTAAAAATTTCGTACTTTTCTATTATCTTAATGTTATGATATGCTAAGGGCATGTATGAGACCACTTCGGGGTCAAGTACACCATGTTACTTCTAGGGTGTACCCCTGGGTCATGACATGCTACTAGAGACCCGACCTTTACTAATGGGAGCCTCCATCTCAATATCCTCTTGGTGCTAAGTAAAATTCCATAGAATAGTCAGTAATCATATATATTTAATTATCCACGGAAATACGCAATTAATCTACCAATCCAAGCTAAAATCATTTAGAATAGATCTTAAATCCTAATTCAACTTAGCTGAGAAAAGCTTTCAACCTTATGAATCCTTATGTGAGAATACCTCTCACAATATCATAGTAGCTTGTGAGAAAACCTTTCACAATCTTATTGATACTTTCATCTAACAACATCAAATTATTTACATAAATTTCATAAAAGCATGCATATCTTCATAAATTCTTATTTCATTGTTCCTAAGCTTTATCATGTATTCATAGTCTAAAATCATGGATCATGCATGGGTTCATGTGCATTCAGCTAAAAGTCGTGTAAATACTTCAATTCATGCATTATAAGATAGAAATTAATCAATAAAACTATAATTTAAGAGAACCCAATGAAGATTGAATAAAATCCCAACTTTGAATTAAGAATAGAACTTGTAAAATTAGCATATCTTGGGAACCTATGGAGGAAAGGACTTCATAGGTAAGTACTAACACACCTTCGTGATCAAGGTCCAAAAGCCATGGTATATTAGAGATCATTGGTTGAAACCATAGATTCTTCTTCATATCTTTAGAGAGACTTTTGGGGAAGAACTTGGAGGGAAATTTTGGATTTATCATTATGATTTAGAATAGGTAGTTTTGGGACTTAAAATACTTAAATAGGGCTTAGAATAGAGGTTAAAATGACATAGCTTAGATACTAGACGCATAGAAAAAGACTACACAACCCCTGACTTAAAAAGCTGACGGGGACCTGTATGGGAGCCTTCACAGATCATTTATCCCTTCACGGTCTGTAAGGGGGTCGTGAACCAGAGGGGAAAAAAAGTTGAAGGTCTTATAGAGACATCCTAGCCCTCTCCACGGGCCTTGAACCCTTCCACAGGCCGTTTATACCTCCCTAGAAGGTTCACGATTGGGCTAGGGTCTGTGGACCTGCCCATTAAACCCACCTTACACTTTCTCAATTTTAAGGTGTTACAAAGTCATATAACCAGTTCATTGTATGAGATTATCAACAATGTTTTATTACATATGTCTCTCTATGTTTTCCCTAACATGTATTGTACAATGATACTATAAAGTATTGGACATGCATACATATATAAGCCAGAAAACATACAACCATCACCTACCTCTAATCAAGCCTCTTGAAAGCTCTAAAGAACCCGAGATTTCCCCTTTTTAAGTGTTCTAGATTGATCTTGGTCTAAAACAATAAATAAAAGCAAGAATCAATCAACTAAGGCCTAATTATATCCCTATTGTACTTAAATCCTAACCCCATGGCAATTCATGGTAACCTTTCCCAATTTAAGGTTTTTCCCACCAAAGTATTATGACAAAACCCTTCCTAAAGAGTAATATCTTAAATTCTAAGTCTTAAGAATTAATGTGCAAGGTTGGGGAGTAAAAATATTACCTATATCGATGAATTCTGTGGGAAATTGAGTGTAAGGAGCCTAAATCACCCCTCCCAAAGCTAAGAACAAAAGTGCTAAATATAGGAAGTTTTAGGGCTTTTCTCCAAAAAATCTCATTTCCCCAGCTATAGTAGAATTGGCCCCGCTATAGAGACCGAGCTATAATGGAACTTACCTCGTTATAGAAAACTTGTCATGCTATAGTAGAACTTTCCCCACTATATGTAACGACCCGGAAACTTGTTTAGCTGTATATAAAAAGATCCGTTTTATTTTTTGAAAATCCGACTTCATATTCTTGTTTAGGGGGTCAAATTGAGTGGGTAATGGGTCTAACCCAAATTTTAGAGCAACCGTATCAAAATCCGAAATTTCCAAGTGAAGCCTTTTTCAAGGGTCTACTTTGGAGGGTCATATCTCCTAGCACACAAATTATTTGGGTGGCCAATAATATATCCATGGAAATACCTTTGAGTTAGCTACCTAACGCACTTCGTTTCATCTCATTCGGAGTTCGGACGAAGAAGTTATGCCCATTTTCGTAAAATTTGTTCGGCAGAAAAAGGCAATTTCCAGTAGGCGTGGTTACTGTTCACCCGCCTCATTTTTTTTCTAAGTGTTGGACCATTCTTCCAAAGGACTTATATTATTTCCTAGATACCATTAGTTCAATTCTCATTCCCTAAAACATTTCCCTCTCTACAATCCTCCATTAAGAAGAAGAAGAAGTGGGAGCTAGGGCTTTGGATTCAAGGCTTTCTTCATCAAATTTCGTGGGAGATCATAGCAAAGGTATGGTGGTCTTGATCCTTGTCTAAATTTCCATTCAAGGAGCCAAATCCAAAGTTATTTCAAAGTATGAAAAATCTAGGTTTTCACTCAATCTCATGGGTTCTTCCACCAAATGGTTTTAAAAGGTTTCTAATGGTACTTTATGGTTATATTGTTGTTGTATTGACGATTTAAGATGAAAATACTCCATGAACCCATGATTTCTCTTTATTCCTAGTTTATGCCTTTATGAAGAGGGTTGCTAGATAATGAATGTATATGAATCAACTTGTTTAAAGGTCTTTAGATTGTTGAAGTATGTCATTACCCATGCTTATTTTATGGTGTATTGTTGGTGAATGGGTATGTGAGGCTTAGGGCCTTAAAGGCATAGTATGAGAAATTGGAGTGTTATCATTACATTATATGAATGAGAATTAAATGAAGATAATGTGATCATGTTATGAACGTAAAGGTGTTGCTATTGAAAGATTATTTCTCAATTTGACACTCATGAATGTTGATGATAGAATATGAAGGATTCTTCAATATAAAGTATACCTTGAATTGGTAGGGCTTATGCATCATTTTCTTGTATAAATGATTATATTGTTGATTGTTGAATCCTTGGATCGGTAGGCTAGTGGCACCCTTCCACACGAGCTTATAATGAACCTTGGAATCGGTAGGCCTATGGCACCTTTCCATGAAGGTTAATGATGAGACTTGAACCGGTAGGCCCATGGCACCCTTTCAAGAGGAGTTAATGAGCTTTCCTAAATGAACCTTGAAACGGTAGGCTTAAAGCACCCTTTCACGTGTTAATAAATGTAATTTGGAGTTGGTAGGCCAATGGCACCTCTCATATGTGATAATGTCAATGTAACGAACTATTCTATGGGAATGTTGGCTAAGCACCAAGTGGATTTGGTTAGATGGAAACTCCCCCTACCGGTCTTCCTTAGGCAAGTAGACCACCTCTTTACGGTGTGGGGACTTATGACATCGGATTCCATGACAAGCTCTCATGGTCTATGTCGGTTAAACGCTTACTTCCCATCATGCGAGATTTCATTATGGTTTCTTGATAGGTTCTACAAAGTGTAGGTAGTAGTATGGGATGCTACCTATACATTGCACGAGTAGGCTTGGAGAGGGTCATAGTGAGTTTCTCTAAATCCTAATGTATGTGATACAATTGTGGCCTAAATGAGGTTATTAAAGAATGTTGGCTCTCAAATGTTTAATATGAGATGCATGCTATACTTGGGTTATATTACGAGTTATTTTTCCCTTGTCATGTCTTAATTAATGATATACCTCTTATGTATGAATATGGTCCAAAGGTGAAAGAAAGGAATGATAAGTTACTTTAAGTGACCTAAATGTGGTGCCTTAGTATGGATGGTGGTATGGGACGCCATCCATACATTGCACGAGTATAGCATAAGGGTTTCTTGAGGTGAAGGTCCAAGGTAAAGGTTTTCATGTTGAAATTGTTTAAAGGTAATATTATGACTTACTTGATGTTTATGCTTGTATTGTATGTCTTTTATGCAACTATTCATGGTACTCCAAAAAGTGGCATAATGCATGATTTCTAACCAAAATGTCCCTTTTAAAGCATGTTTTACATGGTCATCATACTTAGTACATTTTGTGTACTAACCCATATTCTTCATATTTTTATTATAAGTGTAGGTTCCGGCAAGTGATCCCTCCTAGCTAGTTTGAAATGTTGGATTGCTTTCCTCCAAGACTTGGTATGTCCTCATGGATTCGAGGATAAGACTTTTAAGTTCTTTTGTTCATGTAATAGACTTCTTTTGATTGTAAAGGGCCGTGTCCCTACTTATGTTTTGTGACTGTGTCTAAGATGGCCATGTGAGACTTAGACTTCCGCTGTGTGTTTTTAAAGTTGTTTTAATGAAGTTTAAATGTGTGGATGTAAATAAGTTTTTTTTTTTTTTATTTCCGCACTATTTTCATTATTGAATGCAATGAATGACTATGTGGCTCGTATAAGACCCCTTCGGGGTTGAATACGCCATGTTACAACTAGGGGTACTCTCGGGTCGTGACACTATAGCAATCTGGACGCGCCTATTATAGAGGACACCTACCGCTATAGCGGAATAGGTGAACTTCACAGACTTGAAAATCCCTAAAAATCTCATTTTAAAAAATACAACCTCCTTCCCTTGACGTGCTGAAATTATTTTTTCACGTTAAATTCTATTTTAGGAGTTCTAATGGTCCGAATTCAATTCCATGAAGTCCTAAGGAATTCTTAATATCCTGGCTATAGGAAAATAACAACCAAGCCTAGATATTACACCGAACCCATTTATGAATATCCCTTGACTGTGATTAGCTCAGATTTCATTTGAGGCTAGCCTAGCCAAAAAAAATTAAGTTACTACCCAAAAAGTTTGCTTGCCCAAATTATTTCACTATTGAACTACTCATAATGACCGAGATGGATCGTTACAATAGATACCAATTTACCCATCACTTATCCCCGAGTGATCAAACTAGGATAACTGGCTAAAATAGTAAAAAGGGTAGTACGTGAATTATCGAACAAGTGAGGGTACTTATCTTACATGTCCCTCGATGTATCCCAAGTAGTCTCCTCAACTGGACAATGTTTCCACTAGATCTTAACTAGTTTAATCTTTTTGGTCCTCAACTTTCGAAAATCCTAATCAAGAATCACAATCAGTCATTTTCATATTGCAAATCCTTGTCTACTATTATTGAGTCCCATTTGATTATATAGTTCACATCCCCATGGTACCTCTTTAGCATAGACACATGAAAAGTTGGGTGAACTCTAGACAAGTTGGGTGGCAATGGTAACCTCTAGGCCAATGGCCCCACACTGTCAAGAATCTCAAACGGACCAATGTAGTGAGAGTTGAGCTTATTCTTCTTACCAAAACTCATGACTCCTTTCATAGGTGGCACCTTCAATAGCAGCTGCTCACTAATCTAAAACTTCATGTCCTTTACCTTGCGATTCGCATACTCTTTCTTCCTACTCTAGGCTACCAAAACTTAGCTTGAATTCACTGTACCCTTTCCTAAGCTTCCCTGACCAAATCAACATTGAACAATTTCAAATCCTCAGCTTCAAACCAACTTATGGGCGATCCTCATCCACTCCCATAGAGTGCCTCAAATGGTGCCATATCGATGTTGGAGTGATAATTATTATGGTAGGAGAACTCGCATAAGGGTAAGAACTGATCACAATGGCCCTCAAAATCAATTACCCACGTTCTCAACGCCTGTAGATGGAAGGTTACAACTCAGAGTGAGTTGAACGCCCAATGCCTCATGCAACTTACCTTAAAACTTCATAGTTAGTTGAGTGTCATAGTTTGAAATGATAAAGAGGGGAACCCTGTGCAACCTTACTATCTCCTTGACATAAATCTTGGCCAACTGTTAAGGATTATAATTCACTCTTACTGGAATGAAGTGGGTGATTTAGTCAACCTGTCAACAATGATCCAAATCAAATCATACTTTCCCAAGGTCTTAGGTAGTCCCACTATGAAATTCATGGCTATCTTTTCTCACTTATATTCAAGAATAGGCATTCTTTGAAGCAAACCTGCATTCCTTTGATGTTCGTACTTTACTTATTGACAGTTCTAACACTTAAAAAGATTCTCAACAGTGTCTTTTTTCATCATGGGCCACCAATTAAGTTGTCTCAAATCCCTGTACATCTTTGTTAGAGCCAAATAAATAAAATAACGCAAACCATAAGGCTCTGCCAATACACTCTAAATCAAGTCATCAACCCGAGGAACACAAATCCTTTCTCTAAACTGAGCACATTATTTGTATCGAGAGTGGCATCTTGGGTCTCCCCAAACACCACCTTACCTTTGAGATTAACTTATTCCTTATCCTTCAATTGCTTAACCTTGATTTCCTCTATGAAAGTGGATTTAACCTCAATACTAGCTAACACTCCACCCTTCTCAGAGATACTTAAATACATGAATCTAGACTCCAAAGTCTGTTTTTTTATGGCCAAGGGTCATTTAGACACCCACAAGCAAGCCAAACTACTCATGCTAACTGTCTTTTCGCTCAATGTGTCTGCCACCACATTACCCTTACCTGATGGTACTAAATAGTCATATAATAATCCTTAAGCAACTCCATTCATAATCTCTACCTCAGGTTCATATCATTCTGAGTGACCACATGTTCTAGACTGCGATAATCAGTGAATACCTCACACTTAACCCCAATAGACTAATGCTGCCATATTTTATGAGAAAACACTACCATTGACAATTCTAAATTATGAGTGAGGTTGTTCCTCTCATGAACCTTCAACTGCACGGAAGTATAAACTATGACGTTCTTTTCCAGCATCAACACAACACCCAAGCTCAAATGTGAAGCATCACAATAAACAATGAAATTCTTACCTTTCACCGACAAAGTCAAGTTACGTGTTGTAGTCAAAAGATCCTTAAGCTTTAGAAAACTCTTTTCATACTTATATGACCACTCAAATGGTACGTCCGTTTGAGTCAACTTGGTCAAGTGTGTAGCAATAGAAGTGAAGTTCTCACAGACAAGCAGTGGAAAGACCCACAAAACTACAAACTTTTATCATAGAGTTAGGCCAAACCCAATTTTTTACTGTCTCAATCTTTTAGGTATCTGCCATCACCCCTTCTTTAGAAACCACATGCTTGAGAAAGACAATTGAGGGCCACCAAAATTAACACTTAGATTGTTTTGCATATAATTTCTATTTCCCCGAGATACCCAGCACAATACAAAGGTGATATGCAGGCTTCTCCATTCCCTTGGAGTAAATCAATATATCATCTATAAACACAATCACAAGAATCCAAGAATGGTTTGAACACCCCATTCATCGAACTCATAAATGATGCATGAGTATTAGTCAATTTGAATGATATCACCAAGAACTCATAATGCCTACACCCAATCCTGAAAATTGTCTAAGGTATGTCTTTAGGTCTAATTTTTAACTGATTATACCTCGACCACATGTCAATCTTAGAAAAGACAGAAGCACCCTACAACTATTCAGAAAAATCATCAATATGAGGCAACAGGTACTTATTTCGGATGGTAACTTTATTCATCTACTAATAATCTACAAACATTCTCATGCTACCATCTTTCTTTTTTACAAACAACACAGGCTAGTACAGAAAATCCTTTATCAAGAAATTTCTAAAGCTGAGTTTTGAGTTCTCTCAACTCTGTTGATACCATGTGATATGGATGGATAAAGATTAGATGATTGTTCGGCTCCAAATCAATACAAAAATATATGTACCTATCAGGAGGCATACTAGGAAGATCTGTTGGAAACACCTCCGAGAAATTCTGAAACCACGGGAATAGATTCAATAAAAGGGAACGTTGCACTAACATCTGGAAGATGAGCCAAATATGTCAAACAACCCTGCCATACTAGTTTTTTAGCATGAAGGAAATATATGATCTTTAATGGACTAGGCCTATACACCTCTTCCCACTTTAACCTTTCCCTACTCGAAATTTCTAGAATCATTGTTTTAGTATTACAATTCAGTAAACAAATTAAGGAGACAACCAAGTCATTCCCAAGATCACATTAAAGTCTAGCATATTCAATATGACTAAATCTACATGAGTCTGTAGGGAAATAAACAACACAGAACAATCAAGATACACATAGGTTACTACTATAGACTCTCCAATAGGGGTAGTAACATAGATATGGGCATCAATGGTATCATAAATCAAAGCAAGCTCCAGAGGACAAATATATAAGAATAAGTTAAAACCAGAGCAAACAACACAATAGTCACCCGAGCATAGACAAGAATAGTGTTATCACGACATCTGATGCCTTAACATTTGGTCTGCCCGAAAATGTGTAACATTGAGCTCTATCATCATTACATGCAACCCCTTATTTCGGGTTGCACCGCTCCTATCCCTAAATTATCATTACCTAGGCCTCCATAAACTACCTAATTACCTCTTCGTCCACCCTGTGGACATCCTCTATCATTATGACCACCACCCGCGAGAACCATGGCTCTAGTATGCAGTAGAACCTGACCAACAAGTTGTCTATGAGGGTAATCCTTCTTAAAGTGTCCTAGCTCACCACAATGAAAACAACCATGATCGAGTGAGGGCCTACTGGTTTATGTATAAAAAGCACCTTGACCACCCGTAGATGCGGGAATAAGTGACTGAATCGGAGGGGCTGAATATATCTACTAACTGAAACCCTTAGAATATGAACCGTTATAGTTGCCCATATTCCTGGACTTCTTCGCCAATGTCTTGGTCTGTCGAGCCTGTTGAACTCTCTCTACCTTCTTCACAAAACCAGTTACCTTATTGAAGCTCCTACCTACAGAGGTCATTTGCACACACAAAAAAACTTGCAACTCAAAATTCAAACCTTTGACAAACAGTGATTCAACTCCTCATCCAAACTTACCAAGTATGTAGCATAATGGTACAAGGCATGAAACTCATCCTCATAAGTATTCATAGTCATGTTGTCATGCTAAAGATCCATAAACTCATCTTTCTTCTTATATCTCAAGGTGCGAGGCACAAATATCTCTAAGAGCAATGCATGAAATTGTGTTCAAATCAGTGGAGGCTAGATTGTTTATCGACATTCCACAAAAGCTCTCCATCACTGCTTTACCTTACCCTGAAGTTGAGAAGTCACAAACTCAACCACATGATGTTGCACAATGTCCAACTTATGCAGCCTCTCATAAAAGTTCTGAATGAACTCAAAAGCATCCTCACTCTCAGAATCATAGTCATAAATAAGAGATTCATTAGTTTAGGAGTTGAATTGATCAAATTAATTCAAAGTCTAAATGATATGAACAAATACTTTTCTAGGAATTAACAATTTTAATAAAATTTCCTAGACTATAGCTAATTCACAAGTTGAATTGAAGGAATAATTGAAGTGCTACAACTAACTTTTCTAAAAAATACTCCCAAAACTCCTCCTTTTTCAGACAAATTATACCTCTTTAGCCCCCAAAATATTTAAATTCATCAATTAATCATATTTGCAGATTACCTGAGTTGCTTAACACTACTTAAAACCTTCTTTAGGAAATAACCAGAACCCTTGTTCACTAATTTCAAACATAAGTTTAATTTAATACCTTTCAAAAATGATTTTCTAATTTTTCAAAAATAATCTTCACAAATAGCGAAGTTATGAGACCTTTTTAACCAAGAATAAAATCATATGGTAACAAATGAAATTATAACAAAATTGTATCAACTAGACCTAATGAAATTCTCTTAAAAGAAACTTAAATAACTTATTCTAGCCTCTGCCAAGGAGAAAATAAAAGAGGATAATAAACATCATTGTTTCATCTGATCTTTGGAAAGAAGAAAGAGATGTAACAAGTAAAAAAGATTCAAATAAAGTAAAAACATAACACATGCCCTTCTATAAAAATCTCATATTTCATGAATAAATTACCAAAATTAAAATGTGAAAAAAGGAATCTAGATAACATATTCAAGTTAACGAGAATCATTATATAATGTAGTGGTGTCAAAAATGAGCTCAACTATAGGTAATTTGCCTAATCCGCCTATAGTTTTAAGGGTTGGGCTCAACTCATTCAAGCCTTAACCCATTTTAAGAAAATCCTCAATTGAGCTCAATTTAATCTTCAATTTAACCCATTTTAAGACTCTTAATTTACATTGATGTAATGTATGTTCCAATAATGAAGGTATGAATATTAAATCATTTTGATCATATCAAAAAAACTGTCATATTCTAGAGAGCTTCTCTCTAAAAAGTTTCTCCAATTTCACAACTTCTTTGTTCTTGCTTATCAATCTTCGTCTCTAATCGAAGTTGTTGTGATCTCAGCGGCTAGGCTAATCCGTTGAAATTGTCGATCTTTACCTTGGCTTAATTCCTCAATCAGGTAAGTTCCTCTTGAATCACCCGATTGATTGCATCATTATTGTGCTCTGTAAACAAGTCTCTGGTCAAATTATGCTTGGTACAATGTATGCACCTCCGGTGGGTGGACAATTTCGACCAACTGGAGATATTCCCAGCCCTAACAATGGTCAATTTTCTTATGCGGATGTTATATCTATGGCCTCAAAGAAGACGAGACTTCAAGTTAAGCCTCCGAAAATATATAAAGGAAAATCAGCTGCTTTCTTTACTCCACAAGAAGAGGAGGAATCAGCCAAAAATTACAGATTTACTATAGTCGGGAAGTTCTCAGATGGCAAACCAGCTATTGAAGATATAAGGCGAGACTTCGCAGCTAGATTTCCTCTAAAAGGTACGGTTAAGATTGGCCATTACAATTCTAAACACATTTTCTTGGATTAAGACTACTTGAACATATACTCGAGAAGAAGTGTTTGGTTTCTAGGATGTCTATTGAGAATGGTTACTTGGACCATAGATTTTAATCCGGAAGAGGAAACGCCATTAGCATCGATATGGATTACTTTGCTAGGCCTCAAATGGCATTATTTTAATTAGGATGCTTTGATGCGGATTACATCCACCATTGGTACTCTTCTAAAGATCAACAAAGCCACTACTGCTAAAACTAGACCAAATTCTACTAAGGTAATGGTAGATATTGATTTAGTTGTACAAAGGAAGAAGTCTATTTGGGTTGGAATTAAAGAGGAAGATGGTAAAGAAATAGGAGGCTTTTGGCAGGAGATTGAATACGATTTTGTTCCATATTATTGTTTTTCTTGCAAACATCAAGGTCATATTGAAGATGTATGCTTAGCATATGGGAAGAAAGATCCTACCAAGACAGTTGGCATTAATGCTACCCAAAATATTGCCTCTTCTTGCAATAATCGTAGTGGTGAATTTAATTATCATAAGAAGGGGGATAAGGTAATTCATGGGGATGTTACTACTACAAGTAATCTTAAACAGAAAAATATGACTGGTGTTAACAATTCCAAGCATTCTAAAATTTTGTTGACAAAAGATGTTGTATTGTCCACTACGACTGGAAAATCTAAGTAGAAGCAGGTGGATCAATTTCATAAAAATCTAAAGCAGCATGAAAATCAACAAAATTTCTTCTATCATAACAACTTTAAGCACAAGAATTTTTTGAAGAGACAAAGGATTCAACAAGGCATTAAGGCTAAGTTGAACAAGAAAAATGTGATGAAGTGGGATGCAAGACCACCTAAGGACAATAATCTACAACAAAAATTGTCACAGGCTAAAGATGTTATTCATGATTTTTTACGAAGTTCTAATGTTATAGATGTGGATACTAGTATCACTGATGGTGGTAAAGAGCTTCAGTTGGAAGTTGGTAAAGTGCAATTTGAAGTTCATCTTCCAGCAGTTAAACCTATTACAACTTCAAATTCCTTTAAGAATCTTGAAGAGTTTGACAAAGATAGGGAGGTATGTTATTCTGAGGATATGAAAAAAGCTAGAAGTGCTGCCAACATTGCTTCTTCTAGCAATACTTCTAGTACAACTATTATTAATACACGTCAAACTGTCACTTTGAAAGATGATTCTAAAATTTATGCACAAGACAAACTAACTAAGCCTGACATGGATTCTGCCAGCAAGTTCCAAACCAAATCTCCATATGTGCTCAATAATTATTGTCCCATTTTATCTGGGAAGCCACCAAAGAATGTTCACAATGAAGCTCAAGGTATTAACCTTGAAGTCCAATTATGGAGTCCTAATTCGTTAGTTGATGTGTCACTTCAAGTTATAACCCCGACTGATGAGAATTCTACTAGGAATCATGCCAACAATTAACACAACAATGAAGATGAAGAGGATCAATATGATCCTGATTATGGTGTAGAACAGGAAAGCAACACAGATGAGGGCTTTGATGAAGAATTTGAAGAATGTGACACTTCTGATGAGGACACTCTTATTGATGCCTTTGCTCCCAAAACTTCATAGAAAGGTGAAAAGGTGGAAGATGTAGTTTCTGAACATAGACAATCTCTAATCAACAATGGTAATTTATCTCCAAGGTCAGTAAGAAGGAATGCGAATGTAAATCACAAAGACTTTGCAAAACCAAGCCCTATTACAAGGGCAAAGGGAAAAGCATTTCAAATTGGTGAAACATCTTCTGATATTTAAATGATTAGTACAATTATTTGGAATATTAGAGGAGTTAAGTCTAGAGGGGCTTTTGAGAGACTAAAGTTCTTATCCAAAATTCACAACACTCAAATTATAGCTATCCAAGAACCTTTTGTTGATGCTTGCCATATTGACAAATACAGAAAAGGTCTAAGTTTTGAAGGTTGTAGCTCAAATTGCAATGGAAAATTTTGGATACTCTGGTCAAATGACTTTCATATTGATGTAGCAGAAGATAATGAGCAACAACTTACTCTCAAAGTGACTAATACAAGTAATACAGAGATAGTATGGTTCACTGTTGTTTATGCTAAATCCAAGCAACATTTGAGACTTCCTCTCTCGAATAGTCTTAGAAACTGTAACAACTTCATTGATGAGCGTTGGTGCATTTGTGGGGATTTTAATGCTATTATGAGTCCAGATGAAAAGAAAGGGGGTAAACCACATAGAATGGAGAAGAGTTGGGACTTTATATCTTGTATGAATGATTGTAGTATGGTGGATGCTGGTTACAAAGGCCTCAAATTCACATGGTGTAATGCTAGGGAAAGAATCAAAAAAATATGGAAAAGGATGGACAGAACGTTTATTAATTAGCACTGGACTGATAGTTTCTCCATTATTGATATTGAACACTTAGCAAGCACAGGATCTGACCACACTCCTACGATTGTGAAATACTCTACATCAGGACATTCAAAAATTAGGTATTTCAAATTTTTAAATTTCTGGATTGGCCAACCTAATTTTAAAGACGTGGTACAAAAAGCTTGGAATGAAGACGTGGGTGGCAATAGTATGAGAAGATTACATCTCAAAATGAAAAATGTGAGTCACAAACTTAGCCTCTGGTCTAGAGAGCATATTGGTAATGTTTTTCATAAGGTCAAAGAAAGGGAAGCTAAGATGCTGGATCTTGAAACTGACTGCATTAAGAATGATAATGATGATTTGAGGCCTCAAATTCATAAAACTCAAGCTGAACATACTAGGTGGTTGAAATGTGAGCAGTCCATTCTCAGACAAAGAGCAAATATCAGATGGTTAGAGGATGGAGACTCCAATACAAAATATTTTCATGTTATTATTAGTGAAAAGATAAGGAGAGCTACTATTCATAGAATCCAATTGGAAAATGGTCAATGGATAACAGGGGACGATCAGATTGCTAAAGAGGCTGTAGATTATTTTGGTAAACTTTTCTCTGATGATCAAGAAATTGAACTGCACCACTTAGATTGTATTGATCAGAGAGTTCATCGAGATGACAACAATATGTTGGAGGCTATTCCTAATAAAGCTGAAATCAAGGAAGATGTCTTTGGTCTCAATCCTAATAGTACTCTGGGACCTGATGGTTTTGGAGGCGCTCTCTATCAAAGTTATTGGGACATCATCAAAAGTGATCTAATAGATGTGATACAATAATATTTTAGAGGGACAGGTTTGACTAAATTTTATACCAGTTCTTGTCTTAATCCCTGATATATCGTGAGTTTACGGTATTTTTAAAACATTTCACTTGAGAGTTGTGTGTGTCTAGGACCTTTTTGTATTGGTTTTTATGTGTTTTTATCATGTTTTGCAGAAAAGATGTTTAGGCGCGGAAGTAAAAAGACAGCTAAAAGAAAGGCAGAACAAGGTATCTACAGATGTAATCTACGGACCGTAGGTCCATTGACGCTCCGTAGATGGTGATCGTAGATCAACAGGCAAGGCATAGAAATCAACTCAGGAAAATCTGACCAAGTGTGGAACCACAGTGGCCATTGATGGTTCGTAGATTGATCTACGGACTGTACTGTTGATCCGTAGAATGATATTGTGAGGATTCCAGTACCTGATGTTTGAAAATTCTTAATTATGGAGCTACAAAAAGGGATTGACGAATCGTAAATCGATATACGGTCCGTACTGGAGTTCTGTTATTTGCTTCAGAGAAGCTGGCTTTTGGGAAGCTGAAATATTTTCTAAGTCTTGGCTGACAGAAGGGACTCACAGACCGTAGATCCATTGAGGGGTCCGTGAGTCAGCCTCGTGGAATGAAGGCTTGTGCCTGAACAAACTTTCCTTATTTTGTTTCCTTTTTAATTTATGACTTGTTTTCTATAAATAGGGCATGTAAACCTCATTTTTGGGGTTAGACTTTATTACTTTTATTCTAGTTCTTGACTAGGGAGATTAACTTGCAACTTTAGCAATTCTTAATTTCCTAAGTTTGTTTTGAAGATTTTGGTGTTGCAATTCAAGTTGAATTTTTGGGTTTATTATTCTTCCTACATAAGTTCATAATTCCTTCATCTAAAACAATAAATTGTGTTCATATGATTATGGGTAACTAACTCCACAATTAGGGTTGTGGGAACCATGAGCGATTAACAAAGTATGAATAGTAACTATGCAATTCTTGAATAGTGTTGTTGCAAGCATTGATACTTCTTTCGTTTAGAAGTCTTTTTAACAAGTGCACGCATTAGAACTCGCCTTGTTGCTACTTGCCGGACCAAGGAGGTAATCAACAAGAAAAGAATTATCAACACAGCTTTAGTGTGATACTATCTAATAGGCTAGTGTCGATTGGTGCGAAGTAATAACTAAGCCAAACATCGATGTGATGTCTAATATGAGGTAAAGGTAAGGATTAGTAAGTTATACACACGTAGCCGGACCAAGGTGCGGGGTGAAATTCTCTAGATGCCAAACCAAGAATTTAGAGATATCTAACTTATCACTTTGCATGTAGCATACTAGGAAAGGATTGCTATTACTAGGATTACTGCGTTATGAGCTTGTGGGGAACACGTATACCCTAATTAACTATCTCATCTTGATAACAACTGAAATTGACTTTTGTTTACTAATTACTTACTAAACTATTACAAGTTGTTTCACAACCCCCCCCCCTTTAATTACTTGCTTCTGGAAGTAATTTGACTAAACGAATATAATTATTGGTTAAAGTTAAGTCTAGACCATTTTCCTCGTGGGATCGACTCTAACCTACAAGTTGGGTTCTTTACTTGATAACAATCGCTTATGCTTCTTTAGGGAGGTGTAATTTGAGCATATCAAATTTTGGTGCCGCTGCCGGGGACAATTGGCTTTTTGATTAATTTTAACTACATTATTGAACTTTGGTCAAATATTTCCTAATCTTACTTTTTCTTTTTCCTCTCAGGTTCTGACTCCAGTGTATGCCAAGTACACAGAGCCAAGGTGAACCACTTACTCCTTACGATCCAGAGTTGAACCGAACTTTGCTAAGAATGAACAATCAAGGAGTTCAAGTTAATCCTATCGGAGGTAACCTAGGTGATGAAGTTGAGTTGTAACCTCCGAGGGTAGTTGGTGGAGATAACTAGGTTCTAGCTGAAAATCAATTGGGATATGCAGTGAGAGTGCATGGCCCACCAGGCCCACGACTGCATGACAACTTTAGGGGTAACGTAAACATTGTTGACTTAGATGGACCTCTTGTCCTAACCCATTTGCCTCCAGGGCACATATTTGTAGTGACCAGTAGCTTGATACAGATGTTTACAGCGAGGGTCTTATTATTGGGGTCGCCATCGGAGGACCCACATGCTCACATAGCCAAGCTAAGGGTGGTTTGCAAAAGTTGTGTAGGTCAACCAGACTTGGATATGGATGTTATCAAATTACGAGTATTCCCTCTATCACTGACAAGCAATACTGTTGTATGGTTCACTGAGCTCCAGTATAACTCAATCTATAAATAGGAACAACTGAAGGATGTGTTCTTAGCAAGATATTATCCAGTGTCCAAGAAGTTCAATCACAAAGATAAGGTTAACAATTTTGTGGCATTACCTGGAGAATCTGTGAGTAGCTCTTGGGACAGATTTACTGCATTTGTAAAAGATGTTCCGAATCACCGTATTAATGATGAGTTGTTGAAGGAATATTTCTATTGAGGACAGGATGACAACAATAAAGCAGTGCTTGATACTATAGCTGGAGGATCATATGGTGAGTGAACATACTCTCAGATTGCAGAAAAACTAGAGAAGATCTCTCGCAACAATAAAGCATGAAGCACTAGGAGGTCGGATACTAGAAGAAACATATTTGTCGTTCATACTACAAACAACCAGTCTGTAGATGAGATTCATGAGGAGATGGATCAGATGAGGACCGAGTTAGGGTTGGTATTGAAGCATGTGAGGGATAGTGCGGAAAAGATAAATATTGTGAATTACTTGACTAGAACTCCACCACCAGTTGAAGAGTGTTATTATGAAGAGGAGGCTTATGCGGTGAATGATCAGCCGGGGGGTTTCCAATCAAATACCCAAGGATCCAACATGGATAATTGGCGCTAAGGTCGGAACTATGGAAATTACAACCAAGAGGATCAATATGTCCAGGATGGGAACTTCAATCGCGACAATAACTACAACCGAAATAACTATGGAAACAGAAATGATCGGGTTGGACCTTATGTCCCCCCTCAAAATTGGGAATCTGGTACTAGGGAAGCTGGAGGCAATATGGCGCGTATTAAAGATATGATGCAGAAGATGATGAGAAGGTTTGATGCAACTGATGAGAATGTGAAAGAGATGAGAAACGACTTGTCTGGTATTGGTCAAAAAGTTGATGCACATGCAGTGTCAATAAAGCATCTAGAGCAACAGATGACTCAATTGTCTACTACAGTGAACCCACAGCAACCTGGCACTCTTCCTAGCAACACCATCCAAAATCCAAAGAATAATGGTCATTGTATGGAAGTTACTACTCGAGGGGGCAAGCAAATCATTGATCCACATATGCCATCTGTAGTGGATGTTGAGATTAGAAAAGAAGATGATGTGGTAGAGGTTAGAGAAGAGTCTGAGAATGCGACAGAGAAAGAAATAGCTATATAACAGAAAGTGTTCCCCATACCTAGACCTCCACCACCTTTTCCGCAGAGGTTAGTGAAGAAGACGGAAGATGGTAAATATTGCCGATTTATTACTATGTTGAAGCAGGTTTCCATCAACATTCTGTTGATAGAAGATTTGGAGCAAATGTCCGGGTATGCGAAGTTTATTAAAGATATGGTGACAAAGAAAAGGTCTGTGAGTTTTGAATGTGATGATAGATTGCAGCATTGTAGCACCATTTCTACAAGGTCTCTTGTGCAGAAAAAGGAAGATCCTGGTGCTTTCACGATTCCGCGTAATATAGGGTTGTTACATTTTGCTAAGGCATTGTGTGACCATGGTGCCAGCATCAATGTCATGCCATTATCTATTTATAAGAAGTTGGGTCTAGGGGATTCAAAACCTACTACGATGTGGTTACTTATGGCCGATCGAACCATGAAAGGGCTCGTTGGTGTACTCCATGATGTGCTAGTGAAAGTGGAATCATTCATCTTTTCGGTAGATTTTGTGATTCTTGACTGTGAGGTTGATTTTGACGTTCTCATCATCCTTGGGAGACCATTTTTTGCCACAGGGCGTGCATTGGTTGATATGGAGAAGGGGCAGATAAAGTTCAGACTAAAGAATGAAGAACTAACTTTCAATATTTGTAGGTCCATGAAGCAAAGTAGTGAGCTCCAAATGGTATCTGCTATAACTTACAAAGTTGAAAATGGAACAAAAGTGCAAATTGAAGAGCAACTCGGTGTTGAGGCACTAGTAACAGTTATGATAAACTTTGATAGTGATGGAGTTGAAGAGTACGATGAGTTGGTAGTTGCACTCGATAGGTGCGAATATAAGTCAAACCAAAAAAGTATGAGCTAGACATAAAGAATCGCGAATCTCCACCCGCGAGACCATCTGTTGTGAAGGCATCAAAATTGGAGCTCAAGGCTCTACCATCGCATTCAAGCGAGCAATTGGGTGGACTATTGTGGATATTATTGGGATTCCTCCCGGTATTTGTTCCCACAAAATCCAACTCATGCCAGATCACAAAACTAGTATTGAGCACCAAAGAAGATTAAATCCTCCTATGCAAGAGGTAGTTAAAAAAGAGATCATCAAGTGGTTGGATGTTGGAATTATATATCCCATTGCAGATAGTAGTTGGGTATATCCTGTTCAATGTGTGCCCAAGAAAGGTGGGATTACTGTGGTTCCTAACGAGACAAACAAGCTTATTCTGATGTGGCTCATGACTAGATGGAGAGTCTACATGGACTACCGGAAGCTAAATGCTTGGACAGAAAAGGACCATTTCCCTATGTCATTCATAGATCAGATGTTGGATAGACTTGCTGGTAAAGGTTGGTATTATTTTCTTGATGGTTATTCAGGCTACAACTATATGTCTATAGCTCCGGAAGACCAAGAGAAGACAACCTTCACTTGCCCTTATGGGACTTTCGCCTTCAAACGGATGCCCTTTGGGTTGTGCAATGCTCCAGCGACCTTCCAGCGTTGTATGATGTCGATATTTTCTAATATGGTGGAGGACACTATTGAAATGTTCATGGATGATTTCTCTGTGATAGGTGACTCTTTTGATCGATTTTTGGACCATTTGGCTGAGGTACTTAAAAGGTGTGAAGACTGTAATCTGGTGCTAAATTGGGAGAAGTGCCACTTTATGGTAAAAGAAGGGATAGTTCTGGGGAATCGGATTTTTGAGAAAGGCATTAAGGTAGATAAAGCGAAAGTTGAGGTGAAAGAAAAATTTCCTCCACCTACCTATGTAAAGGGTGTTAGGAGTTTTCTTGGGCATGCCGATTTTTATAAGAGGTTCATCAAAGATTTCTCCAAAATTGCACATCCTTTGTGCAAACTGCTCGAAAAGGAGTATAAGTTTGATTTTGATGATACTTGTCTAAGAGAATTTGGAGAGTTGAAGGAGAAACTGGTTACTGCACCTATCATTATTACACTGGATTGGGGACAACCGTTTGAGGTAATGTGCGATGTGAGTGGAAGGGCGCTTGGTATAGTATTGGGACAGAGGCGAGAGAAAATTCTCCATTTTATTTACTATGCTAGCAAAGCTCTAAATGTGGCCGAAAAGAATTATACTGTGACTGAACAAGAGCTTCTTGCGGTGGTTTTTGCATTCAAAAAATTTCAATCCTACCTGCTTGGTACTAAGGTCATAGTGCATACTAACCATTCTGCGTTAAGGTATTTAATGGCAAAGAAGGATGCAAAATCGAGGCTGATTAGATGGGTATTGTTGCTGCAAGAATTTGATTTTGTGGTAAAAGATATAAAAGGGACCGAAAATCAAGTTGCCGATCAGTTGTCCAGATTAGAGGAAGAGGTTATGCTTAAGCTTGGTGATAGGGCTGAAATTAATGATACTTTCCCAGATGAACAAGTACTGGCTGCTTCTCATGATATGATTCCTTGGTTCGCAGACTTTGCTAATTACTTGGCAAGCGATTTGGTTCCCCCAGACTTGTTTTTTCACCAAAGGAAAAAGTTTATGCATGATGTGAAGAAATTATTTTGGGATGAGCCTTACTTGTATCGTAATTGTGCTGATGGGATTATTCATCAATGTGTACCCGAGGTTGAGATGTTGAGTATACTTGAAGCATGTCATTCATCGCCTGTTGGTGGACATCATAGTGGTATTCGGACTGCATATAAGATTTTGCAGTGTGGTTACTACTGGCCTACCATCCACCAACATGCTCATGATTTCGCAAAGTCTTGTGATTGTTGTCAAAGAGAAGGCGGGATTTCAAAGAGACAAGAGCTTCCTATGAATCTTATATTGGTGATAGATTAATTTGATGTATGAGGCATTGATTTTATGCGTCCATTTGTGAGTTCACATGGGATGAAGTACATTCTTGTTGCAGTTGATTATGTATCGAAATGGGTGGAAACAGTTGTGCTTCCCAACAATGAAGGTAAAAGTGTCACCGCATTTTTGAAAAAGAACATTTTCTCCAGTTTTGGTGTACACCTAGGGCTATTATCAGTGATGGAGGTTCCCACTTTTGTAATAAGTTATTCAAGGCGCTACTTGAGAAATATGGTGTCCGCCACAATGTAGCCACTCCTTACCATCCACAGGCTAGTGGGCAAGTTGAAGTGTCCAACAGAGAGATCAAACAGATTCTGGCAAAGACTGTGAATGTTAATAGAATGAATTGGTCAAGGAAGCTCGATGATGCTCTATGGGCCTATTGCACTGCATACAAGACTCCCATAGGTATGTCTTCTTACCAACTTGTATATGGGAAGTCTTGCCATTTACCGGTAGAGCTAGAGCATAAGGCTTTGTGGGGGATGAAGAAGCTAAATTTGGATTGGGGCGCGGCATCTAATCAAAGAATGAATGACTTGAATATGCTTGATGAGTTTTGCCTAAAAGCTTATGAAAGCTCAGCCATGTACAAAGAGAAGATGAAGAGGTATCATGATCAAAGAATTGAAAAGCGAGAATTTATGGTGGGTGATCTTGTGTTTTTATTCAACTCTAGGTTGCGCTTATTTCCGGGCAAACTCAAATCCAAATGGACCGGTCCATTTCTGCTCACAAAAGTGTTTCCCCATGGAGCGGTTGAGCTTGAGAACAATGAAGTAACAAGATTCATGGTTAACGGGCAAAGGATCAAGATCTATCTGGGAAGCGCAGAAAGTGTGCAAGAAGTTGGTGAGGCCTATCATCTTGATGAAGTATGAGTAATCAAAAGGCATGCATCGTGCCGCGACATTAAATCAAGCGCTGATCGGGAGGCAACCCAAGATGTACACTCTAGCCAACGATAGGTCTTTGTTTTTATCTAGTAGTTTTCTTTGTTGAACTATGTCTCTGTATCAATTTCGATAGGTGTTTTAGTTTTTTACTAGTGTGTGTTGGCTAGAACTAGCATAGGGTCCGTGTCGAAATAGTGCCTAGAAAATACAAAAAGAATGGCCTAATGGTTGCTACATGTGCAGGGGCGAAGTAATAAAATCTACAGAAAAAGGTTTGGTGCAGAGATCTACGGACCCCATCGACGATCCATGGTTCAAACCACGGACCGTCAATGGTGTCCATAGATCTCAGGTAAGTTCTTATATTTTCCAAGTTAGAATGTCATTTACGGTCCTAATCTACGGATCGTAGACAGGGTTTCGTGGATCCAAACCCTAATTCTGCCTGACCTGACCCGGACCCCTATATTTAAAATTCCCCTAATTTGAAATCATTTCCACTTCCCTCCATTCACTCTCCAACCATTTCAAAAACTTCAACTCCCCTAAAATCACTCCATAACTACCCCATAAAATCATCCCTTCTATTCCCCCATAATCTCCACGATTCTTTTCCATTCTGAACACTAATCATTCCATATTCCACAAAAAAGGTCCGGTGTTTGGGTTAGTAACGAAGAGGTGATTTTTGGTCTTGCAAGCATCTGTCATCACACAATCACCCCATTCCCGTTGTTGTAAGGTAATAGATTTTCTCCTCACTTTGAATTTCGATTCATTGATAGAATATAAAAAGTCGAGGATTGGGTCTTGACTTTGGGTAATTGTTAGATGAAATTGCATGCTAAAATTGGAAGTTACAATACCCTTGGAACGATAGATAGCTATTGTGTTGCCTTGTTGTATGTGATTATAAGTCTAAATGTAAGCTTCGACTTAGGGTTCCACAGTTTTTCTTAAATACTTGTTAAAATGATTAATCGGAATCCTGAGAATGACAAACTAGCATGATTAAGTGTTGAAATGCATGATTAGACTAGGACCTTGTTGAAAATGGTCAAACATGTGAGATTGAAAGTAAAGTTTGTCTAAAACCTGGCACAGATCCCATCCACGAGTCCCTGTTCACGGACCGTAGATAAGGTTTGTGGATGGAAGCACTTGAAAAGTTCACCAAGTGTGAAACCACGGATGTGGACTATGGTCCGTAGATCAATCTACGGACCGTTCTGTACAGCCGTGGTTTCCCTCTGCGACCAATATTGTTGGTCCTCTGATCCACAGACTGTAGATCCCCACCGTAGATGACCAATGTAGCCACTCTCTAAAAATTTTGTTAGTCTTTGTTGCTGTTCGTTTTTAGTTCTAAAATTATTTCGAGTGTGTTGTTAGTTAGTCTTGATACTAATAACTCTTCCACAGGTTCAATGGCACCCAAGAAGATAGTCACCCACACAAAAATGGGCAAGTCAAAATCTGTCGCCCCTAACTTCAGGTTAGTTGACAAAGATGATAATGTGGAGACGGATCCGGCATACGTTCCTCCCAACACAAGGACCTCTCCCAGTGCACCCCGAGTCACCAGAGGCACCCCCCAAAAAGTGATTCCCGACGTAGTCACTGTCTCCCAGTTTGATGAGGAACATACACTAATCGGGTCACCAACTGGGGCTGCTTCCAAATCAGAGAATGGATCTGTGTCCGGCTCTGTGTCTAGCCATGCTTCAGGGTCTGAGTCTGCCCATACTTCAGGGTCCAAATATGCTCAGGCTTCAGGGTCCATTACTAAATCAGCCACAGGTTCCGGCGATAATGAACACGCAGTCTCGTCTGATGAGGCCACTAGCTCAAAATTAGTACCAGCACCACGGAATGATGACCCTGCTCCAGTGGCCGACGAGCCAAATAAATGGTGTGTTGAGGGCCAATGGAAAATTTATCAGGATGCCAAGATGAAAAATGACAAAGAAAAGATGGACTGACTTATTACAGAGGAGCGCAGAGTCCTAACGTGGAGCTTGCACATTGTCCCCGACATCCACCAGTTTTTTAAACTTCACAAGTGTGACTGGACGACTCGATACCTTGGGACCTATAGCGAGGAGATGGTGCAGGAGTTCTATGCCTCCTATGCTGCCACTCTCCAAGGTTCGATTGACAAGAGGGCCAAGCCCACAGCCCAGGACCCTATCACTTTTACTATGGTCTGAAGTTTTCCAATAGACATCTCACATACCACCATCAGTCAATTCCTCTATGGCCCTAGTCCTTATCACACTTGGGCCCTCAACATAGCCGAATTTGATTACAGATGAGATGTGTGAGGAGTGGAGCCTTCACACGTAATGTCGAGCAGAGGGAGGTTGTCTTACTGTGGTTGGCTAGATACATAGCTGCAGATGGAGAGTGTGTGGAGTGGGTTAGTTAACCACATTTGGGTATTCGAAAGGCTACATTGACTTTGGTGGCCAAGTAATTTTTTGTTACAGTGCGAAACAAGGTGTCACCTATAAAAGTTGACAACCAACTCACATGGGACAGAGCCGTCATGGTTACAGCATTAGTAGCAGGATTGGAGATCGATTTTGCCCGCATGTTGCTGGCAGAGATTCACAAGAGGGAGTTCAAAACCTCCACTACTTACCCCTTTCCATGTTTAATTTTCCAATTATGCAGAGACTCTAGTGTGCCGCTCTGGCATTATGATAGGTTGATCCACCTTATGGGGACCTTAGATATTGGCCTGATCTGGGACGAGGCAAATGTGGCTGCTCCTCGCAGAGGGCCACAGATCAATGTGTCATTAGGTACTGATTTAGTAGATATTGTGGAGGAGATGCATGGTAATGAACCTCTCCCTCCAGCCCACACTGTTGATGCCCCCGCCTTCTCTTCTCAAGCAGCTAGTCAGGCCCCCAGCTCATCTAGAGCCACCCCGCCTTTAGGAGACAATGTTATAACACTGGCCCGAGTCCAGAATTTAGAGGCCCAAATGCCCACCTTGATGCACCATATTAAGCCCTAGATGCGGAAGTTGATTGCTGAGTCCGAAGAGCGAGTAGAATCAATGATGGAGGCAAAAATGGACAAAAATGTCCAAGCAGTTCATAAGCAGCTCGATGCCTTCGAGTTGAGAGTTCTAGAGAGGTCAGCTCATACTACTGATATATCCTCTTTCCAGACTGAGCTAGCTAGTCTCCCGGCCAATGTTGACATCATCCTATCTACACCAATTGTTGAGCCATAGGCTGCACCTTCTGCTTTAGGCGATGATACAGTCCTGGGTGCACTATTTAGTGGAGATGATGCGGATGCGCAGCCTGAGCTTGCATGTGCCCGCGGTAAGAGGTATCTATCTAGTCACAAAACTGAGCTCACCAAGGAGGAAATGTCTATCAAAAGGCAGCGCCGGCAGGAGAAGAAGGCACGGAAAGCCTCCATAATAGATGAGCAGCTGAGGTAGCATAGACCCCGTGAGATGGTTGCTGGGGCGTCGAGTTCTATGCCCGTATCTGAGGTTCTGCCTACTGTGGCGATTGATGTGAGCACCACTGATGGTGCAGTTAGAGTCGCAGATAGCACTACTGATGGTGTTGTCCTTGCTGATGCAGGCACTACTAAGGGTGACCCAAGTGTTAATTTAGCGGGCTCCGAGAAACTGGACCCACCCGCTTGTTGATGGCTCGTCGACACTATGCGCCTCAGGTTTGCTTCACCCAAATCCATTACTGTTTACTATTTTTCTATGCATTTGGGACAATTGCACGGGGTGAGGTAAATGGATTGTGAGTGATAGGGTGAAATCTAAGTAACCCAACTTATAATCCTTTCTTGGGATTTTCTTGCCTGTGTTCTTTTTCCCTAAGAGACTGTTTAATTTTTGTTGAATCAGCATGTGTTAGGATCGTATGTGTAGAAGCATGAAAATAAATGAAGCATGATGGCTTATGAAAATGATACCCGTCCAAATTTTGTGTGCTAGAATGTGTAGGCTAAGATAAGTTGAATGTGTTGACTCTGAGTATGACATGATTATGAATCAACTTGATGGCATGACTTAAGCTAAAACTTGAACTGGGTAATTTGACAATCTGATAATGAAACTATGTGCCAAGAGTGTGTGAGAATAGTTGATTGTCCAAACAGTTTTTATGCCAATCTAGAACTTGCCTGGTTAGTCATGCTAACACAATCTACTCTAGAGGCTAGGAAGTGATCATAGGCCCTAGTTCTGATAAGTCCGCAAATTACATAAAAGAAGAGTCCTACCAAATGAAATAAATGTTTCCTATGATCCAAATGCTTTGAGCCTAAATTAGACCATTTCTTTCTAAATCTCTAACTCACCGTCACATAATCTACTATGTTGGCCCCAGTCCCTCCTTGGACATGTGCACCTCGACTTAGGCCAAAAGCCTAAGTTGAGGGTGGCTAATGTAAAAGGTAACCTCAATCTTGGCCCTAATCCGACATCGGGTATTGTGTAACTCAACCAATGGAAAACCCATAAATTAAGGGTGGCTATGAAAGTTGAAATCCAAAGAAAAATGGGTATGAAAAGAGTTTGATGTTGAAAAAGAGAAAAAGAAAAAGAGAGGAAATGATGTGACTTGTTGATATCTAAAGGAAGGAATAAAACACAAGAAAACGATGAAAGTGAAAAATAAAGAGCTACAACGTCTAAAGTCACATCCTTGGTTGAAGAAAATCAAGGGAAAGAAGGTAAAAAGATAGGATGTCAAAAATAGGGCAAAAAGAGGTTGAAAGCCTATTGTAATGTCACTGAAGGCAGAAAGTCACTAAGAAGTACCCAAATGTACCACACCTAACCCTGAGCCTATGTTACAAGCCAAGAAAGTCCTATAATGATCCTAGAATCTAGTTTAGAGAGTCTAAGCAGTGAAAATAAGGGCAAGCCTATGGTATTGAGCATTAACTGTACTTGAAGTTACTTCTGAGTGTGAGTGTTGAATGAATCCTTGTACTAAAATTCATATTCATTGTGTGAAAAATGGATTTCGTTTGAAGTAAGGGAACTTGTTACATTGTCGGAAAGTTGGTACCATGGTGATAGTGAAACAGTGTATGTTGTGTGTTGGTTGGTCAATCTTTGTCATACTTTGACCCGCATGAATTAGCTTGTCGAGTCTAAATTAACAGACTTTGCACCAGAAAAAAAAGTTGGGATAGAGAGCCATGTGATTTCTTGGGCATGAAATTGCTTGCTTCTATACAAGTGTCGTTTAGAGTCTTAGTGCGTCGATTGAGGACAAACAACGATTCTAAATTGAGGGTGTTGATATATCGTGAGTTTACAGTATTTTTAATACATTTCACTTGAGAGTTGTGTGTGTCTAGGGCCTTTTTGTATTGGTTTTTATGTGTTTTTATCATGTTTTGCAGGAAAGATGTTTAGACCCAGAAGTAAAGAGACAGCTGAAAGAAATGCAGAACAAGGCATCTGTGGAGGTAATCTACGGACCGTAGGTCTATTGACGCTCCGTAGATGGTGACCTTAGATCAACAGGCAAGGCATGGAAATCAACTCAGGAAAATCTGACCAAGTGTGGAATCACGGTGGCCATTAACAGTTCATAGATTGATCTACGAAACGTACTATTGATTCGTAGAATGATACTGCGAGGGTTCCAGTACCTGATGTTTGAAAATTCAAAGTGTGGAGCTACAGAGAGGGATTGACGGACCGTCGATCGATCTACGGTCCGTACTGGAGTTTCGTCGTTTGCTTCATAAAAGATGGTTTTTGGGAAGCTGAAACATTTTCTAAGTCTTGGCTGATGGAAGGGACTCACGGACCGTAGATGCATTGACGGTTCGTGAGTCAGCCTCGTGGAATGAAGGCTCGTACCTTAACAAACTTTCCTTATTTTGTTTCCCTTTTAATTTAGGAGTTGTTTTCTATAAATAGGGCATGTAAACCTCAATTTTGGGGTTAGACTTTATTACTTTTATTCTAGTTCTTGACTTGGGAGATTAACTTGCAACTTTAGCAATTCTTAATTTCCTAAGTTCGTTTTGAAGATTTTGGTGTTGCAATTCAAGTTGAATTTCTGGGTTTATTATTCTTCCTATGTAAGTTCATAATTCTTTCATCTAAAACAATAAATTGTGTTCATATGATTATAGGTAACTAAACTCCACAACTAGGATTGTGGGAACCATGAGCGATTAACAAAGTATGAATAGTAACTAAGCAATTCTTGAATAGTGTTGTTGCATGCATTGATAATTCTTTCGTTTAGAAGTCTTTTTAACGAGTGCACATGTTAGAACTCGCCTTGTTGCTACTTGCCAGACCAAGGAGGTAATCAACAAGAAAAGAATTATCAACATAAATTTAGTGTGATACTATCTAATAGGCTAGTGTCGATTGGTGCGAAGTAATAACTAAGCCAAACATCGATGTGATGTCTAATATGAGGTAAAGGTAAGGGTTAGTAAGTTATACACACGTAGCCAGACCAAGGTGCGGGGTGAAATTCTCTAGATGCCAGACCAAGGATTTAGAGATACCTAACTTATCACTTTGCATATAGTACACTAGGAAAGGATTGCTATTACTAGGATTACTGCGTTATGAGCTTGTGGGGAACACGTATACCCTAGTTAATTATCTCAACTTGATAACAACCGAAATTGACTTTTGTTTACTAATTACTTACTGAATTCTTACAAGTTATTTCACAACCCCCGCCCCCTTTAATTACTTGTTTCTAGAAGTAATTTGACTAAACGAATATAATTGTTGGTTAAAGTTAAGTCTAGACCATTTTTCTCGTGGGATCGACCCCAACCTACAAGTGGGGTTCTTTACTTGATAACGACCGCTTATGCTTCGTTAGGGAGGTGTAATTTGAGAATATCATTCCCTTGCTTAAAATAGACAATTCTAGCTCTTTTAACGATATGAGACCTATTAGTCTTAGTAATTGTTCTAATAAGATTATCTCTAAAATCCTTAGTTCTAGACTTAATAATATTCTTCCTAATATTATTTCTGAGAATCAAAGTGGTTTCCTAAAGGTAAATCTATCACTGAAAATGTTTTACTTGCACAAGAGATTATTCATGATATTAGAAAGAATAATTTTGGTCGTAATACTGTCATTAAGTTGGATATGGCTAAGGCTTATGATTGGGTAAATTGGAATTTTCTACTTCATAATCTTAAGAAATTTGGCTTTTCTAATAAATGGGTTGATATGATTAGAAGATTAATTTATAATGTTTGGTATTCTGTTATTATTAATGGTGTGAGAAGAGGCTTTTTTCACTCTACTAGGGGGCTTAAACAGGGTGATCCTCTATCACCTTCTTTATTTATTTTAGGAGCCAAAGTGTTAACTATAATGCTTAATCAGTTGCGTCACATTCATCCATATAGAGGTTTCAGTTTACCCTATAATAGCCCATACATTACTCACCTTACATATGTAGATGATGTGATTATTTTTTACTTCTGGTGGTAAGAAATCACTGGAATTAGTTATGTATCAACTACAAAATTATCAAAAATGCTCTGGACAAAGGATCAATATCAACAAGAAATGCTTCTTGGTAGAACCCAAGGTGGCCAGCAATGTCATTCAGAGAATTAAAGAGGTAACTGGCTACAAACATTCTAATTTTCCGCTTACTTACTTGGGTTGTCCGTTATATGTAGGGAAACCAAAAATTGCTTTCTATAGTGACATGGTATTCAAATTGGTGAAAAGGACTACTGGATGGCAAGGTAAACTTCTTTCTATTGGGGGCAGAGCTTCGCTTATCAAACATGTATTACAATCTCAACCTATTTATAATTTTTCTGCATTAGAACCTCCGAAGACGGTTTTATCACAACTTGAAAGTTACATGCCTAATTTCTTTTAGGGCTCTAAGGATGGCAAAAATAAATATCATTGGAGTTCTTGGGACAAATTGTGTTTTCCAAAAGAAGAAGGTGGCCTAGGCTTTAGATGTATTTTTGATGTTAGTAAAAATATTTAACTATGAAAAGATGGTGGAGGCTTAGAACCTGTAATTCTCTGTGGGGTACCTTTATTTTAGCTAAATATTGTTTTACTCATCTTGCTGCCTCTATTATTCAACCTACCCATTCCCTTGCTTGGAAACAATTGGTCAATATTAGAGATCATGTGGAAGGTATTTTGATCTGGAAAATTAATAATGGTAATAGTAATTTTTGGTGGGATAATTTGTGTGAAATGGGTGTTGTAGCTCATATTATTCATAGAAATGATTTTAATTATGCAGAACTTGTTAGTAATTTTACTACTAATGGAATTTGGGAGATTGATCAATTACGACTTCCTGAATTCCTTATTGAACACATCAAGACCTTTGCCATTAGTAATCAAAACTTAATTGATACTCCTATTTGAACGTCTAATAATAATGGTATTTTCTCTACTGCATCTGCCTGGAAACATATTAGACAAAAAAATGAGATTTCTTATTTCTTAAAGAAGATTTAGCATAAGCATTTACCTTTTAAAATGTCTTTCTTATTGTGGAGATTTTTGAGAAGTTACCTTTTATTGATACTATTGCAGCTAGATTAGGATAGATTGTGATGCCAGGTGTTTTTGTTGCCCTATTGACCAAAGTGATACTATGCACCACACTTTCATTGGGGGGGGGGGGGGGATTGCAGAACATATATGAATTTTTTTTGGAAATCCTGTTGGAATTTCTTGGTAGGATGTACCTATCAAGTATATGCTAAAAAATGGTGGGATATCAAACCCAAAAACTCACTCCATCATACTATTTTACAAACTACTCCTGTTGTAATTTGTTGGAGATATGAAAAGCGAGATGTTCTGTAATTTATGGAGGAAAGAATTGTTATACAAAGAGGATCCAATATCATATTTTATCTCATCTAAAATGGGTAGTGTCCAGGGAAAAGACTAATACAAAATGGAGCTCTAGGTGGGGAGTTATCTATCAACAGATTATTGGCCTTATTCCCAAAATTGAATGTACTATGGTTAAATGGCTTAAGCCCCTGGAAAATTTGGTGAAGATTAATACTGATGGAAGAAGGGATGCCATTGGTAGAGTTGGAACTGGAGGGATTTGTAGAGATCATAGAGGTAAAATTATCATGGCCTTTGGTTGAAGTATTGGTAGGGATACTAGCAATATGGCCGAAGCCAAGGCTGCTCTAAATGGCATGAATGGAAATGGGCATCGCAATATAATCTTGGAATGTGATTCAAAGATAGTTGTTGAGATGATCAAAGGTAACTACAATATCCCTTGGCAAATGAAGAATATCATTACTCGTATTCAAAATATTTCAAGTACTATTACTTGTGAGGTTAGACATTGTTACAGGGAGGCCAAGACATCTCTTTTCAACCAAGGAACAAAACAAGATCATTTCGTTCCATGGCCAACCAAGTTGCAGATGCCTTGGCAAAATGGAGTATTACAAATGAGGAGTTGTTTATTTTTTCACAGGCTCACCTACCATCGATAGCCATCGGACCTTACAAACTTGATCTCATACAAATGGAGTCCCTAAGGCATAAACAGAGGAGGAATTATTTTGCATAAAACTAATCCAATTGAGATGTTATAGCTAATTTTATCTATTACGCTGGACTTGTAAATTTGTGCAAAACTTGTATAGTTTTTGTCGGAATCTTAGTTTTTGCGAAGCAGCTACTGGAACAATGGGTTGAGCTTAAGCTCTCCTTAGCTTTGTAATTTTATTCATCAATATAGAGGTCTCACCACCATATGGTGATAATTTTTAAAAAAAAATAATGAAGCTATGAATTACTCTCTATTTTATATCTTTTAAGATTTATCTATCCATTTATAATTTCTTTTTATTAATTTTCTTGAGTTGAAATTCAAATTGTAGTTATAAAACTTAAATAACAACATATTAAAATTATTGAGATTAAGCGGGTCAAATTGGGGGGGTCAACCCGTTTTAAGCCCATTTGAGCCCAAAGTAAATTTGGGCGGGTCAAAACTCAACACAATTTCTATTTCAACCCATTTTAATATCTCCAATTTCAACTAAACCCGTCAATTTGACACACCTAATATAAAGTAACAATAATATATCATATATTTACATAGCATAATCTTTAAATTTAGTTACTTCTTCATATTTCATGAATAAATTGCCAAAATTAAAAAGTAAAAAAAGGAATCTAGATAACATATTAAGTTAGAGCCTATTTGGAATTGTTGTTCGGGGGCTAGAATCACTTATTTTGAGAAAAATATACTTTTATTGAAAACGTAAATGTTTGGCAGATGAGTAAAATTGCTTTTAAATGAAAGCAGAAGCATTTCTCTTATTGGTTAGAAGCAGAAACAAAAAATTATTTTCCCAAGACTAAAATATATTTTTCATATATACATATTTACCAATATATCTTTTATTAATTAATTAGCATATTTCATTTTTTTGGTTAAATTTCATTTAAGAATTTTATTTTTTATTTAATAAGTGTATAATTTATTTTACGTTTACATATTATTATTTTATATATTATATATTATTTTACGTATTATTTTGTAGAATTGGAAAAAAAGGTAATAACAATATCTTTGCAAGATTACAAAAAAGGAAAAAAATAACAATTAAAGATTTTAGCCTCCCAATAAAGGTATAATATTGATTGAAAATTTAAATATGTACATTTTAATTTAATAAAAATAAAAATTTGATTAATTTTCTTATAATAGATATTTAAAATAGTTTCTATGTATCAAATAATCTTAATAATAAAAGTACATTAGTAGTTATCCTTTTTTGTAATTTGACTCTCAAAAATACTTTTTTTTTTTTGAAAGAATCAATCAAACACAATTTGCTTATGAAAAACACTTTTCAAATAAATTAGTCAAACACAATTTAAAATTCTATTTCTTAAAAATAGCAGAAGCAAAAACAAAAATATTTTTCTCAAGACTAAAATATATTTTGCATATATACATATTTACCAATATATCTCTTATTAATTAATTAGCATATTTCATTTGTTTGGTTAAATTTAATTTAAGAATTTTATTGTTTATTCAATAATTTATAATTTATTTTATGTTTACATATTATTATTTTATATATTATATATTATTTTACATATTATTTTGTAGAATTGGAAAAAAAGGTAATAACAATATCTTTGCAAGATTACAAAAAAGGAAAAAAATAACAATTAAAGATTTTAGCCTCCCAATAGAGGTATAATATTGATTGAAAATTTAAACATGTACATTTTAATTTAATAAAAATAAAAATTTGATTAATTTTCTTATAATAGATATTTAAAATAGTTTCTATGTATCAAATAATCTTAATAATAAAAGTACATTAATAATTATCCTTTTTTGTAATTTGACTCTCAAAAATACTTTTTTCTTAAAAAAATCAATCAAACACAATTTGCTTATGAAAAACACTTTTCAAATAAATTAGTCAAACACATTTTAAAATTTCTATTTCTGAAAAAAAGCAGAAGCAGAAACAAAAAAATATTTTTCTCAAGACTAAAATATATTTTGTAAAAATACATATTTACCAATATATCTCTTATTAATTAATTAGCATATTTCATTTGTTTGGTTAAATTTCATTTAAGAAGTTTATTTTTTATTTAATAAATTTATAATTTATTTTACGTTTACATATTAGTATTTTATATATTATATATTATTTTATGTATTATTTTGTAGAATTGGAAAAAAGGTAATAACAATATATTTGCAAGATTACAAAAAGGGAAAAAAATAACAATTAAAGATTTTAGCCTCCCAAAAAAGGTATAATTTGATTGAAAATTTAAATATGTACATTTTAATTTAATAAAAAATAAAATTTGATTAATTTTCTTATAATAGATATTTAAAATAGTTTCTATGTATCAAATAATCTTAATAATAAAAGTACATTAATAGTTATCCTTTTTTGTAATTTGACTCTCAAAAATACTTTTTTTTAAATCAATCAAACACAATTTGCTTATGAAAAACACTTTTCAAATAAATTAGTCAAACACAATTTTATTTTATTTTCAAAAAACACTTTTCTAAAAAGCCATTTTAAAAAAGTGATTCTAAAAATAAGTTATTTTTAACAGCAATATCAAACAGACTCTTAATTAGAACCATTATATAAAGTAAATACAATATACCATATATTAGCATAGCATAATTTTGTCCCATTGTAAATTCTTTAATAGTGTATATGTTGCTATCTTTTTTGAGTGTATAAATACATGCTCACTTGAAGTTTTATTACAGAAGAAAATATCCATACACTTGCTTCAGACTTGTAATGGCAAAGACTAAATTGATTTTTCTTGTTATGTCTTGCTTAATTTTATGTGATTTCAGCCAAATGGTGAAATCTTTGGAGGTTGAAAAACATAATCACTCATATGATAAGATGGAGAAGTTTGAATGTCAAACTGGTGAAGATTGTGTGGCCTATTGTAGAGATCATTTTAATTATGAAAGTTGTGGATGTGATGTGAGCAAACTTTGTTGTTGCATTGCTTCCCTACCACCCCCTAATGCTTATGTATAATTCACATTGAATGATTCTTATTTATGATAATAAGGAATGCTTACATAAGATCTGGTAATTTCAAGATCTTGAGTTTTTTCTATTTTACTTTATTTCTTATCATATATATACAACATAAATTCTTATCATTTATCTATTTATCATATATAATTCAACTAGCTTCATCACTTTATTTCAACCCTTATTCATCACTTAAAATTCTATTAGCTACAAACATCTTTCAAAATAACTCTTATGCAATTTCAAATAATACTAATTGAGCAAGCACAAATAATAAAATGATATTTTAATGAAGGATTGACATTATTTATACCTGTCAATCATGAAGTATCTGTTTTAACTAAAATATATGTTTAGAAGCAATAATTATTTTGAGAAAGACATTTTGGCCTAGCTAAAAATCACTAAAGTTAAGGACAGAAATTTTGAAACAAGCAGAATATAATGTAGAACATATATGATATGTTTCTTAGAAAATAGGAAATTAAAATTTGTGTCTCAAACAAATGTGTCAACATACTAAAACAAGTAAACATAGAAGGAAAAGATGATAATTCATTATTTAAACTTGATGTTTCTTTTACTTTGTTTTTACCATGATAAAGGTAAACTTGACAATAACACCTACTCTTTGCCGAGGTTTATGTTAGTTGACTCTATACTTAATATATTACTCCCTTTGTTTAAAAAGAATGGCCTAGTTTCTTTTTAGTCTGTTTAAAAAAGAATGAACCCTTTTCTTTTTTGGCAATACTTTAACTTCAACTTTCCGCGTGACATGTTTAAGGCCACAAGATTAAAGGACATTAAGGTACATTTGACATAACTTTAATTTAGAACCACAAGATTAAAAAGTCTTTTTTCTTTTCTTAAACTCCGTCCCAAGTCAAACTAGCTAGGTCATTCTTTTTGAAACAGAGAGAATATTAATTTTTTATCTCTGATCATAGCTAATCCTATCCTCACAATCTGTAAGAGGATACAATACGGAGTTTAGAAAACTCAAGAGATAATTAATTACACACAATGAGGAATCAAAAAACTGATTTTTCCTAAAATTCTCATAGCCATTAAAGATAGATACAGATGTCATCATATTGATTTGCAAGACTCAATTAGACACTTTTTTTAATTGTGAGACCGATGAACCTAACACTATAATATCAAATAATCACGACTTAAAGATATGCGAAAACAAACTAAATGATATGCAAAATAAGTTAAATTATTATAAGTAAACCTTCTAAACATCATAAACTAAAGTAAAAGTGCAATACAAAACTATTCTGAAATTCAGTATCACGTGTACAAGATATTTTTCTTATTTTGGAATTGTTGTTCGGAGGCTAGAATCACTTATTTTGAGAAAAAAATATACTTTTATTAAAAAATTTAATATTTGGCAGATCAGTAAAAGTGTTTTTAAATGGAAGAAGAAGAAGTTTTTCTCTTGTTTGGTAGAAGCTAAAAAATTCTATTTCTTAAAAAAAGCAGAAGCAGAAACAAAAAAAATAAATTCTCAAGACTAAAATATATTTTTCATAATATTTAGCAATATATATCTCTTATTAATTGATTAGCATATTTCATTTTTTTTGTTAAATTTCATTTACTAAATTTATAATTTATTTTACGTTTACATATTATTATTTTATATATTATATATTATTTTGTAGAATTGGAAAAAAAGGTAATAACAATATCTTTGCAAGATTACAAAAAAGAAAAAAAAATAACAATTAAAGATTTTAGCCTCTCAAAAAAGGTATAATATTGATTGAAAATTTAAATATGTACATTTTAATTTAATAAAAATAAAATTTGATTAACTTTCTTATAATAGATATTTAAAATAGTTTCTATGTACCAAATAATCTTAATAATAAAAGTACATTAATAGTTATCCTTTTTTGTAATTTGACTCTCAAAAATACTTTTTTTTTTTAAATCAGTCAAACACAATTTACTTATGAAAAACACTTTTCAAATAAATTAGTCAAACACAATTTTATTTTATTTTCAAAAACACTTTTCTAAAAAGTCATTTTAAAAAAGTAATTATAAAAATAAGTTATTTTTAAGATCAATATCTAACAGACTCTTAATTAGAACCATTATATAAAGTAAATACAATATACCATATTTAGCATACAATAATTTGTCCCATTTTAGGTAAATTCTTTAATAGTCATGTATATGTTGCTATCTTTTTTGAGTGTATAAATACATGTTCACTTGAAGTTATATTACAGAAGAAAATATTCATACACTTGCTTCAGACTTGTAATGGCAAAGACTAAATTGATTTTACTTGTTTTGTTTTGCTTAATTTTATGTGATTTCAGCCAAATGGTGAAATCTTTGGAGGTTGAAAAACATAATCACTCATATGATAAGATGGAGAAGTTTGAATGTCAAACTGGTGAAGATTGTGTGGCCTATTGTAGAGATCATTTTAATTATGAAAGTTGTGGATGTGATGTGAGCAAACTTTGTTGTTGCATTGCTTCCCTACCACCCCCTAATACTTATGTATAATTCATATTGAATGATTCTTATTTATGATAAGAAAGACTGCTTACATAAGATCTGGTAATTTCAAGATCTAGAGTTTTTCTATTTTACTTTATTTCTTATCATATATATATACAACATAAATTCTTGTCATTTATCTATTTATCATATATAATTTAACTAGCTTCATCACTTTATTTCAACCCTTATTCATCACTTAAAATTCTATTAGTTACAACATCTTTCCAAATTACTCTTATGCAATTTCAAATAGTACTAATTGAGCAAGCACAAATAATAGAATGGCATTTTTAATGAAAGATTGACATTATTTATACCATCTTTAATAAGTTTGAGTATGATTGTATACCTATCAATTATGATGTATCTGTTTTAACTAAAATATATGTTTAGAAGCAATAATTATTTTGAGAAAGACATATTTTGGCCTAGCTAAAAATCACTAAGGACAAAATTTTTGAAACAGGCATAATATAAGTCGAACATATTATACAATATGTTTCTTAAAACATAGGAGAATTTGTGTCTCAAACAAATGTGTCAACATACTAAAACGAGTAAACATTAAAGGAAAAGACGATAATTCATATAATATGTTTCTTAAAACATAGGAGAATTTGTGTCTCAAACAAATGTGTCAACATACTAAAACGAGTAAACATTAAAGGAAAAGACGATAATTCATTATTTAAACTTGATGTTTCTTTTACTTTGTTTTTACCATGATAAAGGTCAACTTGACAATAACACTTACTCTCTGCCTAGGTTTATGTTTCTTGACTCTATACTTGGGGTGTGTTTGGTAGGAAAGGAAAATGTTTTTCATGAAAAATGTTTTACTAGAAAATATTTTCTTGGAAAACAAGTAGATTTTGGACTTATTTTCTCATATTTGGTTGGTGAGTGGAAAATATTTTTCGAAAAAGATATTTTAGTGTTTGATTAATGAATGAAAAATATTTTTGAGAAAATGTCTTTTATTTTTACTAGAGAGTAGAAAATAATTTTTGAATTTAAATTGAAAATATTTTTTAAAAATAAACTTAGATTTTTTTGGGGGGAGGGTAGGGTAGTGGGGATGGGGTGGGGCTGGGGGTAGGGGTGAGATGGGGTAAAAAAAATAAAAATTTGAAATTGAAAAATATTTTTTTAAAATAAACTTAAATTTTTTTTTTGGAGGGGATGGTGGGCTGGTCGAGGGTAGGGGGTGGGGGTGGGGTGAAAAAATAAAATATTGAAATTGAAAATATTTTTTTAAAATAAATTTAATTTTTTTTTTTGGAGGGGGATGAGGGAGGGGGGGGGGGTCACGGGTAAGGGGTGGAGGTGAAAAAATAAAAAATTGAAATTGGAAATATATTTTAAAAACAAACTTAAATTTATTTATTTGGGGGGTATCTAGGGGTAGGGGTGAGGGTGGGGTAAAGAAATAAAAAAAATTGAAATTGGAAATACTTTTTAAAAACAACTATAAATTATTATTTTTTGGAGGGGGGGTGCTGGTAGGGGGCCTGGCCGGGTGGGATGAAAAATAAGAAGCATTTGTTTATTATTTAAAAAATATAGTATTCTATTAATTTATTTCATTAAAAAATATCATTAACTACTATATTTAATTAGTATTTTTTTTTCACTTTCTTTTTCGTCTCAAAATAATATTTATTCTTTCTATAGAAATTTTGTTACATCGTTTAAAAAAAGAGAAAAGCAAAAGATGAATTGAGTAATACTCCTTCCCTCTAGGGTTGTTTACAAGTCGGTTTGAGTTGGTTATTGGTCAAAATCAAAACTAAATCAACTAAGTCAATTTTTAAATTCTCAAAATCATATCAAATCAATTATAATATACATTTATTGGTTTGATTAATTGGTTCTATTATTAACCACATACAAAAATAAAAGCAATGATTCATTCAAAAGGGGAAAAAGTGACAACAATCCATACAAAACGAAAAATAGTTAGAACGATTGACATTATAGAACTTCCAATCACTAAATTTACTATGAACAAAACTTCAAAATTCACCATTTCGTCCTAGAAGCAGAGGCGAAACCAAGGTTGGGAGTTTGGGGGTTCTAAATCAATTTTGTTTGGGGCTTCACATGTTAATATATAATATTTATTTAATTTTCTAATACAAATATAGGGTCTACGAAAAAGCTAGTGGGTTCGTCTGAACCCATGAACCCCCACCTAGCTCCACCTCTGCCTAGAAGGAAGGGACCGTGACCTTTCTAGACCCACAAATAATTACCATAGACACTCATATACATGAAATCAATAAAATAAATTTTCTCGTCCCAGATATTTTTTCTTTCATAAATAGATTAAAAATAAAATTTGATGAAAATGTATATAGGATCTTTAAAATTGTTTGTAAAAATAATATACTATGTATGTATAATAATAAAATATATGTATATAAGTTGTCGGTTCGGTTCAGTTATTTTTCAATTTTCTCGAACAAAATCAAAATCAAACTAAATACTATCAACTTTACAAAAAGGAAAAACTGCATAAATGGACCATAAAACTCAAAATAATTATATATTCATATACCCAATCCAAAGTAATTCAAGAAATATTCATTCTCTCAAAAATAATTGCAGCCCATACTTTCCATTCATTAAGGCTGATAATTTTCGCTTAACTGATACTAAATCAGTATCATATATTGTATTGTGATTTTTTTCTTAATTTAAGATAAGCGTGATTCAAAATTTAAGAAAATTATTGAGATTTTTTTATATATTTATTTTTAATTAATGAGGTTCTTCACTATTTTATATTTTCTAATAAAATAATTTAAATAATAATAAAAATAATTTTAAATTTATATTCTTAAATATTTTTTTCAACCCTAACAACTAGTATGTACTAGAGAGACTGCTTATAACATTGGTTGTTAGCCGGCCCTAATAAGTGTTTGTTTCTTGAATATTGTGTACCCCACTTTAAAAAATTATATGTGACTCTTGGTCTCACTAAAAGCTTCTCACTTTTCAAAATATTCCTATAAGCATTATCTTCTTCCTTTTATATATTATAAATAATAAATGCCCCTTCTTGTTGAAGACAATCCAATCTAATCCCTAAAATGAAGGGATAGACGACTTTATCCATGGTATCACAATTTGAGTTTGAGACTCTTTCATGGATATTTGTGGAAGAGAGCATACATCTACTTTTCCTTTCTCTTTAACTAATAATGAAATATCAATTTTCCTTTCTAAATCTTTTCCTTACAGTTGTACCCCGTGCATTTCACCTGTTGTGAGATACTTTTGCTATCGCAACGAGAGCAAGGGTTTTGACCACAAGGTGTTCTATGACTTTTTCTTCATATGAGACCTCCAAAGAGAAAGAGTACAATGTTTCAAGAAGAGAAATAATTTGTTGAGGTCAAGAAAGATTAAACTATGTCAGATTGTGAGACTAGTGTTGTCGGATTCTATGCTCTTTACTTTGAGCGTCTTGGTTACTATTACTTCAATCTCAATCCGATGATGTGTCAGTACTTCCAATGTAACTACTTTTCATTCCAGTTGTGTGCGTGGACAAATTCTAGCCACGGATAGATCAGATCCCTACTCAACAGCCAACAATTAATTACTTTACTATGTTTTAGTTACTAAAATTTGCAATATTATGAAGTGTTTAAATTGGAATAGGTTATGCCATTTTGAGATGGGATATGTGCTGTAAAGTTTATGTTAAAGTGCATATGTAATATTCACAGTTGCATCCAGTGTAATTTTTAGATTTTGGAAGACAAATATTTATGTCAATTTTTTATTTCCTGTTGTTAAACTTATGCATTATGTCAAGGAATTTGTCAAACGTCCAGATATTCTAAACTAGAAAAAGGAAATAATTTTTTTTAAAAAAAAGGTCAGTTCGCCCTAAAATGGACGAGCCCTATAATTTTTAATTATTAAAAAAAAATATGGTCATGCTTCGCTTCTTGTTTGGCTAAGTGTAAACACAAAATTAAAAATGAGATTTTGTAACACCTAGTAGTTCTACTTTTAAAATCCGAATCTTTCGCCGTAAGTATACATAAGCTTGAACCGGGTGTTGTTCTACTTGTGCTTATTTGTTAAAGTTCATTCCTATGTGTGGGAAGTGTATTGAAAGTGGTTTAGGATTATAAGAGACCTCTAGTACTAAGTCGAGTTCAAAACCTTCCTACCGGGTATATTTTTTGTATAAATTTATGCAAGGATCAACTCCAAATGGCCATATCTCTCAGCGAAAAATTTTATGATGGATGAGGTATGCCGTGTAATAGTTGTATGACGAATTTTTTTAATAGAAAAAAAGTACATTTTATTGATCCCATGTCTTTTCAACCTCTCCCTTTCTCTTCTCACTCTTTCCACCCCACCTTCTATTTACCCCTCTCTTTAATATGAAGTACTTGATATTATTATTTTTTAATTTTAATATATTTCATTACATAAATTTAAAATAATACAATAACAAGATCAAAGGAAAAAAATAGTACTATATTAAAATTAGCATTTCATTATTTCTTAAAATTAATATTTATTTTCCTTAACCTCTTTTTATAGTTCATAATACTCATTTGTCAAAAATCAAATAGAGATAAATATATTGATACTAATTTAAATTTGAAGTCAAACAATTACGTACTTAAAAATGTTAAATTATGATGCATGCACTTAACCTCATAAAAGAATAATTGTTTTAGTTTTAGGATAAACATAAGTAGTTATTTAAATTACATTAATCAATTCTTTTTTTCCATTTTACTCTCTCCATCATTTTATTCGATTATTTTTTTCTCGAAATTCAAGCTATAAAATGTATTTTTTTTCATATGCTAACATGATAAGAATTGCAACTTATAGTATTTTTGGTTGAATTGCAACTTAGTGGGAAGGATTATTTATGAACAAACATTATAAGTTGTAGTTCTTATGTTAATATAAAAAAAATAAAAATATATTTTAAAATATTAATTAAATTTCACATTGCTTGATTTCAAGAATAAAAAGATATCATATAAATTGACGGAAGAGTAGGTATATATTTAAGTGTTTATGAAAAAATTTCGATTTTGGGTTACATTAAGATAGTACAAAAACTTATGCAATTATTTGTCAAAATTATTGATGCTCTTTCCATTATATTTTCTTGTGAATATTTGATGAATTTAAGTATATATGAAATTATTGAAAGAGAAAAAAAAATTTATAACCCTTTCGTTTTTCATATTAGTTATTTATTTTTTCTTTTACAGATTCTTTATGAAATTATAAATAAAAACGATACTTTATTAATTTACTCCTTAAGAATTGTTTTTGCAATTTTACAATTTTTGTTTATATTTTGAAGAATAATTAATTATTAGTGTAATGAAAATAAAAATATAATTTAATTTGTTAATTGACAAATAATTTTTAATAATTATTTTTAGTAATGTAAATAATCAATACATGAAAGAAAAATAATATCAAATGTTAAAAGTACGATGAATTAGACTAAATTTCACATTTTTTATAAATAATTTTTTTCAAAAAAAGAAGAAGAAGAAGAGATGTTGAAAAATTGAAGATTTCAATCAAAGAGAAAAAGTTAAAAAGGAAGAGAGAAATGAATTTGGCCCATTTTTCTGAAAATGGGACCCAATAATCTACTTGGCAAATTCTAAGAAGAGCCTCGTACAACTTGTGTCTGCCATATCATATGTATCCCTCATTCATTATAAAAATTTTCTTTCTCAGCATATAATGAATTAGGCGGATTATAACCTATCAGATTGAAGGTCTATGAGTCTTCTTTCCAATACAAACAAGTTTGCATCAATCAAAGTTTGGAGTAAACCATTTTGACTGTTTTACCAAACACTACCTCAATAGAGTTTTCAGAGTCTGACAACTACGAACTACATTTACCAGTCATAAATTGAAAAATGAACTGTAGTTTGAACTCGAAAAATCAACTTCAGAAAGTGATTTTTCTAGTCTGATTTTCACAGACCCAATTACAGGTTGTAAAACTATTTGCGGGATGTAATTTGGGCCTGTAAAATGAAGTCCTGAAACTTATTTTGAATATGAATTGTACCAATCTGATTACGATTCATAAACCCAATTATGGGTAGTAATTTGGGTCCGTAGAGTGAACTTCAGAAACTGAATTTCAGCAAGCCTTCCACATATAGGCTCTATGGCCCGTAGATCAAACCACAGATCATATATGGTCTCGTGAAAGGTTTTCGACAGCTTTTTATCCGGGGTTGTTTCGTTGAGGAGTCAGTTGCTATTTTGGCTAGAGATGTGCGACCAGTGTGTTCGAGAGTCATTTCTGTTGTTGAGGTCTAATGGAGGCATCATCTAGTCGAGGATGTTACCTAGGAGATCGAGCACCCGAGGGTAGTTTCCCCACTTGTTTAATTTTTCAGGTACTTCTTGAGTATTTACTTTCATGTAAGAAACTCCGTTTTAGTAGTGAATGTTGTAATGAACCCTCCAAATCATTTTCTCGTTTATGCATTCTTTTCTGCATTTAGAGTGTTCCTATAGCGATCCCAAATTATTTATGACTTGTTGGGATTGACAGTCGATTACATGGTCGTTCTTTTGGTTTTTATGTAATTTTTCATGTTTTGGAGCTTTGGAAAGTTGAAAGATTATCTTCGGTCAACAGTAGGAAGACGACATCAGAATGCAATTCTGACTATTCTGTTAGCTCTGAAACATCATTTTTTTTCTAGAAGGATATTTGGTGTGGATCCCGAGGATTCTGGGATCACTCCAAGTCCCCTTATAGATTTTGGAATAAAATAAAGTTTGAATGTGGGATTCACTTTTCGTCGATATAGTCTTGGTTGGAACTTTTGACATCTCTGTTGAGTCCAAAATATCAAATTTGGTGGGATAGCATATCTCATTTGCATGCACAGGGTTTCGAATGAATCTTGAGCACCTTGTTAAGGATTTGTGAACTTCGGTGATGCACCAACACTTGGTGCAGGTTAAATCCTTCATTGTGGTCGTAATAAAGTCTCTGCGATCGCGAAGGGCACTACACCTGGTCATCGCAGTTGTGTGGCTTCCTGAATAGGTTCGGTTGGAAGAAAAGGAGTACTCATATTCTAGCTAGTTTTTCTTTGTTTATTAAGTTACTTGTAGTTGAGTATCATGTTGGTTGATACTCACTGCTTGCTTCTATACTTGTGTAGGTTCTGATTTCGATTTTTTGTGGTTGTTCTTCGTCTATGTTTGAGGATTTTAGAGGATTTTGAGAGGTAGTTGCTTATCATCCCAACAAAGCCTCTTGATTCTTATTTTATGCTTTGTTTTATTTGAGAAACAAAGACATTAAGACTTGAAATTATCTTTCAATTTTGTATTAATGTATTATTGGTTTGAACACGTGACAACCATGTTTTGGCGTTACTTTATAGTATGAATAAGATTTTCGCTCTTTTGTCATTATTGTTTTACTTTCCACATTCCTTTCGTGTTGTTGGGTTTGAGGCTGACTTGACAAGTGTCATCATGTCCATTTTTGGGTCATGACAAATGAAGGTTAAATGAACCTACTTGTGAAGACTCCAGGAATTATCTAATGAATCCACTTGTGAGAACGACATTTATGAACTTGAGGTCTTGATTAATGATCTCAGTTATCAGAATAAAAAGGATGTCATTAGCTAGCCTATTGGATTATTCGAGTGGATGATACTAGTCTAGAAGTCCAAAGCTTAGAAGAAAACTGTGGATACCATAAGAGAAAACAATGTTGATGATGAAGTTGAAGATGATACAATACCTTTAATTTGAAACCAGTTATGCGTAAGAAAACACTTATCGTGTTTAAACTCTTCACAATTTTTTGGTGCAGTTCAAGAAGACAACACTAACACTTTTGGATGCAACAAAAAAACTTAGAGATGAGTTTCAACTATATTTAAATTTTAGGAATAATGCATAAGTACCCCCTAAAGTATGATCGAAATTCCAGTGACACGTCTAAACTTAACTAGAGTCCTATTACCCCTCCTAAACTATTTTAAAATGGAATAAACACACCCCAAAAGTTGACCTGACTTAGAGAGTATGCACACTTTCTTGAAGGTAAGTGAAGATCGAAAAATTTGGACACATGTCCTTTTTTAATTGGTCTATTTACAATTAGTTACTACACATAACTATTGACATTAAAACTTATACATCTTTAATTATTTTCATTTCTTTCTTTGTAAAATATTTATTTCCATCCTCACTTTAAACTTTTTATTTTTTCCTTTTATTAATTTTTATCTTATCACTTTCAATTATTTTTAAAAAATTACATGTATTTAATAATAAAAATAATAATACATTTTTAAAAAACTTTAATTTTAATGGTTTAATTAATTTTTTTGTGTTTTATTTAATTTTATTCACTTATTTTGATAAATGTCTGAGATTAACTTATTTTAAATACAAGACTTTTGAAATTAAATTTGAAATCAATCAAAAGAAAGGTAAAGAAAATAAAAAGGATAAATAAAATCAATGGAAAAGAAAGAGAGAGAAAACAATGAATGAAGTTAAAAAAAAAAAAAAGAGGTTAAATATTAGGATTTTTTTTAAAAAAACATGTGTATTAACTTAGTTTAAAAATAAGATAAATAAATCAAGAAGATTTTTTTATAAAAAAAAATTAGAAAAATTATTATTATTTTTTTAAAATAAAGATTAAAAAAATGTATATACACACACGGCGACACATGTTATACACTAAGGGGTCGTTTGGTCGAGTGTATAAGAATAATGCAAAATATAGTATATTAGTAATGCTTGCATTAGTAACGCTTGTATTAGTTATGCTTGCATTAGTTATGCAATATTTTTTTTATGCAATGTTTGGTTTGGTGTACTAAAAATATTATGCATTATATATTTTTTTTAGAAAAAATATTTGTTTACAAAAATACCCTCAACAAATATAATGGAAAGGATATAAAAAAAGTTTTTGAAGGCAATTGTGTCTTTAATAATGTTAATGCATGCATTAGAACCCATTGCATTACTAATGCATAGAAATAGATGGTATTAGTAATACACTCTTCAATACACAATAGAGTGTATTACTAATACAAGCATTAATTATGTATAGGTTAGAAAAGTGTACCAAACAAGATACTAATAATACATCAAGATAATGTAAGCATTATTTTCTCCAATATACTCTACCAAACGACCCTAAGGTGTTATACATTATCTTAATATATTATTGTACAAATTGTGGTGAATTATTCTAATTGCATCACTTTAACAAATCACATCAATAAAGCAATCATATAAAAACAAAAGAAGAGCTGAGATTATTGAAAGATTGCTTTCATTAACATTAATCATTCATTGTGTTACGCATTTGCTAGATTTAATTAGACCTTTGGTTGATTGCTAGATTTTTCTTTTTTTGTGAAAGATTTTTAGATTGTGTCAATGTGACAACACATTTATCGTATGGTTGTCGTTAATATAGAGTTTGAAATTGAGATGCCCTAATTAATACTTAGCTAAGAGTGTGTTTGGTATAAAGGCAAATTTTTTCCTACTTTCTTATGTTTGGTTGATCAAAAAATTAAAAAAAAAAATTCTTACTAAAAAAAGTTCCTTAAAAATAAGAGAAATAACTTTCCAAATGAAATTAGGAAAAACATGTGGTATTGTCTCCTCCAATGTCCAATCCCTCACAATTACCACGGTACCACAACCACACATTCAACCCCATCCCCTCCGGCTCATCTAGTGGCGAAATTAAAATTTTTACTAATAGTGTTTAAGATTTAGTATATATACATGAAATATAATTTTTGACCTATATATTTCCTATAATTATTTTATATAAATAATATATTTTTTTAACGAAAGATGTTCAACTGGCCACCCTTCATTACTCGTACCTACGCCACTGAACTCACACCCCCTCCCCTTCCACCCCACAATCCACGAAAAATATTTCCCTTCATATACCAAACACAAGAAGAAGAAGAAGAAGAAGAAGAAGAAGAAGAAGAAGAAGAAGAAGAAGAAGAAGAGGCAGCAATTGAGAAAGAGAAAAAAAGAAGAAGAAAATGAACGCAGAGGAGAAGAGGAAAAAGAGTCGGAGAAGAGAGGGAATAATTTATAAGAATATGGGTAAAAAAAGGGTCAATATTATAGTTTTAGTGGGCTAGATCATTAAATGGTATAAATGAATATCTTTTTATAATAATTAAAATTTCAATTTTGAATAAATGCTATATGTTATGTATTGAGATTTCCAAGGTGATTTGTTCATGTCTATATTTCAGCATGAACTATATGAATTGAGTATTCTTGAGATAAGCAGTATCGTTGAGTTCTGAGTTCTTGAGTTTTGAGTATTGAGTTTTCTATATTGTTATTTGAGATCCTTGAGTTGATTGGTTCATGTCTATATTATATTTCATCATGAACCCTATTTTGAGAATCTTTTAAAGCCAACATTTGTAGTTTAAACTGATTTTCTCATAAAGCAAAGATGAGTTTTGAGAAAGAGTTTTAAAACATGATTAGTATGATAGTCGAGTATGATATCTAGATATGCCATCAATGATTATGCAGTATGACTTCCTGAGTCACCAATGATCAGATCACAATATTATTTTTGATATAGTTTTGACAAAGAGTTTTCTAATATGAATTGAGTTAGTGTATAAGGGAACTAAGTATTCCCAAAGGTATCAGTTTTTACATTGAAAAGAGATAAACTTTGATTTATAAATGAGTTAATGAGTTTAGAGATATTTCAGAGCAGTTACCTCTTTTAAGAGGTTATTTTGAGTAATTACCTCAAAACAGATAAAGAGTATATTTTATACATTTGAGCATAAGTATATATTATTGGGAGTAGTATTGAACACCGATATGAGGATGAGTTCAGACAACTCAAAATCCTCATAAACTATGTATGCCAACATGGGTAAAGGATCATAGTTTTTAGATGAATCATTATTTCTTATAGGATCCACTTAGTTGAGGTGTCCTATGTCCCGACAAGGTATATGACAATTCTAGTAGCATGAATGAGACGTTGTATCATCACCCAGCTCATAGTGATGGTTGTCGGTGAGAGAATCTCCCAATAGAGTTAAAGTGTATTTTTATATATCACTTATTATGTTGAGTTTCAGAGATGAGTAAGTATTTTTGTAAAGTTTAAATGATTTTATTCCTTTAATCCTTTACATTCAGTTGAGTTTATGTTTTATCTATTGCATTCCTTTCATTCATTTATTTCGCTTCGTCTATATTACATACTCGTACATTCAAATGTACTGATGTCATTCACTCTGCATCCTTTTATGATGCAGATAAATGTGTTTAGGATCATCAACAAGCGCTTTGTTGAGATCACTTTACACTCCAGTTAGCTTTTGGTGAGCCTCGTTGTATTTCAGCGAACTTCACATTTACTTTCAGTTTAGTAGTCTTGAGATGTCGTGGGTCTTGTCCCGACATCCCTCTTTAATAGTAGAGGTTTCCTAGATAGAAAAAGTCGATGAGTCTCTCAGTACTTTCTTTTCTTTAAAGATGTAATGCAAACTATTATAATTATTGAAATTAGTACCTTCAAACATTCGAGTTCAGTTTTATTTTAAGAAAAAAATATGTTTTAAGCATATTTTTGCTTGAGTTAATTTTCAGCTTGTAGTCAATCAGGATGAGGGTTCGCTTGGGGATCATTAATGGTTCTCGAGTGCCGGCCACGTCCATGGTGTATGCAAGGTTAAAATAACTTAAAATAAGTTAGAAAGTGTTTGTTAAGGTTAAAAATAACCTAAAATAAGTTTAAAATGACTTTAAATAAGTCAAAAACCAAAAGTAGGCCTCCTCCTACTTTTTATTTTTTTGACTTAAAAGTTGACTTTTATTTTTTATTTAAAAGTTATTTTTTTAAGACAATCCAAACGGGCTCTTGTGTTTGGATTGACTTAAAAGTTGGTCCAACCTATTTTTTATGCCAGTTTTTTTTATTTCTGAAAGTGTTTGACAAATATAAAAATAATTTAAAATAAGTCAAAAATGAGTTAAAGTAAGTTAGAAAATGTTTGACAATGTTAAAAATAATTTAAAATAAGTTTAAAATGACTTAAAATAAGTCAAAAACCAAAATTAGGTATCTCCCTTCTTTTTATTTTTTACTTAAAAACTATTTTTTTTAAGTGAATTCAAACGAGCTCTTAAAAAGTGTTTATAAGCACTTATTTTAAAGCTAAAATAAGTCAAAAGTCACAAGTAACTTTACCCAAACACTTTGAAACTTCTTAAAATTCATTTTGACTTAAAAACACCTAAAATAAGTCAATTCAAACCAACACTAAAAGGTGAAAGGTGTTTTTTTTTTATAGCTTTTTTCAACAAATTAGGGTTGTTCTTGAATGAAAAAAAAAATTAGATTGGGTATTTTTAGATCAAAAGATGAAGGATGAGTATATATGCGCCTTTGAAAAAAGAGAAAAAACATAAAGCCGCCACTGAAGTTGTCTCGAATTTTTAAAAAGACACATTAATTTTGCAGACGTTCTATTATCCCCATAAAAGTATTAAATATCTTTATAAATATACCTTTTCGACTCATTTTCTCACCTGGTTTGTGAGCACGCAATCAACGGATGTAGAGGTATTTTTTGCTATCAAAAACCAATTAAAAAACAACGCGTTTCAGTTATTTTCTTGATTAATTATTTACTTTATTTAAATATATCATTTTCCCAAAAGACTCAACAGAGAAATGGAAAGAAATGATGTTTTTCATTTAAATACATCATCATTCTTAATGGAAGTAAATTTGATAATAGGGTCTGCACATATGATAAATACCCTTGATCTGATTCAATTTTAAGATTGTGAGTTTGAATTATTAAAAAAAAAGATTAAAACTTCTAAGGTAAAATGGAAAAAATGGAGGAAAATTTAGATTGAATCGTGAAATGTAAATTGTCACCATTCATCAAAAGAAGCAGATGATCTTCAACAGAAACTGTAAAGAAGAATACGAGGAGACAATCTGAGAAATGGAAAAAAAAAGTTTTTTATTCTTGAATCGGGTCAGTTAATTTAATATTTAAACTAAATTAAATTAATTAAAATGTGAACACACGCGTCTTACCAGGTGACAAAATGAGTCGAAATATTATATACACAAAGGTATTTAATAATTTTGTGGGTTAATAAAACGCCCACAAAATCAAAATGTCTTATTAAAAATTCAGAACAACTTTAGTGGAGAATTTACGTCTTTTTCTCTTAAAAAAATATTATAAAGTCAAACACAAGGGACCGTTTGGTCTTTTCCCCTAGATATCCAAAAGATATTCCTCAAAATTGTAAGAAAACACACAACTTGACTCCATGAATTTGAAGCCATTAGGCAGGCAGAAGAGGAGATAGGAAGGGATAGCAAAGATCAGCCATGGCTTCTTGCTCCTCTTTGAACTTCACAGCTATCTCCTCAAATCCCCAAAAGCTTCCCTCTTCATCAATATCTTCTCCCACTGTTCAGAGGCCCTTCACTTCCCACTGGTCATTTTCTAAATCTTCTTCCCTTCATTCAGATCAAATCTCAATCAGAACTCATTGCGGGAAACTCCGCCAGCCAAATGGTGCCGGTTTTGTGGTATTTCCAACTTCAAATACCAACCCCATTTGAATATTTGAACTAATTTTGAGGTTTGAGTTATTATTGATACCTTTTATGTGTGAATTTAGGTTATTGGATGTGCTAGAGAGAAGGAACCTTTGAGGATAATGATATCTGGTGCTCCTGCTTCTGGGAAAGGAACACAATGCGAGCTCATTACCCAAAAGGTAGTGATTTTTTCGTTTTCTCAATGAGTTGATCTAGGATTGTTAGTGTGTATTTAAAAAAAATTTGAGATGAATCTGACTAAAGGAATTATCTGAAGTTGAAAGAAAACTTGCTGAAATTGAGATTGCTCTGGAATAGTTATAAAAGCTTTTTGGGGAGAAAGGGATTGGTGCAGGTTGAAGATTTGTGAGTGGAAGTTAGAAAAAACAAAATAGAAGTTGATACAACTTGAAATAATGTCTAGATTATTTCCTAATACTTGTGAATTAAACTTCAACTTCCAAATAAAGGAAGGTCACTGCCCAAAACTGGAGGGCCTGTGACTGTGACCAGAACCTGGCAAGCCTAGTGCTCGTAGAGCGAATACTTAACACGGTCAAATCTACTAATTGCAAACAAACATTGAAGATCCATGCCATCCCATATGCAAAATGGAGCACCGTGTGCTTCCATATAACCATGCAACATATGTATAAAGCTGAACAACACCAAAAATAAGCCCCGAAAACATCAAATTGACAAAATAAGCCTCAATGAGAGGAATCGATCAAATTTTATTCCATAAGTTTTAGATTTCTAACCAAAGGGATTCATGGAGTTACTAAGAGTGCATTGTAAAAAAATAGGAATGGACATAGCCTGAAATGATTAAGGAAAAAAAATAACAAAAGAAGCATCCACTGATCTAGTGGTGTTCAACTCATGGACTCTAGTGTGATGTTTGAACCTTTTGAAATTGAAGGTAAATGGAGTGAGTATAAAAAATAGTGAGTCTCATGGATGGCCTCTAAAAGTTGGGACACGCCTTTTGAGAAAACATGCACTTGTATCAAATATTATAACTTAGGAAACTTAAACACCTTATACAATGTCCATTTTCAGGTCATAAACATGTAGAGATCATATGAAAACTGATTTAAAACATAACCTATGCTCATAGACCTTTAGTATTATCATACTTTGCTCACTAAAGCCTTAAAACATTGTAATCTTAACATTCTTTTCTAGGGAGGTTTTCTTCTAGAAACTGGAATTTAATCGTGTGTACATCACAACATCGGATCCAATACCCACTCGATTGGTTAGGGGAGGACATCCCAGCATTGTGCAGTACAGGAGGGACCACAGATGCAAGGAAACTTACCTATGCACCACAGCACTTTGGGGACGCACAATTAGCTGCCATTAATATGGTTTTGACTTATTATTTGCACTTGCATGTGTAGTTCTGCAAATAGGATCTTCACCAATCTGGTTGGCTAAATGCATTGGGGGTGAGAAAGATAATGCGCCTGGTATCCTTATATTCAAACTAATGTTCTGTTTCTCTTTTATTCGATTGGTCAATGCATCTTTTCTGATGTTTGCAAATCCGAAAGCCAGATGAAGCTGAGTGCCTGCAACAAGTGCACAATTATCAATATCAAGCTGGTACACAAGCATGAACCATCTGTTAATTTTTTTCACCAGCGTGATCATTTGCATGCATCATATTACTGGACAGCCATGTACTTGGACTTGACCAAACCTGCCTCAGCTATGCACTTAATTGCTTGCAGAAACTTCTTTTACTAGTGTCTTGCTGACAGTTTCTCCAGGAATTTTTGGAGTTCTTTTAGATCTTTTAAACTACATAGGAACACGGAAACGGCTTAGATCCAGAGTAGGCTTAAAAAAATTCATTCTCTGCCAAATACTATATTTTTGAAGGAGATTCTTGATGTCATAAACTAATAGAACTTACCCTATGCTTATTCAGTTATCTTAAGAATCTTTATCTATGCCTTAATTCTCAGGACTTTGGTCTAGTGGTAAGAGCATGGGGCATGATATGTGGATTAGGCGCACCGCACGACTTCAAATCCTGCCACAAATAAATGTTTGGCATTTAAGTAGAGAAGGGTAGAATGGTGGCCCATTATCCACTGAGTTTCGAACTGTGTGCCAACAGACCCTTGAGGATTTCTTGGTTATAAAATAAAGGCATCTTTTTTTTTTGTTAAACAGTATATCTATTAGTAATACATAAAAGTATGTACTATGAGGACCAGGAGTGAATGTTGACTATCCACACCACTAAAACAAGGACATCAAAGACTAAGCCTATCCTGTTCAGACTAAAAAGCTGGAAAGCACAACCCCAGTTTACAACTATCTACCAGAACCAGGAATGGTAAAAAAACAGAATACATCAAAAAGTTCCACAATGAAACTAAGCCTATAGATAAGGAAAACAATTTAGATCATGTAGTGCTTGCTTCCACTTGACTAGCCGTTCAGCTCTGATGTGTAGATGTAGCACAATTTCCCTGCAGATGTGATCAGCATCATATCTAGAGGTTTGAAATCTTACTTTATTCCTTTCTCTCCATATAAAAGCAGTGTCCATGGCAAAAACTCAGCTAGCAATAGCACCAATTCCTGATTTCCTCTTGGCTTGTTGGCACGCCCATTGCACTTCAGTTCTTCAATCTCCAATGGCCCTGTTGTATCCAATCCATGGCCTTGACTAATTTAGCTTTTGTGTGCTGGTTGTTGCTTTCATCAATTGGGATTGAATTGTACGGTGGTGCCTTGGATTTGATTTTAGTTGCATCCTATACCCTCTGTGTTCCTCAGTACATATTCATGTGTGAAGAGAAATTGTGTCAATCCACTTTTGGTCGTGTGTGCAGTATGGTTTGGTGCATATTGCTGCTGGAGATTTACTGAGGGCAGAAATTGCTGCAGGATCTGAAAATGGGAAGCAGGCAAAGGAATACATGGATAAAGGAAAACTGGTACCAAATGAAATTATTGTGACGGTAGGTTTACTTCATGCACTGCCTGCTTAAGTTAGTATTCTGTATTGGTTGGAAACTGCAGTAGTTCACATTGTCTTATTGATTGGTAATAAGTGGCTCCTTTTAGTGCAGATGGTCAAAGAGCGGTTAAATGGTTCAGATTCTCGCGAGAAGGGTTGGCTTTTAGATGGATACCCTCGGAGCTCTTCACAAGCCATAGCACTCAAAGAATTTGGCTTCCAACCAGACCTCTTTATTCTTCTGGAAGTGAGGTTCTGCAGTTGCTATGTGCCTCATGCTCTTTCATTCTCTTTTCAGTGAAGTTCCTTTTGTTTAGACCATACAGAAAATTATGCTATTACATAACTTAGACTCTTAGAGAGATACTTTTAAATATTTGAGATTTCTTGACCTTTCCTTTGTTTCTCTTGCAGTAGACATTAACCCCAGTAAGTTTCACTATAAAATAACCTTCATTCTGTTACAAGTTTTATTGTGCATATAGGTACCTGAAGAGATTCTTGTTGAGAGAGTGGTTGGCCGTAGGCTAGATCCAGTAACAGGGAAAATTTACCATTTGAAGTATTCTCCCCCAGAGACGGAAGAAATTGCTACTAGGGTTACTCAGCGCTTTGATGACACAGAAGAAAAGGCATGTATAGTCCATGAATTAATCACCATTACCAATTTTAGTTACTTATAAAAAAAACAGTACCATTCTTTGTTTATCTTTCCAATTACTTATTTGCAGTAGGTTTGATGTTAAGCTTTTGATCAAATTCCATAATGTGAACTCATCCGACTTCGAATTGACAGTTGCACTTGTCTCCCGTTTATCTCATTAGTTTACCGTATAAATTAAGTTATCCCCCTTTTCAGCTTCGTCTCTCTTCCTCACAACCTCGCGCCCACCTCCCAACTCCCCCTCCTCCCTCTAAAACAACAGTAAAAATAATAAGAAATCCAATAGGCAGTCTTTGACCTAAAAGGACCATTTGGACCTGAATATTTTGCTGTTGTTTCTGCAATTTTTCTTTTTAACTAAACCATTTTGTTATGTTCTCTTCTTATTCTAATTTCAGTTTATGTTTCTTTAAAGCCAAATGTTTATATTATATTAAGCTTGGCTTTTCTCTAATCATTCATATAACTAACTTTTCAGGTAAAATTGCGTTTGCAAACTCACCATCAAAATGTGGAAGCAGTTCTCTCAATGTATGAAGATATCATAGTCAAGGTACTCCTTTTGGGCACTTCTTCTGGAAAAGGATATGGAATACTGTTGAAATTTACATAGCTAATGAAAGCCATAGAAATTATTGCTTGAGATTTGAGGTATTATGGTTCAGTGTTACCTTACTCAAATAGAAATAAGGTATTAAGTATGGATTCTCAATTATGCATGTATAATGTTTGCTCTAAGAAATGGTAAAAAGTACTTGGAGTATTTGGAGGGAAAGGAACAGAAGATGTTTTGATTCACATTCTCTCAAAGTATATGCCTTATGTGTCTGTACAGTTGGGTTAATTTGTCCTATGTAGATTCCCTGGATAGTTTTTCAAATTTTGTTGGCTCCTTAGTTTTAGCATAATGGTACTTGAGCCGGCAGACCAACTGTTTTTGCTTCTACTTTTGTAACTAATTTGCATCTTCTTGATGCCTTCAATGGAACATTTACTTCATCAAAAAAAAAAAAAGAAATGGTAAAAAGTAATCAATGTTGATTCAAGTATACCATAAATTTTGTCTAGCTGTCCTTTCTGTTCATTAGTTGAATTTGTCTAGAAAATAGAACCAAAACCTGCAATTTTATATTGAAAAAGTAATTGGTAATTAGGCACAGAAAATCATTAGCTTTTAACTAATATTGTTGTGATCATAATCTGCCGTCTTCTGCAATGGATTTCGCTCTGTTGTCTGTGTGATTGATAAATGAGAAGCTCTTTCAGTTTTTTTGATAAGTCATTGTCCCGGCTGCATGATAGTGTCTTAACTACCACTTTCTCCACCGCCCTTCATTTATCCTAGATGCTCTTGTTTGTTGTTCTACTTTCTCAATGCAATTCTTATGTGTTCAAGTATTTCATTGCTTATTGAAGAATCTATTCGAGTTTCTTATTACTCAATATGTAAAATCTGGATATAGCCTTAAATAGTTCATTGACTGACACCTTACACTATCATAAGCCACTCTATGGATAGAGGAGTTAGTTAATATGTCAACAATGGAACACTTTGAGTTTTCAGTTGTCCTAATTCCAAAGCCGGTAGTTCATAATAAAGAAGAACTAAATGTATCTAGAGTTTATGGTCTTCAGTTCCACACTAATTCCAGAAATGCACTTCTTGTCACATCATCGGTAAGGGAATGGAACTGCACAATGCTGTATAACAAATATATGCACCATGATTTGCATCAATAAAGGACTAAGAGCAGCTAGAGCAATACCTTGCATGGTTTAACTTTAAACAGCCAAACCTCACTGCCCCCCCCCCCCCCCCCCCCAAAAAAAAAAAGAAAAGAAAAGAATGATGAATCCTATTTCTGTAGCTGGAATAACTTGTTCTAGGTACTTTGAATATGTCGGACATAATGCCCTCAGGACTTGGTTCAATAAAGAAAGTAGATAACACGTGATGTGTGGTAGAAAAACCGCACAAGTTCTAATTTTGCAAGGTATGGAGATGCCTGAGGTGCTAAGTTGGACTAGGCGTCAATCCAAATCCAATTACTCTCTCATTCTTCCTCACCTTGTGGCCTCACAAATTAAAAAAAAAAAAGAGGAGATGGACAATTAATGAAGTTTTAGGGTACCCATAGATAGTAAATTCTTGAATCCTTCTCATATTGGATGAAACAAAGCTAATCTCTCTCGATCTATACCAAACAACTTGAATATACTTATAGGTAAGGGTAGAAGCAAATCAGTGAATAGTCCTTCCTGTTCACTCTTCTCTTACCCATACTTGATCAAGACAACTATAATTCCTCTATTACCAGATGCACGCATGAATTCTCGTCTCCTAACCTTAAAAGGCAATCTGCTTTCATTCTCTTCTGAGTTATTTCGACTTTTAGGTGAACGGAAGTGGTTCCAAACAGGAGGTATTCACTCAGATCGATGGTGCATTGACACAGCTTCTAGAACAAAAGCAAGAAAAGTTGGGAACAGTGGCAGCATAAAGGAACACAATATATCCAAGGTGAAGAAAAGAGTCTAATCATAGGGATGCATTTTGAATTTATCATGAATGTCATTCTTTATTGTCATTTCTCTTAAATTAATAATTATTATGCTGAAATATTCATTCATATTCATGTATAGATGAGATGAGAATAAGTAAAAACAGAAGAAATTATTTCTCTAGTGGCAGCATCTCATGTTATTTTTATAACTCTTTTGTATAATTGTAGCTTTGTACAACAGTACTAGATTGTTTTTTTTATAAAAAAGATTCAGTGTTTTTTTGTTGTCATCCAATCAAATGTGAAAGCTAGAGGGACATTGAGTTTGAACATATTGGCACAGAGTCCTATTTTCAAACGAATTATTGAGTTGAGATGATAATTTATTAGGAAAACTATATGAATCTGTGTATTAAAGATTGTCTTTTTTTTTTTTTTTTACTTTTGGTTAAAATAGTGCTTTCTTAAACATTATTTTTTGTCAATTTCTTGCATTAAATGTGTGTTTGGTAGAAAGGAAAATGTTTCTTGAAACGGGAAAGGGTTTTTAACTTATTTTTTAGTATTTGGTAACAAAGCAAGAAAATATTATTTCAAGAGTATTTATATGTTATCTATCAAATACTATAGAGGTGGAATAGGATGGGAAATGGGCATTTAAGGATGGCGGGGGTTGGGGGATTGGATGGGTGGGAGGAGACAATAAACTTGGAACCTCACTTACGTAATTTTTTTGTCTTAGTTTTATTAGGAAAGTCATTTTCGTCATTTTTAAGGAACTTGATTTTTTTAGAGAGAATAGTTTTACCAACCAAACATAGGAAAATTAGAAAACATTGATCAACCAAACACATCCACACTATTATTTTAGAATTATTTTCCCCATCTTTTATGCATATTATACAGGGATAATTTCAAATATATACAATAAAGTAATTAGTTTACAACAAATAGTCATGTTTTATTTACATAAAAAAAGAGTCAAAAGTCAAATAAGTATACACTGACACTGTAGCTTGCCAAAAGTCATAGATAATAAACACAGACTACACAATATAGTTTACCTATACATGAGCTATATATTATGATACACTTAAAAAGGTGAATATAGGTTAACTATACATGAAGTATATATTGACTATACATGACATATACATTGACCTATTTAATCTTGATCAACTCAAAATCACCTCTAATCAGTCCCAAAATTTTAGATATGAAATCCTCTCAATATTTTGAGTCTTTTAATATATAATTTGCTTGAAATAATTCACGGTATGTGAATTTTTATTTTGAGAATAAGCATCAACAACAGCGGCAACGAAGAAGAGTCATCACGTAATATATAACCCTTTTTTTAATAAAAAATATACCTTAATGAATATTTTGTGTAATTCGTCCTATTATATGATGCTTGAAGGGAGAAAATGTAAAAAAATAAAATAAAATCCAATTCCATGTTTCTTAATAATAATAATAATAAGGGAGAAGTAACATCTTGGAGCTAGATGTTAGGTTTGAATCCTTGCTACAATATGTAGTATGCACCAGTCTTTTGTTTGTGGGATGTAATAAGTTATTTGTGAATTAATAGAGATTTTCTTTTTTTTTAAATGAGGAGCTTAGATGAATGTGTGGGTAGGGGTGGACATGGTATGATATATATATATTATTGAAATAGTAACAAATATGTAACTTAGTAGTAGTATAAACTAAATGTTTAGAAGTTGAAGTTGTGACTTTTCTATTCTAATTGAAATGTATTTTAAGTGTAATTGATTACCAAAAGGAGTTGTGTGTACTTTATTTTGGATATACATTTCTACATGTATAATGTGTTAGTATGAAACAATTAAAACTTTTTTTGAATTGTTAAAGTCATAATGTTCTATTGTACGAGTATATATATTAGTCGAAGTTGAACAAACTATGGTTACCGATTTATCATACCGCAAAATATCGAAATCGAACTTCAAAATGTCAAACAATGTCGAATTAAATTGGTATGGTAATGATATAATAGTTTTAAAAACCGAATACCAAAATTATGGTAGCGAAGTTTCAAATACCGTGTCATGTCATACCATACCCATCCCTATGTGTTGGTATATTAGGAGAGATAAAATTAGGAACAAAGATATATGAGGAAAAGTGGGAGTAGTCTCTATAGTAGATAGGATTCACAAAGTTAGACTGAGATGATTTGAGAATGGGAAGAGGAGGAGCATATATGCACAAGTGAGGAGATGTGAGAGCTTGACGTTGATAGAAGAGGTAGAAGCAAATCAAGAAAGAATTGTGAAGAAATGATTAGACAGGATATGACACGTTTTTAGTTTACCAAGGACTTGACCCTAGTTAGAAGAGCATCAAGGTTAAGAATTAGAATAGATGGTTAGTAGGTAGTCAAACGACTTCTCTTTTTTCAGTAGTAGAGCTTGGTTCTAGGTTGGAGCACCTATATGCTCTCTAATAAAAAAAATTAGGTTTAGTAAATATAAAAATCATATTTGTATGATATAGCTATAATTTGTATAATTGCGCTTCATATTATGTTTGCTATGGAGAATCAGATTTGTATAAATCGATGACAGTCTATCATTTGTATAAATCGCTAGCAACCTCTCATTTGTATAAATCGCTGGCAGCCTCTCAATTGAATTGTATATATGAACATTTGTTATCAAATCTCTCTCTATATATACAACACAAATTATACATTGTAATTTGTATAATTTGTGTTTGTATAAAGCGAGAAAGAGAGAAAGGCAAAAGAGAACTGGTAGGGGAAGATCTGCATTTGTATAATTATAAGTGTATAGGACGAAAATATATGTATTTGTATTTATATATATAGTTTTCTCTCGCTTTAAACAAACACAAACGCAATATGTACATATATGTTTGTATAAAGTGAGAGTGGCGAGCGAGATCTAGGAGAGTGGCGGGCAAGATTCGCTGGAGAGAGAGGCAAATGACAATTGTTTGCTACGAGTTACAATTAAATGAAATTGTGATTATAACATTTAATTTGAATTAATAATTTGTTATTTTATACAATTTTCCCATATTATTATTATTATGCTAGCATAATCTTATTTCTTTAATTTGATTACTATTGTTGTTATTTTACTTTGGTTATCTTTATCATCTTTTTTTTTATCAATACTTCTATATCTTCAATAATTTTACCAATGTTCACTTACTCTTGCATTTCTTTTCAAATCTGTTATGAAAAAATGATTTAATTTTCTTGAATTGAGGGCCTATCGAAAATAACCCCTCTACTTCATGCGATAGAAATAGGATCTGTGTATATCATTCTCATATCTTATTTGGGTGTATTTTGTTGTAGTCAACCTTGTACAATCATCATCATATCATATCATACCATCATCATATATCATATATATTATTAAAAGTGGGAAGCTCTAAAATGCAAAGTTGGATTACCATTTTATCCCTAAATTAAATATCTAATTACTTAAATATTAAATAATATCATATATATTATACTAAATACAGAAAGGTGTTAAGCTAAATATTGAATCAACTTTTAAATGCAACAAAATGAGAAAGGCATTAAGAATGATGAAAATGAAAAGTTCGTGGTTTCAAGACCATTCATTATTTCTACAAATTAAAATTAGAAACTCATTATCGTTTCATTTTCTCATATTGAGTGAAGGTAAAAGTTAGTCTTGCCAACTATAAATTAAGCATTTGACATATAGACAAGTAATAAGAAATAGTAGTGTTTAATTATTGATTTCAATGTCTCTTCTTTTATGTGATTCCTTCATCTGTATATTACCACATTTAATTGTATTTATGTTCGTCATTTTTTTCTTATCTTTATTTTGGTGGCTTCATAAATCATAATCGTAATGACAAGATATAATTATAAGGGAAGTGCTAAATGACCAGAAAATTTGGCCAGATAATTAAAAAACTATAATGTTTTTTTTATTTTAAAACAAACCGATCTTTTTTTCATTTTTTAGTTAAAAGGTATTAAAGTTAAAAGGGTAAAAATGTTTAAAACGGTAAAATAACATAGATAAATATCATTCTGGCCAAAAAGATTTTTCCAACTATAATTATATGTGATAAGTTCTATGATTCACTATATTTGTTTGGTAACAATCTTTTATTTCTTCACAACAATGTTTTAATATTGTACGATATCAATTTCTGAACTTTTAAATTTGTTGATTGTGTGGGAGATGTGATGAATACATTATTGTTTGGGATATATGTGCAACACACGTTCCTAGATACTAGTATTATTAAAAGTATGAAGCTCCAAAGTGCAAAGTTGGATTACCATTTAACCCCTACACTAAATTAAATATCTAATTAGTTATATGGAGTATTAAATAATACTTCCTCCGTCTCATATTAGTTGATAATTATACTAAAAATAGCTATCACATATTAGTTGTCCACCTTACTAATTAAATCAAGAAAGCATTAATTAAGTTTTTTTGGTTTCCCACCCGGTGTCTAGTACCCACATTGGAGCCGCGCCGAAAAGTCCCACATTCGTGGGAGATGGGGCGGGGGTAAAGAAGCATTAATTAAGTTATTTCTATATACCCTTGCAATAAATTTTCTTTTGAAAGTATTCACATCTATTTGTAAAAATTCCAAGAAATTTTTTAAGGGGTGAATTAGTAAAATTATCTTCTTATTTATGATTTTTTAAGCACCATGTAAAATGAAAAGTAATCTGCTAATATAGGATGAAGGAGTGGTCATACTCCCTCTGTCCCTAATTACTTGTCCACTTTTAATTTGGCACACCTATTAAAAAAAAAAAATTGATATAGTGAGTTTACCATTTTACCCCTATTAATTATGAAGTGAATGAATTAAAAACTAGTTCTACCATTTTCAAAGCAATTAATTGAGGGTATAATGGGTAAAAAATTTTTTGTCCTTTCTTGATTTATCAAAATAGACAAGTAATTAGGGACAACTAAAAAAGGAAATGTGGACATTAGGGACTATGGGAGTATATATTATACTAAATACTAATGGGAAGGTGTTAAGTCAAAAGTTGAATGAACTTTTAAATGCAATTAAATGAGAAAAGTATTTATCAAGAAAGATGAAAATAAATAGATCATGGCTTCAAGACCATTCATTTCTACAAATTAAATTATGAAACTCTTATCTTTTCATTTTCTCATTTTAATGAAGGAAAAAGTTGGTCTTGCAAACTACTCCCTCCGTTTTTATTTATATGTCATCATTTTAGATTTCACGTCCTTTAAGAAATTAGATAAGTTTATCATTGTACCCTTATTTAGTGTTCTTTTGAAATCAAGTTTTCAATAAATGAACATAAATTAATTTATTTGACCAACGAACATGAATTAATTAGTTTTCCTAATTTATATTTTCAGGGTTAATAACTCTCAAAGGTAAAATATGAAAAATAATATTATTTATTTATTGATTTTGTAAAATGATCATAAGAATTAAAGAACATCTATTTTCTTTTAATAAGGACGACATGTAATAGGAATAGGAGTATAAATTAAGATAATATTGGACAACATCATATAAATCATAATAAATGGTAGTGTTCAGTTGTTGATTTCAAAGTCTCTTCTTTTATTTAATTCCTTCTTCATCTACGTCTTATCATATTTAATTGTATTTATATTTGTCATTTTTTTCTTCTCTCAATTTTTATCACATTATAATCGCATGACAAGATATAACTATAATTGCATGTGATAAGTTTGATGATTTATTATATTTATTTAGCAAGAATTTCTTATTTCATTACAACAATTTTTTTTTATCTTGCACAATATCAATTTCTAAACTTTTAAAATATGTTGATTGTATGAAAAATATAACAAATACAATATTATTTGAGATAAATATGCAACACAGAGACTAATAGTATAAAATATTGCTTCCCTGTAAACGTGACATATTATTGACCGTCTAGCTCATTTAGGGAAAAAAAACTTGCAATCATCAAATTGTATACCTAAAAGACATTTGTATTATTTAAAAGATGTAAAATATTTACTACTGGACGTTAAATTTCAATGGGTTAGGTTCTTTTCTTTTGCGAGCTGAATGCTTTGAAAATAAAGGCTTATTCATAATTTTAAGAATTTGTGTTTTGATCTTATAACAACCCTTTTAATTTAATGAATTTAAAATTTATTATTTATATGTATTAAATAATTTTCACACATATTAGTAATGAGATTGTTCCATTCTTAATCAAATGTTTCAAGTTTGAGGTCTGAATATGAAGAAAATCATGTTGGGAGTGCCTCAAAATGGTTCCTGTAGGCTGCAGAGGCTTATTCATAATTTTAAGAATTTGTGTTTTGATTTTATAACGATCCTTTTAATTTAATGAATTTACAATTTATTATTTATATGTATTTAATAATTTTTATACATATAACATATAAGTAATGAGACTGCTCCATCGTTAATCAAATATCTCGAGTTTGAGCTCTGAATATGAAAAAAACATGTTGGAAGTGTCACTCCTAAATGGTTCATGCAAGCTGCACTTCGCGGTCAATTTTAATTGGAGCTCTAATGCGGTGTGGTTAAGTAGAAAAACTTGGCGTGTTAAGAGTCCATCAAATAATTGAATTTGCAATTATGGTGACTTGACTTGGCCAAAAATATTAAACTAAAAAGAGAAGAAGGTGACCTTACTATCTGCCTTTGTCATACCAAGTTGACTTTTTCTTCACCAATACTTTTCAATAATTTGGAACCAAATTACATGCTCTTTTAATATCTGGAAACTTTATATACAAAATTTCTTCAAGTACACACTAATGCTTTAGACCTTTTAATGATAGTTAAACTATAAAATAACTTAAGGCTAGTTCAAGCATACAAAACAAGAAAAGATGGGTCAATTGGAAGATTATAATGTACATATTTCTATGCACATTTTCTCTATTATGTGACCTAATCACTATATAAACCAAAAAAGGGACCAAACTAGTTGGTAAACTCTATAGTTTATTTGTTTTTCAATGTTTGCCTCTTTGACTTTAGGTATTAATTGCCAAAACCGACTTTGATATTGTAATAAAAATGTATAGAAAAATTTGAATCAACCAATTCTGTCATCCGCGTTTCTTAAGTTCACTTGGTGGTAGGTATTATTTACATAAAATGTTTGGTTTTTCTTTACTTCCCTAGGTTCAAAGTAATGTAAATTTTGACTTACAATAAAATGTACAGTATATTGTTTTACTATTTTTGTTGAAGAATATTATAACTAACATTACTTGTAATATAATTACTCAAGATCAATTAGCTAATTGAATTGGGGGGGGGGGGGGGGAGGGGGTGTCGAAAAAGGATGGGTCAGTCCATGACACGTGGTTAAGTCAGAATGGGTGAGAACATGATCGATATTAACCCGCTTGCCTTAAACCATTTTTTACAAATTTTACTGTTAATCAGAATGGCGATTTTTTCTATAAAGATAATCTAATTATCCAAATAGCTGGTCAATTTTTTTTTCTTAGCAAGCTAAAAAGTGGCATGAATCGAAACCAATAGAGTAAACAAGGATAAATGTAGGAAAGAAATGGTGTGTTACGTATGAGAAAATGATTTAAATACAAATAAGAAAAATGTTGTAATTACAATATACACAATCCAAAGCCAAGTAATGATATGATTATGTGGATGAATCGGTGTTGGATCGAGAGAAATTTGGAGTTGTCAAACATGCTTGCAAGGCTCTTTCAAGGTTATTTACAATTTCAGTCATTGTTGGTCGATCTCTACCTTCTAATGTAGTACAATCAGCTGCAAGATAACCTACATATGACACTGCCTCTATCTCAAATGGTGTTGGTGGTGGTATTCTACCATCCAACACTCTATGAATCTCATCTTGTACTATGTATGGCACGACAAAATCAACCACATTCCTTGGTACACCGTTCTCATTCTTGTGAATTGCCTTGTAACCTGACAACAACTCTAGCATCATTACTCCAAAACTATACACATCACTCTTTGTTGTCAATTGTTGCAATCTGTAGTACTCAGGGTCCATGTAACCCACCGTCCCCGCTGCACGCAAAGAAAGGTGTGATTCATCATCTTGTGGTCCCATTAGGGACAGTCCGAAATCAGACACCTTGGCGTTCCCATTGGTGTCGAGCAATATGTTGGATGACTTGATGTCTCGGTGGATGACAGCTGGGACTGCGTACTCGTGGAGGTACTCGATCCCACGGGCTGCGTCCAATGCTACCTTGATCCTAGTAGTCCATGATATTAGTGATGAGGTCTCAAGCTTGTGGAGATGGTCATGGAGAGTGCCATTGTTCATGTACTCGAAAACCAAGACACGTTCGTTGTTGTCTTCACAATAGCCAAATAGTGTAACTAGGTTCTTGTGATTGAGTCGTGACAAGAAGTCTAGCTCATTGAGGAATGCACTGTCTTTGTCCTCTTGTCTATACTTTGAGCCACCAGCATAGGAAGATGAGGCTGAAGCTTCTGCCCTTTTTATGGCTACTTCGCGACCATCATCTAATGTAGCATGATAAACAGAACCAAAACTTCCTGTCCCGATTTTGTGCTCTTCGGAGAAGTTATTCGTCACTTGAAGTAACACTTGCAAGGAAAATTCTTCTAAGTGACCCCCATTTCCCATGCTAAGGAATTTACTTGGTCTTTTTTCCAAGATTGATGGCTGAGGACCTAATTGATCTTGAACTTGAGATGCCTGGCTGCCTTGCTGTGGAGGTGTCCCGACCTCATCAAGGCGGCCAGAGTCGTGTACTCTGCATCCTCTAATCTTGCAATACTTGAGAAACATTATAACAAGAACACTCAACATCATTAAGGACCCAACACAACCTACCACTAGAAATGCCACATTTCTCGTATTCCACTGAGATGGCGTTGGCGTTGGCTGTGGGGATAATGGCGGTGGCGAAGGACCTGACCCGTTAACAATTGGGGGATTCTGACCAAATCCTGGCCAAACACAATGTTCACATATCATTAGTTCTTGAGCACAAAACCTAGCATAGTTATCTAAAGGTGCACAAGGACATGAAATGGTACATGGTCCTGGAACAACTTCTTCAAAGACTACTGGATTTGAATTGAAAATCTCATTTCCCCAACAGAACAATGAATAATTTGAGGTGGCAATGCCACAAAAAATATCTTGTTTTGCTTCTAATGTTTCAAAAGATATATCACTCAAAGTTGAAGGGAGATTAAAACCATTTTCACCCCAGCAAACCACTTTCCCATTAACCCTCAAACCACAACCCCTAGTATCACCTAAAGCAAGAGACTTGAATTGGTCAACAGGCTTTTCTACTACCATATTTCCCCAACAGGCCAAACTACCATTCATGGAGATGGCACAAGCATATTGAGAACCAGCTGCAATTTCACTGTAATTCCCTGAAGGAACAGCATCAACAACATTTCTAAAGCTTCCTAGACATTGAATTTGACCCGATGGCAACAATCCACAAACAAAATCTTCTCCAACAGCAAGATTTGAAGTTATCAAACTGTTATTTGATGAACTGAATTCATGCCACTGCCAACACTGAAGCCTATTGGTTCCATTAACAATTCCACAAACATGGAAATTTCCAGAATCAAGATTTGTAAGCAATGGGCCAATATAAACCCTTTTATAATTCAAATCAGTCCCATTATTTGAAAACCTCCAACACACCATGATTGAATTAGAAGAAGAGGTTAGCCCACAAAGGAAACCATTTCCACCCACAATTCCAGTAAAGGAAACAGAAGGGTTTAAAGGGATTTGAATACCCTGAGGGAAACTAGTACAATTGAGAGATGATTCTTGGGGATATAAGGAAGAGGAAATCAATGCACAAACTAATGTTTGATTAGAAGTTTTGGAAATGGCAATAGTGGAAAGTGAAGAAATGGGTTGGAAAGAAAGTGAAAAAATGAAAATTAAAGAAAAGAAAAGGTGAGTTTTTTGAACAAGAATGGCCATAGAAATGGTGAGATGAAAGATGCTTTCATGGTGTTTTTAGAGAAAGGGGTTTTTGTCAAATGAGATGTTTGAAGTAGTAGCTTTAAGAAGAGGTGATTTGAAAGAAGAATCAAAGTAAAGGAAAACGCGGATTTAGAAATGGCATATAGTGAGGACTGAGGACCAAAGACCAAGTCCCTTCATAAGAAATTTGGAAAAATTAATGGGCAAAGGGCCCATATGCCTTCTTGAAAATCTTTTACTCAACTATTATTACTACATTACACAAATTATTAGTTTTGTTCTCAAATTATTAATAGATTTATTAAATTTAGATACACTTCTGATCTACCACATGACATAACAAGTGGTTTCAAACTCTTGTAAAAGTATGAGATTCTTCATAAAAAGTCGAGAGAAGGATTGAAAACATCCCTAAACTTGGTGAGAATTCAAAGTTGTATTTCACTCATGTTGTAAGATAGAGGTGTATTTAAGTTCAGTTAATCAAGTAAAATGATTTTTTTAAGGCTGTCAATAGTTTGAGGTTCAAATTAATAATTCGTGCAGAGTTTAAGGGTGTTTTTAATACTTCTCTCTCAATAATTTGATTTGTTTGGTATGAAGGAAATATTTTCTTCAAAATGTTATTTTGGAAACAAGTAGTTTTCTTACTTATTTTTTAGTGTTAGGTCATACTTCAAGATCGTTTATATGTTATCTATTAAAACAGTATGGAGACGGGATGAAATAGATAGTGGGAGTTCAAGGTCGGCAAAGGGGTGGGGTTTGGGAGGATTAGGTGCGTAGGGAAAAAACAATAAACTTGAAATACCACTTATACAACTTATTTTCTTTATCTTAGAAAATATTTTGAACAACCAAACTTAAAACCTTCGAAGTTTAAAAAAATAAATCTTAAAAGGGAGTGGGGGGGGGGGTGGGGGGGGGGGGAGACCTCTGGTTGAAGGTTAAAAATAGAAATAATAGGCAAATTTGGTCAATATAGCTTACTATTCTACGTATATATAAAATTGTTAGCTAAGTTGACAGCTTCCTTAGTGATATTTTCGGTACTTCTGACTGCACCTGTGCACCATCAATTGTAACTTCATCCTCACTATATTAATTACTCCTATTTAGTACTCAAATTGCTCTTATATATTCCTTAATACATGAAAATAATATACTATATTATTTTTCACTCTACTTTCAGAAAGTTTATTTTTTGTTGATGATGGCATCGCTTTTTCATTAGAGGAGATACGGAGCAGAGTGGATTCAACTCTTCTTCATTTTTTGAAATACATATTTGCATAAGTAACACTTGTTCTATGTGACTTTTGAATGTATAAATTAGCATAATTAACAAGCATTGTCGCACATATTGTGTTGAGTTTTCATGTCAGCTTATATATTTTTTAATCCTCTACTTGAAATGTCAATGTATCATGTATGTATGCTAAATGAATCATTTTCAAACTATCATGGTTATAAGGAAAACCAAAAAACTAATGTAATGAAGTTGTGTGCGAGGCCTCTCGTGGGAAAAAAAAAGAGGTATGGATCGAGTTAATTTTTATGCATTGATATATATTGTTTTTTCAAAAAAAGAAAAATATTTAGAAGAGTATATGTTATAATTCATATCAATTGAAGGTCATTTTTGACATTTTAAAAATGTTTGTAATAAATCAACTCATAGTTAGTCATTAATTTAAGATTAAGATAATTCATTGTCCCATTCAAAATGAAGAGGGTATTGTTTCTCAAATCAAAATATTAAGGGGGTAACGTGAGCTTTTACTCATAAAAGAATGCCTCACATAAGTATTTCTTAGTCAATAATTTTATAAATCATGTCTATAATCAGAACACAAGTCTCACTCTGATCCAATGTAGTATTTAATAAAAAAAAATACTAAGTGATTTAGAAATTTACAAAAACAAATTAGCAAAAATAAATCTATGACAATCATAACATTCGCTATTGATCGTCAAAAATTCTCATAAAATGAATAAATTTATTTTATCCACAACCTGCATATATCGTCTAGTAGATACAAAATGTGTTTTTGTGTAAATCCTAATGGTCATATTATTGTGAAAACTTCTTTTTTTTCTACCCTAATAATGATATATTTATATGCTAAAATTTTAGGAAGAGATAGAACTAACCATGAATAAACCTTACCAATACTCTATTATACTATTTAGGGGATGTTTAGTAGGGAGTATTAGGATATATATATAGTATTATTTAGCACTATGTCTTGTAAAAATTTTGGGCTTCTGTATAACTAATTCATGAATTAGTTATACATTCTACATAATATTAGAGGATGTATAACTAATACATTTCCTTTGGTGGTATTAGAAATACATATGATTTAATACTATGAGATTAATCTAAGTAAAGATAAAAATACCCCTAGAATCTTTTTAATCATTTTATTTGTTTTCTTGATTTTATGTTTTATATTTATACTAGTAAATTTATTTAAATAAATTAGCTTAAAATTTTATTATTCAGAGAGATATTTTTTGCTAAATAAATCCAACACAAATTAATATCCTGTATTATTTGGAAATGACTTAAAAGGTAACATAAACACAACTTAAAAATTTAATGCACACGTAGAAAAATTGGTTGACTCTGAAAATTATATCAATACCACATAAATTGAGATAGAGGGAGTAACATATATTATGCAAAATTTACGTAAAAAAACTAAAAATTAAAATAATTAACAATTTAAAATATCTAAAAAAATTATATAAAAGTTCAGTTTGACTCTCTAAATTATATCCATATCACAGATAAAAAATACTCCTAACATATACCAAGACGAGCTCTTGTATCTAGTTTATTTCTAACATGTACAATTGTTGTTCCTTTATTTTTTAATTATTTGACTGTGTTTCTTTTACTTATTTTCTCCTTTTCCTAACAAACATTTTAAACATTTTCTTTTACAAGTTCCATTTTTCAAATTTGTCGGTGCCTCGTGTGACGTAGACAATTACGTTGCGATTTGCTGTCCAAGGAAAAAGCTAATAAAAACATTAATAATAATTAAAGAAGAAGATGAATGTAATCAATAAATTAATTGACCGATGAGTTTCTCTATTTTAATTATTAGTTTCATTAGACTTAATCCTTATACTGAAATAATTTTTATTTTTAACAAATCAAAATGAGTTTAAAATTCTCAACTATTCGTGGCAGAAATCTGGCTTCAGCCGTCATATCATAATTCGTTAAACCACATACTCCGTTGTCCTATTTTAGTTGTCATAGTTTCATTTTTAGAATTATACGATAAGAATTTTAATTAATATTTTAAGATATATTTTTTCATCATATTAATATGCAAAAAATTGCAATTTATCGTGCTTTTCGTATAATTTTTGAATATCTAAATTTTTAGTTTACAATATCAAATTAATGTAATTTATAACTTTGAAAATTAGTCAAATTAACTTTCAAAAAGCACAACATAACAACTAAAAGGGGATGGAGAGAGTATTAAATTCTCATGTAAATTCAAACATCAGCTACAATCAAACGATCCCTTGAATCAGTGGCGGAGCCAGAATTTTTAATAAGGGGATTCAAAATGTGAGAAGTAAACACACGAACTAGTGAAAGGGGGTTCAACATCTATTATACACATTAAAAATAATTTTAACCATGTATAAATAATAATATTTTTCGCCCAAGGGGGTTCGGATGAACCCCCTAAGTATATGTTGCCTCCCCCTGCCTTGAACTAGTTAAGATTGAGTTGGATTATTATTTTTTTTGGAAAATTACATAACAAGACAAACATGTAATATGTATTTACAATAAATCACTCTAGGTTAAAAAATTACAATCTATAACTATTTGTAGGGTTTATAGAAAACTCTCTGTCCTCTCTCCCTTGCCTCTCTCGCCGTGTCTCTCTTTCCCGCCCAAAAAATATTCCACATAAATATGATAGTAATTGCATTGTGTATTATGTATCAGATGTATTTGTATTCCATATCAACTGTATTTTGTGTTATGTATCAACTCATGTATAAATATTTTGTATCAATTGTATTATGATAATTTGTATTTTGCCTATTGTATTTATCGACACAAATGTGTTCGTTAATACAATTGATACAATTATATTCTATATATGATACAAATCACTTGGATTCAAACAATTATATTTGTAATTTTATTTTGTATCAATTGTATTTGTGATACAACAAATACAATATGTATTCATCCTCTCTTCTCCCTCGTATCTCTCCTCCCACAATGAATACAATTGTATTCATTTTGATACAAATCAGTTGTATCAATAGTATTAGTGATACAACCTGATACAACGAATTCAACATGTATTCAACCTCTCTCCACTCTCTCCTAGTCTCGCTCGCCTCTCTTCTCCCCTAACATGTACCTATAATTCGTAATTAAGCAAATTACAACTATAAATCTCTAATTCAATCCAAACTATAGTCATTTTTGAAGATTTCCCTTTTTCTGCAAAAATTTCTGAAGCGTGAAAAAAAAAAACTATGACCACCTTCCCGTTTTGCTCTCGAAACGGAACTTCCTTATACGGATACAAATTAATTGGGTCTCCTAAAAAATATTGGAAATCGGGTGAGAAACCCCCGCCCCCTCCCGTCCCTCCCCCGCTTCCCCAAAAATAAAAAAAAGAGTTCAAAATATAACATAGCTTAAGCAAAAACATAAAACAACACTAACTAAGTAGGATGCTGAAAATTCAAATAGAAGGATCCAACTAGTCAAATAGTCAATTTTCAACTAATTGAAATATTGACCAAATATCAATTTTAGTTCTGATGTCTTTTTCTTTGATCACACCCAATTATTGCCTAAAATGAGTAAGTGGTCAGTCAGAAACATAGATAATACTCCCTCCGTCTACTTTTAATTATCTTAATTTCTTTTTTTAGAGTCTAATTTAAAAAAGTTGACTAACATTTTACTATGTATTTTTTCATCATATTGATAAGTAAAAAAAAATACAATTTATAGTATTTTTTGTATAATTTTTGAATATCTAAAATCTTTGTTTAAATTATTGAATTTATGTAATTTAATTTAAATTTGAAAATTAATCAATTTGACTTTTGAAAAGAGTCGCATGACAAATAAAAGTTGACTGAGAGATTAGTAGATACATAAAACAATACTAGCTGTAAGAATAATTATCTAGTGAGACTAAAATCTTGTTATATACTGAATCAGTGAACTAACACGAATATTAATGTTGAAAATTGAGTTTTGTAGTTCCAAATTAAAGATAAGTAGAATGTATTAAAATGTCATTTAATCTTATGGTCTTCAGCATATCATATGGAACATTGGAATTAAAGAGTTGTCACAATGAAAATAAACATTCTTTTTTAAATAATCTATGAAGAAAAATAAGTCAAACAAATTGAACCAGAGTAATAATTGTTTTTCCAATAAGTAATGAGCTTATCTTAGTTAAGATTTTCCAAATCTGTTGAGATTTCTCTTTTATCAAACCCCAATTGAATAACCACATCCACATGAATGAAAAAATATATATTGATATCCCTAAGCTGAATTCAATAAGTTGAGTTAATCAACTCCTTGAAATATCCTAATTCCTTGTCAATTAGTTTAGGAAAAATGGTATGAAATAACAAATTATTAATTCAAAATAAATGTTATAATTATAATTTCATTTAATTCTAATTCATAACAAACACTTTGTCATTCACCTCTCTCCCCAGAATCTCGTTCGCCACTCTCCCTCGCCTCTCTCACTTTATACAAACACAAATGTATAAATTGTGTTTGTGTTTGTATAAAGCGAGAGAGAATTGTATATACAAATATATATCTCTTCTTCATATACACTTATAATTATACAAATACAAATATTTCTCTGCCCAGTTCTCGTTTGTCTTTCTCGCTTTATACAAAATACTAATTTGTGTTTGTATAAAGCGAGAGAGATTTGATATACAAATACAACTATTTTAACTCTATTCAATTGTATACGAATTCAAATTTTATGTAGATATACAAATACAAAGAACATATACATATACAAAACACACTTTTCATAGACATAGATATCCTATTTATACAAATCGCTGCGATTTATATAAATCAGATGCTTGCAATTTTATACATTCAGATGCTACATGTGATTTTATACAATTTGATGCTACATAACAAACTATGTTTGCTATAGAACGCAAATAGCAAAAATATAGCTATAAAGCGCTAATATAATTTTTGTGTTTGCTAAACCTAAAATTTACTCATTAGTTTATACCTTATCTTAGTTCAACTTTTCCAAGTGAGTGTTAACCACAACTCATTTACAATTAAGCATATTATATACTCAAGCAATATTAAGCAACACAAAATCATACCATAATCATAGCAAAAAGGTTGGGAAATATAATTAAACCAATGACAGTCACATTATTATCCTGCAAAGAGCTAACCCGCTCGTTAGATCTTGCAACGGGTAGGAAAACGTTTTATAGTTGATTTGGAAATGAGTTATGTATATATTAAATGATGTATACTTAATGAGTCCCATGTTTGACATTTGATTATGAGATAACTTATTTTTATGTATAAACTAATATGACATTTGATTTGCAATTTAAAAGCCCACATAACTAATATATGTATAAATTATAATCACAAATCTATGTATAATTTTATGCAAGACAGAAGATGGAATAACTAATATACAAATTAATAACTAAACCCTACGTAAAGTAATAAGATCTATTCATTAAAAAAAATCGATTCAATACATTTCTTATGTACACATAGGTACTATATTGGATTTAAATAAGATTTCAGATTCCTTCGATTCCTTATAAAAAAATATTAAGTTCGTTAGAATAGAAGTTAAAGAGGGTATTATATATGCTCGTCGTGTTCTTTATATGGACAATCTTTGCTAAGGAATTTCAGGTTACCCTATGGTTATTCAAAAATCCTTTCCTGTATTTGTTAGGCATGAAGGAAAATCAATTCTGGCTTCAAAAGGGACTCTACCCTTTCTCAACGTATTTCTTTAGATAAAGACTATTTTTTCTTCTTCTTTTTTTCCGGATGATAAATCTTCTCAAAACATGGAGTGTGACACAAATTTTGGTGATCTACCTACAGGCTACACATCTGGCAACCATGTTCATAAGTATGCCTTTCTTAATTTTACTAACTCTATATTTAAAAGGGAAATTAATTGACTTTTCAAAACTCAAAAGCTAGACAGTAAGCATGATACATTTATATCTAAGTTGGCATATTCTATTTTTTATGTATACAAGGGTTGTTGACCATGTCTAACAAGTGCATACATGGATGGTATTCATGTGGGAAACATTAGTAAATCATTCTGACCTTTTGAACAAACAAATGTCAAAATTTATAGTTGTGTACTTACTCCACCAAAATTAAAATGGGGGTGGGGGATCATAAGAAAGATAAATATGTGACCATTATTTGATTTATTTTCGTTTAACTAATTAAATGTTTCTTATAAATATTATCAAATGTTGACAAGTATTTTTAGGTGTTAGAAATGCATTTTACTATAAACTTCTTATTCATAGACCATAATCCATATGTATGTTGGGATTTTAAAGATTTAAGATAAACTTTAAATAAGGGGTAGCATGAGCCGAAAATATGAAATTCGAACAAAGTTTTTTTCTTTTTTGGTGAGGAAGAGAAGAACTTTTGTAATTATATATAAAAGCATTTCTGCTAGCTCTTAAAGAGTAGAAAAGATAAACTCCTCTCAGGTAATCGTCGCTCAACTTTGAATATCAGTTTGAATTCGGTCAAATAATCTAATTGGTTGATGGATTTATGATTTCTTAAGAGCACAAATAATTCTGAACTCGAAATAATTTTCAATTTCTTCTAAGATTTTGATGAAGTATTTTTCTTTTCTAATTTTTAAAACTATATATAAAAATTAATAATTAAATTACTGCTTCAATACATGATGATAATAATGTATCCTTTCGATAATCTAGTTTATAAATTTTAGGTCAATTCTATAATTTTAATTTCATTTGCCTCACTCTTATTTTTCTCTCCCATGTGCCTTTTCCCTGTCCCCATCTACTTACCATTATTTCTTTTAGCTAGTTTTTTGTCTAATTTTATTTATCACCTACTTCACAATAAATGCAAAGACAAAAATATTCCCTTCATATGCGTCTTGGTTTGACTGTCATGTAGCCTAATTTATATATTTATTTATTGCAGTAACTATCACATTGTATTTTCCTGACAGTCAAATTAATTAATTAGATTTAAAAAAATTATTTGCCCAAAACGAATTTGTTGTGCCACTAAATTAACATTAGAATTAGTCGGCACATTTTCCTTCTTCATTTAGTTCTTATTTTTCCTTTTTCTTATTTCGTAGTATTAAAAAAATCACACTACATAATATTCAAGACTTCATTTATAAATCATAAATATAATCTTTATTACTTACCCAATTAAGTTTTTTTTTTTTTTTTACTATAGTAAGTAATAGATCTGACATATTAAATAGAGCTGTCAATATGGGCTAGTCCACCCCATTCGGACTAACCCATACAAGCTTTGAAATTTAACGGGTCACGTCAAACTAGCCCATTTTTTGTGTGGGCCAGAAAATGGTCGGCCCAACCAACAAGTACGTGGGCTACGGGCTTTGTCAAGCTAACCCTTTTTACTTAAAAGTATATTCTTTATAATATTTTAAATTAAATTATAATTTAAAAATATTATCATAAAATGTCGACAAGACAATATTACACGGTGTTAGTGTTACTACTTGTTAATCAAATCACAAATAAAATTATCTTTATAATATTTATTAAGTTTGATTTCAAGTAGAAGTATAAATAGCTAAATAGAAATATTAACCTAATTGTTTTCCAATGATCATAATAAAACACAAAAACTATGACAATATTTCATAGGGTACGACCTATGTAGTGATTTCCTAGAAATTTTAGGGAATTTTTGTTTTTATGTAGTACATATTTTATAAAGATAATTTGTATTTAAATTGTAATATTTCAAACTTTAAACATATTTTGAGTTTAGACTCTTGTTATTTAATACTCTATTTTATTTTTATTTTTTAATTAATTTTTATTTGGCTCACGGGCCGGCCCTATTCATATTTCTCTAGCCCCACAAATCGACAAATTTATTCAGGCTGGGCTAAAAAACCTTTTTTCTTAAATGGACTCCAAAAATCATAGTCCAGCCCTATCAAATCACTGGTTAGGCCAGACCGGCCCAACAGACCTAACCCATATTGACGGCTATAATATTAAATGTCCCATATTTTTTGGCTTAAAATTACAGTTATTATTTTGAAATGAGAAAAGACATAAAATCCCCCTTCTTCTCCAAACTTGTCGCACAACTTAGTTTAGCAATGTAACTTTATGGATATTTCTTTACCCCTTAATTTAATTTGAGTTGAAATAAATTGGCACTGGTAACTTACACAAATCTCACTACTTTAGAAGTTAATTACTTCTTTTCCATGATTTTACCATATTACATAAAATCTCATAAAAAATGGGATAGTGATACATAGAAAAGCCTTTATCAGATAAATGGACAATGAATTCTAAAAAGTTTAATTAATCAAATCCCTTAATATAAGATGGAAATTAAAAAACGTGTCTATATTTAATTACTTTCATTTTATTACTCTTTAAAATAATAAATTCATTAATCTCATTAATAAAAGACAAAAACATATTTATTTTAGTTATGTAATTTGATTAATTTCATTTTATTACTATTAAAATAATATATTTATTAATTTGTTGTATCTAATGTGATGTATCCAACAAATGAAACACTTAGATACATGTGTGTAAAATTGCACATTTACATTTATATGTATCATAGCACATACTAACCTCTTAGATACATAAAAATATTAATGGACTTTGATCAGATGAACACAAATACATTGAGATGTATCATGAATACATACAAACATATCATGAATACATGCTAACCTCTTATTCCGTATGAACAAGTAGACTATGATACATGGCGCACAAGTACACTTATATGGATCATAGAAGTAACTAATATTAATTTCATGTATCTATTATGTATATCTTGTACAAATTTCATATATCTATTTATATGTATCTAGTATTAATGTAACTTATCAGGTATCAATGTCATACGTTGTATCCAAGAACGTGTATGTAGCATACATGTACACCTAATTAGATACATATTTTGACCGTCACACCTCAAGCCTACACTTGGGCATGATCGACACTTGAGAACCATTGCTGGCTCCAAAAGAACCCTTGGCCTGACTCAACTCTCAGCAGAAGACTTACTCAACAACAAAGAACTTTAAAAGTAAAGTTTTAAACTCTAATATATCAAATGAACAACTCAGAATATAATGGAATATTCAACTAGCCAGAAATAGACAACTCAAGTCTTTAAAACGTTTAACAAAGAAATGAAAAAACTCCTCAACTACTACTGTCTATCCATCTATGAAGCCTCTAATACTATGAGGGATGTCGGGACAAGACCCCCAATCATCCTAACAAGCTGAAATAGATGAAGATAAATAAGGGATCCTCCGAAAGCAAAGAGGCTCACCAAACAACTCTGAAACTCGACTGGATCAACGAAGTGCTGGTTGAGGATCCTGATTACTTGTATCTGCATCATGAAAGATGCATGACAAATGACGTTGTTGTGTCGTAATTTAACTAACCTTTAGAAAAATTACTTTTTTGAAATGTTCTAAGTATAAAACAATTTGAGAAGAAAACTTAGAAAAGAGTTGCCACTTAATTTTTTAAAGAAATTAAGAAAACTTATAATTTTTAAAGATTTAAACAGAAAAAATTATTTGAAAATACCAAAGAGGGTTCTGGGTTCAATTTACACTTCGAGAAGAGTTTAAGCATTCGAAGAGCCCGCTAACATGCGGTTGACCTGTGACTTGACTAAAATATATTTTTTGACTATATATATTTATTTATTTTTAAAAAGTGATTTAACATATAAAAAAAAATTACAATACTTGGTTAACTTTGAGAAAATAATTAAATAAATGACACAGTTTATTTCATTTTTATTTTTTAGATGAAGGGATCCAAAGTGATACGTTTGACTCAAAATACAATTGATTAGAATATTAATAAAACTAGATTAATTAGAATTTATTTAATTCATTTTGAAATAATAATTTAAACCAATTTAATAAATTAAAGCATGAATATCATTTTGAATTAATTGACTAAACTTTTTGAGAAAATGACTAAGTAAGTATTATTATTTTTTAATTAATTAATTGAAAAGGTTTTGACTAACATTTTTAAAGTATACTTGAGAAAAATACTATAACTTAAAAATAATTTTAAAATGAATAAAATGTGATTAAGTGAAAAACATTAAAGAACATCTCTTTTAAGGATCAAAGGTTTAACTTAATAAAATTTTGAATAAAATTTTGACCAATATACTTGATTAATAAAATAAATGAACACAAAAACATAAAATATTTTAAAATTAAACCAACACAAAGAAAATAACTCATCTTTTGGGGAATTCATTAAGTTAATTAACAATTATAAAGTTAGAGTTAAACAACAAATAAATTATCACAATTAAATAATTAAAGAGTAAGGGAGAAATTGAATTTGGGCCTCCTTTTGGGCCAATTTCGCCGGAATTTTTGGGGTTTATTCCTAAACCCATTTTTGTATACACCTGATGTATATTAGTGTATATTGACATGTATATCAGCCATTTTTCCTGTATATCAACACATATACCGACTGTATACATTTTTATTTGACGCCTCCAACCTGTGTCTTCGTTTTGGCCACATATTTGTTATATTGAACCTGTATATCAGTGTATAATGTTGTATATAGGCCGTATATCAGCCTGTTTTCGGCTTTCCAAAAAACACTGTTCCAGCTTCTCTTTGATTGCAAATATAAGGATGACTCGAAACGACTCAAGGACATGCAAGATTAGGGTCCGAAGTGGACTCGAATGGAATTTCACATGTCAAAAAGAAAACGTAATATTAGTATTGAATTGATCAAACAAATAAGCAAATCAATAAATCAAACAACAATCAATTAAACACTTTCCAAGTAAAAAATAAACAAAAACTTGCCAGTTACTTTATTATAATTGCTGATTCAATGAAGCTACTGGAAAACTACCCTAAACTTCTAAGAATCGGGCGAACAAATATTTAGTAAAAATAAAGTAATTTTTTGTAGCATTTTTTAATTTGAGCATTTCATTGTACTGAGTTGGGCACCAAACAAGAGGAAAAGTTTGGGAGGCTTAATGTGTAGTCATGCACATTTAAATATTCAACAATCCAACAACCCTTTAACTCAACTAGTGAAATCTAAACATTTTCAAATGAAGTTACAAAGAAGTAAAACAAAGAATGATTATAAAGATTTACTACCAATGAATGAACACAAAGCCAATGGACTATGAAAATTCCAAGTGATTAGCCAAACTTTCAACAAAGAAGAAAGTTCACTTATTAAATCTCATGAAGCAATAAGCAGTGAAATACTTAAACCAAACATAATAAAGGGGAGCCAAAACTTAAGCTTAATGAAGAAGAATCTAAGCTATCCATATGCTTTGAAGCAAAAACTAAAAAAAAAAGTGACATTAAAAGAGTAACAGATGATCTAATTTACTGCATAATGACAAAACCAAAAGGTCCTAAGTATCCTTTGTTCATTTAAACGGAAACTAAATAGGTGATAAAGTAAGATAAAAATAACTTAGATGAGATATTAACACATACTCAAATATATTAATCCAAGTCATTGATATACAAAGCAATCACTCAAGCTCAAAGATTTCTAGAATAATACTATTGCCAATAGTCAAATATCACATTAGAATAGAATTTTAGTATGAGGAACTAAAATCGATACAGAGGTACACAACTTATTTAAAACAAAAATTTATGATGGTTTGATCAAATATACAAAGCATCTATTAATAAAAAACCAAAATCGATGAGACCTTAATATGCTCAAAAGCTAATCCAACAAATTATGCAATACTAACATATTTCAAGAAAATAAAATATGAAGGCACCAAAGCACAGAGAAATAGACATTTACAAAGAAAGATTTAGACATTCTTCATAACAAAAGAAAATAAATAGGAGGAAGATATTACCCCTTTGAGGGCAGCAAACTGAGGCGAAAGCGAGCTAGCGACAATTCTTCTACCACAAAAACTCTAATACGAACAGCACACAAGAAATCTGGGCAGAACCTAAGCGGCAACCTTTTCGAAATTTAGAATCAAAGGACTAAATGTGAAATTCATAAGTGTAAAATGACTATTGCCAAAAACTCAAACTCCAAAAAAATTCCTTTATGTTCTGCCCCCTAACACCGACAGGTAGGGGGTGGTTTATATAGAGGAAAACTAGGACCGATTCAGGGGAAAACGGATGAAATTTCTAATTTGAAATTCGAATTCCTTCTTCCCCTTTTCAAGACAACAGTAGAAAAGATTTGAAAATGCCTTAAAATGAGGGAAAGGGGATATGAGATGTGATCGTTTAGGAGCCTAGGTTATGGGTCTCGCAGGGCTGATTTCGCGTTTAAAGAAGAAGAACGCGTATCGGTCGGCTACTGTTTGCTGGGTTTCACAAGCAAAGAAAAAAAAGGAAACTTGCAGGGGTGGGGTCGATTTGGTGCTGTTGAATCGCTGATTTGCAACATTTCTGGGCTTCGATTTTTGGGATCGTTTGCGTTGCTGGACTGCTGGAGAAGAAAAGGAAGACACAGGGGTGGGGGTCGGTTGGAATTGCATTGTTGTACGCTGTTGTATGTATTGTTGAAAGTAAAAATTAAAGGAATCCCATAGTGTAGGATATAAATTACATCATATCCCAACTAATTTACATTTTACAAAAAATCCCTTAAAAAGGTATGCGAATGATACATAGTTACAGTGATGATACATTGTCACTGATACACGCTAAATAACTGAATGTCGCGCTAAAAAAGGAAAAAAAATGTAATAATTACGTCTGTTAATTTAATTAGCTTAATCTACGCCTAACTGATCCTAAACATTCCTTATCTTAATAGGTAATCTACTCAGACATTACAAAATTTCAAATTTTAAAATTATATCTTCTACATTGAAGAACAATTTCTGAACATCCATCCATTTATAAAAAGCTAGAAATACGAATAAAAGTCTGATTTTTTGCTGATACAAGATGAATATATCAATTTTACTGAGGCATTCAGGAATTTGGGTCAGCAAAGTGAAATATGAAAGTTACAAAAGTGACGGAATCGTTGTTGGACAATCAATTTCGTTTTTGAATCTCAAAGCAGCAATTTCAGATGAGTTGGATATTGATGTATCAAGGAAAAGCATTGAAATTAGTTATATCATAGAAGGTAACTCGTCTCCGATGAAAATTAAGAACGACATGGGTGTTAACCTTTATTTAGAAGTGAAAAAAGGTGAGCCAGGATTTGCAATGTATCCATTATGCGTTGACACAAATGAAAAGATTGGCGGTGATGTACATAACTTTGATGAAACATGCGGAGAAATTACGTGTGTAGAAGGCACAACACAGGATACAAAAGCTATTGCGGTGGTTGAATCAAGAATTTGTGATTCGTATTATATTCCAGAATTGGAAGTTACAAATTACATAATTGATTCAAATAGTATAGAGGTGAAGGCATGTCAGTTATATAAGGATAAAGCAACACTCGTAGATGTGATGGCAAAATATAAGATAAAGAACAACTTCAATTGCAAAGTAGAGAGATCTGATAGACAAAGGTATGCGAGTATTTGATTTGTTTTGTGAAGAACTGTAGTTGGATTCGTTAGATCTATAGATGGTGATATCATTATTTTGTTTTAATGTATGATACATTATTAAATAGAAAGTCATTGATTTTGATTTTTTGTTTAGTTCGTTGAATATAATTTGTGGTAGATTGATAATGATACATTATTTGTTGATACATTAAGTTAATATTGTTGATACGTTCAGATTAGACTGTTTAAAAATTAAATAATTTAATCGCAAAATTCATGTAGCCGATACATTCTGTCATTTTGTGATACATGATTCATTATTTATTTATTTTTTGAATCTGATAAAAAATAATTGTGTTGGTTGTTAATATTATTGATACATTGAGTTAATACTGCTGATACGTTAAGATAATACTGTTGAAACAGTAAATAATCATGTAGCCGATACATTCAAAAAAAATTGTGATACGTGGTTAAATTATTATTTTCTGAATCTGATACAAAAAATACATCATTGTTTGGTTACTTTGAACTTTAGTGTTTTATATATTATAACATGTAACTGGTATATGTATTAATATATGATGAAAAAAATTGTACAGTTATGTGTTGGTATGCTTTTCGGATGAATGTGGCTGGACTATAAAGGCTTCCTGCAGAAAAAAATCTGATGTTTTCAAAGTTAGATACTTCAATAGTGAACATACGTGTCCAATGCGGGATAGGGTACTAACCAAAGTCCAAGCAACAGTCGGGTTTGTAAGTGGTGTGACTGCTCCCAAATTGGTCAACCATAAAAGAATTCATACTCCGAAAGATATAATTGCTGATATTAGAGAATTCTATGGGGTTCAAATATCTTACCAGCAGGCATGACGTGCTAAAGAACGTGCACTAGAAATGATAAGGGGTAAACCATCGGCTGAATATAGACAGATGCCGAGATACATATACATGCTAAATATTGTTTATCCAAATTCTTATATAAGGATGCAGAAGACTGAGGAAGATGAATTTATGTATGTGTTCGTAGCCTTAAGACCATTGATTAGGGGGTTTGATTACTGCAGACCAATAGTTGTTGTCGATGGTGCACATCTGGGCGGAGCTTACAAAGGGACATTTGTATCAGCAAGCACACTTGATGAGGCAGGTATGTATTTTTTGTAGTTGTGAGGTGTTTGTAAAAGTTATGTATCAAATGAAATAATATGTGTTGCTCTGTAATTAGGTTGCATATTTCCATTGGCATATGGTGTTGTGGACACTGAAAATGATTATTCATGGACATGGTTCTTTTAACAATTCAAAAATGCATTTGGCGAGCGCGAAGAAATGTGTGTTGTATCAGATAGGAATAAGATAGGAATAAGAGTATTATGAAGAGTGTAAGGATTGTGTTCCCAAATATACCTTATTATGCATGCATATGACATCTTTGGAAGAATATCTGTGGAAACTTCAAAAGGAGCAGAAACACCCTAAGTGATCTATTTTACTCTATGGGCAAGGCATACAGAAAGGAGGATTTTGATAAATTGATGGCTAAGGTTGATAAAATTGATCACAGTGTTAAGGAGTACCTTGAGGATGCAGGGTATGAGAAGTGGTCGAGAGTTCATTCAACAGTAAATAGAGGTAGAATGATGACTTTGAACATTGCGGAATGTATCAATGGTTGTCTTGTTGAAGCACGTCAATTGTCTATATTAGAATTCTTGGAAGAAGTTAGAATTCTATTTGGTTCTTGGCATTGCAAAAATAGAGAAATAACCTCTTATACAAAGGACATATTGGGGAGAAGATTTGAGGAGGTATTGATTATAAACGCGTTTAAAAGTTTGAAGATAGAGGTAAGTGTCATGATACAATTTTTTATATTCTATGTATATAATTCGGTGTATCATTCTGCTGTTTGAACATGATTTCTTTAAATGTACGCAGGTTGTTCCATCATCTGAATTTATTTTCCCGGTTTATGAAGCTGGAAGAAGATACATTGTTTGTCTTGAGCGGAAAGTATATTCTTGTGGAAGATTTCAACTAGATGAGATACCTTGCGCACATGCAATCGCTGTTTTAAAGGAAAAGAATGTTAAAGATATGCATCCATATTGCTCTGATTACTACAAGCCTGATGCATCAGCAAAAACATATGAGATTCCAATGGTTCCAATGCCAGATAAGGAAGATTGGTCAGCTCCTGATGATGTTGTAGCTAAAACTGTATCCACCTAGATACAGACGATTAGCTGGACGACCAAGGAAAAGAAGAAAAAAGAATGCAGATGAAAAGATTACAGTGAACACAAATTGTTGTGGACAATGTGGACAAGAAGGTCACAACAGAAGAACTTGTACTTTCTTTCCAAAAGAAAAGTGAAATCATCATAATGTTTCTATGACATTAATGTTTTTGTTGAACAATTTTTCACGTATTATTTGTGTATGAATGTTAATTCTATTAAATAAATTTTAAGGTGCAATTATAAATACCTTTCATAGGTATTTTTGATGTGTGAGATGAACAAACAGTTGGCTGTTGTGTATCTGTATTGATTCATGCTGCGAAGTTTTGATTTTTTACGGAGGTAGTAGAAAACAACATCGATGTGCTATAAAAAACATGATAAACGAAATTAGAAACTTGTAAAAAAAAGGTCTATGATAGAATTGATACATTAAATGATAATCTAAACAAATACTAATTTGATAGTTTATTTGATTGTATCCGGTATGATTTTTTGTAGCATGTTGTTCTATATCAATGTATCTGATACATGCTTAAATTGTTTCATTAAGAACTTTACCTGATCAATCTAACATTTGTTTGGCTGTGACATGGCATAGAACCAATTCTTGTTAATTGGAAATGCAACAACAAAATCCATCATCTCAAATTCAAAAGAAGAGGTTTTTGATATGTATTTATCCTCCGATGGTTTCCTGTGATATATTTGTATTATCAATTGGTTACATCAAAATAAGTTAATCCAAACATTTACAAAATATATGTATAAAACTTACTTATTGGCATGATTTTTGAGAAGCCCCTTGGTTAACCACTGCATATACTCATCAATTAGTTTAGACGAAGGTTGATATGTAATCCCGCATCCTTCAAATGGAAAATACAGAAGAATATCGTTATCCAATTTTTGTTTTCCCTTATCACTTGACCCAAAAGAAGTCACATATGGAGATTGAATAATTCTCGAAGGCATCCTGTTTCTAGGCGCATGAGTTTTTGAATGACTTCTAACAACAATCTCGGTGGTTGGAATATCAGTGGGTAATTGACTATCAGACAACAAATTATGACTGTCATTTAAATCCTGTGGATTGTAAACACACAATGGTTTAGCATGAATAGGAACTTTTCCTAGATCAGATACAACTGCATCTATTGCTGCTTTAATGACACATTGGACTGATCTGGCTGACTGGGTTCTGACACCTTTGTTTTAGGTGTATCCACTTTCTTTCTTCTTTTTGGTGATAGTGGAGATGATGTATTAGACACTCTAGATGATCTCCTTAACAACTGTTCGGGAGGTCTTGTGGAGAAATTATCGAAATCAGCAATGTCATTCGATTGAACTATCTTGGGATTGACAGATGTTGTGGTGGGTGAAGAAGGAGGATCATGTTCATCTTCAGTTAAATCAAAAGCTGCAAGTTCCTCCGGTGTTGGCACAATGTTTGAACATGCAATCTGGAAAAACAATTTTTTTTTTAATATTAAGAGATAAAATTATGTATCCTAACATAGAAAAAAAATAATTTAAAAATACAAACTTGCAACCTTACAACTATATACTTAATTATGTACGAAATGTAATATAAAATGGGATTCAATGTTACCTCTTGAAAAATGCTTGTCATAAGCATTTCAAACTTTGGCTTTAAAGCCACAACCCTCCAATTGCAAATTCTAGGGATGACATTTCGTTCTTTGACAGCAATTTCAGGATTTAATTAGGATGCAAATTCATATGTCCATACGTTAAGTGCATAAGGCAATTCATATAACTGATACAACTGTTTGCTAAGATTGAAATCCTGTCGGAGTGAATCTATGAGCTTTGTGAATGCAATTTGTCCCCAAGGATATACTTGATATCTATCATCTTCAACCATTAAAAATTCGTTAACAGATATTGAAGAATCACCAATTTGAGCCAAAATGAATGTATGGAGAAAGTACAGGATAACCATCTGGAGTGCATCCTGATTATTCTCCCAGTTGCCCATCAGAAATCGTTGGACTAGATGATTCTTGCTTACACTTTTAACTGCACCAGGAAAATATTTTTGGAATAGCCTACAGGGAGTTGATTCGGGTATTCAAATTCTTTGGTATTGCCTTTACATTTAAGACCAGTTATTATTGCAAATTCTTTGATACCAAATTTCAAGATAACCCCGTTTGCATGCCTAATATGCAACACCTTTGAGTTTCCTTGTTCCAACTCTAACAATAACAAACATTTACTAATTTGACCATGAAAATTACAGTTAGGAATGTCTAAATAGGGTCTAAAAATTGTAGCTCTAAACAGTTCAATTACATCATCCCTTATAGACTTCTGAAACTCCTCCAAAAAATTTGTGTTTAAAGGGACACCAAATCTTATGACATGTGTTGGTACCTTTTTTATAACATATTTGATTGACTGCAAAATGAAAAAGAAAAATATACTAAATAAAAACACCAAATCACACTACACAACAAGTAATGATACATAATAAAAATAAATTGATACATAGAAAAATACATGCTACCAGACTTTAACAGAATCGTATTATAAAACTTGATACATTATACATAAGGATGCCCTGTATGATAATATCGCCCTCTGAAGCAGCAATGATACTAAAAAAAATATAATATCTTATTAATGGTGCCTTTTTTATAACATATTTTATGATACATACATAAAAACACCAAATCACACTATACAACAAGTAATGATACGTAATAAAAACAAGTTGATACATAAAAAAATACATGTTACCAGACTTCAATAGAGTCATATTATAAAACTTGATACATTATACAGAAGGATGCCGTGTCTGATACATCAACAACTTTTTTGTTAAATTTGACAAGTCTCTTTTTCATATTGGGATTTGTCATGTATCATTTTTTTCGATACACATATAAAACAAGGGTTTTACAAGTTTCGACTAAATCTCAAATCAGTATGTATCAAACTAAGTTAGGGTTTTTGAATGTATCATGATTTAACCCAATAAACAATATTACACATCCAATTAATGTATCAGTCAATTTCAGTCTACGATATCAAACGCAATACAAATCACAAACAAGTTTAATAAAGATTAAAAACACATACTCTAGGCAATGCAGGTCTGGAAATAGTAGGTGCTGCTTTTCTTCTCCTTTTTTTGGGGGGTTTTTGCAACCTTTGATTTAGACGATTTTGGCACATCTTTGGTCGACTGATTAATCAAGTTTAATGGGTCATGCAAACTTTTTGATCTAATTTCTGCCCAATTTTCATCATCAGAGTCGTATATTGTTCGATTAGTATTAGAAAGATTTGATGTAGGATCAGGATCCATATGTATCAAGAAGAAGAAATCGAAACAAAATAAAAATTGAAGGAAGAAGATGAAAGCTACAATGGCAGACTTTGGGAGAGATGACGGAGAAGACGAAGTTTGAAAAGGATTGGATTGAGAGATAAAATTTTTGAAAATCAATTTGGGATAATGATCTGTAACTGAAAAAAAATATTGGAGTGAATTTAGGGAGAAAAAAAGGAGTGACATAGGGAGTGGTGAAACGTGGGAGGTAAAAAATAATGATGTATTTGACAGATTTAATATTTAAGTGAAATAAGGGATTTAAGTAATTTTTAAAAAAAGTAGGGAAAATAAATAATAAGGAACTTAAAGTTGTGAATTTAAGTTATTTTTCCTTGTTGAAATGGGTTTCTTTGATATTGTTTTGGGTTTCTGAATGTATTGTTATTTTTTGGGCTGCAGAAAGTGGGCTGGAAAATGCAAAAGTGGGCTGCTGATTTTGGCCCAACTAAGAAAAGGAGTTAGATCTTTTAAGAGATAAATATATTGAGTTTAATATAGATGAATTAATATTAATTAATTAACGAGCTTTTTAATCTTAACAAAATATAATAATTATTTTTATTATAAAATAATTAATTTAATGACAAACTAATTAACTCGAAACTATAACTTAAAGTAATAAAATATTTCACTAAAAATGTAAAATCTTTGTGATGATTTTCAACTATTTATAAAATAACGTGATAAAAATTTTATTTAAAATGACAAAATTACTTTTAAAAATAACTTGGAAGTATTTTGAATATCCTGAAACTCATTAATTCAAAATTATAACCATCACTAATAAAATATTAAAAATATGAAATCTTTTTGAGATGGTTTTTGAATAGTCATGAAATACATTAATTATATATATAATTATATAAAACATATATATTATTTAAAAATAATAAATAAGTGACAAAACTATTTAAGATAACTTGCAAACTATATTTACTTTATTTTCTTGAAATTTTTATAAAACTAATAATTTTAAATAATTTGAAAATTGGAAAAGCTCGATGATTAATTTATATTGTGGAGGGCCAAAATTGGGTGTCAACAGACGTCAGTACATGAAATGTACGAGCATGTAAGTGGAATACTGAACATAACATAAAAGTTTGAACTTGGAAAGAAGAAAACATACTCACATCGACTCTACTCAACTCAACCTCAACTCATGGATACTCAACTCAATGCAATATAAAAGAACAATAAAAGTGCAATTTATATAAGCATTTAAAACAGTAAATAACAACTCAATATATTTAAAAAATACAATAATAACTCAATTTGTATGTAAAGATACAAAATAACTCTGTTTGGGAGATTCTCTAATCGACAACCATCACTATAAGCTATGTGATGATACAACGTCTCGCTCACCCTGCCAAAATTTTCATATAAAGCATTAAGCCATCTTTTCTGTCATCGATTGACTCCCAAAGTCGAGAGGGAAATAACCTAGATAATACACTAAGGTCCGTAAGCAGTTACTTAGTGAAAAAGGAAGTGATCGAGCGATGAAAACCAGGAGGTGGGCTTGGAAGCAACCATCCTTTGAAGAAAACGTAATAGGTCACTAGTCTAGCTCCAAATGATACGGGCATTTTCCTTTGGGCAGGGAGGGCTGTTAAGTAGGCGTACAACTCTTCATAGGTTGTATTCAATCATGAATTACCAAAGAATCAATTACTAGTATGCCTATTCCGGAAGGCCTCCCGCGGATGATTTCTAGTTAGTGTGTCGCGAGTAGTTTCTCAAGCCCTCTATATATCTCAGCCTCAGTTTAGCATCTTATATCGCTCTGGAGAGCATTTTTATTGTTGTAGTGCGGATGTTGGAGCAACTCCTCTATGGTAAGGTTGATTAAATAAGATAGAATTAATAATTTAAATGCAATTCTAATTTTGTAAGATGTGGAACAATATTCTTTATTGAAACATTTTTATTATTACTTTTACAAGTACAAATTAGAGAGGATATATAAATAAGTGTAATTTAGTCAAATTAACCTTTAGTTAATAATTTTATTAAAGGGGCGTGCAAACAAAAAAATAACAAGTATTTAAAAATGGAAGGATTATTTTTTTAAGAGGGGATAAAAGAAAATTATGACAAATAACTTAAGAGATGGGGAACATAGTTTTTCACATTATTCTTCTTTTCTTTTAAATTGAGTAAATAATATTGCAAATTTAGACATCAAATACCCTAAACGAAAGTACAAAATTCATGTAATTCAAAGATCTTGTAATGATGATAACTTTTGAAATTCTAAGAATCAATTATACAATTCTTAAATCCAAACCTATTAATAACATGCTACATTATCGTTAGAATTCAGTTGATTACTCTTTTTATATAGAAACTTAAGGCAAATGACAAACATGCATGCAACCAAATTGACGTACCAATTCAAAAAATATTTTTTAATTCAAACATAATTTCTTTAAGCACAAGCAACTTACAAAATAAAACTCATAAGATAAAAAACCAATATTGCCTAAATAAACAACTTTACATATGTAATATGTTGTTGTGTATGTTGAATTGTGTATGGTAGGTATGCGAGTGGATGGTATTGGTTTAAATTGAGGTGTGTAGTATGTGTTGATATATTTTTGTGAAGAATAGATGTGTTCTACGTGGAAAGTGAGGTGGGAAATGGGAGTAATTAGTGTAGTGGGGTTTTTAGGATTAGTTATTATTTATTTATTTTTACAAAAATATAATAATAAAAATATTAGCTAACTATTATGAACTAATAAAAATATAGAAAATTTAAATAGCTTGAACTAAAAGTATAATTAAGAAAATACTAACTTATTTATAACATCAAAAATAAAAGAAAACATATATATTTTTTGTAAAGTTTCTTTTCTTTCTTAATTTTTTTTATAAAACTTACCCTAAAATGTGATTCCAATTTTTGTTGTTTTCAAATATTTTAAAATAAACTAAATAAAATAAGATAAAAAAACAAAACATTTAATTCAAAATTTTAAAATATATCAAGCACTAAAAATGGTGTGAAAGTTTACGTTCGGTAAAAAATTACGTGTCTACAACTATGTCTAGTGGCGTAGCCACCCTTATGTCAAGGTGTCCAATTGGACACCCTTCATCGAAAAACTGTACCGTATATATGTAATGACCCGAAAAGTCATTTTTAGATTTTTTATAAAATTACCGTTTTACCCCTCTCGATAGTTATCTCGAGTCATTTACGATCAGTTTGATTTGAGAATTTTGAACTATTTGATAACTACGGTAATTTAATTGGTTGATATTTATTAATTTATCCATTAATGTATTAGTTGATGGTTACTAGGCCAAGTCTATGACTTATTTAATACCCAATTCACTTGGCCCATGTATTAAAATAAAATAAAGAAAAAATTATAGAAATCTCACCTTTTAGTTTACTTATTACCATTATCCCCTATAAATTTTACAAATTTCCAAAATTCCTCATTTTCGCGCATCAGATTAGTGTATCAGCGCTTATATTATTGTATCTCGCGCATCAGATTAATATATCAGCGTTTATATTATTGTATCTCGCGCATCAGATTAATGTATCAGCGTTTATATTATTGTATATCGCGCATCAGATTAATGTATCAGAGCTATATAAGTGCTGATACATGCGCAAGATACAATAATATAAGCGTTGATACATTAATCTGATGCGTAAGAAATAATAATATAAGCGCTGATACATTAATCTGATGCGCAAGATACAATAATATAAGCGTTGATGCACTAATCTGATATGTGAAAATTAGAAATTTCTGTAATTATAAACTTTTAAGGAATAAATTGTAATTTTACCTTTAAAGTATGTGATTTTTGTAATTTGCACTAAAATAAATTAGGGGGATGGATACCTTTAGTTCTTATTTTCGGGAAACAAAAAGTAACCTCCGAAGAGGAATCAGCGGCCTCGAGAGCCAAAGAAAGCGACCCGTCTGTACAGGTATGAATTCAAGGATTCTCATGTTTTTGATATATGTAAAAATCAATGGTTGAACTTATGGGTATATGGTCATATTATATTATTTATGGGTTGATGGAGGGCTCCCTTGATGGAAATAATTTAATATTAAGAACTGGGTTTCTTTTGCACATATAGTCATTTTTAGTCGTGGATGGATAAATGTGTATGGCTAAGAACAAGCAAATGTGTTGAGGCTAATCATAGGCCAATGATTAGAGGATAATGCTTGGGGGAATTTATATGTTGTATGAATATGCAGCTTGTTATCTTCCCGTAAGTAAATGCCAATTTCGTGATTTGGTTTGAGGGTTCTACAGATTCTTCTTATCAATTATTACTCCCTCCGTTCCATTTTATGTGACAATATTTGACTGGGCACGGAGTTTAAGAAATAAATGAAGACTTTAAAATATTTACCAAATTGCCCTTTAAACAGCAGACTCTTTTTTCTCTCACCTCATAAATGTATTGGAGTATTATTTTAAGATTAAGTGGGACCAACAAGGATAAAAGAGGAATTGTACCTTTATAAACTTACCATATAAAGAAATGTGACATTTTTTTTGGGACTGACCAAAAAGGAAATAGTGTCACATAAAATGAGACAGAGGGAGTATCATATTTTGGCTCAAGTTTTGAGATATTGAGATATGTAATTAAATAGTAAGTGTATTGTGAGTTAGAAGTACAACAAAAGGGGAAGGCTCAAGTCTGGGAGCGAATTCTTGATTGATTGATTGAGGCAAGTGGATTTTTAAATCCTTGTTAAGTGTATTTCATTCGTGTATTTCCTTGTAATATGTGTTTGGGGTAATGAAACTTGGTGATGGGTTGACTTGTCCACATTGATAAATTCTAATGATGAAAAAGGGGTAATAAAAGGCAATGTGATTAATTGTTTGTGAGTGATGTGTTGAGAATGGTTTGAAAGGCTTGTTGAATCATTGTTGATGTTGTATCATGACTGTGTTGTTGTGAATTGTGCAATGTTATGAAAATGGTCATCTCCTCATTATTTGTGTGAACATGTCATTTGCATTGTTCTGATACATGGTTGTGACAAGTGTTGTGTGAATTGAGAAAAAATAAGAAATTAAAGAGGATGTACCATTTCGAGGGACGTATCGGGCATCGTGATGGATACTATATTTCGAGGGACGTATCGCGCGCCGCGATGGTTATTATTATCGAGGGTCGTATCGCACGCTGCGATGGATGTATGGACAGATATGTCCCCCATGGGTCCCGGACTGAGACAACGGGCGTGTATAACTAGGTCAGACATACATCACTATACTTGACATTGCATTCCATTGCATTGCACATATTTATCATTAGTGAACTTTGTATTCTGTTTTGCTGATCTTGTGAGTGCCTTTATGTGGAACTTTGATTGATGAATATTGAGCTTGTTGTTGAGGATATGTAATTATTAGCGTGTTGTTGTTGAGTTGTGTGCTAGGTGAACTATGAATTGTTAGGTTGGGCTGGTTTTATGCAGGTTGTAGTTGTGGAACTTTGATTGATGAATATTGAGCTTGTTGTTGAGAATATGTGATTGTTATAATGTTGTTGTTGAGTTGTGTGCTTGTAAATTGTGAATTGTTAGGTTGGACTGACTTTATGCAAGTTATAGTTGTGGAGGTTCGATTGGGGTGGTAGGAGTACTTGTATTCTATTCCCTTAGCCTGTGTTTAGAGGTTTACTTGCTGAGTACCGTGTGGTTTGATACTCACCCCTTGCTTCTACAATTTTTATAGGTTACGAGCCTAGATTTTGTGATACTTTCCATTCTCTTATTTTCCAAGGCTTCTTGGAGATTTGTGAGGTAGATGTTTGTCATCTCAACGAACTTTCTTACTTTTATTTATGTTCTTGTTCTATTGTAGAAACAAGGTCATTTGAGACTTGTGTTTTTTTTTCTTTTGAATCAATTGTAATACTTTAGAGGTTTGTACATGTGACAACCAGATTTTGGGGGTATTTTTGAGTTGATTATAAAATTTCCGCATTTTATTGTAATGGTTGAGTTTTAGGCTGACTTGTATTGGTAGGATAAGACGAGTGTCATCACGTCCATTTTGGGTCGTGACAATATACAAGTAAAATAATAAACAAAGCGGCTAAATAACATATTTTTGGCACCTTTGACGCAACTATATAATGTAATCTAGTAGTTTCAGGTGCCTTGAAGTTCGTTAAGACATACGAACTTAAAGTGTTTGTGTGTTCAAATTTCACTAGTAATAAAAAAATTCCACTTTTTAAGAAGAGCGGGTTCACTTTAACACTTGGACACCCTTCGTAAAATTTCTGACTCCACCAATTAGCTATGTCCATCACTTTTTTAAAAATGTTTGACTAATATTTTACCCAAAAAAAACGACAGATGATGCGACATCGACAATCGCTTTTTAAAAATGTTAGACCAAAAGCAACAGACAAACCAAAATAAACGACCGACATACCGTCACTGTGTCGTTTTTAATTAAAAATAATAATTTTAAAAAGACAAACAACGTCTCAAATGGCATCACTTATTTGGAGCGTCAACATCTGTCATTTTTGGCTCTATCCTTTTTTGCCAGTTATTTTAGTAGTGTTCTCTTTAATTGGTGAATGTTTTGATAAGACTTTTGAGCACTTAATATTGATAATTATGTCTCAATATTTATATTTACACTAGTAGAAGTGATATAAAATTCAGTTATTGTTCTACTTCAAATATAAAATTATAATCAAGATAGTCGTAGAAAAAAATAACTTCCCACACAAGTGTTTGTCTAAAAAAAGTTTCCAAACATTTCTTTTTCTATTTAATAAACATGAGAAAATAACTACATAAAATTTATATTTTTTTTAAAAATAACTTTTTGCATACCAAATACACACAAATGATACATGATTTGCCACTTCAAAATTTTCAAAGATGCACCTGGAAATGACTTGAGATTTGCACTCTGGTAAGACCAGACACATTCATGAGTTCCACAATTTCCTCAGGGTAGCGTCCTACTTGTTCCATACAAATTGAAATTTAATTTAATAACTATAATATTTCCAAATCAAGCAAAGGCACATGCAAATACAGTAAGCGTTACACTTTAATTTCAAATTAGATGATGTTAGCTAATAACTATGATCTCATGTTCATATAGCTCCATATAAATGAATATAAATTTCATTAATAGTAAAGTAAGCTTACTTCGTTAACCAAGTTGTTGCAAGCTTTTCATGAATTTTTGTCACGATCCAAAATCGCGCCATAATGGGGCCTACCACAAACCCGAGTAGGCAAGCCAAACCCAAACCAAAACTTTGTAGAAGATAACAGTTTAAATAACAATAATAATGACTAAGAATAAGTGGAAACATGAATAACATATAGAAACGGGTCAAGGTATAGACCTGTAAATATGATACATACTATATAAAAGAGGCCCAAAAGTGACCAAGAAGACAAACGAACACAAGACCTAATCCCTAGACCTAGTGTCATCGATACAGGAGGTACTAAGTACAGAAAGACTATATATACAGAAGAACTGACTAATCAATTACAAAATACAAGTCACTAAAATGGAGGAAAAACAGCAAGTCCTTGAATGCCAAGAGCTTACAGTGATCAAATAATGTGACAGTCAATGGAGATCCAACGCTCATTGAGGGTGGCTCATACTAAGAGATGCATCAGAAAAAGATGCGAAAGTGTAGTATGAGTACTAAAACACACCAAAAGCTTACCGTGATCTAACTATGTGATAGCCAAGGGAAATCCAACGCTCATTGAGGGTAACTCATACTGAGAGCTACATCAGAAAAAAGATGCAGAAGTGTAGTATAAGTACTAAAACACAAGATACTCAGTAGGCATCATAGACGGACTGAACTCAGAAAGATCAAGTATATAAAGAGAAACATGATGATACTAGAATTTCAAGGATAGGTTCTAAGATACAATGACACCAATACAGAGAACAAGAAAGCAATACTAATAACTCAAGCCCAAGGTACACATAAATACAAGACAACCACAAGAACACTCAATAGCCAAATCACTCAATAATGCAATGCAAATGATGAATGAAGGGAACTAAGATTTTTGGAAGAAACCTCGAGCCACCTAGAATAATACCTCAGATTATCAATAATATACCAGTAACCAAGATATAAGTTAATGTGCTGCCAGGAATGCTACCTTGGACTTATCAACAAGTATAAATACAAGAATGTAGCCCAGAACTAAGTCAATGGGCCACCCGAAATGATACCTCAAACTTATTAGTATAAAAGTAGCCGAAAAGTACATACAATCATGTAAATAAATGATTTCCTTCCATTTAAATCATAAAGTCTCAAGAACTTCCAAATTATTCGTATAACCCCTTTTTGACCATTTACAAGGCTATATCAAAGATAAGCGACAAAATGCAATTACCATGCTCAAATATCATCACAAATCGCAAACCTCAACATAAAAACCACAACACAAAAAACACACATTTAGCTATATCCCATCACAGCACAGATGTACTAACATGGAAGTGTAGCTAGTCCAAGTTCACAGTCTTGGGTTCAACAATCGATATTAACAGAGTTTATAAGCTCAAAAATACCACATAAGCAACCAAAAAATTCAAACCAAGAAAAACACGTGTTAAAATAAGTTTCACGCCCCCTGGAAGCCATTTCTAAGGATACTAAATGATACCATCAACAAGGATCAACCTAAACTAAGGCCTTCCGGCTAAAACTACGCTAAGTAACCCAAAAATGGTCATAAATCGACTAAGGAACAAGTAAGCCTAAGCTAACCCTAAATTCCAATCTAACATTCTATACTAATCAACATATAATCAATCTAAATGAGACAAATCTAAGGAAACGGAAATCATAACCTACCTCGAGACCAAAATCGCACATGAACCTCTATTTTAGTGTTTATCCCTTCTTAAGGACCTCTGAATGGTTCCAAGCTATCAACGATGCAATGGGAACGCAAGAACAAGCACACCAATACCCATATTAAAATAAGAATTTGAAATCAACAATAAAACCCCAAAAACACAATCGGGGACCTATATACGAAGTCACAAAATTGACTCTGTCATGAGTTCTCAAACTGTCCAAGGAAGTTGTGCCCCAAAATGGGCACAATCCAAGCCACCATTGAGACAAAACAACCCCTCCAATATTAATCTTAACAAGGATCAAACATAGAGAATTAAAGAGGAAATTGATAGAATTACCAAGGTTAGCGGAAGATTCAATGACCCCAAAATGTGCCCACACAATTCTCCGATGCAACCCACCAAGAATCACTCAACTCCACCAAGTAATGCTCTCAAAATTACCAAAATATCAATTCTTAAGTTGAAGAATGCATGCTGAAAATGGACTTTTAAAATTTATAAATGCCAGTTGATTATCCCTTCGTGAATGCGGCAATCATCCATGTTGACCCTTTGCAAATGCAACGAGAGGCCCGCAAACTCTAAGGCTAGGAACAACAACCCTCTACGATTGTCGAGATACTCACGCAAACACGAATGTCTCAACAAGCCAATGCCACGATCCAAAGTATACCATAGGCGAAACATGGCGTATACACTATAACAAAAGATGCTTTTAGTGGCATTTATTTAGTGGCAATAAGTAAATTGCCACTAATACATTATATTATCTATATTATTCCCGGCATTTAAATTTTAGCCAGTAAAAGAAGTACTTTTAGTGACAATTAAAAGTAAAAAGTAATAGAATGAAAATCAATTGTAATTTTTTTTACTTCCCCCAATTCCTTTTTACTTCGAATTTTCCTCCATCTTCCCCTTCAACGAAATCAGCACAACGACGATGGAAATCAACATGATGGCGATGGAAATTCGCACAACTACAGTGGTGTTAGGCACACTAACAGTGTAATCCGGCACAACGATGGTGGAATCCGGCATATCGACGGTGGAATCCGGCACAATGGTGGCGGAGTTTAGCACAACAGTAGTGAAATTCAGCACATCGGTGCTATTGATGAGAATAAAGAGGAATCAAAGCCGCCGATGTCTCTTTACAGGCCCACCGTCAGCAGTCCGTATTCGTATAGGCAAATTTATCATCGCCATTGCCTCATATTCGAACTGTACGACGATGGCGTTTGGTGACTATTAATATCCATTTTATTCAGTTGTTGGGTCATATATGAGTGTATGTTCTAGAGTTTTATTTGAACTGATGCATGTGTTTCTATATCACACATCCTGATCTTGTGTCCAATAAAATTAGTGCAGAATTGCAGATAGCAATCAAATTAGCTATTGTGGAGTTCGGTTTTTGATTTCCTATTTGAAGGTAAACAACTAAACTTAGTAGTTAATTGAAACCTAATTCATTCACATAAAATTCAAATTTCCAGTTACTAAGCTAAATATTTTTGAGATCTCTGCATCCAAAGTCAGGCTAGTGAATCAATAGAGTGTACTTTTACATTTTTATGCCTTGAACTTGAGACTTTGTGCACTTATGCAAAATCTGATATTCACGTTCCTAATGTACCTACAAACAATTGTGGTGTTCGGGTTCAAAGTAGCACAAGTAGCAGTCTGTAGTTCCTTTTGTATCAACAACGTTGTCTACATTCTAATTAGTTTTATTTGAGTGATGAGATTTGATCGAAACAAAGTGAGGATATGAGAACATAGATCTCTTTAAGCTATGCAAATTTATTAAGTACTTAGTTCTGTTATATTTTTCAGTCAGGCAATTTTTAGAAGTCTCTGTATATCCTTATCTGTGAAATTGAATGTTCTTTATGAATGTATTTTGTGTTTCTGTGCTTTGGGATTAGCAGACTGTGGCAATTGGTCATTTCTTTAAAGTTAAATGGAAATCAAGTTTTATCCGATTTCATAATAGACTACAAATAGTTTGGCTGCTGAAGTGCATTGTGTTCGACCTCCCTATTTTTGTTTTACCTTTAGTGATATATACTGAATATATGGGTGGTATGGCACTAGATAATAGACATTTTCTATTTCTTTTGTGGGAAGGACATGGTTTCTTTTTTAGCCCAACATAATGTTATGATGTATTGTTATCATGCTTCATGTTCTTTGTCTTTACTTTTCTCGTGGCTGTGCTGTAGGATTATATCTTCATGCTGCCACCGAGACAAAGCTTGTTGTGGATACTTCAAGAGGAGAAACATTGTGCATCAATGTAATGTTACTCCCACCTTGAGGCTGAGTGATGTAATTATCTGAGTTTTTGAGGTTTTGAATGTCTGAATGCTCAAAATCGTTTATTTTTACTCCCTTTTAGAACTTCAGTCTCTTCCACTATAGTATTGTATTGCTAGAAAACTTGGTTGATTTCTGAGAATTGGAAGAAGCTGATCTGGATTTCTGAGGCGGTTATTGCAAAAGACTGATTATAACATTTATTTGATTTGACATTGAGTTTGATATCACCTTTCCAGCAATTCCATGTTCAATTCTCAGTGTTGATGCCATGGATATCAGTGGAGAGCAACATCTTGACATTGTATGTGTAGCAAACAGGTTATATTGTCCAGTCACTAAGTTCCTAGTTTTCCCCAACCCCACATGATTTCATTCTCTTGAATGCTAGTTCTGTGTATAGAGTTAGAATCCTTACATTGAGTTGTCAAGTTAAATGAGACTTGACCAGATAATCTCTGTGGAATAATCCTCCTCACCTCGTCTTTAGTTAATTATTGCTTTTCCTTTTAGTTCTTAACTTCAATTTTTAATGATTTTTAGGTATATGGCCTATATTATGGATACAAATGAAGAAGAGATAGTGAAGGTATTGCTTTATTTATTACTTAAATTGGTATATTACCTCTTTTTTTGGGCTGGGATTGCGGAGGAGCTTATGAGTGATTGTGTGTTTCTTGGTTGCCACTTCCATTTCAGGGAATAACAGTTGAAGTAGGAAGAGCACCTTTTGGAATAGAGACGACGAGATTACAATTCTTGATGCCTCGATAACCTTTTATCCTCATTCTTTCTCTGGTTTACCTTGTACACGAGAGGAAAAGGTGTGAGTATTAAGTGACAAGTTTATGTGCACAAGAGGTGTTGTTTGTCCATGTTTACCATGGGAAGACAAAGAATTGGATGTGTTGAGTTTGAATATTGTTAATTAAGCGAATGGTATTGTTTGAGTTTGGTAAGTTTGTTTATTATTACCTTTGAACTTATTTCTCTTGTGAATTTCATTTTTGTTGTTTTAAAAGTGTTTGACTAGATATGTGGATCAAGGCAAATTTTATGGCTAATTTTATTTTCCATGAAAAATGCCACTAAAACAAGTTTCCTTTACTGGCAATTGTTATATATTTACCGGCAATTACAAAAGCCACAAAATATGCTTGATATTACATTTTCTAAGGTAGGTTTAATGGCAATAGTAATTGCCTCTGAATAAATGCCGCAAAAAGTAATTACTTTTAGTGGCAATAATATTGGTCTTTACCGGCACTTCATATAAATGCCGCTAAAGGCTTTAGCGACATTGGATGCAATGACATTTGATTAAATGCCGCTAAATGTTTTTGCGTCAATAAGTATTGCCGCTAAAAGGAAAATTTATTGCCGCTAAAGGCCTCTTTTGGTGTAGTGATAGAACCTGAGAGACCCTAGACAAGCCACTTAACATACATCATACAAGATAATAAAAATAAAGATTTCAAGAAACAATCTTATATCATAAAAGAGTTTGAAGAAAGCGGAAGTCTAACATAAGTCTCAACAAGCCATCTCTTACATCAAAAGAAGTGATTGGGAGGTAACCCATACATCACATACAAAGTCTGAAAACTGAAATAAAGAAAGCGATAAAAGTGTCTCGGTCCTCAAAACATGAGGACTCGCCAATCCTTGAGTGCCAAAAGATCAACTAGCCACGAGTGTGAGAGGTAGGAGCGTCGGACCCTACATTAGTGAAACAATGTAGACACAAGTATGCATTAGTACATGGAATATACTAAGTACGATAACAATGCATAAAAGTTATGAAATCATCCTAAAAAGTACTTTACATGACATGTAATGACCAAGCTACATCACAAGATAAAAGATTAGAAAATATAAGTCATAATCATGGTCAATGAAAGCTTAACTCCTTCGAAAACACTTATGAGGTACTCTAGAAGTAACATTAGTTCATTATTGTCGGAAGTTTACCATGTAATTGACATAGACCATGTGATCTATATCATGGAATCCATTGTCTATCCCACATCGAAAAGATATGTTCTTACTTTCCAAGGTAAGAACCATGAGTCTGAGCTAAAGTGGATCCACTAGCTAGTGTATATCTTAGACCAATCCTATGGTGGCACATAGTTTATGGAAAATGGGTAATCGTCGCAAGTCCACTTAGTGCTAAGTAAAATCCCACATAATAGCCATTAATCATAGTCATATTGTTATCCATAGAAAGGTACCATTTACGGATCCAATCCAAGCTAACTGTGCTGACAAAATTTTCATCTAAATTTTTTTACCAAGAATATTAACCAAAGTCAAAATTTGGTCAAAACTCCAAAGCTAAAACACCTAATGACCGCCTCGGAACCCAAACCAATCATCCCACAAGACCAAAATAACCGTTCCAATGCTAATGAAATTGAAGGAATCCTCATCTGACATATGAATCTTCAAATGTTGGCTAAAGTCAACTCTTTCACTTCATAAGCCTCCAATAGGAAAAACCAACTCTAAACTCTCCCGGCTACTTCAATAAACGTGCTACTCAACCCATCACCACAGAGAAAAAGTTATGGAATGGGACAAAATAATAAAAGCATGCAAAAAATACAGAAATGACCCCGAATGGCATAACAACTTCACATCAAGATCCGCACTTCACTTTATGTAGTTTCGTTGCCTAACAACCTTATTAATATAGTCAATTTTACTTTCTCATCCACTAATCTCTTTTTATTTTTTGTTGTGCTCTTTCTCCTCAACTTGCATTTTCCATTCGATATAATATTGTTTATAGCCTCGTAAATATTTTTGTTTTGTTCATCAATATTACGCATAATATTTTTCTCTCCAAATAATTTTTCATTACCTCCAACAATTTTAATTTTGCCAACATCATCAACATTCATCTGATCTTCTTCTGCTCCATTTCTTGCTTTCTTTCTTTGTATTTTTCCCCTCAATACAAATTGCCAAACACATTTCACAATTTCCTTGGTAAGTGGGTTTTTAAGAAAAAAGTAAGATCCCTCTTTCAAAGCTTTCTTTATTAAGAGTCCATTCTCTTCATCACATACGACTGCATAATAATTTCAAGAAGTTCGAAATTAGAATTGAATTATATTATACACTGTGTGATAGTTAATTTCACACATAATCACTAAATTTTATTCATTATAAAGGTAATGTTACAAAAATAATCATATATTGTATACTTAATAAAATATAAATTAGTGATAAATAGTTTATATCACTAAACAAAAAAAAATTAATGCTACTTACATTTAACGACGTATTGTATCCAAATAATTTAACATATTAATAGCAAATTTTACAGTTGATTTTCTTAATGATGTATTAATAAAAGTAACCGACTTTGCTCACGATAGATGTTATAAGTGAAAGAATCGAACAAATACTTACATAGTGAAACTATATCCAAGGCCACAGCTTGAGCCAAGAGTTTAAAAGAATCCAAATTCGGTGAATGGACATTGATGATTATCGCATCAATAGTTTTATTTTCTTTGGAGAGCATTGACATTGCTTCTGAACATGTACCAACCGTGATAATTGCATCAATGCACCTTAAAAGTTAGTGAAAAAAATTGTACACAAAATTACCTCAAGAATTTTTAATTTCTCATATATAAATTCAATTGTAATTTTTCAAGTTATATTGTTACTCTTTAGTTTACGCAATTTTGCGTATGAATAAATTATATTGTTATCAATGTGAGGAATCATAGACAAGTTTACCTATAAAGCTATTTACAGTACTATTAAGGATAAGTAATTGAATATATTTGCGTCAGTTGGAGAAGTAAAATAATGTTATGATAACAAGTGTTATCATCATAATATTTTATGTTTGAAAATTATTTTATAGCATGACCTTATTTTTTAATATCTTAAAAACTGTCTTTTGTCTTAACAAATTGAAGTAGAGAAAGAAATTGAATGATCATTATAATGGACCCAAAATAAAAACAGTATTTGAAAAATATTCATTAAACAAGATTCAAATTTGTTCGTTTCAAATTAACAAAAAAAAATATTTTCTTTAAAAAGTGCAAGGTAGGCGCTATTAAAAGGATGAAATAACAAGTTATATTAAGAATTTTTTAAAAAAAATTGTTGAGTTAAAAAAAACTTCCTTGAAATTAGGCGAGAAAGTTTTAATTAAAAAAAGAAGAAGGAAAATGCTTTTGTTTAATGAAAATCGAGCCTACCCACATTTTTTTGTCAACATCCAATAAAAAGTTATTTCAAGGTGAATAATAATGATAGTCAGATCTGTTCTTATTACGCTCTTTCTCATCCCTTCCATTACCCTAATTTGAGCCGCCTTCACCATACAAATGTTTTTTCTTAAAATGATAGAAAAATTATTAAAATTCAACGATCTACATCTTCAAAGATTATTTTTGATAAATTCAATTAATTTTCTCTTTTGCCTTTTTGTCACTCAGCCAATTGAAAAAGACTATTTTTTTCCTTATTCTACAAAAAGATCAAATGTAGAAAACATATGCAAGTTAGATTAAATAGTTGAAATTAACATTAAACGATGCCCCTTTAAGAACACTTGATAAAACTGAAACGACATAAATAGTAACATAAAATTATTGATCCCCCTTTGAATAAACATAAACATCTCTATGGAGAAAACTAATTGAATGTATGACATATACTTTTAGCAAGAACAAAAATAAAGAATTTAATTTGATTTTTTATTAACACGCAAAACTCATTTGATAACTAGTGAAATTACATAAACAAGTATAGAATGGAGTTATGATCACGGGAAAAAAGAGAAATTCAAGATTTACTATACAAAAGATGAATCTAATAAGAGGTCAATGTTAAAACAAGAACAATAATCATATAGATTAAATCTCTTTTGAAAAGAAAATCACAGAAAATTTATTTATATCAAATACCCAAAAATTATAAATTATATATATAAATTTGTAGAAATTTTACCTTTATAGTCATACGACTTTAGCAAATCAACCATTTGAGTATTATTCTCTTTGACATGATGAACTAACATCACGCAAACTTCGTCCATTATATCATAGCAAGTAGTTGTCATTGAGCTATTTCCTTCAACGATTTGAGAAGATGAGATACAAAAAATTGATTTGCTATATAGAAGACTAAGTTTAACGGAGAATCACTTCGTCCTTTTGGTCGGCGTTATATAGTACTTACAGTGGCCAGTGAGTATGTTTAAATAGCAATTTTAATCCTTTTATTATATGTTTATTCCATGTTTGGTCCCTACATAATTTGATTAAACATAATTAATCTTCAATTAATAAAAATGTGTGATTTTGATCCTTCAAACTAATAAAAATTAAAAATTTAACAGTCATTTATTTTAAAAATATAAGGACTTCATTCAACCAAAAATATTAAAAATAATAAAGTTATAAAATACATTTCAAATTACTAATCCATAACTCCGAAGCAAGAAGATGACGATGAAAATTGATAAATGACCGTTTAAGCATTAATACTTAGTTCATGTTTTTCTTATTTTATCTTTTCTATTCATTTTTGTTTAATTTATGATTCTGTTAACTTTTTAACTATCATTAATTTGAAGGATTTAAATTGAATATTTATTGTAACGACCTATTCCCGTCGTTATAGAAAAGCCATCAGGGAAAAATTTTGGGCCGAAAAACTTTTTTGTAATAACTTGAAATTTCCTAGCATAGTCCATATTTGGACGAAATCAGAGTCAGAGAGGTCTAGGGAGAGCTGGTGAAAAATTAGAGATCTAATAAGGAATTTGATTGCATGAGTGGATAGCTAAGACGTTAAGAAACTCGTACGACTGTACAAAATAGAATTTGGGCAAGTAGAACTCCCGAAACTAATCATAGCGTGAACATGTAGTTTCTGAGTGTCATGGGATAAATGTGTGTTGTGAAATGGAGATTTGAAACTCTTAATTTAGCTGTCTGTTTCTGTGCAAGCCGCTAAGGCGAGATTTTCCCATCAGGGTGGGGACGTTGTGGCGGGATGGGGGCCGCCATAGAGGGCCAGTCGCGAATTAAGTCGGATATAAATCCCAAAAATGCCATTATTCTTCAAAATTCATTTTTGAGAGCTAGGAGACGACCCCAAGTGATTCTTGACAGTTTTTCACCATTCTTGAGGTTAAAGGTAAGGTTTTCGCTCCCCAATTCTATCTTTCGATCCATAGAACATAAAATTTTGATTGCATATTGTTGGGGGAGGGTTTTGAAAGGTTTTGGATGGTAGGAAAAGCCCTAGCTGCACCTTAGAATCATAATTTGGGTCTTGGGTTATTAGGTTTGTCATAATTCGGGTAAATTAAACCTTAATTATTGATCCCCGTATTGAATTGTTTGTTTGGAGACCTAGAGCAAGCGGAAAGAATCTAGAAAGGGAAGAATCAAGTTTCTTAGGAGGGTTCAAGCTTTGTTTGAGGTAGGTGATGATTTTGATCTCATGTTTGTGTGATTTATGCTAGTAATTACTTCATTATAATGCATGAATGTATGTGAATGTTGCACTATTGATCACACCAATCGTAAATAAGTATGAATGAATGATGGTATGCCATGAATCAACACTTGATTGTATGATTATGAAACTGAACATGGTGATTGTGATTGTCGCTTGTTGAATGGATTGAGTGTTACATTCCAACACACTAGCTTGGATCGGGTGCCACGTTATGACGCATGTATGAGATCGAGTGTCAGGTCCAACACACTAACAGTTTGGGTATGGGTTCAATGAGAGGACCATTGACTTTTCATATAGATATATTTTGAGAATGTGGAATTGCTCGTTGATCCTGATATGCAGACATGTTCGATATATGCCTGTTTATTTTGATGTTATTACTTGTATATGTTTCACTTATTGGGATAGTCGCGCGATCCTACTAGTACACTACACTGTGGTGGGGAAGAGTTGTTTGACGTATTTGGCTCATATTCAAGATTTTGATATTGAGTCTCTCTCTATTGAGTCTATTCATGTGGTGTCACAATTTAGAGAAGTGTTCCCTACTGCTTTGCCTAGTATGCCTCCGGATAGAGATATAGATTTCTGTATTGATTTGGAACCTGGTACCCGCCCCATTTCCATTCATCCTTATCGCATGGCCACAGTAGAATTAAGAGAGTTAAAAACTCCTTGATAAATGTTTTATCCGTCCTAGTGCTTCACCGTGGGGTGCTCCTGTCTTGTTTCTTAAGAAAAAAAATGGTAGTATGAGGATGTGCATAGATTACCGGCAATTGAATAGGGTCACCATTCGAAACAAGTACCCATTGCCTCGGATAGATAATCTTTTTGATCAGTTGCAAGGTGCGTCAGTCTTCTCTAAAATGGACCTAAGGTCTAGTTACCATCAGTTAAAGATTAGTCCTGAGGATGTACCCAAGACGACATTTAGGACCTGCTATGGGTACTACGAGTTTCTAGTTATGTCATTTGGGTTGACTAATGTACCTGCAACTTTCATGAGTTTGATGAATGGTGTGTTCAAGCCATTTCTTGATTCCTTTGTTATTGTCTTCATTGATGACATTTTGGTCTATTCAAAAAGTAAGGAAGAGCATGCCGGCCATCATCATATTGTTCTATGTGTTCTTAGGAAATAAAAGTTGTATGCGAAATTTTCTAAGTGTGAATTTTGGGTGCCACGTTCTGACGCATGTATGAGATCGAGTGTCACGTCCAACACACTAACAGTTTAGGTATGGGTTCAATGAGAGGACCATTGACTTTTCATATAGATATTTTTTGAGAATGTGGAATTGCTCGTTGATCCTGATATGCAGACATGTTCGATATATGCCTGTTTATTTTGATGTTATTACTTGTATATGTTTCACTTATTGGGATAGTCGCGCGATCCTACCAGTACACTACACTGTGGTGGGGAAGGGTTGTTTGACGTATTTGGCTCATATTCAAGATTTTGATATTGAGTCTCTCTCTATTGAGTCTATTCATGTGGTGTCACAATTTAGAGAAGTGTTCCCTACTGCTTTGCCTAGTATGCCTCTGGATAGAGATATAGATTTCTGTATTGATTTGGAACCTGGTACCCGCCCCATTTCCATTCATCCTTATCGCATGGCCACGGTAGAATTAAGAGAGCTAAAAACTCCTTGATAAAGGTTTTATCCGTCCTAGTGTTTCACCGTAGGGTGCTCCTGTCTTGTTTGTTAAGAAAAAAATGGTAGTATAAGGATGTGCATAGATTACCGGCAATTGAATAGGGTCATCATTCGAAACAAGTACCCATTGCCTCGGATAGATAATCTTTTTGATCAGTTGCAAGGTGCGTCAGTCTTCTCTAAGATGGACCTAAGGTCTAGTTACCATCAGTTAAAGATTAGTCTTGAGGATGTACCCAAGACGACATTTAGGACCTGTTATGGGTACTACGAGTTTCTAGTTATGTCATTTGGGTTGACTAATGTACCTGCAACTTTCATGAGTTTGATGAATGGTGTGTTCAAGCCATTTCTTGATTCCTTTGTTATTGTCTTCATTGATGACATTTTGGTCTATTCAAAAAGTAAGGAAGAGCATGCCGGCCATCATCATATTGTTCTATGTGTTCTTAAGAAATAAAAGTTGTATGCGAAATTTTCTAAGTGTGAATTTTGGGTGCCACGTTCTGACGCATGTATGAGATCGAGTGTCACGTCCAACACACTAACAGTTTGGGTATGTGTTCAATGAGAGGACCATTGACTTTTCATATAGATATATTTTGAGAATGTGGAATTGCTCGTTGATCCTGATATGCAGACATGTTCGATATATGCCTGTTTATTTTGATGTTATTACTTGTATATGTTTCACTTATTAGGATAATCGCGCGATCCTACTAGTACACTGTGGTGGGGAAGGGTTGTTTGACATATTTGGCTCATATTCGAGATTTTGATATTGAGTCTCTCTCTATTGAGTCTATTCATGTGGTGTTAGAATTTAGAGGAGTGTTCCGTACTACTTTGCCTAGTATGCTTCCGGATAGAGATATAGATTTTTGTATTGATTTGGAACCTGGTACCCGCCCCATTTCCATCCATCCTTATCGCATGGCCACGGTAGAATTGAGAGAGCTAAAAACTCCTTGATAAAGGTTTTATCCGTCCTAGTGCTTCACCGTGTGGTGCTTCTGTCTTGTTTGTTAAGAAAAAAAATGGTAGTATGAGGATGTGCATAGATTACCGGCAATTGAATAGGGTCACCATTCGAAACAAGTACTCATTGCCTCGGATAGATAATCTTTTCGACTAGTTGCAAAAGGTGCGTCAGTCTTCTCTAAGATGGACCTAAGGTCTAGTTACCATCAGTTAAAGATTAGTCATGAGGATGTACCCAAGACGACATTTAGGACCTGCTGTGGGTACTACGAGTTTCTAGTTATGTCATTCGGGTTGACTAATGTGCCTGCAACTTTCATGAGTTTGATGAATGGTGTGTTCAAGCCATTTCTTGATTTCTTTGTTATTGACTTCATTGATGACATTTTGGTCTATTCAAAAAGTAAGTAAGAGCATGTCGGTCATCATCGTATTGTTCTATGTGTTCTTGGGAAATAAAAGTTGTATGCGAAATTTTTTAAGTGTGAATTTTGGTTGACTTCGATTGCCTTTTTGGGCATGTAGTTTAAAAAGAAGGGGTAATGGTAGATTTCCAAATGATTGAAGCGGTTAAAAATTGGGTTCGGCCCAGCTCGATGACGGAAGTTAGGAATTTTGTGGGGCTTGCTAGCTACTATTGTTGATTTGTGAAAAACTTTGCTTCTATTGCCATGCATCTGACAAGGTTGACCAAAAAGGAGGTATCTTTTGAATGGACTGAAAAATGTGAAGAGAGCTTTCAAAAGCTCAAGACTTTTTTTACCACAACGTTTATTCTAGCACTATCAGTGGAAGGTAAAGATTTTATTGTTTATTGTGATGCTTCACATTCGGGTTTGGGTGCTGTGTTAATGCCGGATAAGAATGTTATAGCTTAGGCATCACGGAAGTTGAAGGTGTATGACAGAAATTACCCAACACATGATTTAAAGTTGGTAGCGGTAGTGTTTGCTCTTAAGATCTGGCGGTATTACCTCTATGACGTCAAGTGTAGGTGTTTACTGATCATCGTAGCTTGTAGCTTGTGTTCACTCAGAAGGATCTGAATTTGAGACAACGAAGGTGGATGGAGTTACTCAAGGATTATGATGTGACCATCCAGTATCATCCAGGCAAGGCTAATGTGGTAGCAGACACGCTAAGTCGGAAGGTGGTGAGTATGGGTAGTCTAGCTTGCTTGAGTGTATCCAAGCGATCTTTGACTAAGGAAATTTAGACCTTGGAGTCTAAGTTCATGCAGTTAGGCATCTCAGAGAAAGGTGGGGTGTTAGCAAGCATTGAAGTAAGGGCCACGTTCATTGAGGAGATCAAGGCCAAACAGTTTGAGGATGACAGTTTGAATGAGCTTAGAAAAAAGACAACATTTGTCAAATCACAAGAGACCACTCTTGATGCGGGGTGTGTGCTATGTTTTAAAGGAAGGATTTGTGTTCCTCGAGTGGATGACTTGATTCAGAAATTGTTGACAGAATCTCATAGTTTGTGATATTCCATTCATCCGGGTGTGACCAAGATGTACCGAGATTTGAAGCAACTTTATTGGTGGCCTAGCATGAAGAAGTATATAGCGGAGTTTGTGGCTAAGTGTCAAAATTGCCAACAAGTGAAGTATGAACACCAAAGAACTGCTAGTTTGCTTCAGAGAATGCCAATTCCAGAATGGAAGTGGGAACGGACTACTAAAAAAATTGTAAACAAAGACCTAAAAAAAGAGACCTCATGAGGTCGATATTCCACTCAATATTTTTTTTAATTTCTTTTTTAAAAGAAAGTTACCTCACGAGGTCGGTTTAATGGGGAAAAAAATCCGCCAAACAATAATAGTGACCTCATGAGGTTGATATTAAATTTTGGGAAAATATAGCGACCTCATGAGATCTCCAAAGATTTTAAAAAATAAAAACTATATTACAAAAAGAGACCTTGTGAGGTCTCTTATTTTAATCAAAGCAGTTAAAGAATAATTTATTAAAAGAGGCCCATTTTAAATTAAAATAGACCACTTATTAGTCCATTTTTAATAAAAATAGGCCACGACCTCTGTAGTTTCTCAAAAGCCCTAATTTTATATTTCCGCCCCTTTGCAACTCTTTGATCAGGCGACAAAGCCCGTAGATTCTCCAGCGGAAACTCCTCCACCGGTGAATTTCAACTTCATAGATCCTTCACCTGATGCCACCTCCACTGCTGTAAGTTTTAGATTCATTTAATTACTACTTTGCTCCTTTATAATAAATATGTTCTTTTGGTCTCATCAGTTGAGTCTCGTGAAGGAAATCACACGATTTGTAATGAGATATGGACACAAGATGTTGCTCTTAGTATTGTACTGTAATCAGACTGCTGTCTATTTTGGATCTGTTAAAACTTTGATTTAAAGAGTTTTCTAGATATTTGGTTTACAGGTGTCTCAAACTACTTAGGTTCATTTGGGCACAAGCTACTGAGGTTTAAAAGAAACGAAATAGAGAAGTTTTTATTGATGAAAAAACGGATGAATCTATAAAATGTACATTTGAATACCAGAACACAACAATCTAATATCAGTTACAACCAATTAATGTGAAGGGATAACACATCATCTTAACCAATTAATATGAAGGAATAACACATCATCTTGAAGAAAAGGATAATGGGCAGCATTTGTACCGAGGACCTCAAAAAATCACATCCTTCGGATATCATTGGGTTTCGCATAATGTATGACTATTTAAAAAAGCATATTAATAATGAAAATACAACCAAGAGACTACACAAATAAGGAAAAAATCTTAGATCTGAGAGCTCCTTTATTCATGGTTGGACTATGCTAGTATGAGGTAGCTTGGGATTAAACCGACATTATTCTTTTTTTTATAACTCATCCAAAATCATAGTTAAGCCAACAACTCTTAATTTTGAAGCTTATATAGAGAAAATAATGAATTAATGTCCTAATAGACCACTAAAAATCACACTAAAAGTGATTCACTCTCTAATGAGGAGAAAGCTCAACAAAGACAAAAATATGTTTAGGCTTTGAATTTGTCCTTTCAAGCAAAGGCAAGGCTTCTATTGCTCCTCTTTCCTATGTAAATCCCACAACAAATTAAATGTTTAAAACTCATAGTGAGGATAATGAAGCTTCTTAGTTGTCACATTTTATAGCTTGTCTCAAACTGAATGTGAAATCCTCGATCAAACAAGTCGTGAGTGTCTTTATTAGTTGTTGCTTTATTAATGTAGTCATTCATAGTGAAGATAATGAAGCTTCCTTTTTTGTTTTACATAATAGAAAAAAGACGAAGTAATAACTGAGTATATAACCTTTCTGTGTAGCTAATTTTTAAGACACACAAGTTAATGTGGTGGATATAGTTATTAGTTTTATACAATTTTCTCGGTGATTTATTGTGGATTGAAGAATATGAGTAGTCAAACTATTCATGACTTGTTGCTTCATTATATAGTACTTCAGTGATTTTCCATCATATATAGCGAAGTGTGATTTCCTTTGTACCACTATTTATATGAAATGTGACAATGTAATTTCTTACCACTACTTAGGTCAAAAGTTTAGTTATTATGGCATAGTAGAGGTGAAGAAAAATCTTTCTATATTGAGAAAATGTTATCGAATAGTGAAGCCACTTTACAATCATGGTGAATTTGGTTGGTATAATCGAAGAAAGATGGTTGTCGCTGATGATAGAGTGTGTGCTGAATACATAGAGGTTTGCCTTGACATCCATTATATCACACAATGTTGTATTCCCTCCATATCAATTTAAGTGTGTCTTGATGAAATAATCTTGCATGTACATCCTGAGATAACACCATATAGTAAATATGGCAGCCTTATATACGAGAGGTTGTGTCATACTTTCATAAGACCAATAGCTACTTGAGAATTTGTTGTTTCTTCTACGGAACCTGGAACAACTCTAGTAAATGAAACAAACGTAAATTGACAAAGCCACCAAAATCCAGTTCCAATAAGAGGAATGGTGTTGGTCCTGACAATCCAAAAGGATCAAAGAGCAGCGACATGGATCAGAATTAGAAAGATGATCCGTATTCGATAGCTTATTGTGTTGTGTCTCTAAACGATATGTCAGGAATTGATAGGAGGCTGACTATATAATACTGCTATGGACTTGTTTGAAAATCAAACCTGAAGGGAATCTTTTGTGACAATGAAAATGGAGAAAAAGTTGAGCTGGGTTGAAGCCCATGATTCCTAGAAAACACATGATGTCAATAAGGACAGGGCAGGGGAAAGTTAAGTTTGTTTATGCATTACTTTAGTAAACATATTATGTTGATTTTCATATTGAGTTGATAAGAGGATATTTAGTAAATGTATTTTGTTGTATTGATTGATTGTTGACTACTCTTTGAGCTTGATTTAGTTGATTAATAATATTTATATATTCCTGAATTGAATAAAAATAGCAGGTGGATAGCTGCAAAGGCAACGATAAGCTATCATTTTTTTTTATCTTCCAGAAAATGCAAAAAAGAGACCTTATGTTGTCTCTGTACTGCAATTTATTTTTTAGAAATGCATTAAAGAGACCTCGTGAGGTCTCGTTTTGACAATTTCGTTTTGGAGGCAATGAGAGAAACCAACCTCACGAGGTCACTTTTCTAGATAAGAAAAGAGACCTCATGAGGTCTCTTTTTATAAAAATAAAAATAAAATAAATAGTAAAATAGTGACCTCACAACGTCTCTTTCATTAAGAATAAAATAAAATATTAAATTAGCGACCTAATGAGGTCTCTTTCTTAAGAAATCTGGAAAAATAATTAGCGACCTCGTGACGTCTCTATTTGGCGACCTCATGAGGTCTCTACAAAAAATCCACCTACATATTAGCGACTTACTGTTGCGGTCTCTTTTTCCCAAAAACAGACCTCATGAGGTCTCTTTTTTAGGTCTCTATTTACAGTTTTTTAGTAGTGGATAGCTATGGACTTCTTGGTTGGTCTTCCCAAGACTTTAGGAAAATTTGATTCTATTTGAGTAGTGGTTGACCGATTGACTAAGTCGGCCCATTTTATTCCAATCATAATAGATTATAATGCTCAATAATTGGCTAAAGTTTATGTAAAGGGGATAGTAAGGTTGCATGGGGTGCCCATTTCTATCCTCTCAGACTGTGGTACGCAGTTCACATCCAAGTTTTGGAGGAAACTACATGATGAATTGGGCACACAACTCACTTTTAGTCCATCTTTCCATCCACAGACAGACGGACAGTCAGAGATGACTATTCAAGTATTAGAAGACATGTTGAGGGCATGTGTGATTGACTTTGGAGAGCATTGGGATAAGTTCCTATCGTTGTGTGAGTTCTCCTATAATAATATTTATCATCCGATATAGATATGGCATCGTTTGAGGCACTCTATGGGAGGGGATGTAGATTACCCATAGGATGGTTTGAAGTTGGAGATGTGAAACCTTTGGGGGTTGATTTAGTGAAGGATGCTTAAGAGAAAGTGAGGAGTATTCAAGCTAAGATTTTAGCATCCTAGAGTAGACATAAAAAGTATACGGACCATAAGGTAAGAGAAATGACGTTTTAGATGGATGAGAAGGTTCTTCTTAAGGTATCACCCATGAAAGGGGTGATGAGATTTGGCAAAAAGGGAAAACTTAGTCCTCGTTACATTGGTCCATTTGAGATTCTTGACTATGTAGGGCCAGTGGCGTATAGATTGGCTTTACCACCTAGCATATCGAGAGTTCATCTGATATTTCATGTGTCCATATTGAAGAGTTGTCATGGTGACAGGGATTACATCATAAAATGGGACTCAGTATTGCTAGACCCAGTATAAGGAGGAACCGATTGCAATTCTTGATCGAGATGTTCGAAAGCTTAGGACCAAAAAGATTAAGTCCGTGGAAGTTTGATGGAAACATCATCCAGTTGAGGAAGCCACTTGGGAATCCGAGAACAACATGCGAGACAAATATCTCCAATTGTTTGTTGATTCAGGTACTACTTCATTCTTACTTTAGTCTATTTTCCTAAGATTGTCACTCGGGGATGAGTGATGGGTAAATTGGTATCTATTGTAACAACATGTTTCCATCGTTATAGAAAAACCGTAGTGGAAAAATTTTGGGTGGAAAAACTTTTTCGTAGTAACATGAAATTTCTTAGCCTAGTCCAGATTTGGATGAAATCAGAGTTAGTGAGGTCTAGGGAGATTTGGTAATAAATGAGAGATCTAATAATGAATTTGATTGCATGAGTGGATAATTAAGATGTTAAGGAACCCGTACGACTTTACGAAATCGAATTCAGGCGAGTAAAACTCCCAAAACTGATCTTACCGTGAACGGGTAGTTTTTTAGTGTCATGGGATGAAGGTGTGTTGTGAAATGGGGGTTTGAAAGTCTTAATTTAGCTCTATGTTTTCGTGCAAGCCGCTAAGGTGGGATTTTCCCGCCAGTGCAAGGCCGCCATAGAGGGCCAGTCGCGAATTAAGTCAATAATAAACCCCAAAAATGTCATTATTCTGTAAAATTCATTTTTGAGAGCTAGGAGTCGACCCCAGGCAATTCTTGACAGTTTTCACCATTCTTGACGATAAAGGTAAGGTTTTTGCTTCGATCCATAGAACGTAAAATCTTGATTGCATATCGTTGGGGGAGGGTTTGAACGGTTTTGGATGGTGGGAAAAGCCCTAGATGCACCTTAGGATCATAATTTGGGTCTTGGGTTATTGGGTTTGTCATAATTCGGGTAAATTAGACCTTAATTATTGATTCCCATATTGAATTATTTATTTGTAGACCTAGAGCAAGCGGAAAGAATTTGGAGAGGGAAGAACCAAGTTTCTTAGCAGGGTTCAAGCTTTGTTTGAGGTAGGTGATGGTTGTGATCTCATGTTTGTGTGATTTATGCTAGTAATTACTTCATTATAATGCATGTATGTATGCAAATGTTGCACTATTGATCACACTAATCGCAAATGAGTATGAAAGAATGATGATATGCCATGAATCAACACTTGATTGTATGATTATGAGAATGTACATTGTGATTGTGATTGTGGCTTGTTGAATGGATGAGTGTTACGTTCCAACAAGACTAATTTGGGTCAGGTGCCACGTTCCGGAGCATCTATGAGATCAGGTGTCACGTCTGACACACTAACTTGGATCGGGTACCACATACCGGTACACTAACAATTTGGGTGTGGGTTCCATGAGAGGACCATTGACTTGTCATATAGATATACTTTGAGAATGTGAAATTTCTCGTTGATCCTGATATGATGACTGATATTATATATGTTCGGTATATGCCTGCTTATTTTGATGTTATTACTTATATATGTTTCACTTATTGGGATAGCCGCGTGATCTTATCAGTACACTGTGGTTGTGTACTGATACTGCACTTGCTCTTTCTTAATTGAGTACATCACATCTTCAGGCGGCTACTGACATAGCTCGTTTAGAAGACCAGTGACTATTTGAATTGAAGGGTGAGCCAGTTCTTCTAGGCTGCCATGAGTTGTCGTTATGTTTAGTCCATTTCTATTCAGACTTAGACTAGTACATTAGATATTTTTATGCTTAGCTTAGGGTTGCACCCACTTTGTTAGACTTGTCGTTAGTAGATGTTTTGGTACATTAATTTTCAGGTTCTAGGCATTATTTCTGCATTTGTTTGGTAGACTTTTTGGAGTTTATGGAAACTCCCTATTTTCCTTTTCTTTAGACATTTAAGCCTGCTTCCGTATCTTTTAAATGTTTAGTTCACTACTACAATAAGGGGGTTTACCGACAAATTTATAGTGTCCATATTTTCTAACTATTAAAAAATATTTGTTGTTATTTTAAGTATGTTTTTTCAAACAAAATATAAATTCCCTCCAAAGAAAATTAGAGTGGTTCCCTAAACCCTAAAAGACAAAATTTGATCTCCATCACCGCTGCATCTTCACACTACCGAAAATCATCTCTATCTATGTTTTTGTAATCTCCTTTGTTATCGTCGAGCACCAGTCCCTGGTAACACATCTATTCTCTTTTGCTCTTTTTATCTCATTTCATCTGAAATTGAATTGAATTTTGTACACCATGAAGGACGGTTGTTAGCATATAAGATCTAAGTTTATTACGTCACCTCATTGAATTGAATTAAAATTGTGATTTTTCTTGTTTAATATTCTCTCTTATGTATCCGTCGTATTGTGAAATGGGCACCTCAAAAAGGAGTTTTGGCACATCCTCCAGTTGTAGCATTTTGGAGTAACCATGATTGGAGTAACCATTAGAACATAAGATTTAAGGGGTTCCCATGATCTGTAGGATATGAATGTGAATGCAACATCACCATTTAACAATAAGAATTTTACAGATTTCATTTATTCGATAGTTTTAGCTAAAGTTAGAAAATATTAGACTTTCATGTCAATATGTTATTCCCTGTACAAAATTTTTGTCTTTGTTTGATCACTATTCTCACCTCATGATATTGAAGTTTCAGTTACAGTAACAAAGACATATTCCTAGAGTTGCACTGAAGTTTGTAATCTGACTGTTTTCTTACTGTATTTTTATACTACTTTAGAGTGAATACTGAAAATTTTATGTATTTATTTATTAATTTATCAGATATGTAAAAAAAATTAAGTACTATAGGGTGTTTGTTGGCTTGTATTGTACAGAGAGATATGTATAATATTTTGTAGTGGTTTACTAGTTTCTCAAGAACAAGGAAGAACTCTTGAACTACTTTTTGAGATTTATGAATTTATTGAGCTTTACATGATTCTTTTGATTCATATACAAAGGTATAGAGAGTATATGAACACTTAATAAACTATCATCCGTTGCACATACACTTATAATTCTTCCTAGATCATTTATCTACCCTCTAAATCCTAATATTGTAAGATAAAGATATTAATCATAGGCATAATGATGTTAACAATTTTGTTGACTATATATTAATTACTTTGTTTAATATTTTTGCTATTCAGCGTTTGATATAGTTAAGGGCACACACGTGACAATGCAGTGTTAAAGTGTTTTTTTCTTATATTATCATGAATTTGATAAGGATTTGGGGTAAAATTTGATGCACACCATTGTTGTTTTAGAACAAAGTTGTTGTGAGTTCTGTTCTTAAGCTACGAACAATATCTTGCAGCAAGTGTTATTTGTTTCAATGATAATTGAGAATGTTTAAAATGGATCGATACGTCTATAAAAAATGAAGGGGTACTACTAGGTATACTCGTTTGTTTGAGTTATTTGTTTGCCACTTATAGTATCAACTCATGGTTTATTTATGTTGCTTTATTTTGTCTCTTGTTTCGTCGGCTTCTTCTCCATTTTCTAGTTTTCTTAGTTCTTTTCTTATGAGGAATAGAATCTTGTTACATATTATCTAGATATCAGGCCTAATTGTATGATTTTTAGCATACACGTAACAAAATGTGGTAAAATACACATGTCATATAAGTTGAGGATGATTCTTCCCTGGTGCATCAATATACGTTCTAACATCTTTAGATGAGGATGATGTTTCCTCCTGTTTTACATGTGCGATGTTAATTTGGTACTATTACAACTTAATGCAGCTAGATAATTACATCATTTTGGATATGGAACTATGAAAATTAGAGGTCGCAACAGATTGAAAATTCAACAACGTGATGAAGAGGATATGTGATAGCATATTGAGAAATCGATGGGTTGTCTGAACTACTCTCGAGCTGAACCTTATATTGATCAGTTGATAAATAGTTAGAATCTCACTGAAACCCAAGCATATGAACGGTTAATATAATGAGTTTAATAGTTCTGTTTGTGGCACTAATGTTCAACATAAGGTCGAATCATGTAATATAATTTTTCTTGTTATCTAATCTATTATATACAAGAGCTTCATATATAACTCTCTTATTTGTTCTCTGTTTTAAACAATGCCCCGAGATTGTTGTTTATTTTGATTTAGAAATGATTGAAGGATATTAAAGTTCTTGAGTTATATTTTATTGTTAAGAAAAAAATCTCATTTATAAATTTTCCCTATTGAAATTCAGATATACGAGAGGAATAAGATGTGTTTCTTCCTTTCATTGATAAGTCTTTGGATATCTAAAGGAAAAACAAAAATGAGATATATACTTTTCGGTATTTGCCATTAACTTTCAACTTCTATACGTTGGTCTGCAAACGAAAAAAAATATGTTGGATGAGAGTTTTCCCTATTCTTTTAATTTGCTATTCTAGTTACCATGTGGGGCTGAAAATGTTGCTAAAAGATTATCACTAATGGTATATATGTACAAGTTCTTTTTAATAGTATGGAATGAAAATTAGGACTTCATGTAGATATAATTATAGCTTTCAAGAAAATGTGATATTGTAAATCTGCAAAGGTCACTTCAAGCATATGTCTCACATAATATAGTTACTTCTATTTTCCAGATATGATGAGCTTAGCAGTCATGAACCATTGTTGTTCTCAATTCAAGGCATGAAGCCTTTCACAGACAAACTATGATGGTAAACAAGCGTTGATCTCAACTTATTGAGGGGGAAGGAAATGAAAAATAAAACATATTTGTATCTAGTTGCTTTGGTAGAGATTTGATTTTTAACTAATGTTCAAGATCTGAGTGAACTAAGTAGGATCCCTTTTGGGGAAAGTATGTCAATGCATTTGAGAATCAAAGGCAAAATTTTTCCACTGTGCCGTTCAGAGAGTTTAAAAGAGATTTTTCACTGTGTGAGTTGTGTCCTCAAATAGAAATATTTTTTCAGTTTCTATGTCCTTCATTACACCTTCTGCGAATAGCTCCTCCTGGATTTGAGTCAGTTTACTTCCCTTTAGCATATGTGTTGGTTGAGACTTTAAATCAGTTGATATTACTTTGTTTCTTGGTGAATATAGAGAACTAGATCTTTTTTTGTTACCTTTGGGATTGTATAGGATCAAACTGAGGTATTATGTTAAATTAGGGTGTCATGAGATGCATTTTGAATATGCTAGGAGATGCAACTTTTGCTGAAGTAATCGAGAGCAAATTTATTGTTTTACCTAAAATCAACTATCCGTTTCTCTGTTATACATGATATCTTGTAATTGTTGACATATAATTTTGGCAGAAGAAATTCTATGTCCCAAAGCATGGATAAGTGTTTATCTTAAATTTTACGAGGAAAGAAATGGAAAGATTACAAATGCGATTTAAAAGTTGATTATATGTCAAAGTATAAGACTAAAGATGCTCTGCTAAATAATAGACCAAGTCGCATACCGAGAAATCAATGAAGTCCTCTTGTCTCTTATTGGCTTTCTAATAAAAATAAGGGTTCAAAAAATGTTTAAATTATACTCCTAATTCCTTATTTTCATAGTATTTTGATTTTAGTTATGCTCAATTTTTATTTATAACTTTTGCAATGATTCAATTTTCAGTGACAGAGATGTACCCAAACAAACAAAAATAATAGGGCCAAGCACAAGATGCCTCAAATAGGACGATTCAAAAATATTGGTACCTTGATAGATGAGCAGGTAAACCTGTTAAAATTATAAATTATAATATTTTTAAGTCCATTTTTATTCATGCATATTTGACATCAAATATTCATCATGTCCCTAACACCTATAGCGGTCATGAACGTGTTTCACAAACACCAAGGATATCAAGTGTTGCTGAATGTACTCCATCTTCTGGTAATTTCTAGGGGATATGTTATTGTTATATGTTAACTTTGGATATGTATGTTGGAGATCTTTTTCCTCTCTTTTTTTCTTTAATTCTCGTAAGTAATAGTTCAGTTTATTCTCTTACTAATTGTCCTAGTACTCAACCTAGGATTCCCATGTATTATATTGCTTTGATATTTCATATTTTTATAAATTGCATTTCATCTTTTGACATATTTATTTTATTATTCCAGGTTATACAATTTTAGGTTCAAAAAATCCACATGTGAAAGTTTTCAATATGAAGAGTTCAGGAAATTATTTGAAGATATTATTCAACATGATTGTTTACATGCTCAAATACTAGAAGCTTATATTTTATGTTCACATTAATCTTTTGGATTAATACTTTCTTTTGTTTGTTTGGATTTAATGTGATATACTCTATTTTATGAATGAATAGTAATTTTTTTTAGCATTTTCCAAATTGTATTGCCACTAAAGCTCTGTTGTACTAATAATTAATGTTGTTGGATTTAATGGTGGCTAAGCAATTGTTATTGAATCTTGTGAGTTTTACCATAATTTTTTATATAATTTATCAACAATAATATGGATGGTATAGGGGACATTTAAGATGTTTTCACATGAAATATTATATACTTTATAATCTAATGGTCGTTAAAGATGTTGACTATTAGCGGCAATTTAGTTGAATTTACTTTCCATTTAAATAAACGCTAAAAGGGAAAACTGAGACGTTTATCAAATATAAAAATAGACACTAAAAGAGCATAGTTAGTCGTTATGAATTAGATTTAGTAGCCAATATAATTGCCGCAAACAATTACCATGAAAACGAATAGTTAATAGCGGCAATAAATAGCAGACTTTACCAGCTTTTTGATCAATGGCCACAACAACCTTTGTCGACACCTGCATCGCCTGCCAAAGACCAATTGCCAGTAAAGTATATAGTGACGATTGTTATTGCTGCTAGAGCCAATTTTTATTGCCGCTAAAGTCCTTTTTTGTAGTAGTGGTTCTTGGGTTAGCTAATTAGTATTAATGGTTCTCCCATCGGAGGGTTAATGTGGGTGTCAATCACGATGGTCTGGGTCGTGACATTTATATTATTTGAAGGCTAATGATGAATAGTCGAATTATACATGGGTCGAAACTGAAATATACATATAACTCAAGGGTCAAAATAAGTATTTGTCGTACAAATAATTTTTAGTTGACTTATAATTTATTGTTTTATTTCTTTAATCAAGGCAAAGGTATAATTTTTTCTTCTTTTTTCCTTTCACGGGTTTAGTATGTATGGCGTTGTTTTCTTGGGAAAAAAAAAAGTTTTCGGTGTTAAGTTTCTTAAATAGAGTGTGCAAGGAAACTTTTTCAATTATAAGAAAAAATCACTTTTGTACGTTCCAAAATTCCAAAGATCATGGTCATACCTATCCTAATTCAACAATAGGTGAGTCAGCCCTCCATCTAAAGGAAAACTAAAAGGATAAGCAGAAGTGATTAAACGCATAAGTTAAAGTCTTAACCCCATCTTTCAAATATATTTCCCGTTTAAAAAAGAATGACCTCCTTTCCTTTAGTTTGTTTAAAAAAGAATGGTCTCTTTCTTTTTTTGGTAACATTTTATTTTCAGCTTTCCACGTGGCATGTTTAAAACCATAAGATTAAAGGACAATTTTGTACATTTGACATAACTTTAATTTAGGACCACAAGATTCAAAAGTCTTCTTTATTTTCTTAAATTTCGTGCCAAGTCAAATTAGACCACTCTTTTTGAAACTGAGGGAATAGAAAAAAAATGTAAAGTAACAAAATACACCAAAAATAAGTATTACTAGTACAAAAACATCTAATTGAATACAATCGTCTCAAAATTATAACGTTGTCTAAAATAATAAAGTCATGAAAGTAAAGATACATGAAGTACGACATCACTTTGAACGCCAAGTAACTCACCAAAGCTGCCAAAGAAGTATTACTTTGAACGAAATATCAACAAGGCCTGCAAGTGTTAGAATATTCATAAAAAGATGTAAAAAAGTAGTATAAGTAATATAATACATGTACTTAGTAAGCATCGTAGGCTGATTTAGATAGAGTTAGATAACTATATCATAAGTATGAAATGTACCAAGACCAGTTCATAAGTTCAATTCATTACATGTCATGATCCAAAATAGGATTATGATGGTGCCTACCATAAACCCCGTGTAGGCAAGTCAAAACCCCCAACTTTGAGCGATGAATGTACTAAAAGATACAACTATGCGGAAGCAATAAGAAGAAGAAGAGAGGTTTGTTGCATAAGCATGTATAAAATAATACAAAATATACAAAAAAGGGTTTAAGAGTGACCGAGAAAGAAAGATTATATATAAGAAAAAAAATGTGTAGTATGAGTACCAAAATATGGAGTACTAAGTAGGCATCATATGTCGATCGAGTTCAATAAATACTATATAAACAAAGAGGCACAATAGTGCTAACACTACATCTTAGCAGCTAATGAGAGATATACCAACCACGATAGTGAAGATAATAACAATAAGCACATAACAACTAATACAAGACAATCGTGATCAAATAGATAACATGATGATGCAATGCAAATGTGAACCATGCATAAAAACAGAAGTCCGACAAAGTTCCTTCAGCCGCCCCGAATGATCCCTTAGACTTGAAAACTTATGAAATACAATAAATATAACCCATAATAGTTTCTCAGGCCCCCTCACTGTGTTTCCTCGGGTGTATCGGTAAATGAAAACCGATGAGTTAAAATAAGTACCTCTGTAGAATAAAAGCCTCAGGAAATGATGCATTTCCTTTCAAAATCCCAATTTAAAAAAAAATAAAAATTAGTGAAATGAGTAGAAATCATAATAATTTGTTTTAGTGTCTCAGTTAAACTTTCTGTCCCTTCTGGTTCAAAACATGTCAAAATGTAGATGTCGTGTGCATGAATGCATACCAAAATACAGTAAATCCATTCCCAATTCAATCACACCACACAAGCAACCAGAGATACACAGATCACATTATAGTCGTACTAACCTAAAACTCCAGAGTCTAGCCAGTTCAAGGTCTCGGGTCCATAAACCGTAATAATAAATTAAAATCTTAGACATACTCAAAGAAAATCACACAATCATACCAAACCAACCAAAACGAATAAACTTAAGTTTCAAGCCACATAGAAGAATTCTAAGAGTCCTATATTGTCAATCAAGACTAAGGCTAATCTTAATCAAAGGCTTAACGGCTAAAAATACTAAGCTAAAAACATATAAGTGGCCAAAATACAATTAAGGATAATAAAATCTAGAACCTCATCCTAAAAGCTTTCTAATGGTCAATTCTATTCAATTCATATAGAATCTACTAACCCAAGTCTAAAAATGAGAAAATTATAACCTATTTCAAGGCTTAAACTACACTCGAACCTCTACTCGGGTGTTTTTCCTGTATGGAGAGCCTCAGAACGCAGCCACACTATCAAAAACAGAATATACACATCAATATGGGACAAACTATATATACCCATATTGATGTTACGAAATTCAGACATGAAATCGGGTAAAAAAAATTGACCCTCAAAGTTCGACAACAAAACGAAAAAATGAACTTCATCATTATGTTCCCCTTATGTAAGGATCACATACCACAAAGTTGAATAAATATCGGAATCAATTTGGGACCTCAAATGGTCCAAAACAACACTTTAAGGATTTAGAAAACATGGAATTTGAGTTTTAAAAAAATGAATTGCGAAAATGAAGCTAGAATACGTAGTAGAAAGAGCTGGAGAAGGAAATTACCTTTGAATCAAGGGATAATGCATAATTATACATCTAAATTTAACTAAGGCTTTATTACCCCCACCCTAAACTATTTTAAAATAGAACAAACACACCCCAAAAATTGACATGACAGAGAGAGTGTGCGCACTCTCTTGAAAACAAAGTGAAGACCTAAAATATTGGACACTTGTCCTTTCTATAATTAAAGTTTTAATTTATTTTTAAAAAATAAAAATAATAACTCATGTGGTGGATGCGTGTTGTACAAATACAATTAACTTACCTGATTGAAGGTGTCATGTCTTCACAAACGGTGCACGAAAATAGAGAATAAATTAATTCAGCGAATGTAGTAGGGCCCTATTTAAATTAAAATATGTCGTTGAGATTTCGATCATAGTTTAAGGGTACTTATGCATCATCCTCCTGATAAAATAATGATAGGAATCTTGACTTTAAATGTTGCTATCTATCTAACACTTGCTTTTTATTGGTACAAGTCCTAGCCGCCATTCCTTCTCCTTTATTGGTACAAGTCCTAGCCGCCATTCCTTCTCCTTTATTGGTACAAGTCCTAGCCGCCATTCCTTCTCCTTTTCTTTTCTTTGGAATTAAAATTAAAACAAAATTATTTAGCATATATATCCTCTTTTGATGGATTATTTTGTTATTATGTAAATTAATGAATTGGTGTACTAACATGATAAAAGTATTTTTTGATCGGTTGGACTTATCATTTGGTGTAATGTATGAGAGAGAATAGATTGTAGTGTCTATTAATCTCTTGTTTGATTACACGGGATGGGATAACTTATCTCAAGATAAATAAATAGTGTTGAGATAAGTTATCCCTCCCTGTTGGTGAAATAACAATATCATGATAATTTATATTAGTACAATATAATTACTAGCTTTTAATTTTTAATTGAATTGTGTTGTTGGAAGAAACTTGATAAGAAATTGTTCTGCTTTACTTGTTTGGGGCATTAATAGTCATCATGATAATATTTTTATTTTTTAAATTTATTTGTTCAAGATTAAAAGTGAGAAGAAAATTGAGATTTCAATCTTGCTCCAAGGTTAGGTGGAGAGGGGGACTGAACTAGATATAACATCCAAGAAAAGAAAAAGACAGTATATATATTACCATTATGTAGAAATGAGACTTAAAAAGGACCAACACTGCATGTTTTGATTGTACTAAAGGCAGTACTAATTGTACATTTTACAAAGGACCAACACTGCATGTTTGTATTGTACTATTGGTAGTACTAATTGTACATCAATAAACACACTTTCTCTAAAAGTTTCTTCCTATATCTGACAAATTTCTAACCCTAATTTCTCTCCTCCTTGCTAAAGTCGCTCTATTCTCTCAACTCTTCCTTCTACTTCTCGCCTCTTCAATGGCGAATCCACCTCCTTCTTAGTTTTTCCTGTTTCATTACACACTTTAAATCTCTCTCAAGCTTTGCTGAAGATCTCTCTTTGTTTCCGACGAGCTGCACAGGTACTTCTTCATGCTTTAAGTTTCTATCCTCCTTCTCACCTCTTCAATGGCGAATCCATCTGCTGCTTACTGTTTTCTGTTTGGCTACAGAATTAAAATCTCTCTCTCAACCTTTCCTGAAGATTTCTGTTTGTTTCGAACGACCTGCGCAGGTATTTCTTCATGGTTTAAGCGAAATTTACATGTTTGCTCCATCATTTGCTCTTTCTCCCATTCCTAATTTGTCTTCTCTTTTGCTCTTTCTCCGATTCCTAATTTCTGTTCTCTAGACCATATACTATTTTCCTCTTTAATTTAGGAAATCAAAATCAACCTCTTCCTCCAAAACTCTTCATCAAGTATTTATCTTTATTTTCTCCTGTTTGGCTTGGGCTTTCATTTTTCTATTTTTTTTGTCGATTTCTTTTTCAGAGATTTCAATTTTGGTTCGAATTTTTCTCTCTGATCACTAATGGGTAGGTAGTATTACTTTGACTATTTTGCCTCTTCTCTCCCAAAACAATTCAATGGCTGAAATTTTATGTTTTTGCGTCACTACTAATTTAGTAACTTTAGAAGATATGAATTCTGTAATGATTATTCTACGATTAGTTGTGTCTATTCATGCATGTTTTGTTTTGAATATTTGGTGTCAAATTTCTTGATTCCTAAAAGGACGTTTTTGGAGAGGTCAGTGAGGTTTTGGAGATCACAGAAGATTGCAGGGTTATTTGGTGTTCTCTTTCGTTCTCCATCATTTTGGCCTTCGGATTTTTTTAAACTGATTTTGTATATGCATGTACTCATTCACTATTTTGTGTCTAATTGCATAGTCCTTACTAAGAAGAATCGAACATGCTCTCTGAGTAAAATTTTCACAAGTTAGTAATGGATTCATGTTGTGTCAATTACTTTGATTGCCTTTCGATTAATTTGTAATCTAAATTATAGTTGGCTTTGCCCGTTTTAATAAGGTAATTTATTCTAATTTCAAGGATTTAAGTTTACAGGGAAAAAAATATTGAGCTTGTAGTAGGGGAAACAAAGCTGATGAAACTCGAGGTCAGAGTGTCACTCAACACCATCGGTAAGTTAATGAAATTCTATGTTCCGCAATAGGAGAGAACATGTAATACGTTTATATTTATCAAGCTTCTTCTCGAGTATTTTATGCTATGATAAGTTCTTTTTTCCTTGAAGAAAACAAAAAGAAAATATTTGCTTATTGTTTCATTCTTGACCTTTAATATGATATCTAGAGTTCTTCAATTTCATTTCCATTATTACCGTAATGACAACAATAAAATTGTAGCTTAGACTTTTGTTGCTAGACTATTTACATGATTGAATAATTCAATATATAGCCCAAAATGGAGGACAAAAAAAGAGAAGGGAAATGACACTTCATGACAGTCTAATGATGTTGAAATTTTCTCGGTTTCTTATTTTTTTTATATATAAGGTCCTTTGGTTTACATTTCATTGTTGAATATTTATTTATTCTGCCAATTGCTCCAACAAACCTCAAGCAGCATGTTGATCTTCCATCAGTTAATGCTTCCCTATCTCGAAAATAGTATCTCTATTTCAGAGAAGTAGTGGTAAGGCCTGTGAACACTCTACCTTCTTTAGATTCCACTTTGTGAGATTTCACTAAGTATGTTGTTGTTGTTGTTGGTCACTTCATCACTTTTCTCTATTACTTCCAGTTCTTTTATGCATCTACATATGGGATGTATCATCTTACGCTCTCCATATGATGTAGTTCATTTCCTTTGTTACCACAACACCATCAAGTCTTCTGTCAAGGAAATAAGGTGGCAAATAAATTACATATGCCAACGTCGGAATGTCACTGAATTGAGTAGTATAGGCAAATAGCAACCTATGAGACGACGCAACCTAATAACAAACACGGTTGGTCAACTATAAAGTTTCAGGTTAGGTAGTATACACTGAACATCTTACTTTATTATTTTCTCACCCCATTAAATTGTATTCTTTATCCATTATACCTCAACATTTTGATTAATTAGATCGAAGCATATTAGTTCATGTGAGATGTTTGATTATTATGTTTGAATAAGGTTAATATGTTGATATTCAAACATATTAAGTTATTTGAGATGTTATTCTGTTTGTGCATTTCAAGTTCACTTTTTCCGACTTAATTTTGAATTTTTTTGAGTATTTGGTGTAAATATGAGATTCATATGAAAGGTATTCTCTTCTACTGTATGAAAGACTCTAAGACCCGATGAGTCATCTGCTTCTTCAGTTTAGTAGAAATTCTTTCATACTATTGCATGAAACATTACCTGGTCTCTTATTGCTATCTGAACTAGCTTGAAAAGTATGGTTGCTCTCTTCTTTCGTTGATCCTTATCGAGAATTTCCCCTTTTTTCACTCTGCCCTGAAGATTACCTATATAGGCTTCACAACCATCCCTGCTTGCATTTTTATAAAAAGATCAATAGTGGTTGTCAAGCATCTCCCCAATACATTTGTATTACCCACCAAACAAGAAAATATTTCTAACATATTTATTATATTTGGTTTCCAATTGTCTTTGGCAAGGCCAACAAGTTAAATTAATTGATGATTCCTCTGTGGTTCAGCTTGATTCTCTTATCTGAACCTTGAGTGAGATTTAATAACAGTTTTCCAATTGTCAACTTTCATATATGTTTCTTATATTCTTCTTTGTCCTGCTTCATTTTTTCCAATTGCAGGGAGAATTCTGATTTTTGTTACTCTAGGTTGAAACTTAGTGTTCTTGAATCTCACAAATTTAATAGGTATAGCATATTAGTCATATGAATTGAAGCTAACATAATAATTGGTTACTCTTTAGGATGATGATAATCCTTCTTTGTCAAATGCTTACATGACGTCCAAAATTTTCAAATTCTGAATTTTATAGTTATTCTACCATCTATTATTGCAAGAGATGGGACTTGAGGCTCACTGCATTAAACATGAGAAGTGGCTGACATGTTTGAGCAAGGTGTGGCACCAAATGCTATATCTAGGATGTCACTAACATTGAAGAGTTCTCTTACTATTTTGGAGCTATTAATGCAAGGTAAACAAATGGATAGGAAACGTGGCAGAAGGCTGAAATTAGATATGTTACATGTAAATTTCTTTTTTTCCAGATTAAGGACAATCATGTAATTTTCCTTTTCCAATTTCTATTTTTGCTTGCCGCATGTTTCCAAAGATCCACACAATGGATCTAAAAACTTCCACATCTTTTATTCTCAAAATCCTACTTTTATGTTCCATGAAGAACAGCAGCCTCATTTCATCCCAATTTTAGAAAGGTTTGCTCCTTACAACAACAAGGAAATGGTACATCTCATTTCCCGTGTTTTCTCTTCATGGATATTGTGGGTTTTCTTTTCAATCTCAATTGTTGCTTCTTAGATTTGCTAAACTTTCTTACTGGTGGTGCCTTTTTGGCTTGATTTGCTGGGTTTATGTGTTATTCAATGTTTTCTTTTCTATCCTAAATTACCACCTTCTACTTGGAGTCAATTTTTATTTATTTTGTTTTTTAATTTATGTGTGAACGTCACTTGCTGGATTTGCGTGCAACAACGCGAGCTGCTATTTGTTGGGAGTTTCGACGAACAATAGGAAAACAAAAGGTGCTGCTTTCTTTTCTAGCCTATTTTGCTTTCTTTCATGATCTTTTCCTCTAATATTAGAACAGCTGGAAAACATTTGGTTGCCATGTACTTAGTTTACTGCCTTCAATTGTTCTAATCTATTGGTCTTATTTCTCCTCTTTAATTTGTTATATATTTTTAAAAAAATACTTCAACAGTGCTATAAACTACAATAATTTAACAATTTAAAATAGAACATAAGTATGTATGTCAGTACATCTTATTTGTTTCTTCTCGCATATGTTACTTGTTATTTACTTTCCTTCTCTACCTATTGGTTAAATTTTACTTTCTCTTATTTATATGTGATCTGTGGATGTTTTCATATGCATAATAAATCTTTACAGCAATAACATCAATTTCCCAAAACAAATAGATAAGTATTGGAAAAGAAAATGATCAATATGCTATAGGTGAGAACAAAGAGCTTTTGCAAGTCTTTATTTTTGTCTTTTAAATGAGTTGATCTTTAATTTAAGTCAATAGCTAAAAGAACTTATACCTACATAAAATAAGTTAGTTTGTTGGATCTGGATCAATTTGTTGTCATTTAAGTGCAATTTGAACTGAGACAGACAGATCATTGTTCCCTAACTCTAAAGCTTTCAAGTAACAACACTCCCGTATGCTTGCAGAGATACTTCCTGTTAGCTTATTGTCTCATAGATTAATGACTTCAAGAAGAGTTACCTTTAGTATTTCTAATTCATAAACAAGACTTCTAATCTTTGTTTTTAACTGTAGTAGTGTAAGTTTGGTTGCACTTTCATTACTATACCATCTTACTTTTCGTGGCCTACTATGAGATCATGTATCGCAAGGTGAAAGAAATTTAGACTCACATTTACTTTTAGTATTTTTTTAATTCAAACATAAGACTTCCAACATTTAGCTTTAACTTGAGTAACTATTTCGTTAGCTTTAACTAGAGTAATTGTTTCATGCATGTGTAAAGCACAATGCAGTTTCAAGATTCAATACTCTAAATCAAGAAATAGAAAGCTGGTAAAGATTAGTTTAAATGTTCATTCTACATCTATGAATGCTCTACGATATGCTATCCTAAGTTCTATGTTCTATCAATTGGCTTAAAATTGTATATATGTCTCGTGATATATGATAAGCAAGTATTTTCTTTTTAAACATATTTTTATGATAATTTTAGTAGCTCTAAGTCCAATAAATCGGGAGCTTTAGCCTACAATACTCTTTTCTGATATAGGTACAAATATGTGTTTCGCACTAATGGTAAGATGAAGATGGAAACATGATTAGTCGACTACATTTTTTGCAATAGTACAAGTATTGGTATTGTGCAAAAGTAAATTTACACTCATTCTGTTTTGTGCCATGATAAATTGGTTACACTAATTTGTTGTCTTGCCTTCATTTTTGTGTGCCTTTTCGGTGCTTCAAGTCATTACAAAGCTTTTGTATCTCTAAATCAGGGCGACACATTTACAAAAATTAGCTCTACAGCTATTAGTTCTGACAAACATGTATTCTTTTTTAAAAAAATTGGCATGACTGTACAATGACATGTTACAAGTAAGATGCCCCAAATCATGGAATCAACTATATATGCTTTCGTTAGGTTAGACTGCCTACATCACATCGACTCATGTGTGAACACTGGGTGTTTGTAGACCATACTGTCTTTTAAATGAAGAGGTAAAAGAAACAGTCAAGAAATAGAGAGATGTGTGACATTAGCTATCAAAATAAAGCAACTACATCTTATGAGAAAATGTAAAAAGGTTCTGAATTTTCATTTGTGGGCATATGGGTTTGGAAGATATGGATAATATATGATTGTGACGAACTCCTCGATATGCATATATAGTCCATTGTTTTTACACGATAAAGAGCATTATTTTCATGAATTCTACTTCACTTTGCACCTCAGAAAACCTTTTTTTTAATCTGGACTTTTGTTGCCCTAGATAGAATTGGTATTAGTTGATTATGTCTTCATCTGTATGCCATACCATATATTCTTCACCTTATAAAAAAAAATGAAAGATGATAACACATGCTATTGCATGTCTGCTTGAAGTGGAGGATAATTTTTAGTGATGCATTATATAAGTTGTGTTAGTATGATATGCTTGGTTTTTGTACCAAATCTGCCTTGATTTGGGATGTATATCCTTTAGACATTAATACATCAATCATGTTTGATTGTCGTTTATTTTGACAGTTTTGTGAATTGAATTTTTAATGTTTGTGTTCTCCTTAAAAGTTGTTACTCTCACCAAGTTCTTGACATTTTGATAATGAATTATGTTATTTTAGTTTGTTGGAGAAATTGCTTAAGGGATCATATGTATTGTATAAGATATATGAAGCTTATGTGGATGTAAATGAAAATTATTAAAAAAATATTCAGTTGACCTCTGTTGCATCGGTCACTCTTATTATGTTTCATTTATTTTCTGTGAGTTTGTCAATTTATTTTTCGCTGCTTTATTGTTGAATCCTCACTCTATCTTCCTCCGCTTCTTGATTGTGTAGTTTTATACACATTTGCCTGCTAAATTAGTATTTACAAGATAATGTTAATTTACATTCCTCAATTGTTGCATGTAGGTTAATTTTGCATTTGTATAAATTTTGAAATCGAAACTTACACAATTTTAAAGGATATTTTGACATTAGATGTTAAGAATTCAATTGATCTTGAAATGCAGATAGTGTTATTTGGAGTTCAAGGGGAATAATGGGTGAACACTACAACAAAGTTTCTTGATAGAGCAATGGCTGGTTCATTTAGAGGTAAGGATTTGAATCGTCACTTCTTCAAACAGCTAGAAGAATTTTATGGCAGCTTCAATTTTTAGAATCGAAAACATGATATTTTATTATTAGTATATCAATTTTTGCTTTCTAAAGCTCCTCTTTTTCTCTTTGTTAACTATTGTAAGATTACAGTTTGTGTCAACAATAAGTGGTGACCAAATCTTTACTTCTTCATTTGTACAATCTTTTAAATAACTGCGACACCAAGTTCCATTCTCTTCACTATTGAAAATTTTAGTCCTATTTACTAAATTTCAATGGTTTCCTTCGATTTCTACAGGTTTAATGACTTTTGACGAGCAGGCAGAAGTATTGTTGCGTTGTTAGTACCACTTGCTCTTCCCTTTAAGGTATTCTCCTAATTCCATTCAATTGGTTCATTGTGGAATTGTCTGGATGAGTAGTTGTGAGCTTAAGATTCCTTTTTTGTTTCCCTTTCTCTATGAGCACTTTTGTTTTTCGTGCACATTGGTATGAATTTCAATTAATTAAACAGTAAATAACTTGACATGTATGTCCCTTCTACATGATCTTTTTAAGAGCTAATGATTGACTCTGTCATTGGTAAACCAACTTCTTTCTTAGCTGGGAGAGGAAAGTAAAATAAATTTATGTTGAGAAGAGTTGTTTTATAGTTGTTCAGTGGTGAGAGTAATTTTACAAAGTAATTGATTTATCCTTTAACTTAAAGGTAAACACATAAATTTCTTTAATCTCAAATGTTTCGGACACTCTAGATACCTTGTTGATCTTTGAGTTTAAAAAAAAAAACAATCATTTCAAGACTTGGTTGTATTGTTAATATAACTGGATTTGCATTTATGTGTTTCTTCACTTAATTTCTATTTGAATGTGAAGATTTTCTTTGGCGTACCATATATATGACTTAATTGCTAAGAGAGGTCTTGGGTCTTTGACATCACTGACAACAGGCTTTATAGCTCAAAGACACCTTAGTAAAGGAATTTGTTCATTTGACATGCTGAAGCTTGTACCATTGAGGAGAAATTCTTATAACTCTCCCTGTTTCAATTTGATTTGCTTACTTTGTTGGCATGGTGTAAAATTGTTGCAAGGTTTGGACTTTAATTGTTAGTTAGTCTGAAAGAATTGCTTTGTGTTGGAGAACTGATTCATAATTTCTTAGTGTACTGAATAATAAATAGTCAGATGAAAGCTAATAGGAGAACTAAGTACATAAAGTTATAAGCTTTTAATAGCAGAATAGTTGAACCAAATCAACAAGTCAAAACAAGAGGATTAAAAAAAAAATTAGGTGTAGAATTATAGTACCATTGGGAACCTTTTAAATCATATAGAAGATGCATTGGAATCTATATTATAAAAGAAAGAGAGAACATTACCAGCCATGAAGACCTAATCATTTAATGGCACATTAGCAGAACTTGAATAAAGGAAATGATCCAAAAGTATTTTGGTGTAGAACAACGAAACTATATATTCATGTTAGTATTCTGTCACCCAACTTACATAGTCTTTTTTATACTTATCACATTCATTTTCAATCTTTTTTTTTATAAGTATGAAAATTAAGTTTGATTTGGTATTTTCTATGACTAAGATTTGCTTAATTTGTAAAATTTATGGCAGGAGCTATGGTCTATCAATTAGAATAAAGGACAGGCTAAGCTCTTAAAATAATGACAACAAAGAGATGGAGGTGACTATATTTCTTCATGATTTGTAGATCCTTGGTTCCCTATCTTCAATGCTTCTCTCATTTGATTTCTTGCATTCTGTTATTTCAGTCTAGATATTTACTTTTTGCTTCTCACAGATTATTTTAGTTGATAGGTGTTTTCTTGTTTTTTGTAGATACTCCAAAACTTTTTGTAATTTTTGAAGTGGCAAAAAGTATGATTACCAACCAAGTTGATGACTATAACTCCCGCTCGAGGGAAATGACGATTTCAACTAAAGAAATTTATTTGGACAACTACTGAGGCAAATGAAAGCAAGACATCTTGACGCTCTGACTACCGCGCATGTGAGGCTACAACATATGCAACAAATCAAAATATGTTCAAAACAGAGAGATCAAAAAACAAATCCATCTACAATGCTAAAAGAAAATGCAAATCAAACGGCAGGAAAGTAGAGCTCACATACATTTTAGTTTTTTTTTAAAAAAAAAAAGATTTGTGAGAGGAAGTGAAAAGTTGTTAATGAGATTTCTTTAATTTTACTTATTTGTGGGATTCATATTTATATGATATAAAAAATAATAATAATTTTGCTATGCCGTTTTTTTAGTATTTGATTGAGTGATTTTATTGATACAAATGTCTAAGTTTAGTGATTTTAATGATACAAAATAAAGTTTAATGACTTTACTAGATAAATTTTGAAAATTGAGTGACTTTTTGAGATATTAATTCGAAATTATATTTACAGATTTTGTCAATTTTTAAAAAATTATTTCTCATATATTGCGATTATTATGAGATAAGACGTATTGTGAGAGTTCTTTAACAATATGAATTTTTTATGCTTTACATGATATATCTATTTGAGTAGCCTTTATGCATTAACTCTTTTTTCTTGTCAATTACTACTACCACCTTCATTTTATTCCTTTATGACAAAAGGTTATACATTAAATAAAATTTAAGATTTCAGAATACATAAAGTATGTTTTGTAGTTAAGATTTGCAGAGTTCTGTAAAGTTCTGATAAAATAAATAATTTTAGTGTGAAGAGGAAGAGTGAATTGGTGTGGTCAGTGATTGATATTTTAGATTTGGAAAATTTCAAAGTAATTAATTCATTTTAATAAATTAGAGTTAGTTGTTAGTATTAAATTATGGTGTTAATTAAGGTGCAGATGCAATTAGTCAAGAAATGGAGAATATAAATAGATAGTTTTTTTGTAACTCATTAGATATAATTAGAATAGTAAATGTGATTGAATTTTTTATTTAATAAATGAAATATTTAATGAAAAGAATAAAGAAAAAATCAAAAAAAAAGAGAAGAGAAAAATATATACTAATATATAATATGTAGTATTTAAGTGGAAGTTGGTGGGGCCCAAATACTCCATATTATCTATTACAATAATTAACAATTATTTGACACTTTAAATTCTATCAATGTCGTATAAATTAGGATAAAAACCTAACATATAATATTTAAATTTATTTAAAAATAATATAAGTAATACTATACATTAGAATAATTAACAACTTAATTATTTAAAACTTATATAAAAAATTTAATTGAGTCTCTAAATTCTATGGGTACCTCTTATTTGAAATGAGAGTTTGGGAGGACCAACACAGCACTAAAGAGATCATTAAAATATTTTGAATTATTCATTATTATGAATTATAATATTTTGATTTTTACGTAGTTTACAAATATATATAAATTTCATTTAAAAAAATTAAAGATATCATACGCAAATTTGATTCTCGAGAAATAAAAAGTGTCACATAAAATGAAACAGACGAAGGATAACTCTCAATTAAATTTATTTCACTTTTTATTTTCCATTTTTAACATAATTTTTCAAGTTGGATTTCTAGGAATTCTATAGTAGACCCATTTAAATTTTACCTTTTTTCTTTAAATTAGAGAACTTGACCACACTTCGCGCGATCATTAAAATTAAATATTTTTGATTAATTTTATATTTACTCTGTTGTTTAATCGTAATATTATTATTTGTTTTAATTTTCTTATTTAGAAATGGGAGTTGGGAGGACCAACATAACACTAAAGAGTTAGACTAAGGTCATTGCCCCTTGCAATTAATGTTTAGAGTTATGGTATTTGCTATCTTTTGCTCCTTTAAACTCTTGTATGACAGTGCTTTATAATTGTACCTTTTCTTCTTTAGACAAAAAAACCAGCCAACATCTCCATAATGACACATATATCCATCTTTATTAATTTAAGTGGGCCCCACCAACTTTATCATATCGGCTGACCAATACTATTGTGTATTTCTTTATTTTAATTATCATGTCTGACCTTTTTCAGTTGATTACATATTTAAAAAATAAAAATAAAGTGGATATTAAAATAATTAACAATTTAGTATACTTAAAATAAATATTATATATATAATATTTATTTTAAGTATAAATATTTTAAGTATAAAAGTACTATATATCACAATAATTAACAATTATTTGACACTTTAAATTCTATCAATACCATATAGATTAGGATAAAAAGAGTAACATATAATATTTAAATATATTTGAAAATAATATAAGTAATACTATAAATTACGATAATTAACAACTTGAATATTTAAAAGTTATATAAAAAGTTTGATTGACTCTCTAAATTCTATTGGTACCACATAAAATGGATTAGATGATAAACATATATTGTTTGAAATTGACGAATACAATAATTAACAAAAAAAATCGCTCGACTCCAAAAAATCTATCAATTAATGCCACATAAATTGGGACATGAAAAGTAACATATGGAGTATTATTTAAAAATTAAGTTAAAAATGTACTATAAAATACAATAATTAACAACTTAATATATTTAAAAGACATATAAAAAATGGTTAATTTTTTAAATCCTACATGTGCCACATAAATCGAAACAAAGAGAATAATAAATATTATTTTCAAAATTATGTAAAGTATTATAAATCACAATAACTAACAATTTAAAATAGTTTTAAAATTATATAACAATTTCAATAGCTTCGCCAATTTCATAATATCACATAAATTAAGAATATATATATATATATATATATTGGGCCCCGTGTCAACACGGGGTCCTGTATCTAGTATATATATATATATAACCAACTTGAATGGTGTAAACAAATGTTTTAGCAATAAAAACAAATAATGTCCATCATGGGTAGAAAGTCTTTCAGTACACCATATGTTCTAACATTGGGTAAAATGAGATTTTAGCTTGTTGGATATGCAGTATAGGTCATGATTTTAGAATTAATATTTAGACTTGTTATTTGAGATCATGATTTCAAAATTCAAATTCTCAAAAAAAAAATTATGATTTGGAATTTTAAATCGTAATTTTAATTTTTGTAAAAATATAAAACTTGACCCATAAATTTATATTTTGTAAGAAAAACCAATAATATTAAAATTTGCTAGAAAAAAAGTATCATGCTTGACATGAATAGATTGTCCATACCATGTGAAAGAATTATATTAAACAATAAATAGCTACTATTATTATTGATTAGGGGATCTTTATAAAATTATGTACATTTGAAAGTTTATACCTAATCACAAATATTTATTTATAAAAGGGATCAGAATATATGGGGTTTATCAATTCGGCGCTTTAAGATATCTCTATATCTTGTTTACGAACATGATTTGTCCATTTGTTAAGAATTATGAAAATTTTGATAGTTTTCACAACTTGTGGGGTTTTCATGTTCATGAAAGAAAAGATGCAACTTAAAACTCCAAATTGCATGTCTAAACAAACTTCAAATCAATCTGATTTTATATCATGATTTAAAATTATGATTTGATATCTTATATCCAAACCTGCAGTGGCAAAGCCAGGATCTGAAGGGAGTTCGAAGTATAAAGTAGTAAAGTCATAAAAGTTATAAGATGAAAAACTGAGCGGGACGGAAAAGGAAATATTAAATTTAACCCGCTAAATTTAACTTGTCTTGTCATGCTGAGTTTAAGTTCTTTCTACTTTTATCCTTGTCCATCGAGTTTTTTTTTAAAATTTTCTGCTTTTTTTTTAGTTTTGCAGTGCTATTATATTTTGTCTGATAGCGTGTGTAGTAGTCCTAGTCTTGCATGTGTTGTCCTTGTCTGTGATGCCTATAACCTTATGTTGTCTACCGAGTCTTACTTTCCACAATATTCCATTGATGTTATTATTTTCTCGGTTGGTTTTTCACTATCTTTCCTATTGGATGTTATGTTTTACACACGGTTCCCCTCCCCTCCTACTTGGATGTGATTGTACTCGAGCTGAGGGTCTCTCGGAAACAGCCTCTCTACCTCCACGAGGTAGTGGTAAGGTCTGCGTACATTATACCCTCCCCAGACCCCACCTAGTGGGATTTACTGGGTATGTTGTTGTTGTTGTTGTTGTTAGTGCTATTATATTTTGAATTTTTAAAAAACATTCTGAATTAGTGTCCTTTCAATCATATGCTACTATAAAAGCCACTATGATTTTTTAAAAAGGATAACGATTGAGTTACTAATATTATAATGCATATTCAGAAAATAAATAAATAGTATCATCATTTTTTAGTTCATTTAATTCAATTTACTAGGTTAGTCATTTATAAAATAGAGAAAAAAAATCAATAAATCAAATAAGATTAGTTTAGTTTCATCTATTTCAAGAAAATTTGCAAAAACTATAGGAAAGAAGAAATAAAATCTAATCAAATAGATTTTGATAAAAAATATTCACGACTTTTAAATTTTTTTGTTCGATTAATTTAATTTACTTATTTTATATAAATATTTTTTCTAACTCAATTTAAAATTTAATAACAATTCATCTTTCTTCAAATTAGTACATGAAAAGAGAGTTATGTAGAAACAAAATGAGCAATATAAAATAAGAAGAATAACAGATAAAATTACAAAAAATGTGACTAATAAATTGAAACCAAATCAAATAGCATAGAGAGAAAATAATAAAAAATAAAAAGAAGGGAATAAAGCTTCGTATTGAACCCAATGAAGCTTCCTCATATCTCGTGTCCCAAAAAAAAGGTGCAAAAACATTTCACGCAGCGGGAATCGAACATGGTACCTTCCAGCCACCAATAAACCCCTTAAACCGCTGCGCTATCCTTCTATTTAGTGTTGAGCGGGTTCATTTTAATGCATATAATCATAAAACGAGAATTTGACTGTACATATACATCGTAATTTTTCAAAAGGGGGGTTCGAGTGAACCGCTACACATAGCTCCACCCCTTCAAACTGGTCCTTAATATTAAGATTATTTCCAACCCACCTCTATTTTACTCTCCATTCTTTATATTTGGAGAGTAAAATAGAGAATGGGTTCCCCAGCCATTCTCTGACCATCTCCAAACCACTTCTATTTTACTCTCTATTCTCTATATATAGAGAGTAAAATAGAGAATGGGCTCTCCAACCCTCCCCCCCCCCCCCCCCATATTACTCTCTATCCTCCATTTATAGAGAGGTAAATAGTAGTTCTCCAAATTTGGAGAATTAGTATTCACCTCTTTATTTCAATTTTTGATTATTTTATTATTATTTCTATTATATCATTAATTAAGTCTTTATTATTTGTAATTAATTTTTTATATAATATCTAAAAACATATTATTGACAAGTTACTATTTTTATCCGAATTAATAATTTTCTATTTTATTTGTTAAAAAATCACTTTAAATATGTAATTTCATATTATTTTAATATTATTTATATTATATGATACTATTAATTGAGTCTTTAATAGTTGAATTATTTTCTAAGTAATATGACATCTAAAAAACATACTATTGATAAGTATACTATTTTCATCCCGAATTAACAATTTTTCTAATTTCTTTTTTATAAAACAATTGTCACTTTAAATATTTAATTTAAAATTATAATTATTTTTCACTATGAAGAATACACAAAATCTACATGATAATTCAAACAATCTACTTTTATGTTATAGTGATAAATTATTAAACTACACTTTTTAATGAGCATGAAAATACATTTTGCAATAGTTCAAAATGCAATAGGGGAAGTAAATTAGTACACGAAATAATTGGATACAAGATGAAATTTTTAATTTAAACAATTTTTAGCTACACATAAAAAAAAATGGACAAAAAATTACTCATTTTGAACTCCGTAATGCATTATGGGAGCAACGTAATAACCTTGAAAGTCGAGTATTTATAATGCATGATTTATTATGTAATTGTATTTCATCAATGATTTCACTTTTATTTGAATTGTTTGTTAGTATGTATTATACATAATATTTGTTGTAATTTATTTTATTTAGAAATTTAGAATAAAATATAATTTTATATTTAATGAAAATTTTGAAAAGAACAAAATTTATATTACACGAAGATTATATAGATTATAGGGTAATTATTTGCAAAAAGAAGAAATGATTTATATTATGAAATAAGAAAATAAAAATGAAATAGAATTAATAATATAATATTGAGGAGAGAGAAAACGATTCCTTTTTAGAGAGTAAAATAGAGAATTGGTCGGAGTTGGTTGTCTGAAAAAATAGAAGTTAATATCTCATATGATCACTCAATTTTGAATAGTTAACTTAGAAAGTCACTCAACTTTGAGTAGTTTACTTAGAAAGTCACTCAACTTTATTTTACAACTCAAAAGTCACTTAACTATTGATATTTCACTTAAAAAGTCACTCAACTATTGATATTTTACTTAGAAAGTCATCCAATTAATTCAAATAATTTCTTCATTAAATTTTGTTGAAATACAATTTTGTTTAAACTATTTTTTTTAAAAAATAAAAAATGCTCAGTTCAATTATTTTGTTAAACTTTGTTGAAATACAATTTTTTTTTTAAAATAATAAAAGATTACTACTGTGCGTCTTTTTTATCTTTTTGATTACTCCTTTTAATTTAATAAAAGATTGTTAAACGTACCATAGCAATTGACAAATTAAAATTAAAATGTACTGTAGCATTGCTATTAATTTAATAAGAAAATAATAAAAGATTGCTACTATTTTAAACGTACAGTAGCAATTGAGAAAAAAACTTGTTATTGTCTTGCTAAAATTAAATATGCTGAAAAATGCTACTGTACGTTTTTCAAAAAAATTGTAATTAAATAATTGAAGAAGGTTAATAAGATAATTAAAATAAATATTTTATTAATTCTTAAAACTAATTTAAAATAAAATTTAAATTTCAACAAAATTTAATAAATAAATCATTTAAGTTTGTTGGGTGACTTTCTAAGTAAAATATCAATAGTTGAGTGACTTTCTAAGTGAAATATCAATAGTTGAGTGACTTTCTAAGTGAAATATCAATAGTTAAGTGACTTTTGAGTTATAAAATGAAGTTGAGTGACTTTCTAAGTAAACAACTCAAAGTTGAGCGACTTTCTAAGTGAACTATGCAAAGTTGAATGACCATTTGAGATATTATCTCTTTGGAGAACTCTATATTTGGAGAGTAAAATAGAGTGTAGGGTTGGTGATGCAATGACTCTCTATTCTCCATTTATAGAGAGGTGAATAGTAGTTCTCCAAATTTGGAGAACTACTATTCACCTCTCTATTTCACTTTTTCATTATTTTATTATTATTTATATTATTTTGTAATTAACATATTATTTTTCATATAAGACATTAATTATATCTCTAATATTAGGAATTCATTTTAAATGTAATATAACATTTAAAAAATATATATTATTTAATATATACTAATTTCATCCCGAATTAATAATGTTTCAATTTATTTAATTTTCGTCACTTTAATATAGTTTGATATCATTATTAATTTCCACTATGAAGAATGCACAAAATTAAAATAATAAAATTTTAATTTTAAAATACAATACATAACAGAATAATTTAAATACAAGATAACAATACATAACATAATAATTTAAATACAAGATAACAATACATAACATAATAATTTAAATACAAGATAACAATATCTAACATAATAATTTTATCACAACAATAATTTAGTAATACGATAGGTCGTTTTCAGATTTAATAACAATATTCGGAAAAAACTAGTGTATGATCCACATAATTAGTGTAGTTGTGATTGCAGTTGTGCTTGTTGATTTCTTTTTTCAATTATTCGCAATTGTTCTTGTTACATGAAAATCCCCAATTTGAACAATCTTTAGTTAGACATAAAATAACTAAGGATATAAATACTCATTTTGAACTCCGTAATGCACTAATAGAGAATTTATGGGAGCAACGTAATAATCTTGAAAGTAGAGTATTTATGTAATTATATCTCATTAATAATTTCACTTTTATTTGAATTGCCCATTAATTTGTATATTATATAATATTAGCTTGAAATTTATGTTATTTAGAAATTTAGGAAAAAATATAATTATATTAAGTAAAGAATTTGAAAAAATAATTTTTTATATTACATAAAAATTATATAAACAGATTATTTGAAAAAAGAAAGAAATAAAGGGGGTATATTATGAAATATGAAAATAAGAATGAAATAGAAATAATAATATAATATTGAAGAGAGAGAAAAAGATTCTTTTTTAGAGTGTAAAATAGAGAATTGAGTTGGAGTTGATTGTCTGAAAAAAATAGAAAACTCTATATTTAGAGAGTAAAATAAAGATTAGGGATGGAGATGCCCGTGGGAATATAATATTGATATCATATTGAATTGTGTGAATTAATTGATCTAAAAGTTCAACTTGTGGGAACTTATATTTTTATATATTATTTTTAGCTACTTTTCATGATTTTGCTTAGATGTGAATGTGATCAAAGAGCTTCATTCTTTCACAAATGCTCCAACTTGCAAGAAAGCTGAAAAGAAACAAAAGAGAAACAACAACACTATGACATCTTTGCTCAAAGGAAAAAAAAAAAAAAAGGAACAAAATAGAGAGTTGAAATTGGAAAAAAGATATGCTTTCTTCCAAATTTGAATACAATATGTTTGAAAAAAATGAATTGTTTACTATGGCCTTTAGTTGACTTATTGTTCTTCAAGTAACTATCACCTTGTATCTTTTCATTCCTTTGCTTATTGCTCAACTCCAACAATGTCCTCTCTAATTTTCCACTTTCTATTCTTCTTACTGTTTTGCCTCTCAAAGTCTTGTGCACAAGGAAATGATACTGATCATTTGGCCCTGATTTCCTTTAAAAATGCAATAATATCAGATCCACTTAACATAACAGCTTCTTGGAATGAATCTAGTCATTTCTGCAGCTGGATTGGCATAACATGTGGCAACAAACATCGTCGAGTCATTATGATTGTCTTGAACTCTAGTGAATTGTTTGGTCCATTGTCACCAGCAGTTGGTAATCTTAGTTTCCTCAGGGTACTTTGGCTCAGCAGAAACAGTTTCACTGGCCAAATCCCTGGAGAGATAGGAAAGCTATCGAGATTACGGAGGTTGAACTTAGCAAACAATTCATTTTCTGGTGAAATACCAAGAAACATATCGTGGTGCTCCAATCTTAATTATATACATTTAGGTAATAACAATCTGAGTGGAAGCATTCCAACAGAGCTGAGATCATTGAATAAACTTGAGAATTTACTACTTCAGTTGAATAAATTGACTGGAGAAGTTCCAGCTTATCTAGGTAATCATTCTTCACTCTTGGAAATTGCATTAGGAGATAATCAATTACATGGAAAGATACCTGATATTTTTGGTGGACTCAAACATTTGGTGTTTCTTGATTTTGCTTTGAATTATCTGTCTGGAGAGATTCCTATGTCGATTTTCAACTTGTCATCATTGCACACACTTCAGATAACTTTTAATAAACTTGAAGGGGGTCTTCCATCAGATATGGGGTTCAATCTTCCAAGTTTAAAGTTCTTTCTCCTTGTGGGAAATCAACTGACAGGAAAGGTTCCTACTTCAGTACTGAATTCTACATCACTTATGGAATTTGGTATCGACGGGAATAATTTCACTGGACAAGTGCCAGCCTTCGGAAACCAAAAGGATTTGTACTGGCTTGGACTTGCTGAAAATCATTTTGGAAATGGAATGTTGGATGATTTGAAGTTTATGTACTCCCAACAAAATTGTACTAGTTTAGAGCAGCTAATACTGGTAAACAACAATCTTGGAGGAGTACTGCCAAGCTATATAGGCAACATGTCCAATCTTTTGCGGCTTTCTGTAGGGGGAATCTCATCCAAGGAAACATTCCCACAGAGATTTTACAGCTTGAAAACCTGCAAGTACTTGGTCTCGATAAAAATAATTTTACTGGTATGATTCCTGAGTCTATTGGACAACTAAGCCAACTTAGTAGGTTATACATTCACCACAACAGATTTTCAGGTGAGATTCCACATTCTCTTGGAAATTTGACGAGGCTGATTAAACTCGATTTGGGATCAAACAACTTGCAAGGTACTGTGCCTTCAAGTCTTGGAAGCTGCAAGTTCTTATCACTCTTGTATCTGAATGGAAATCAACTTAGTGGTCTTATACCGAAAGAACTGTTTGGGCTCTCCCTTATAGAGTTTGACCTCTCAAACAACCACTTGACGGGGTATTTCCTGTAGGGATTGGCTCTGGAAACTTGACTGGATTGATAAACTTGATCTACATGAACCATTCATACAACAGTTTATCAGGTGAAATACCAAGCAGCTTTGGCACTTTGACTAGTTTGAGGCAGCTATACCTTGGTAACAATGCCCTTCAGGGAGTTATTCCTGCATCCTTGAGTTCTTTGAGAAGTCTTGAATATATGGATCTTTCTCATAACCACTTTGTAGGGAGGATCCCAAAGTTTCTGGATGAACTTGTCTCCTTGAAGTTCTTAAATTTGTCTTATAATGATTTGGAGGGTGAGGTGCCTTTGAAAGGAGCTTTCAGAAACATGAGTGCTGTTTCACTTGTTGGGAACAGTGAGCTATGTGGTGGTATTCCAGAGTTCAAAATGCCAATGTGCAGCAACAAAGTAGCGTCAAGAAGACGAAAGTTATCTCATAAATTGATAATAGTAATGCTGATTATTGGAGGATTATTGGCAGCAACAACAGTGGCCCTTCTTATTTTCTTGTGTGCTAGGAGAAAAAAGAGGTCTACTTCATCAGAGAATTCATCGTTGGATGTGATCCCAAGAGTGACTTACAATAGTCTTTACAAAGAAACTAATGGCTTCTCTACGTCAAACATGATTGGTTTGGGTGCATTTAGCTTTGTGTACAGAGGCATTCTAGAGGAAAATGGAAAATTTGTTGCCATAAAGGTGCTCAAACTCCAAGTTAGGGGAACTTCTAAGAGCTTTCTTACTGAGTGTGAAGCACTAAGGCATATCAAGCATAGAAACCTGGTAAAACTCTTTAACATCATGTTCAAGCATTGATTACCAAGGTAATGACTTCAAGGCTCTCATTTATGAGTACATGGCCAATGGTAATTTGGCAAATTGGTTGCACAATAGAAGTACAGATGGTGAAGAAAATCATGAGCCTAAAACTCTGAACATGCTACAGAGACTCAATGTAATAATTGATGTGGCTTCTGCATTAGATTATCTTCATCATCAATCTGGCACGCCATTGACACATTGCGATATCAAACCAAATAATGTACTTTTGGATGAAGATTTTGTGGCTCATTTAGGTGACTTTGGAATGGCAAGATTTCTGCCTGATGCTGCAAATCTGCTCTCCTTAAGCCAATCGGCCAGCTCGCTCAATATAAGAGGAACTATTGGATATGTTCCACCTGGTAACTCTTCTCCCTCTCTAAACATCCTTTTATATTTATGCAGGTCCTCTTACTTATCAAGTTTGTCAATTCATGTATGTGCAGAATATGCTACAGGCAATATGTTTTCGACCTATGGAGATGTCTATAGTTATGGAATTCTACTCTTGGAAACATTTACTGGAAGAAGTCCAACTGATGAGATTTTCAAGGATGGTCTCCTTCATGATTTTGTTAAGAGAGCCATACCTGAGCAAGTGAAATATGTTTCTGATCCAAAACTTGTCTATGATGAAACGGGCAGACTGATCAGCAACAATAAAACAATAGAGTGCCTCACATTGATTTTTCAAGTTGGGATTGATTGTTCAGTGGAATCTGCAAAAGATCGCATGGACATTGCCAATGTTGTTAATGAACTGAATGTAATCAAAGATGCCTTCCTGAGGAACTAGCAATATTGGCTATGAAGTTTTTGAGTTTCATTATAAAGATACTACTTATATAAGTTATATACTCTTTATCCACTTTTCCCTTCCCCTTTTCCTGCTTCTCCTTATGTAATGGAATTTTTTTTTGAAAATAATCACCTGATTTGGCTTACTTTGTTTCATGTTTTATGCTAGATTTACTCTATAGATTTGAAAATATGTTTTCTGTATATACTGATTTCATTTACTTATAAAGAAATACACAAAACTGTCAAAAATTATAAGCTCAACCAGAAATATGCATTCCATTTAACAAAATGAACTTGTACAGACAAAGTTGGATACAATTTTACATGGCATATCCATAATGAGAAAACTAAAACTATCCTGAAGTTTGGAATTTAAACTATATGGTAAGAGGGAAAAGGAGAAAACTACAAAGGATCCGTCTTATTTTTCTCACATTTGCTTGAAGACTAAATGTTCAAGGTTCAGCATCAACAAGCATCTTTACTACCTCTTTCATGCTGGGGCGTAAATTAGGAAGCTTAGTCGTACATAGGGCAGAAATCCTCAGAACTTTGATCATTTCATCTTGGTAAAGCTCGGAAACCACCTTTTGATCAAGAATATTCAGAACACTTCCTTTTTCATTAAGATGAGTTGATGCCCAATAAACCAAGTCTTTGCCTTCTCCATAGGCTTCCTCTATTGGTTTCCTTCCGGTTACTAATTCTAATAGAACAACTCCAAAGCTGTATACATCGCTCTTTTCTGTCACTCTGGAAGTATATGCTAGCTCTGTCAATAAAACAAACTCAAATGTGATGTTAGGAAACTAGCAAGAGTAAAAATAGAAAGAAGTGGGAACATAGTATTTGGGTTTTCCTCTTCGAAACATACCAGGAGCTAAATAGCCGTGAGTGCCTGCAAAGCAGCTGAACTCGGAGACTCTAGAGGAAATTTCTGAAACTTTTGCAACCCCGAAATCAGAAACTTTCGCTTCATACTCCTCATCAAGTAGAATATTTGTTGACTTGATATCTCTATGAATTATAGGAGGGACACAATCATGGTGCAAATAAGCGATTCCCTTTGCAGTTCCAACTGCAATTTTATACCTCTGGTACCAATCTAATTCTGTCTTCCCAGCCTTGACTTCTCGGTGTAGTGCCTCGAATAAATTACCATTTGGCAAGTACTCGAAAACCAACAAATTCGAACCTTCGCTCATTAGACTGGCATACAGTTTAACTATATTTCGATGCCTGATCTTTCCTAGAATGTCCATTTCCCTTGTCAAAACTTTCACCTCATTTCCTTTCCAAAGCTGCTTTACTGCCACTGTGCCACTACCTTTCTTCAAATCTAACCGATAAACTTTTCCTGTTCCTCCACTTCCTATCAATTTATCCTCACCAACATCACAAATTTCATCTACATCAAGTTCCACATGTTGGAAGCTTGAAAGCTTCCATTTTGGATCCATTCCATTAGCATGTCCCGGACGCTTTTCTGAATCAGCTTCAGCATTGTGCCTGTACTTCCAGTAACTCACAAGCATGAAAACACCCATTAGAACTGCCAAAGAAAGTAATACAATGCAAAACACAACTAGTTTGCTCTTCATGAGCACTTCCTGAGCAGCCTTTCCACTACAAGCGCCCATGCCTGAGTTCCTTCGGACATTCCTGATGCTTTGATCAACACAAAGCCCCTTGTTTCCTACAAATGCCTTTTCTCCTCCCACCGTCAAAAGATCTGTAGGAACTCTTCCAGTTAGCTGATTGTTAGAGAGGTCCAATGAAGATAACTTCAGGTTATCCAAGCTTGTTGGAATTGAGCCACTGAGGTTGTTACTCGAAAGATTCAGAGAGTTCAACGAGGCCATCATTGACAACGAATTCGGTATGTTGCCTGTGAGAAGATTTGAAGCAAGATTCAAGTTTGCCAACCTGGGAAACTCACCCAACTCCGATGGTATCGACCCGGAAAGTGAGTTTTTCTCTAAATACAAAGATGAAATTTGCTTCAATGAGCCAAGTTCAGATGGTATTATGCCAGAGAATTCATTGTGATCCAAATATAGCCTTTCCAACTGTGTGAGCTTTCCAAGTTCTTTTGGAAGCTCACCTGAAAATCTGTTGTTTGATAATACCAACTGATTCAACTTAGTCGCAGCCCCGATTCCAGGAGATACAGTTCCAGTGAAGTTGTTATCACTGAAATCTATCATTGTGACTTCTGGAAGCCCCCATAAACCCTCATCAATTCTCCCAGAGAGTTGATTCTGACTCACCCTCAATCTCATTAAAGTCTTGCAAGAAGCATAATTACCTGGAAACTCCCCTGTGAAACTGTTTTCAACAGCAAGCAAATTTTGCAAGTTGTTGTTTTGACATAAATATTTTGGAAATGCACCACTAAACTTGTTCTCAGATATGTCTATGCTATTCAGTGGCGAAAACCGGCCAAGATTAGCTGGAATTTCTCCAGTAAAACTGTTGTTGTACACAGCAAAGCCATTAAGATGCTGCAAATCAGCAAAGCCTGGAGGGATTTCCCCAGAGAAATTGTTCTTGAATATTTGAAAAACCGTTATATTCTTCAGGTTGTCAATCCCCTTAGGCAAAGTCCCATGCAGCTGGTTTCTAGATACATCAATTTCCTGCAGATGTATAAGGTCTACAAGTTCTACTGGCAATTCCCCGGTCAAATTGTTTTGATAAAGTTCAATCTTGAAGAGATTTCGCAGCTTGTTTATCGACTTTGGAAAATTCCCGGATATCTGGTTTTTCGAAATATCTAATGTACCTAGTGCCTCCATTTCGAAAATAGATTCCGGGATTTGTCCTGTCAAATTTGACCCTGCCAAGAAAAGCCAATAAACTTTCTTCAACTTCCCAAATAAATCAGGAAGTTTACCTTCATCATACTTATTTCCACCAAGGCCTAATGCAACCAAACTAGTCAACTTTCCAAACCAAGCTGGAAACTTTCCAGAAAAACAGTTATCTGACAAGTCTAACACCTCCAACTTAGCCAAGCTAGATAAATCAGGTATCGTACCGTTCATGTTATTGTCAGTAACATTCAATACTTTGAGATTGGCGCAATCCGCCAATTCACTTGGAAGATTTCCAGACAGGTCATTTGTAGGAAGCACTAGAGAAGTAAGGCTTTGAAGGACTGATATTGAAGGGGAAATAACTCCAGAAAGGGACTTATTGTCAAGTGAAATTTCAATGACCAAGCCAGTGTGTTTGTCACATTGAATGCCATAGAATTTACAAGGGGAATCTAAATATTTCCAAGATTCCAAGACATTCAAAGGGTCAACAAGATGCTTTTTAAATTCAAGAAGTGCTTCTGTCTCAACAGACAATGAATTAGAGAAAACAAGAAACTTCAAGAAAATAACAAGGATTTGGAGGGAATGGAGAGTTTGGATTCTAGACATGATTGAATATGGGAAGGGCTAAAGAGTCATTTAACAAGTGGATGACAAACTCCATAACAGATATGATGGATGCCCATTCTTAATGAGTAACTGAAAGAAGAGAAGTAGCAATCAGTAACCAAACAATAAAGTATAGAAACAAGAATATACACATAACAAACCCCTTTTACTTTAAAAGCAATGTATACCTAATCAAATGTTTGTTGTATAATAAGAAACTAAAAATATCACTTAAAAAGAATAAGATAGCTTATGAATTGAGTAAAGCACATATGAAAGATGTTAAACAGATATACACAGACGCATAAAGGATGTTGGGTGATTGGCTGATGTGTTTAAGATGTCAATTTGTATTTAGTTGTGGATTTACTATATTGCAAATGAATTTACATCTTTCTTTGAAGTGACTTAAGTATATAATGTTTCACGTGACTTTACAATCTTGGTTATAAGGAAAGATACTAAAGAGCGGCCTTTGTTTTTTCATCTTTCCTACGATCATATTCTCCACGCAGGAAGGATCTGACTATAGTGGGATAGAAAATAACACCAGAAAAGATTAAAATCTTGAACTGAATAGTTCTAAACTTATTGCACCAACGTTGTGGCCTATTGGTCAATGAAGTAAGTGAGAACTATGAGGTAAGTTAAAATCCCAGTAGAGACAAAAAAAACACTAGGTTATTACTTTTCATCTGCATTAACTTTGGTAAATAGAGTTACATGATATTTATTATCGGTGAGAGATGACAAATGTCTCATAGAATTAATCAAGATGCGCTCAATCTGACCCACACCTTTATTATTGAATGAACAAATTGGGAGATTCTAATTAATATGACAAATCATCAAAAAAAAGAGGAATGAGTATGGCATATACATATAGGAAGAGAAAAAGAGAGTGATGGCAGAAAAAAAAACATATAACTTTCATAATTGAGTCCTAACAACCAAAATCATACATTTTTGTGCCTAAAATCATTTAACTCTAATTAAATTTAACAGAAACAGAGACATTAAGTACAACAAAAAGTAGAATGCATCTTTGGTATTAAAGAACATGTTATACTATAACTCAAGAGTTTGTTGCATACATAATATTACAAAAATAATGAAGAAAGAGTTAAGAGGAAACAGAGTTACTTACCTAAAATATAATAGTAACAGTGTGTGCTTTAATTAGTCTCATGTTTGAGCAGCAGAATTCAGAAATCTAATGAGAAGAAAAAAGATTTGTTAAAAGGAAAAGGGTGTTATTGTGGAGTGAAGAAAGAGGGATGGTTCATTCATTTTAATTAATACAAGAAACAGTACCTGTGTTTTATGGAATAAAAAGAATAAGAAGCTGACAAAATTTGGGTAATAAAGGAGTTGTATAAGTTCCAGACACTTTGATTGAGACCCATCTTTTCTCTCTATCTCATGTATGTAATCTACTCTCTTATGATATAATAATTTATATGATATAGTTTGATCATATATCAAATTTAAAAATATTAGAAGTATTTTAAAATTTACGATTTAAAATAAGTTATTATTGGTGGAGTCAGAAGATCGATTAAGGTGTGTCAAAATACAAAGAAGAAAAATAGTGTAAAAATTGAGGTCTTGAGGAGTGTCAATAAATATATATATATATATATATATATATATATAGTTGCGATTTTAACTAAGCAATGTTTTCCAAAGAAGGAGTGTGAGGCGACACCCCTCAGCTATTGTAAGTCAATATTTGTAATGAATATAATCATTTTATTAAAGGTGAAATTGCTAATTTAAAATTAAATTATTATTAACTATAAATGTGTTTTTGTTGGACGGACCAAAAAAAGTGTGTTTTATAAATTGGGATTAATGAAGCATATTATTTTCATTTATATTTATGGGCACAACACAAGTAATTAATGGTATACTAATATTCATTAAATTATAGGCATGTTAGCCTATAAAATATATTCTTATACTATTTATTAAATTTAATCTCTGAATATAGTAGGTTACTTTAATACTTCTGTGGCTTAATTCACACTTACTTTATGGAAAGAACATTTACTTGTATTTAGTAAAGGTCCCTATGATGGTTGGTTTAAATGGTAAATCCTAATAGCAGGAGTTTGAATATGAGTGGTAATATTTAGAAATAATATTTGAAGTTAAATTAAAAATGAATATATAGAAATTGGTGTAGTGAATTCACATTTCACTTGAAAAAATTATTGGAGTTTGATGAAGGTATTTATCTCTTGAAAAAGTGGTTAAAACAAGTTCTTCAAACTTGAAAAATTCAATATTACAATTTACACTAATAATTGGGGAGAAAAATTAATTTCAGCTAATAAATTTTGTCATTGATATCAAAAATCAAAATTATGTTGGTATTCAAACATGAAAAATACATTCTAAACAATAAGATAATGAAAAAAAACAAACTACATTATATATGAGCATAATAATATTAATTAGGAAAAATTATGCGGATAAGCAAACATATACTAGTTAATTAACTAACATAGCTATAGGGTGAGTTTGGTATGAAGGAAAATGTTTTCCTGAAAAACAAAGACATTTTTGACTTATTTTTTTATGTTTGGTTGGTGAGTAGAAAATATTTCCCAGAAAATATTTTTTAGTGTTTGATTTATAAATAAAAATATTTTTGAGAAAATATCTTTTATTTTTACTAGAGAGTAGAAAATAATTTTTGAATTGAAATTGAAAATATTTTTTAAAAATAAACTTAATGGGGTGGTGAGGTGCTGATGGGGGGGGGGTGAAAAAATAAAATTTGAAATTGAAAATATCTTTTAAAAATAATTTTTTTTCGGGGTTAGGGGCAGGGTAGGGGTGGGGTGAAAGTAAAAATTTGAAATTGGAAATATTTTTTAAAACAAACTTTAAATTATATTTTTTTTTGGGTGGTAGGGGGATGGTGGGAGGGGGGGGGGGTCGGGTAAAAAAATAATATAATTGAAGTTGAAAAATATTTTTTTTAAAATAAGCTTTAAATTTATTTTTTCATCAAGAAAATTTATTTTTTCAACAAAAAAATTGTAATTTGAAGTTGGATGAAAGTTTTGAAAAATGTTTTCCTTAATTTTTAAAGGGAAGTCATTTTCCTTAAATTTGAGGAAAATAAATTGATTTGGAAAACATTTTACCCAACCAAACATGAGAAAATTGAAAAATATTTTTCGAAAAATGTTTTCCTTCATACCAAACACACCCATAATTTGAATTAACCACCACTTACATCCTCTTTTTAGCTATAATTACGTGCACCTCTCTCCTCTCTTCCTCTCTCTAGTCTCTCTCCTCTTTTATACATACAAATTATACATATACATATACAATTATATGACAGATATACAAATACAATTCTCCTCTCTCCACTCTCTACCCTCTTCCGCTTGCCGCTCTCCTCCCTCTCCTATTATCGCTCCCCAGATATACAAATACATATGTATACCAATTACATATAAACAATTAACTGATAGATACATATACAATTTGACAGATATACAAATGCAATTCACCTCTCTCCACTCTCTGCCTTCTCTGGCTCGCCTCTCCTTCTTCTAAGTTCTAACATGTAGTTATGAATCATAATTAGCAAACTGTAGTTATGGAGCCTAATTAAGTTATTTTTAGTGGCTATTTAAGAAATCTCCTCCATTAATTATCTTCGTTGTCATGACTTTTCTAGAAACATTTTCATTATAAAATGATAGTAATATAAACTTATGGGTATATTTTTTTTTCTTACTATTTTTAATAATTATTAGAACTTAATGATATAAATCATTTTAAAAAAAAAAAATATTTCTCTCAAAATCTATGGTCAAATACACGATAAAACTTCACCTAAAATAACTTGTGAAAAAAATATTTAAAAATTTATGACCAAGCGCTTGCATAGTGTATTCCCAGCTAGCTGGAATGAATTAAAGGGAAGTGTTAAATGACCAGAAAATTAAAAAAACTATAATATTTTTTTATTGTAAAATAAAATGATCTTCTTTTCATTTTTTTGTTAAAATGTATTAAAATTAAAAGGGTAAAAATATTTTAAAAAATAAAATAACATAAATAAAATATCATTCTGGCCAAATTTTCTGGTTAAAAAGATTTTTCCTAAATTAAATATATTTTCCCTTGTAAAAGGTGGATATTTATTGTATACTGGAAAGAAGACGTGTACTGAAAACAACATGCAGTCGAAAAGGAACAGACGTTGGAAAAGAAATGAAAGACAAAATAAAATGTGTCATGTGAGATAATGTTCAACTCAAAAAGCATCCAAAAGTGTGGCTAATATATTGTTACAACTCTAATCAAAATAATGACATTTTACGTCTCAAATTAATATAGGTTTAAAATGTTAGGCAATTTATGTTTTGTGTGTTTAAGATTAACACGCAAAGTTAATAGAGGTATAATCTATGTTTTCTATGGTTTTACATAAAAACTGAAGGGAGAGAAAAAAAGATATCACACATTATTTATATATTTTTGTATTTATGTTGTTTGATGTTTTTGCTGACGTAATATATTATAAAAAGATTCAAATCATTTTATCTTTAAAAATCATTAGTAACTATTCTCGAATCACAGAGAAAATTTAGAAAAAGAAGAATCAAGAAAATACGCAAAGTTACCCACAATCTTGATAATAAAATAACTTCTATTTATTTGTTTAATGATTATACTTTATTTTTTGTTATTTTTGATGTCTACATATATATTTTAATCCTTTTTAAATATAAATTTGTGAAAAGCTTCTCATTTAAATGAACTGCAACATATATGTGCAACACACGTATATATTAAAAACTCATCTAATTAAAAAAAAGAAGAAGAGCTTAAACTATTAAAGAAAAGACAAGGAAATATCCAATAGATTGAAATAGAAACTTTTATTTAAAATTTGTCACAAGTATCCCTTTTTATTCATATTCAGGTACTACATTTTCCCTTTCTTAATTTTTCCATTTCAAACTTCTATCAAATACTTTCGCAGTTCTATTTTATGTGGTATTTTTTTTTATTCATATGTTAAATAAAAAAGAAAATTAATTTTAATTTTTTTATTTTAAAGTTAAGACTTCACATATCCCTTAAACTCGCCTATTCAACATGTTGATATTTTCTTGAATTCTCAAGCATCTATAGGTCTAGCGTCAAAGTATATTGATATTTTAATAATTAACTTAATTATCATTAAATATTATACAACCAAGAAATTGTCGGATGGATATGATACTATAAATTTTGTATTTTTTGTTTTGCTATACTCCAAATTAAATTAAATTCCATCAAATAAATCAAAACGAATGAAATAAATATGTTAGTGATTGCAGTACATTTTGGAGGGGGACATAACATAATGCTATGGGGACCAAATATAAAAGAGTAAAAGACCCAGCTCTGAAAGGTTGACTCTGGTCAACTCAAATTATTGATGTAAATACTTTTGTTGTGTTATAAAATAACCACTCAATGGAATTGATAAGACATGCTCCACTCCAGTAGAAGTTTATCTCACATTTCATCTACCAAACTATTATCTTGTCAATCAAATCATATTAAGTATACTATTCTATAATTTTGTGCCCTTGAATGGGGATAGTAAAATGAAAAAGAAAACTATATAGAAGGAATATTGTCAATATTCAAATGATATTCGTGCTCCTAACGTGGCTTTCTCGATCATAAGGTCATTAAAACAATTGTTGGAGATTTCAAATTTTTTAGGTATATATATATAAATTGAGGGCGGAGCTAACATAGAGTTAGGGGTTCATCCTAACCCCCTTCGACGGAAAATATTACTATTTATACATGATTAACATTATTTTATTTATACATGGTTACCATTAATTTTTTTGTATATACAGTAGATGTCGAATCCCTTTGGATTAGTTCGTGGTTTACTTCTTTAGATTTTGAACACTCTTATTAAAAATCCTAGCTCCGCCTATATATATATATATATATATATATATATATATATATATGTTGACCAATTTAAAAATATTTTTTTTGTAAAAAATATAATAGTAATTGTTTATTTTATTTAATGTAGAGGTTGTGGTAATAATTGAGAAAAAAAATAGTGATAGATATTGATAGATTTGAAAGAAAAAATTGGGTAGAAATATAATAGATAATGTTTATTTTATTTAATATGGAGGTCATTGTAATAATTTAGGAATGAAATAGTGTTTAGTAAATTGTTGCATCCTTTCTTACGTGACTATCTATTTTGTTGAATTATTTATATTGTGGCGATTATCATGAACCAACATTACTATTCATACATTTATCTTTTTATTTCCCTTTCTGTTTTTACTCTCCTATTATCCAATATTCTAAAGTTTACCAAATGGCCAAACATTTAGCATTATGTAAAATCTATTGTTGTGTTCTTATAAATACATAAAATATATTTTTGGTGTATTCTTTAAATTTCAAGTACCGCAACAAATCAATATTATCTTAATATCATTATATCAACTTATCAAATTCAACACAACCATTTCAATATTATTATATAGACTTTTTAAATTTTTGAGTAAGGTTTTATTATTCTAATATTATATTAGATTTTTTCATTAAAAAAATTCATTGTTTACATTCTTACTTTGTAAGGTTTGCATACATTTTATGAAATTTGACTTTAGGCCCCCAAACTTGTTGAGACGGCCATGTTCTTACGAGGAAATTAATTGTAAAACATTTTTTTTTAAAATTGACTTATTTTATAATAAAAAAAGAATTTTACTGAAAACTTTTTTGATGTTTGGTTAATAAGTGAAAGATATCTTTTACAAAGAACATTATCACTTATTAAAAGTCTCTTCAAGCACACGTCTTCATAGACATGCATGTTATTCAAATGGCGTTAAAGGGCATGTTTGTCTTAAATTGTTAAAATGAATTTTCAATAATTTATATATTTCGAAATTATGTAAAAAGTATTATAACTTACAATAGTTAATAATTTAAAAGTTTTTAAAAATTGTATAAAAATTTGATTAACTCTCCAAATTTTATCCATACCACACAAATTGAGACAAAGGGAGAAAAGACATGAATTGGGATAGAAGCTATAGCATATATTGAGTTATTGGTTTAGGTTAGATTTTGAACCGCCCTACTTGAATCTAGTCTGTTTAGAATTGAAAAGAGTAGCACATTTGATCTAAATTTTTATGAAATTTTTGAGTATTAAAGGTTAATATTATCTATAATATATATATGTGTTTGTTAATGCAATGCTATCAATTAAAATTTGAAATAATCGTAAAAGATAAATTCTGCTGAAATGTGGGAATAGTCATTTCATTCGTTCTGCAAGAAATAAATTATTTTTCTACAACCAAACAGGAAAATGTCATTTTATTTTCATTCGATAAAAAATGTCATTTCTTAAAAAATATTTTCCCACTGCCGCCAAACATGAAAGAAAACTTTCACTGAAAACTTTTAAAATACTTTGTGTCATACCAAGTGGTATACACCCAAAGAATAGATAAAGAGTAGGATACGATTTACAGAATCGGGTGAAGATGAAGTGTATTGAAACGCGAAAAAGATATTATTAATATAAAATGTCATTTATAATTTATTTTTTAAGAAATTTACTTTTCTAGATTTTTTTTTTATTTTTTTGGGATTTGATGCAACAAAATTTAAATATTGATTAGCCGTCTATACATGTCCAAGAAGATGAAAGCCTAAGGTTGATGTCGTTTCTTCTGGAATCTTTACTTCATTTATCTTCTTCTAGAAACTCTTGTTGTTGTTTTTTTATTGTTAGATTTCTTCTTTTTCTATTTATTAGTAAAAAAAAATGATTATTTTATGTTTATCTTTATCGCTACTAAATGGTGCTCTTCTAATTTTGTAATGTTATCCATACTTCACTTTCATTGATTTCTTTCAATTTCATTTTAAATCATTGAAAAAAATATATTATATATTCAAGCAAACGAGACACCATTAACAGTAAGTGGTGTTTGATTCAAAAAAATTGACAATGAACTTCTTCTTTTTTTGGCAAAATAAATGTTTTCTCAAGAAAGAAAGAAAATTATATTTTTAAATTACCAAACTTTTCTTCAAAACTTTGAACTAAATGTGTCAAGTCGTAACAAAAAGAAGGAAAAAAAAAGTCTCAATATAACAGCTACTAATTTCTTTCCTTTTTTAAATTATAAATTATCTCTTTTTAAAAAAAATAATATTCATGGCTCGAATCCAATATTTTTGACTAAGGGAGGAATAAACTCATCCATTGCAATGCTGCATCATACCTTTTGATAGTCATTTCATCAGTATTTGGTCAACATATGCATCAAACTTTCTCAATCTAAATCATAAAACGAAAATCAATTTTGTGATATTATTTAAGCTTATTCTAGCGATATTATGAGGAAATTAATTAGGTGTTTGGGACGTTGAATAGATAGAGTTAACGAAGATTCAAATTTGATGATAAAATATAAAATCTAAATAATTTTTCTTGTTTAAATCCTAGTTTGGTTGCTAACTCCATTGTTTTCCCTTGGTGTTATTAAATGTCGTAATGAAAAAAAGCTAAAAAGAATCATTTAAGATAGAGTAATATAAACGGCAGCTAAAACAGCACTATACTGTTATTATGTCTTTGTTAGTTGACTAATAATAATATTCTTACTCTCATTTTTGTAGGCTTTTTTTTTTCTTGGCATTGGTCATGTCATGTTAATTAATATATTGGGCTACAAGGACTTCAACATGCAAGTTATAATAAGGTAAAATAATATATAGTTTTAAGTTTACAACACTTTTTTAACATTTCCTACTATTTTAAATTGTTTAGTTCAAGTTTGCATCGACTTTCCAAATAATATATTTGCACGTATATATGAAAAACATATAATTTCTCTGCATAGTAAGCAATACATATATATTATTTTTCTAGTTGTTATTTTGGTAGACCACTATACAATTAGTTTTCTTCAAAAAAAATTCTACTCATCACTTTTCCAGTCAAAGACATTAGCTAAACTACCAAATAATTAAGTAATTGATCATGCACAATCATATTAAAGGAAGAAGCAAGGGGAAAATATTAATTGTTGCTTAACTAGTTCTTAAACTAATATAAATCAAATGTGTTATTTATACCTCTCTGCCTACATCCAATCATGTGCTTTTTGAATAATCCAGAATATAATACTAACTTATTAATATGCGGTAAAACAATAATTAAGTACCTAATTGTTAATTACAAGAACATATTATTAATGATAACAATATACATTTTTTTTAGTTTGTATTTTCCTTCTACTTTTCCGTATTTTTAGATTAGAAGTACGTCTAGTTCATCCGATTCCTTTCGATCACATTCAACAGTGAGAGAACTCTAATTGTTAATTCAATAGTTGAGCTTAGCTTGTTTAATTAAGTAGTTAACTAGACAGCTTTATGAAATTAATAGCCTAGCTTACAAAATGTGGAAAATTTTCTAAATACACATCTTATTTTATCATAATTTCTAAAATTTCCTACCATTTAATTTTTTTTCTAAAATCCCCTATTGGATACATTACTCTCCTCTGGCTGATACATCCCTATCCCCCTCTCGGATGCATCCCTCCCCTTTTTGATACATCCCTCACCTATGTATTCGAATGTCTGCTGATGTATCCGGAAGTCCATTGATATATCTGGATATCCTATCCCCTCTCTGATACATCACTCACTTATGTATTCGGATGTCTGCTAATGTCACTACAACAAAAACAACTTTCAGCGGCAATAAATATTGACATTAATAAATAGTGCTAAATTCTTTACCGGCATTAGTTAAGTGTCCTTAGAACCAATGTCGCTAAGGGCTTTAGGGACATATACAAAGAGTGCTAATTGCCGCTAAAAATACATAATTAGCGGCAATTAAATATTAATTGCTGCTAATGATCATTTTTGATGTAGTGTGTATCCGGAAGTCCAGTGATGTATCCGAGATCCATAAATTTTTTGAGATTTTTGTAATTTGAAAAAGAGTATAGGGAAATAATATAATTAGCTCATAACACTATGAAATTTAGGTAAATTATACAAAATAATATATATAATACCTATTATAGGAAAATATTCGGAATTACACAAAGTTTGTGATTTTTTTTTTTTAAAACCTTATTTTCAACTCACGTGTCTATTTTCTGAATATTAATGGAAGCTATGGAAGGGATACTCAGAAAATGATACTTTGACTAGGCCCACTTATATAGCAAGATAATGCTGCATTGAAAATTATGAAAATGATTAATATATCCTTAGCTTTAACTGAGGAGTGGTTGTGAGAACAATTGGATCGATATGGGGTCATTTTCCCAAAAAGTAGAGAATTTAACTATGGAATAACTACTTATTATAACTCATCCAACATTTTAGTTTGATGTGTTTTTAATTTGTAGTTAGGAGTCGGACTATTTTGGACAATTTGTATTGGGGAAAAATAGTTTATGTGGTAAAACTCGGGTCGATTATATGATTACGATAAAACATGTTGCTTCTGCTATTTGGCATCTAGGATGTGATAAAATGAAATATATTTTCATTCACTGTTATTGCAACTTTTGGATATTGTTATTGTAACTTTTTGATATTGTTAGTGTGACATTTTAATATTAATAAAAATATATCATACATCACATTATATATCATGTTATGTTCATTGGTGAACATTATGTAACCACCAACTCTTCATTTCACCCGTTATTCTATCTTTATGCCTTGTAACTTATGTAACCTTTGGGCCATTCATTTAGCAAATTTACTACACATTATCTCCCTATTCATTGCAAGAAAGAATTCCTCACCTATAAATATTAACGGTCTTCATTTGTGTTTAGAAAAACAAAAGATATGTGAAAGAGTGTATGAAAAAGAGGAGAAATAATGTAAGAAAAGATGAGAAGTTTATGTTGGTATAGTGAAAGAGAGAGTTGAAACATAAAAAAATATTCTAAGTCTTCAACTATATGCATTATACAAAAGAGAGTAATTATGTGTTGAAGGAAGTTCTTTTTGTGGAGCTTTGGACTCTTCAACTAATCCAGAGTTGTTTCAGTTGTACGACATTAACGTTGATGGGCTATTGTATCCTGAAACGGACAAGTCAAGAGTGTTACTGCAGGATCAGTGTAGATTACACCATCACATATTTAATTCTCTCAAAATATATCGGTTACAATAGCTATAATTGTACACCCCTAGTTCGAAGTCCATAGCTAGAGTATAAGCTCCTTTTGTGGTGAGGCAACATGCAAAATTCATGTGAGAAAAAAGAAGAAGAAGAGGAACCTTCACACTATACCGACAAGATTTTAAGCTAAATACTAGTAGTAGCAATTTTTCTTTTGGTTTCTCACCCGGTGTCCGGAGTCCACATTGGAACTCCAACTAAATCTGAATCGCACACTGCAGGGCTCATTTGGGGGTAACTCTCCCAACAGGATTTTCTCCATACCCAGGGCTAGAACCCGAGACCTCTGGTTAAGAGTGAAACACTCCCACCAGTGCACCACAATCCATGTTGGTAGTAGCAATTAATTGTACTAGGAAAAGGTCCTTATGGCAAATGAATTTTGGACACTTAATGCTTCAATAATAGAATGAGCCTATAAAGACATTTGTACTAGTCGTTTCCTTGGTGTCATGTGGCTGCATTTGTTACCACTTATCCAAAGAGTCATTTTCAATTGTAATGTGAAATCTTTGACATTTCAAATAACAAGTATGGGGCAAGATATAATACTCAATAATGCACTATTGAAGATTGCATGTTTGTCTTGTCTCTTTTGCTGATAGCTTTTCCTCTTAACACTCACATTCATTAACTAATAAGTCATAGCAATTAACAACCTCAATTCATTTAATAATTTATTTTTTCGAATATATAACTTTCTACAATAACGAGGACTAAAGCTACCATATTGCCTATGCATTCCATATTAGACTTAATACTATAATGAATAAGATCGTGAAGTATTGATCTATTAGATCTTTAGAAATTAGACTTATTAATATTAAGGACATATAATATAGATAGAGTTGAATATAAGGCATAAAAAGTTAAAGATTTTCGAATATCTTTAAATTCATAATACTAAATTCAGTATCTGATTTGAAATTCAGAAAAAATTAAAATAAAATCCATGATCAAGTCCATAATGCCAAAATTCAAACCAAATATCCAAAAACATCGAATTTGAATTTCGAATTGGTCCAAACTATGTTCACCATTACATCGGATAGAAAACTTGCCATCATTCAGATTCACGAGTTGAATTTGGGCATATTTACGGGTTGGTTTGGGCTACAATAGCTCACGTGTTAAAATGGGTTGTTGCCCAAATCAGACCGTATGAGAATCAGTTAAGGAGAAACTACTTAATTACACAAACATTCCTATCATATTTACTAATTCTTTCTATAGTTTGAAATAATTATATGTTATCTCACTAATTAATAATTTCATATCAGATTTCAAGTCAGAAACACTTAGATACATGTAAATCCATATGTATACAATGTATTTGGAACAAATTACACCTACTTTTGACCTCATGTATTCAAGATACATGTATAAGAATGCTCCAAATACATGTATCTAGGTATTGAAATCTGGCACGAATAGTAATTTCGAAAATTCATAGAAAAACACGTAAGTAGACTCTAAACTAGTGAAATTTGTGTTATTACTTAACCAGTTAGATGCTGGGTAGGTTACACATTGTTGGGGCATTTTTTCCGTCAGGAAATTACATGATGTGTCCCCCCAAAGTGTATGGTCTTGATTTTTTGTCCCCCATAAAAAATGTCTTTAAAGACTAGTCTTTCTTCCTCTCTATGTATAGAACACATACACTTTTGCCCCTCTATTCCTTAAATATTTTAAAACAATTCTTCATGATCAATTGGCTCTCCACATCTATTTTTTTTCTTCTTTTTTTTTTTTTTCCATTTTTCTCTTTTATTTATTGTTTTATCGTTTCTCTTTTTTCCTTTTTTTTTGTTTTCTCTTTTTTCTCAACTTCTATTTTTTCATTTATCTCTTTTTTTTTCTTTTATTCTTTTTTAAAAAGAATTCTTCTCTTTTTCTTTTTTTCATAACTCTTACTCCCTCCCTCTGTCCCAATTTATGTGACTTACTTTTCTTTTTAGCCAATCCCAAAAAGAATGACACATTTCTATATTAAGTAATAATTTAACTATAAATGTCTATTTTACCCTTAATGAAATGATTTACAGCCATACAAATTTTTATAATTCATTTTGGACCACAAGTTTTAAAAGTCTTCATTTCTTTCTTAAGCTCTGTGTCGAGTCAAACTACCTCACATAAATTGGGATGGAGGGACTATTCTTTTTTGCTAATGAATCAAAAGTTGAGTAATTCGCAAAAAATGATCTTCTTTCTTTGATATTTAAGTAAATTTAAGAGTTTAATTTTCAAGTTAGTTAACAACCTTTGTAATAAGAATCTGCCACATATCTACTGTAGAAAAAACGATGTATATTAGCATCTAGTAGATAAAGTAGTCTATGGAAAAGAATACAATAGTTTTGGAATAGTGTTGTCCTTGAGGCATAAGTTATTCTTTAAACCCCTGAGCTATGTATTGCCTTTGAGGCAAGAATTCTAGAGTATCCCATAAATTAGGCATAGTGAAATAAGAGTAAATTGTTTCCCATGAGGCATATGTTAGTTTTGTTAAACCCCTAAGCTACGTTTTTCCTTTAAGGCAACAATTATTGTGTTCTCTGTAAGTTATATCTAGTGAAAATGGTGTAAATTGTTACTTATGAGGCACAACTTTTTCTTTGAAAATCCTTGGGCTAAGTCTTGCCTCTAAGACAAGAGTTATAGAGCATATGATAAAAACAAGATAAAATGTGGTAGTATCAAGTCTTGTGCATGGGGTGTAACTTATTGTTTTGAAGTTCTTTGTCTAAATCTTACCTTTAAGGCAAGAGTTATAGAACATCTCATAAGGAAAAACACCTTTTGAGAAGTTTTATGGAAATGAGCCCACGATTGATCATTTGAGAGTGTTTTGGTGCTTGTACTATGCTAGCAAACTGTCTAGATAATAATTTTTTTTGGCTCGGCCTAGAAAAATGCTACAACAACTAAAAGGAAGGGGTATGCTTATTTAAAGGCTCAAAATGGGTACATGATTTATGATTTGAGTGACAATATGTTTTTTATTAGTAGAAAGGTCAATTTAAAGGAGTCGAGTATTTCCTTTTAAGGAAGAAGTTCTTGATGATTTGGATTTTTTTTTTGTCACTTTAATAGATGATCCTAACCCTTCATCTAATGATCATACATATATAGTTGTTTATATGGTGATCCAGAGATTCTTGAACCTAACTAGGGCATAGAATTCAGGTTTATATGTCCATTTTGTATCTACTCCTCCTAGTGCTAAGGTAAAATGATGAAGCACCAACTTCAAATTTACTTAGGAGTGAAGTTCCCCCTGATGATGCATAAGAAGTACTTCCAAAATCACTTATTGAGGAGGAGTTCAAGGATATCACACAGTCTAATCCAATTTCAGTTAGGCCTCTCAGTACTCTTAAACCTCACAAATGGTTAAAAGATCATGTTTCTACTATACAATCATTGAGCTTAGCCTATTGTTGATTTTGGTTTCTTATAATCATTTGTCTACTATGTATAGGTGATTCACAAAGATCCTTAACAATCAAAGAATATACTTCCTTGGGGAAGCATCTTAATATCCTTTGAGGATTGATGCAATAAAATAGGAAATAGATGATTTGGATTCAACTCTACTTGGGAGTTGGTTCCCTTACTAGCAGATCATCAGACTATTGGTGCTAAATAGGTATACTAGAGGAAGGATTAGACTATTGGTGAGGTTGATAAATACAAGGCTAGGTTGGTGGCCAAAAGATACACTCAGAGGGAAGATCTTAACTTCTAGATTATTTTCTACCCTTTAGCAAAAATGGTTACTATCAGGATAACGAAGATGCATTTATGAAACTTCCTTTGTGATTTTATAGATGGGGAATATCAAAGCATACACATTGCTAAAGTCTTTTTTATGGTGTTAAACAACCTCACATACAATGAAACATCAAACTCACCAACTAGCACCCTGAAGTTGGTCAAACAAGTCATTAATCCTGGGGATGGGATACTTATTCTTGACTGTGACTTGTTCAACTGCCTATAGTCGATGCACATTCTGAGAGAACCATCCTTCTTCTTTACGAACAACACTGGTGCACCCCATGGCGAAATACTAGGTCTGATGAAAGCCTTATCTAGAAGGTCTTTCAACTGCTCTTTCAATTCCTTAAGCTCAGCTGGATCCATTCTATAAGGAGGAAAAGAAATAGGCTGGGTATCTGGAAGAAGATCAATTCCAAAGTCGATTTCCCTTTCAGGAGAAACTTTGGGAAGATCTTCTGGAAACACTTCTGGAAACTCATTAACCACTGGAACTTACTCAAGAGTTGGGGTTTCAGAGCTTGAATCCTTAACCCAAACTAGATGATAGAGATAACCCTTAGAGATCATATATCTGGCCTTAAGGTAAGAAATGAATCGACCCATAGGCGCTAAGCTACTACCTTTCCATTTTAAGATTGGTTCGTATGAAAATTGAAAACGAACAATCCTAGTTCTACAATCGACTGAGTCATAACATGAATATAACCAATCCATGCCTAGAATGACATCAAAGTCTACCATTTCTAATTCTACAAGATCTGCTGAGGTGACTTTCTGAGAGACTGTGATAGAACAATTTCTGTATACCCGTCTAGCTATAACTAGGTCATCGAATGGAGTAGAGACTGAGAAAGGATCTGAGAGAGTTTCTGGACTAACATCAAACTTAACTGCTATATAATGAGTTACAAAGAAAAGAGTATCTCCTGGATCTAACAAAGCATAAATATCGAGATCAAAGAATCGTAACGTACCAGTGACTACATCAGGAGAATCCTCCTGATCCTGGCGAGCCTAGAGAGCATAAAGCCTGTTTTGGCGTTGTCCGCCACCTGTACCAGATGAGTTACCCTGCTGAGTCGAGCAACTTGCTGGGGCTGTTGAAGTTGTGGACTGAACTCTACCATTTCCTCCTTGACCCTATCTAGAAGGATAATCTCTTAATCTGTGACCAGACTAACTACACCCAAAGCATCCTTCCTTTCCTGCAAGGCACTCGCCCGAATGATTCTTACCACACTTAGGGATAGTTGGGTAGGTTTTGGTTCCTGAAACACTTCACTGAGATTTAGAGCCTGATGCCCTACTTTTCTGATCTTGTCTGAACTTAGAGGATGTAATACTAGCTGATGAAGGTTCTGGAGCTAAAAATTTATGTTGACCCTGCGAGCGATTTCCAACATTTGATTTCTGTTGAGAATACTCATAGTTTCCAGTCCTAGCCTTTTTGTTCTCCCTAGCCTATTCCTTAAGCTTATCACCCTCAACCTGCTGAGCATGAGTCAGCCTATTCCTTAAGCTTATCACCCTCAACCTGCTGAGCATGAGTCATGAGCCTAGAGATGCTCATATTTTCCAGCGACATAGCATTTCTACACTCTGTCTTCACCAAGTCTGACACTCCATATAGGAACTTATTCATCTGAGCCCTGGAATCAACAACCATGTGAGGAGAATACCTGGAAAGTTGGGTAAACTTGAGCCCATACTCTTGGACTATTATGCTACCTTGCCTTAAGTTCATAAATTCCTGAGCTTTCACCTCATTTAGCTCTCTTGGAAAAAACCTCTCCAGTAAGGTCTCACTAAAGCAATCCCAAGTGATATGAGCTGCATATGTACCCCTATTCTCTTTCCACTGAGTATACCGGATATGAGCCACATCCTTAAGTTGGTAAGATGCTAACTCAACCTGATCATTCTCAATTACCTGCATCACTTCAAATATCTTCTTGACCTCATCATTGAAGTTTTGGGGATCCTCGCCAATCTGTGATCCTAAGAACTTTGGAGGATTCATCCTAACAAAGTCTTGCACTCTAGCTGCAACTGACCCAACATTAGCATCTGCTGGACCTGGAATCCACTGATTGTTCTGGTTGGCCACACTCTGAGCCAATATTTGAATAACGTCTGGAACTCTGCATTTGAAATTTCTTGATCTGGGACTAGAGGAGTTGCGTTTGCATTCCTGGTGTTAGCTCTACGAGGAGGCATGATCACTGAAACGTAGAACGTCGAGTTAGAATGGAATTAGATCATACCTTACGCACAATAAGGGTAACAAGGGGTAAGTAAAAATAATACGGTACCCAACAAACAACCTAGAAAACAAGGCATCTAGCTAGAAAACGATTACCCTTTACACTCTAACAGAACCTTTTCAAACTACAACTTGCATAGAAATCAGCCCAACCTAGCAGTTCTACAATACACGTCTCACAAGTCCCAATCTACACAGTTCAATCTTCACAATTCAACAATCAAACAAATCAACTAAGTCAATCTTAATGTAAGGTAGTTAAGTTACACACACAAGTACATCAATCACAATTAACAAGTGCTTCATGCATAAGCATCAAAAGGATCAAGTCACAATAATCAATATCTTGCCGAAACCATTTCTCATCGGAACAATATCACTAGCTGAAACCATTTCCCATCGAATTTATATCAAATCACTAGCTGAAACCATTTTCCATTGGCTTTATATCAAATTACTAGCCGGAACCATTCCCCATCGGCTTTATATCATATCACTAGCCGAAACAAGTTTCTATCGGCTTTATATCAAATCACTAGCCAAAACCATTTCCCATCGGCTTTATATCAAATCACTAGCCGAAACAATTTCCTATCGGCTTTATATTACTCACTGAAAAAGACCTTGTAATCGGGATGTACCCCAAGATGATGCTAAGAGATCGCGATGAACCCCAAGATGATGCTACGAGATCGCGATAAGGGAGTCTTGCGATTGCGATAACCAAAATGGATATGCACTAGAACCAGAAACCAACCAAACTCAAAATCATCGAAAGAACCTTCGGACCAAATTTCACATTCTGGAACGGTGGAATCAACGGAATTCAATTTCGACACTCGAAACTTCAAAAGACATTGAAAACCATTTTCTTAACAACTTAGCCTTTCAAACTCAAAACTTACCAAATTCTCCACTTTTAACTCAAAGTTCAAAATCAAATTTTTAAATTTCAACCATAGAAGACTCGGGGTCAATCACGGGAGGGCAAAGTGGTAATTTTACAAGGATTCCTAAAATGACTGAGCAGGTCATTACATTATCCACCACTAAAAATCGTGTTTGTCCTCAAACATAAAACAAAAGAAAGTACCTGAAGCTTAAAAAAGCTAAGGATATTTGGCACACATATCAGACTATGTCTCCCAAGTCACATTACCAATTAAGCAATGCTTCTACTACACCTTCACTAACACAATCTCTTTGGTCCTAAGTTTTTGGACCTGCCTATCCAAAATGGATATAGGCTCCTCCTCAAAAGATAAGTTTGGACCTAACTCCACTGAATCAAGGGAAAGTACATAGGACTCATTCAACACGTACTTCTGAAGCATGAAAACATGAAACACGGGATGCACGACTGACAAACTAGGTGGCAAGGCCAATTTATAGGTCACCTCTCCCACACCACTCAAAATTTTAAAGTGCCCAATGAATCTAGGGCGAAGCTTGCCCTTTTTTCCGAACCTTATCACACTCTTCATGGGTGACACTCGGAGCCAAACATGATCACTCTCCATGAATATTAGGGCTTGAACTCTCCGATCCGCATAACTTTTCTGTCGATTCTAGACTGTCAATAGTATACACTGGACCATACAAACCTGCTCCATAGAATCTCTAAGCAAGTCTGCATCTAATGAATCTATCTTAGCTGAATCAAACCATCCGATCGGAGATCAACAACGTTTACCATACAACTTCTCAAAAGGGGCCATTTGAATATTGGAATGATAACTGTTGTTATAGGTAAACTCTGCCAAGAGAAAATGTTGATCCCATCTAACACCAAAATCAATCACACAAGCTCGGAGCATGTCCTCCAACACCTGAATCATCCGTTCGAACTGATCATCTTTCTGAGAATGAAAATTTGTAGTTATATCAAACCGAGTAACCAAACCATGCTGCAATGCCTTCCAGAATGGGAAGTGAACAAATAACCTCAATCAGAGACAATAGAAATCGAGACCTATGCAATTGCACAATTTGACTGATATAAAGCTTGACTAACTTCTCCATCGTATATTTTACCCGAATTGGGATGAAATAGGCGGACTTGGTCAATCTATCAACAACCACACAAATGGTTTCATAACCACCGACAGTGGTAGGTCGTCCCAAAACAAAGTCCATAGTGATCCGCTCCTACTTTCAAGTAGGAATAGGCCTCTTCTAAGATATAGTTCCAGGCTGCTAGTGCTCACACTTGACCTGTTGACAAGTCAAACACCTAAAAAATACTGTAATATCCCTCTTCATACCACACCACCAATAGTGCTAGTTGAGGTCATGATATATCTTCACCACACCCGAATGGATGGAATATCGAGAACAATGAGTTTCTTCAAGAATCAGTCTAATCAACTCGCCATAACCGGATAGATGTTTCGCATAGAGGTAGTAGTTTTTTAGCATTGTGGACCGGTTCATGCTTTTATGCCAACAGTTGAGAGTGACAGTTGACCTGAGGATCTTATGATTTTGGCCGAGGAGGCCATGGTAGTTCATCTAGTTTGCAGCAACAGTTATCTGTGTCAAGATCTTGCTATACTTGTGGGGATCCAGGTCATATGATGCGGCAGTGTGCTCTACAAACTCATCTAGGTCATAAATCGCAAAAGTGAACCCCGAGAAAGTGGGTACCTTCGCGATTGCGAATTAGACCTTTGTTAACGCAAGGGTCGCGAAAGCGGAAGTTCTTCGCAAATGCAAAGTTCAACAGGTGTTGACTGTTTGCGACAGTGACACAAACATCGCTAACATGAGCCTCACAAAAGTGAGCCATCCGTTGCGATTGCGAGGTGCACCAGCACTTAGGCATCAACAGAATCAACAATTTCTCAAAACGTTGAAAGGGCCCTTGAGATTCGTTTGGAACCCCACACACACAAACCAATATGCAAATTAGTTATACTAAATGTTCCAAATTCAATGGAATCGTCGAAACATGAATCTGAGATCTCGTTGACCCGACATCTATGAAATCCACAAGAAACTAACTCAAATGTCTAATAAGGCTAAAACAAGCTCGGAATCTCTCAAACACTAACCAAGACCTCACCTAGACCTAAAATCATCCCCTAAATCCAATAGAACTTTTGGAATTCCAATTCGAGCATCCGAACCCTGAATGTTGACCAAAATTAACTCGAAGGCTGAATTTCCACAATTTCACAACGTAGAACCTCAAATCCTCAAAAGGACTCTGAATCTAAAACCGACAACTCTCATAGACCAGATTCCACATTTTGGAACTGATGGAATCGGCAAAATTCCATTCCAACACTCAAAACTCCAAAAGACACCAAAAATTACTTTTTAACAAAGTTAGACTTTCAAACACACATCTTACCAAATTCTCAACTTTAAACTCAGAGTTTGAAACCAACTTACAAAACTCAATCATAAAAGACTCGAGGTCGATATCGGGAGGGGAAATAGGTAAATTCACGAAACCTTCCAAAAATGACCGACTGAGTCATTACAACTAGCCTGATTTATCATGTCATTAGCACTTTTCATGGTTTAGTCCATGCCACTTTTTCCAACTTGTTTATTTGGAATCTAAAATTTAAGGTAAAACAGTTTTGAGGATATACATATACTTGGACACACCACACAAAAATATATTTGTATAACTACGAATAATGGTATGCACTAGAGTTTTTTTTCTCCACTTTGTACGTTTGTCTAGTGTCACAATTCGAGTTGTGAGTGAATTTAATTTGTAATTGTATCTCTATTATTGAGGTCTTACCTTCTGTCCCAAATGAATATATTGCTTGAATTTGTATTATTTTCTAAGCGATAGTCATATTATGTTGCTTCTAGAAAAATATTAATTATACACGTTATATACAAGGAAACTTTTTTGTAAAGTTATATCATGATAACATATATACTAATGGATGTCTCAGTCAAGTCATAGTCACGTATATGTATGTGTTTTCAAGGATAATTAAGAAGTGTAGAATGTAACATTGGAACACCAATATTAGACAAAATGAATTTAGCCATTATATATCTTATGCGTGTATATATACCCATCTAATTGTTGGTTTAATGGAGGAAATGAAAAAAGAATAAAATAATTAATTATAAACTATTTTTATAACTCAACTCGAAAAACTAGCTTAGAGGATTATCACTTAATACCTTATAAAAGATTATAAATATATTCTAACCTCCTTCGCATGTCTAGAACTAATAATTTAAACCGTGGACACCCATAAATCATAATATAGGTGAATGTATAATAGTATGATTTAGAGGTGTCCACGATTTAAATTATCATAATATGAGAATAAAGACAAAAATATATTCTCAAAATAGGTACTCTCCTTTTCAATTAATGGGAAATATCCTTCCTACATAGTGATTATCAAGTTGATGTATAATAGTTTTGGAGGTATATTTGTTTGTCTCACTTAAGTTTAGTAATGGTTGTTAATGGTACTAGTGGGACTCCACTTTGTTGAGGACCAGAAACTTATTATTGTAATCTTATTCTAAGGTAAGTGACTAGATCTCTTATTATTAGTCAAAAGAAATGCCACTAACTTCACTTTGATGCTAACTTATTAAAAGTCACAAGTCTGACTTGAATAGACTAGCTATTACATTCACTCTTTATGATCTTATCCCAAGATATATGAGAAAAGTGAAAAAGAATAATGAAGAAAGTTTTTGAGATGAATCGATTATCTTGAAAATGTATATATGCACATGAATTTAAGGGAAAGCTATACACAATATTCATTTGAATCTATTTGGCATAATACATAAACATATTCTTTAATTTAGCCTCAACTGTTATTATGTTAGATACTTAAACTTATAAAAATTGAACAAATAGACACATACGTCCTACATGACATCCTACATAACAATTTCGTGTCTTATGTGGTGTCTTACGTGTATTATGTCGCGTAGAATGCGAGTGTCTACTTATTCAATTTTATACAAGTTTAAGTGTCTACTTGTGCACACACAAAGTTGGAAGGCATAAATACCCCGTACCCATTAAAATTAAGTTAAAAGATATATTTATATATTATGTCAATCTATTTAATTACTCTCTTTTACTCATATACGTATACATATAAATTATCCAAGGAACACAAAATAATTACCCGTGTGCCTATTGAATGATGGGTCATTGCTATTTCATCTTTGTTCTAATTGATTTCCACCGAGGGAGTATTTGAATAATGAGAAATTCATTCCTTTGAGCAAAATGATTAATCAAACATTGCAAAAAAAATAGTATAACTTACATAAATTCCATAATGTTAAATCTAAATTACTTTTTATCCCTATTATTTTTGTAATTATACAAATCTCATATTTTTTAGGTATTTCGGATACATAATTAAGGATCCAAATATATTATTGTTGATACATTATGTATCAATCTGTTGCACTTATTAAGGGGAAAAAAGAAGCTGAAAAATCAAATTAAGATCTCATAGCATTCATCTATTGCACTAATTAAGGGGGAAAAAAACAACTGAAAATCAAATTAAGATCTCATAAATTACGCTATTCCATTCCAAATTATGTCAAGAATTCAATCACATAGTGTAACAAACCAAAAAATTCAAAAATTAAATTTCTTCTTCTTGTTTATCGTTCTCTCTATTTCATAAAAACTTTTGTCGAAATTTTGGATAAGCGAGGTTAGTTATGAAGGCTATTAAAGTGATGAAATTGTTGTTGGACAAACGATTTCTTTTGTGAATCTTCAAGTTCATCGAATATCCTTTTAATTTTGATTCAAGATTGTCGAAAATTTTGAGATTCAAAATTCTTCTCCCAGTTCATTGAAGATCCTTTCAGTTTTGATTCAAAATTGTTAAAAAAATTGAGTTTCAAAACTATTCTCCTAGTTCATTGAAGATCCTTTCAATTTTGATTCAAAATTATCGAAAATTTTGAGAAGAAACATCATAAAGATCCTTTCAATTTAAATTGATAAATGTTGTATTTCTACTAGATACATTAAATAAGAAAGTGTTGCCCATAAAATTTTAAGTTTGAGATTGATACATTATTATTTGGTAATTGTTATTTATCAGATACATTTAGTATAAATTCGAATTTACGTATCATAACTAAAAAGTTAGTGCATGATACATTATTATTTATGTATCTTATTTTGTTTGAGATCATGAAGATCCTTTCAATTTAAATTGATAAGTGTTGTATTTCTACTAGATACATTAAATAAGAAAGTGTTTCCCATAAGATTTTAGGTTTGAGATCGATACATTATTGTTTGGTAATTGTTATGTATTAGATACATTTAATATAAATTTAAATTTACATATCATAACTAAAAAAGTAGTGTATGATACATTATTATTTATGTATCTTATTTTGTTTGAGATATACTATATTTTAAAATTTTAAAAATACATTATACATGTAATTGTTCCAAAATAGCTTCTTTTTTTTTTGTGTGTGTGATAAATAACACAAAGTTTATGTATCAAGTACATTTATATTGAACAAGATAAACATTAATCGAAGATTCAACAACATTAGAGTTATGTATCAATACCTTAAATATGAACATTATACATTGCATAAAATAAAGGTTATTGTAGCAGTGATGTATCGGATCAATGATAACACTAACAAAGACTAATTTAAGACTCAAAACAAACGAGATACATTAAAGATTTGTATCTTTGATAGTGATGGCCGTGCAATGGCAGATCCAACTTTTTTCTTCTTATTTTTTGGACGTTTTCAATAGTAGTAGATACATTAAAAGAAAATAAAAAAATTTCAAGAAAAATTTTCAACGATGATATGATTAACTAAAATTGCAAAGATTCAATAAGATTTCAATGCGGGCAGGGGGAGGAGGTAATTTTATTTTTATTTTTTAAGATGAAAAAATTAAAAAATAATAATAAAAGAAATCAGAAATTGAAGTGATGGAAAGAAATCTACCTCTTGAATAATTTGAAATCATTAATTGGAAATAGAAAAGATTTGAAATTCAAAAATAGATTAATTGATGTAACTATGGAGAGATTTGTAGGGTGGCAAAAGGAAGGAAAATCATGGGTATGAGATTTCAAATTAATGTATCCAAAAAAGGGGACGATGGGAGGAAAAGAAGGGATTTTTGATATTTTTAAAATGATAGCGAAAATAAGAAAATATGATAATAAATGGTGTGTAGTTAAGTAATTTTTCTAATAAAATATTAAACGAGGTTTCATTGAGCCCATTTGTAGTAAGAAGTATTAATTAAGTAGGTTTGGGTCAATGCTATTTTATTTTTGAGGATTTTCACAAATAGCTATAGTTTGTATCATAATTATAAATACTAGCTATAGTTTAATTATATTCATACTAATAGTTTTAGATAGAAGAGAGGAGAGCGAGATCGAAAGATAGAAAAAAGAGGTGAGTGAGATCAAGAGAGCTATATAGAGGAGAGAAGCGATCAAGTTGTAACTTAAAAAATATAACTTGCATCTCAATTGAAACTGAGATACACATATTAACAATCTCATCTCTCTTTCAAATCTCACTCGCCTCTCTCAACTCTCTCTCCTAATCTCGCACACAGATACATAAATCAACATATTATACACAATCTCATCTCTCTTTCAAATCTCACTCGCCTCTCTCAACTCTCTCTCCTAATCTCGCACACAGATACATAAATCAACATATTATACACGGATACACATTGTATCTCTCCTAAAATAAATACACACATATAATAAGTATCAATTTTTGTGATATACAAATGAAAAAAATATTGATACATTGTTTGAATATTGCATCACCCCTGAAAGAAATAATCTAATATATTTTTTTCTAATAATAGTTGTATCCGTTTTTTTTCTGATACTAATATACAATGTTTTTTATACAAGGATACAATTTGCCATATCAATATGTATCAATCGAAGAAGATACAATTTGATAATAGGTGTATAATTGTTTAAAACACAAATACATTATATATATATATATATATATATATTAGCTTTATTTGCTTAGTTATGTAGTTTTTATTTTATTTTTGTTTCGTCTTTTCAAAGATAAAACTAAAGTATAAGGATAAAAATACTAACTAATTATTTTTCAGACTAATAAAACTATATATAAAAACAAATAATTAAAGTACAACGAGAAGTAATCAAGAAAATAGTAATATCAATAACTTATTTATCAAACTCATATTAATAGATTTTTTTTATTTTTTTTGCAAATGAAAACAAAATATAGATCTAAAAATATGGCAATGATATCAAAATTAATCTTAAACTATATTCTTTGATAACATTTTTTTAAAGAAATGAACATGTGTTCTATGATACCGTGTTAGTATATGATACATATAATATGTTGTTGGTATCACTGAAGATTAAAGAATTTTTTTTTTATAGAAACAAACTTATCCTTTATGGTACCATTTCAATATATGATATATATCAATTTAATGTCATAGAGGACTGATCTCTTTTTAAAAGAAATAAATTAGTCCTCTATAATATCTTATCAATATATATATATATATATATAGCGAATGAAATTATGTTATGGAGAAAATAAGAAAATAAGAAAAGAGAAACTAAAAGACAAAAAAAGAAAGGAGCCAAATATATATATATATATATATATATATATATATCGAATGAAATTATGTTATGGAGAAAATAAGAAAAGGGAAACTAAAAGACAAAAAAAGAAAGGAGCCAAAAATGAGAAAAATTTAAAGAACAATAAAATTTGAACAAAACATGAACAAAAAAAGAAGGAAATAAGAAAAACACGAGAAAAAGAAAACAAATGTAAGCAAAAGAAGAGTAGAGAATTTAAAAAGAAAACGGAAAAAAGAAAATTTTGTACAAAAATTACAATGAGTAGGTAAGGATAATTAGTTTGATTTTTGTGGATATTTATGTATTTTTCTATTATTAGAACATATTGAGTTAATTTTTAGTGATCTCCATAGTTTATCATACGAAGAAAAAGGCTTCAAAAAGCTTTCTTAAAGGAGTTTTTCTCGGAATAGGATGATTATGAACCAACCATATAATTTACATAATGTGCAAAGTATATATAAGCAGTGTATATTTTATACAAAATATACATATATTATATTATACTTATAATATACATACCTATACGCAACATATACACACTATCATTATATATGTATGGTATACTTCTATCATATTGATGAACTAATTGTACATCGGGTGGTATATTTACATAACTTGTCCTTTCTAAACTATATGAAATATCGCAACTTATTAGTAATTTACCCTTCCCTTTTCAAACTGAAGTACGGTAACAACTCACATGGTCGTTTTATGATTCGCGAGGTGATCATAAGTGTTTTGAATTGAAGAAATCTCACTTTTGAAAATTTGAATAAAAAGTTCGATCAAAGTCAATATTTTGAATTAACAAATTAGAATTTGAATTTTTCTAGTTCAATGATACCCTAGGGGTGATTTATAAGCTAGTCAAATGTTTTGCATGACTTTTGAAGTGAAGTGAAAGATTTCATTTGCGACCATATAATCAGCTGCTAAAGATAAAGGAAACTGAAGATATGGAACAATCAACGTGTACAATAGAGTTGGAGTCACACTAGGACTAGGCTACTTATATCGATTAGGCTGCTACTTCTTGTACTAGCTGCAGTATTACGACTAGGATTAGATTATTTCTGCCCCTCCCTTCTTATTTTCTTAGTTTTTACCCCACCCCCACACCACCTCACTCTCATCCACCTTTATTATCTTCTGCACATCTTTACACTTCCTCAAACAAGAAAATTTTAATTCTTATTCCTCCGTTCCTTTTAAATAAAAAATCAACTAGAATTCAAAATTTTAAAAATCCAGGAAATTTAACTGAATAACTACTAGCGATAACCTCATAATGGAAGTAATTTTTAAATAAAATTTTATTCCTTCGTTTTAATTTTTGGTGTGGAACTGGAAATTTGATCCAACTGACCATAAGATAATTAAATTTATGCTCGATTATGATGATTTATATATCGACGATAACCTTGGGTCATCTTTTATGGCCTGTAGAGACCCATCAACTCCATAGTGAAGTATTTCATGACAAAGCAAAGAAAATAAACTAAAGATTTTGCAGGAGGTTCCCGGTGAGAAAAGCATACCTCAAGATAGAAGAATAGAGCATTTTCGTCAAATCATACAGTTGAATAAGCTTATGTAACTCTAAAACCATAAAGAAACTGGCAAATTTACATCTGAAGTTGGCTTCTAAAGACTACTGATAAGCCAAGGCAAGTATGTTAACATCCACAAAATTTGACAAGGGCAATGAATTTATATAAAGGAGGCGAAATTTTTTTTTGAGAAAGAAGGAGGCGATGTTTTCATGTGCATCCGTTGCAACAGAGGGTGCAAACTACATCTCAGAGCCCAACAATTCTGACTGATACCTCACTCAAACAGAACAAAAATGACAGCATTGTCACATAATAGCTATTTAAGCAGGAAGGAGAGAATCAAGGTGAACCTGACACCCCAGGGAATAGTTCTGATATTTTGTTGAAGACATCCATCACCTATAACCATATGTATTAGGTATTTATCAAATATATACACACATACATGCAACATAATATGCAGTTCCACAGAATAATTGTAGTAGTAACGAATATGTATACATTGAATTTGTGCTATACTAGGCAAACATAAGATGGAATAAGAATTTTTTTTTTTGAAGTATTGCTCAAAACTGTCAAACTGATGCATTTTACTGCTCTCTAGTATTAATGTAGTGAAGCAAAATGCAACTTAGTCAATAACAAGTACAAACTTCATACTCAAATTCATATCGATATAAAGAAGACATGTTTCAGATGAAATTACGTTCTTACCTCCTTGTCATTTTGATATTTTGCAATACTCAGTGGATTCTGAGAACACTGCAATAAAAATAAAAGTCAGAGTGCATCAACATTTCAAGCAATAATAAATGCATGCTATATATCCTATGATTATTCAAATATATGCTCTTTGGAACTTCAACAAATTCAAGAGGATATAATGGGGGTGGGGGGTGAAAGGGGGCAACAAGTGCATACATCCATGATGGCTGCTTGAACTCTTGGATTTTGGAAAGCCATAGCAACATCAGGATTAGCCATAATCTTTGAAATGACTTCTTCGGGAGTAAGTCCTATTTGATCTACAACCATAAAAACAAATAAACAAAGAAAAATACAGATCATATCATTCGATAGTTTTGGCTATAGCAACTGTTTGTAGCATGAAAGGAGGTCTTCCTGACATGCTATAACAACAAAATTTTCTCCCCCCTTCAATAACATTTACTAGTATTTCCCTAGACATGTGTGCTCATGTTGGGCTGGTTGGTCTACAATACATTGTTTAGCGCATCTTAGCCCATTTAAACTCTGGCCATGGTTGGGCAATGACCCATTCATTGACCCGCCCAAATTTAACCCAAATAGCGCATTCCCCACCCCTAGTTCTGGTATTTTATTGAAGTCATCCATCACCTATTACCATATGTTCAACTATGTGTTAGTAATGACTTTGTTGATCAGATGGAGATAATGAAAAATATATGTCGATACTCAGTGGAATTCAGCTATTGTTACGACCCTCTTATCCCCCCACCCTCCCCCTCCAGATTAGTGGGCTGCAGACACTGCTATTGTTGCAAATAGATTAGGAAAAGAACAATATAACTAGTCTAAACTTACCAAATTGTTGCTTGATTTCAGGGCTGCTAAGATCAAAATTCTTCAAGGAATCCATCATACGGTTGTCCCATTCTGGGTTTCCACCCATGTTATTCCTGGGATGGGGCAAATGATGAAAACCCTGATAAGTTTTTCATAGACACAGAGAAGTATTTAACACGAAATCCTCATCAACCAAAAAATGGCAGATGATTCAACATCTCTGTTTCTTTCCATGTTCTCTTCTTTTCTTTTCTTTTTTCCTTCCTTTCTTTTCAAAATTGAGCAAAGAACAACACCAAAAATGCAGAACTGCAAGCTGCCTGACCAAAGTAGGTAGTCCTACGAATATTTGATTCCAGACAGATAACTGATATCAGTTGATATTAGGTGTGTCAGAAGAATCATTTACAGCTTTGCATTGTTCTAGTCTAAACTAGAAATGCAATCAGATGGACAAGAATCAACTAGATGAGAACTACCAATTAGGGTCCAATGTAAACCAGTGTCATACATACATTGGAATGGAATATATTCACATTCAAGATGAGAATTTTAACCCTATGCAGGCAGAAGAAAAAGTCAGATCTCATTTGCACAAGTTCAAAAGGAACTGGTTACTCCAGTAAATAAATAGTCTGTGGAAGGGTAGAGAATGAAGCAGTTCAGATACAGTAGTCACACGAAGATATGTTTTACCTAACACTTAAAGCAAGTTATAGGAATGGCATAAGTTTCTATCCAAACAGCCTTTGCGACAGTGCTTATGGTAAAACTCAGTGGATGGATGTGGTACTGATAAGAATACGATAATCAAACAGAAAGTTTAGAAAAGTAAATGATAATACAAGTAATGCATTTTGGCATGGAATAAAGAAATATGCACTTGAAAGACAATTGAAGCAGACTTACATCATGTCCTGCAACTGTTGACGGTATTGTGGATTTTGCAGCATCCCTGTGATAAAATTAAATGCAAGACCATTTTAGTTTAATCTGATAGAGAAAGAAGATAAAAAGAGCTTTAAAAACTTATAGCAATGAACCATAAAGGTAGTGTAGTAGAGTCACAAGAAACCAGAATGACAAGTATGCCTGATAAGAAGAGGACAGGAATAAACAATTAATGGCATTTAACTCTTGTTCTTGCATTGTCCTACAACATAGCAATTCAGACAAACAGTCAATGATAAAAGAGGAAATGAATTTTACTCTAAAACCTGAACCATGAGTTGGCTAAGCACATCTAATGCGAAAAACACTAATAAGAAAAGTTGCACAGCTTAGGCAATGTATACTAGATGTACTTGTCAGCACTTACATCCTTCTAGAGATCCATCAGTAGTTAAAATAAAGAAAAGGAGTACTGGAAAAGTCAGATTTCGTAGAAAAGTTCATCAGATGACAGCTCACATTTAAATGTTGTAGGGTTCCTCATCTCCTCGGGTAGATAGCTGCACAAACACCGAATAAAAAGTTGGGTTCTCATCAAAATAAAGCACAACTAGTTTATACACACAAAAGATATGTCACATAAGAATAAGATGAAAGGTCTGGTTGTGTTCACAAGAAAAACAAAATAGATTTAACATAGAAGAGAAATGTCACTTTAGATTAATAGTTCGCAAGAAATAAATAAATAAATAGAACGTTTCCTTCTCCATAAACTTTAAAAAAACTAGAATATGCAGTAGCAAACTAGTAGAACATCAAAGAAAAGGTAGATGCTATCTTACGGGTAAACCATCTTCTGCACTGTTGGATCTTCCATCATTTTCTCCAGAGCATCTACTGACATTAGCGGATTAGATTTTCCTGTTCAAGAAAGCAGATCATGCAAAATTACTTGTAGCTGAGAGAAGAGAGCATGAAGGCAATCTATTTTTCCATAAAAAGAAAGCATGAAGGAAAATTAGGCTAAAGTAAAGTTACACACAACATTTTTTACTAATAAACGGACATGACCAATAAAGCCGGACTATTTATCACTCAAAACCTCCAACCTGAAAACAAGTTTATGGACACAGAATTCCATGGGATCTGTAAGAAATAAGCCATTCTTCCGTAAAACATGCCCGCTAGAGCACTTAGCATTTTTTAAGATGTAGGAAGTTCTACTCAGGTTCCCACAGGACACAATATTCGGGTCATTACAAAGTCACAGCTTCTGATCTGGATGTTCATCCTTCTTTTCTGAACTCTCATTTGTCTGTATCTCATGCAATATCTCATACAAAATGGATTATTGACTTTCAAGTTTACACTTTTTACCCACTTCTAAAAGAAACAAGTTTGTACATAGATATGTGTGCATTACAATGATCATGCAGCCTTTAGCCTTTGTTGGACTCAAAAGGATAGCATTGAAAACACAAAAAGTACTAAAGGTTATGTCATTTCTTGGAGTTTTACAACCAGGAGATTCACCAAAATACCACTACGTATCTATATTATGCTACAAACATACTGCAATTGCACAAGAAACTGGCCTTTCTCCCCACTTTTTCCTAAATAGAAAAAGACCCTAGAATGTGTTTTCCCCACCACATTATGGAACATACAACCTCATTTCATTTTGTCAAGGCATGAGTACAGAGTGCCCGGGCATTAAGCACTTCATAGTTTAACCACCTTGGGCATTGTTCACAGCTTACCACATCCTCCAAACCACCCTATAGGCTAAAAGAGAGGATCTATGTAGCTATGAAGCATGTCCATCTTTATTATCTATTGCAAGATTCTTAAACTCAAATACAAATAATGATTGACAAAGAAGAAAAGAGAAAAATGACCAATAGAAAGATGGGAATGTGCATCTAATCCTGATGCTTGAATGATATCCGTAGTACAACAGCTATGCCATAAGGGCCAACCAGCAAGTAATTTACCAGTTGATGAGGTACTGTCAGATGTATTTGGACCAAATCCCAACTGTGAAGCAGCTCCGTTTTGAGTTACCTAATAGAGATTCAAAAATTTATTGAAGTGCAATTGTTAGACGACACAATATTCCCAGATAATAGCTACTCACTGACCTGATCAACAGTTACTGAAGCTGTCTCAGTTGAGTCCTTAAAATTTTCAAAGGCACCCTTCTGGAATGTTTCATCAGGAGAAATGTCAACAAAAGCTGCAAAGAGTTTTATTCACAGATTTAATATCACAAGTTCATAACCAGAAAATCAAAATATTTTATAAGAGTACTGCAAAGTGTATCACTATCGCAAAAAGGTGGTTCTAACTTGGGAAGCATTAGCATTTTTGTAACTATGGTTAGAATAAAAGTGAATTCCTCTGATATCATTAAAACTGATCTGGTTCCTCACTACAACTAAACCCAGGTATCAATTTCTACTGGTCCACAATAGTTCTTAGCATTTAAGAAAGATGTCAAAGGAGGATACAAGTTGCAAATTGGAGTTCCCCACTACAACTAAACCCAGGTATCAATTTCTACTGGTCCACAATAGTTCTTAGCATTTAACAAAGATGTCAAAGGAGGATACAAGTTACAAAATCAGCATTCTTTCCGCAAAGCGTCCTACTATTCTTTTTGGAAGAGATTGTTATTCTGGGCTATTAGTGGAGTCTAAATATGGCTCTGGTCAGGGACTATTGTGGAAGGCATGCCAGTAATCTATTTGATTAGCAAAAGAAAAGAAAAAAACTTTTGATGATTGAGGCACAAATAATTTTTTTTAAATACTTAAAACGTAGAAGAGCCTAAAATCCCCCTCAACTATATGAATTGGTACAAAACTACCCTCCGTCTACCTTTCGGCTCTTAAATACCCTTGATGTCAATCTTTTGGCTCAGAAAAACCCTTATTTCTAACAGTCCACACTCATAAGGTGGATGGGAGGGCAATATTGTACCAAATTCCATAGTTTAAGGGTATTTTAGGTCCTCCATATATGAACTCATATGATTGACCTGATTTTGGGTTTCATAGTAAAATCACCTCCCCCCCCCCCCCCTCTCCACTTCCTCTTTCTTCCACTTTTTTTCCTTCTTGGATCTTGTCCATCATTTTAAATTATTTTTAAAAATTTATGACAAAACAAGGGAGAAAATAAGGACGAAAATAAGGAGGGCATTCATATAGAAATAATTAGTTCATATAGAAGAATTTTTTTTCTTTTGTGTACCCAAAATTCAAAATAAAAAAATAAAAAAAAATATTTTCTCCTATTCTCACCCCTACCTTACCATGATAATATTATAAATTAAAAGAATATGAACAAGTAAGTTCATTCCAAGTTTGAATCTCCGATATCTTTATAAGAATAAGAGATTAAAAAAGAATTAAAAGAGGGAATGAGACAATTGTATAATTAATAAAAAATTATAATCTTTTTTTAGATGGACATTCAAACGCGAATTTTAGATGGATCCCAAGTTATTAGTTGAGTTATGGCAAATTGGGTATTGGATTTAAAATAGACCAACAGAAAGATAACATGAAATTAGTAATTTTTTTAATATTATTTTCAAGCATATCGGGTCAAAATATGAATTATATGTGGTTTTTATTATTTATTTGAGAAGGGTTTAAATTTGGACCAACCATATTCGGTAACATAATAAATAATGATTTTACTTTAGGGGAGCTATTAAAAATAAGGGAAATATGAGTCAAAGGGTTAATTAATATCAAGGGTATTTTTGAGCCTAAAGGTTGACTTCAGGGGTATTTGGTCCGGGAAGCGAAAGGTGGATGGAGAGTAGTTTTGTACCAATTTGAATGGTTGAAGGGCATTTTAGTCCCTTCTCCGTACTTAAAACGAATTAACCTCAAAGAAATTGAAATGGTACCTTCCTCCTGCTCATTCCTTTTATTTTAAACGGGTTACCCTGCACTTCAATGTAGAGCTTTTCTCCCAAAGACCAACCTTCCCCTCCCTGTTGTCAGCAATGGGTTCTAGTAATACATAAGGAGGTTAGATTTCTAGGGCTATGTAGGATCAACATGGCTACAACTTAGATGGATTACCCTTTTCTTAGTTCAAACTTAGGGCGATACCCTTGCAGAGTGCCAGCATAGCAATAATGTGTGATAGTGACTTCATGCATGAAAGAGATGGCAAGTGGTTTTAGGGTGAGAAAATACTTGGAAAATAAGAAAGAACGGAAAAGATGAATTTCCATTTAAAAACTCAGAAGTTGACAAAGGATCACATCATGACACTCTAGATTCCTTCAAGAATGCATTGTAGATGGTTGATGTTCTGGTGTTTTTAAAATGAAGGGCTAAATTGCTTAATCTTAAAATTTAGCGGCGAACTCACCCATTTAAGATAGTTTAATTGTTTCACTGATATACTCTAAGGGGTCATTTGGTAGAGTGCATTAGTAAAAATAATGAATGCATTAGCTCTGTGTGTTAGTAGTGCCTTATTTGGTATACTTTTTCATGTTATGTATAACTAATGCTTGTATTAGTTACACTTTATTGTGTATTGAAGAGTGCATTACTAATACCATGGATTTCTAGGTACTAGTAATGCATAAGGATTTAATACATGCATTAGCATGGTTAAATACCCAATTACCCCTCAAAATCCCTTTTACATCTTTTCCACCATAATTGTGAAGAATATTTTTGTAAATAATTATCTTTATATAATGCATGGTTTTTTTTTTTTGATAACCGAGAAATCCGTCATGGTATTTTTAATACACCAAACCAAACAATGCATAAGAAATAATCTATGTATAACTAATGCAAGTATAACTAAACAAGCATTACTAATACACTCTATTTAGCATTATTTTACACACTCTACCAAACGACCCCTAATATCTTTCAGTTTAATAGACAAATCAACATTAAGGGTGATCAAAGCATGACATTGACAAGGTCTACTCAAGGGTAAATGTCAAGAGGCTTTCGATGAACCTGCCTTCTTGCTAGATTTGCTGTTTTACTATATGAAAGGAAAAAAAAAACAAACAAACACTAGAACCAGAAATAAATGATATTTAGAGTGCAATCATTATGTACCATTTTTCTTTGGCTCCTTTCCAACCTCTGTATCATTTTTGACATTCACAGTTGGAGGTTCCTCCACTTTAGTTGCGGATACATCAACAGTCACCGGTTGAGATGCAAATGAAGCTGATGGTGTAGATGAGGTAGATGCAGTAGGTGGTGGAGGTGATGAACTAGCTGGACCTGACACTGGTGGTGGTGGGAATGGAAAAGGAAAAGGTGACCCAGGTCCAGGTGAAAAAGCATTGTTGCTAAATTGACTATTCTGGCCATTCATTTGTCCCATCATTGTTTTTAACGCTTGCTGCATAGCATACTTCTGGAAGCATGGGAAAATAACATGCAGAAATAGTTAAGACACATATGTAGGGCTTTATCGAATTTCTGTAGCTGCACTCAGTGGCCTCCACATAGGAAACAAAGAAATTTACCCACGTACAATTAAAAACCAAAACATTTGAAACAAAAAGAATATGAAAGAAGTTTAAAACACGATTTTCCACCACAGAGAATAAAAAAGAAGGCACCTAAAACAAGCAATCTCATTTTATGTTTTCCTGGGCAACTATTGTATCCATAATTCAGACCGACTCATTAGCAGAAATTAGGTGTTTAAAAGGAGGATAACCATTGAATTTATCTTTAAACTCACAGAAAACAAGAAGAAAGAAATCAACTAAATTTAACAGCAAGAGTTAGGACTCTAAAAGAACAGACAAGTATAGCAAAATAGTTTTAAAAAATAAGGATATGGCTGGCCTCTCACTACCAGATTATGATGACGTAGCATGATATTAATTAGTCAACATCGAAAGCATATTCTACAGTGAGGCCCTAGTTAATTTCAGAAGTATTCTAGCTTGATGTGCTCATCATCATTAATTTTGTAATTACAGATACCAGCAACTGATGCATGGTCATTCTTGTCTTCTGTATCTGCTTTGTTGGTCCCTTTTTCTTAATATGTGGTCAATCCTCTTAATACTACTGCTCATAAAAAACGAGGTATGTCCCATCATGTGCATGTCATATTATCGATAAGTTAAAATTCATATTTTCTCAAAAGTCTAAATTCTCTTAGCTGCCACTCTGATAGTAGCACTACAAGAAACAGAGTGAGATAAGCATCAAATTCATGCAAAATATAATTACACCTCATTTAAGAAGTACTTGCCTTTAGGTATGAAGCCACCTGCAATATATTTCAGGAAAAAAAAGTAAAAAGTAAAGAGTTAGTAAAAAAAAATGAAACAAGAGTGTAACCAATAAAATTGAAAGAATTCTCCTTCTCACCCATGCGAAAAGTGCTGAAAGCCCAACACCAACTCCAATCCAAAAAAGAGGAGACCCCCTGTAGACGGCAAATAACAATAAATAGGTAAGCAAATCAAGAGATGTTAATTGTTAATGCAGATAGAAACACAATAACAGAAACATGTAAAGTGAGAAACTGATAGGTTAGGTTATATACAAGATGAAACAAATTAAATCGGGGATAATACAAATTATTACACTTGAGATGGTTGCGATGGAGCTGAAAATTGTGGATTTACACCAACTGAAGAAGTTTGTTGGCCACCTGAAGTTGTAGTGCTAGCAAAAGAACCCCTCCCTGATTTTCCCAGCACTGCATAGAAGACGTTTAAGGAAAGGCTCAGCAGCATAATTATTAGCAAGAATATAACAATGGATCACTAAATGATATAATGTATAAGAAATTTGGGACAAGAGAAGTGACTACATCCAGGAAAAAGTGGTTTTACCCTTTAAGATGTAGCAATTTTATGTATAATCTTTTCCTTTCCAACAACACAGGTTTTCTCTAATTTGGCAGTCTAGCCAGATATAAAACATACCGAATTTGTAGAAGCAATAACTACAGAGAAATTTTGTCGTTACCCATGTAAACATGATGTGAATGAATTTAAAGAACAAGAACCATCCAATAATTTATTCAGTTGTTTATTCGATCAGGTATAATAATATTGATAATGAAAACACTTCTGTTTAGAAGTATTCCCAAAAGTAGAGAATCAACAAAAGATATGACTCACTACGAAAGACACCCATTATACTACACAAATAGGAACCATCATAGGTGCACCAAGAGGAAATCAAAAGTAGGAAGTTACCCCTCAGATGTACAAAGTTGTGCCTTTCCTTTCAAATCTCCTATTTCTTTCCCACAATACTATCCACACAAGTACTATTGGAGATACATCCCATGTTTGGCATCTTCTTTTCACTTCTCTAAAGACCCAACTAAATAATGCATCCTTCACAGTACCCAGCATAGTTCATTGTATACCGAACAATAGAAAAAGCTCCCACAAATGTGATGCTAACCTAAGTTGCTCAGACTCGGGTGCGGGTGTCCTATATGGGTGCCGATCTAGAGGTCAGATCCTCTACGATCAAAATATTAAAAATTGGGGATACAAATCCATATATGGATACAGGTGCAGAGATTTAGCTAAAAATAATTCAAATATCTAAAAATAGAGTTATAAAACTTAAATTATGAGATATTATGTGGAGAACTTGAGAAGAAATATTGATCAAGAGGAGAATCCTGAAAGGAAATAAAAGGAAAGGGAGTGACAATAGAAATCTATAAATACAAGGTATTTCATTTTCTTCAATTTCACCTTAGCTTTTGTTTTGATTATAGAAATCATTGAATCTGTCCAGAATTTCTCCCTCAAATTTGGTCAAAGTACCCAAAATTACTTGACCAGATCGGGTATGGACCCCACACCCACACCCACGTCGTGTCGACACGGGTGCGGCACCGAAAGTGAAGAGTATGGGCAACTTAGATGCTAACTAGCATTGTAATAAGAAATGACCCATGTCCTACACAAGAGTTTACACATGAAGCATTAACTAACATAAGTAATCCTCCTCTTTTCATGTTTTCGGTTGTCAAATTTGCATCCCTCTAAGCAAACAAACATACCTTTCCAAGCGCTCTAGGGATCCAAACTGATGAGGGAAATCTAACTTCACTCTAGCTAGCACCTTACAGTAGTAACTTTTCACTAAAAAATAGACTCCTGCTCTCTAACACCCAATTGTCATGGCTCTCTACCAGTAAATTTGCTTGTAGAGCATTTCAAGTAGACTTTAGAACTCCACTATGTCCCAATCCCAAAATTTCCTTCATAAATTTGAGATACCAAATAACACACACATCATGTGATCTTAGAACTTGATGTAGTATCATCTCTTTTTAGTACTCCCTTTGTCCCATTGTATGTGAGGTAGTTTGACTCGGCACGGAGTTTAAGAAAGAAAGGAAGACTTTTAAAATATGTGGTCCAAAATGAATGATAAAAATTTGTGTGGCTGTAAATCATTTCATTAAGGGTAAAATAGACATTTTATAGTTAAATTGTTACTTAATATAGAAATATGTCATTCTTTTTGGGACTGACTAAAAAGGAAAGTAAGTCACATTAATTGGGACAGAGGGAGTATAAAATATTCTAGATTTTGGAAAAGTGATCCTTAACATGTTATATTCACACATCCTGTCCCGCAAAGAAACTACCCTTTCATCCATCCCCCACCCACAAAGAGATGCTTAACTCTTCCTTTCCCTGTATAATGTTCCTGCAAAGAGTGCATAATTAAAAGGATTCGTGATGTTTCTTGTTCTCCAACACCCACCCCCATTGATAGCTAGAGCTCTTGAAGTCTACTCGGGCATGCTTCTTCATTCATCCATGTATTGATAACACCTCTCCATAGTACATGTTCCTTTATCCTAAATCTCCACGGCAATTTCCTTAGCAAGGCCTTGTTAAAAACGCAAAGATTTTCCTTTCCTCTTTTAACAAATATATATTTTTGCTAAACCAATATAAAATTCTCCGATCTCCAAATCTTTTCTCTACCAACAACAACAACAACAACAACATACCCAGTGAAATCCCACTAGGTGGGGTCTGGGGAGGGTAGAGTGTACGCAAACCTTACCACTACCTCGTGGAGGTAGAGAGGTTGTTTCCGAAAGACCCTCAGCTCAAGTACATCACATCCAAGTAAAAGGGGAGGGAAACAATGTATAAAACATAACATCCAATAAGAAAGATAGTGTATAATCAACAAAGGAGACAATAACATCAATGAAATACTGTGAGAAGTGAAACTCGGTAAACAACATAAGGCTATAGGTATCACAGACAAGAACTACACGTGCAAGACTAGGACTACTACAAACGCTAACAACCCAAACCCTCGCAAGGGAAAACAACACGCTAACCCTACTAACCTTCAACCTTAATACGCGACCTCCACTCCTTCCTATCTAAAGTCATGTCCTCGGTAAGGTGAAGCTGAGTCAAGTCCTGTCTAATCACCTCTCCCCAATACTTCTTAGGCCTACCTCTACCCCTCCGCGTACCCTCTACAACCAACCCCTCGCACCTCCTCACTGGGGCGTCTGCGCACCGTCTCTTCACATGTCTAAACCATCTCAATCTCGCTTCCCTCAGCTTGTCCACCACAGAGGCCACTCCCACCTTCTCCCGAATAACCTCATTCTTAATTTTATCGCTCCTAGTGTGCCCACACATCCATCTCAACATCCTCATCTCCGCAACATGCATTTTTTGGACATGTGCGTTCTTGACTGGCCAACACTCCGCTCCATACAACAAAGCCGATTTAACTACCACTCTGTAGAACTTACCTTTTAAGTCTAGGTGGAATTTTCTTATCACACAAGACTTCAGAGGCAAGCCTCCATTTCATCCAAGCAACCCCAATGTGATGTGTGGCATCATCGTCGATGTCTCCACTTCCTTGGATTACAGACCCAAGATACTTAAAACTTTCTCTCTTAGGAATGATCTGTGTGGCAAATCTCACTTCCACATCTGCCTCATCCAACACATCACTGAATTTGCACCTCAAATATTCTGTTTTGGTCCTACTCAACCTGAACCCTTTGGACTCCAGCGCTTGTCTCCACACCTCCAACCTCGCATTAACTCGTCCCGCGTTTCATCAATCGGTACTATGTCATCCGCAAATAACATACACCATGGGACCTCCTCCCGAATAGACCGCGTCAACTCATCCATCACCAAAGCAAATAGAAAAGGGCTAAGAACGGATCCACAGTGCGGCCCATCTCAACTGGGAAATGTTCCAAGTCTCCTCCAACCGTTCTAACCCGAGTCTTGGCTCCACCGTACATGTCTTTTATCGCCCTAATATAAATCATCGGGACACCTCTAGCTTCCAAGCACCTCCAGAGGACTAAATCTTTTCTCTACCATTACCCTATAATATATTTTGGGAACAATATCTTATCAAGAAACTTGAGCTGGCAACTGCATCAGGCCGTAAGTAACTTTTTCCTGACATAAGAACATACTACATATTGGGATCATTCTTCAACAAATTAAAACAATCAATTTCCAAATTACACATTTCTAAATGGTATATTGGATTTTTTATATGCTTAACCACTTTGAGCCCTTAACTATAGTTACTAATCAACATAATATGCCCTGCTTGTAATATTTTAGAGAATACTTTTATATTTTAGGCTTTCTCTCCTTTTATTTTTTTCCTTTATCCAAGTGAAGGGCATATGAATACCTAGTTACCTACATAAAGTGCACTAGATGGACTTTTGGCTCTGTTGTTGCATGCCTCCCAAAATATAATCCCCTATAGGCATGATTTCATTGGGGTATTATTACTACCCATTGGCAACAACACAAAACTTGAGACTGAGTTTACATCAATTGAGAGCAGGATGATGCAGACACAACCGGAAGTGGGAAAATCTTTCATCCTAGAGATATTTTACTTGTTGCATATTTTTGGTAGTTTTAGATCTACATTTATGCATTGTTTCGTCCCCAGGCCTTTGGTCTAGTAGTGAGAGCATAACTTGTGATGTTTGGGTTAGGCGCACTAATGGGTCCAAACCTTGTAGTAGTCAAAAGCCTGGTATTTAAGTGGAGAAGGGTGGGCGGTCCATTATCCACCAAGTTTCAAACAGTGCACCATTAGCAGGGATCTCTCAGTAATCAAACAAGAAGAAAAGATTTATGTATTGTTCTTCTTAGTAAACAATTTGAGCTTTAGGCCACTATTTAAGCTTCCATAGCAGTGCGATTTTGAGTATTTAGGTGTGCTGCAGTGAATTTCATGAAATATAGCTAATTCATCTATAAGCCAATTATTCAATGATTTCCTTCTTCATTTCCAGTCCTACTTGCCTTATAAATCAGCATGTAACAGTTTTTTATTTTTAGATGGAGCATGTAACAATTAAGATCTTATCAATTCTAAAATGAATCCAAAAGCTGGCAACATAGAGATACCTATGTAATCTTTCCAGTAAATGAATTATATTAGCATACATGTAATCTTTTGATACATTGATATCATTAACCAGTACAGGTTACCATTTACGGAAGCACCCACATTAACCTCATCAATAGATTCCTTGAAATCAGTCCCCATGTTCTTGATGTCATCCACGACTCAATAATCAGAAGACATCATCTAATCTATGAGTACCAAAAGCCTTCATTTGCAAGATACTTGATTTGCATTTGATAATGATTCTAGCTCGGGTAGTAAGTTTTACCATCTACCCATTAGCATAGTCAAAAGTTGCAAAAGTTATTTTACTTTTGCAACCTATCAGCCTATACAGTTACCTCACAAACATAGCAACCTTTCTGAATCCTATAACAAAATACTGAACTGACTTAAAATCCATTAGTATCTAGACAAAAAGAATTATCATTAAGTTTATCCATCCCTCTGTTCTTCACATCAAAGTTCACCGCAGGACACTTGTTTTACTAATAGAAAACAATATTGACAAAGTGTCCTACCCAACCAAATGACAAACATATGCACAAGCAAGCAAATCCACACAAGAGACAACCAGCAGAATGTCACTGCCCTCGCACTTTAAACAATTCCACACAGACATCAATTCACTTATTTTAGTATGAACAAATTGGCATTTATGCCTACCAACAAGCAAATAAATCAAGAAACATTTTTAGTACTGAAATTTTCAAATATTTCTCTCAAAAGATAACTTCTGTTAATACTGAATTTCTTTTTTGAGATGCAGCCAAGCTTTAGACAAATATAAAATGGCTCCTAGTCCTATAGAAACAGAAAAATTAACATGATCAAAACTCAGCCTAATGCACCCCCTAACAAGTAAATATATCTAGAAACAACTCTAAGAACTACAATGCAAAAGAACAAATCTACTCTTTCAGTGATGAATCAGATAAACACAATACACATACAAAGAGGAGACCAAGGGATAGATTTATTAATAAGAATAAGGAGCACTTCACAGAACCAACAAAATTTGAAACAACTCTAGTAACCATAATTCAGAAATTTCTCTTAAAAGATTGCTCCTCACAGTGATTAATTTCTACCATAATATGCAATCAAGTTTCAGAGTAACACAACATTCATTAAAAGATTCAATTTTTACATGAAGAGAAATCAAAACTGCACTTTCCAACTACTAAATAAACAAAAAAAATAACACACAACACCACAATTTCGAAAATTATCTTTCAGGACAGCTAATTATGGGTAATGAACATCTACTTTAAGATGAACTGAAGCTTCAAATAAAAGACATAATACATTTAAGACAAAAAGAAATTGAGAAGTAGATAAAAGAGTTGAAAGTACCAATCTTTTTAGTGAGCCTTGGACTCTGAAAACAAGATACCACCTCAAAACAAGTTGTGGGTCTGACAATTCTTCCATTCTTGAAGGGTCTTTTGGGTAGATGAGGAAGGCCAAACAATGGTTTGTTTGAAATTACTGGGTTTGAAGAGAGACCCAATACCATTTTAGGTGAAGAAACTATACATATGTTCTCCATCACCTTGAAAAATACTCAACTTTTTTTGCTGATAATTACTGAAGAAGAAGATCAGAAGTGCAAAAGGGTATCTCCTTTTTCGCCTATTTCTCTAAAGAAGAGAGGTGAAGTGTGATATCGGCTGGAGAAGAGTGTTATGAATTGAAAATGGAGCGGGTTATATGGATAGGTTTTGCAGCAGCTTTCTGCCCCACCATAAAGGTTTTAGGTTGAGTCAAGGATTTGGTAAAATGTCCATCTAATATGGGTACACTTATATTTTATTTTTTAATTATTTCATAAAATTATACATTAAATATATTATTGTTATGATGTATTAATTTGTTGTTGTTTCTAAAAGTAATTCAATATCTATTTCATTATATTTTTATTACACGTGTAATTGAAACTAGTTCAATATTTATAAAGATTAGTTCTAAAAGGTTATATATTATATAAAAGTACATTTTTTTTGTTTTCCACTCAATGTCTGGTAATTCACATTGGAGCTCGATTATTCTGAACTCGTGTCGCATTTCATTTGGGGAGAAGCACTTCGTATCAAGAATTTTTCTTAGCCGGAACTAGAACTCGAAAGCTCTGATTAAGAGAGGAGTAGCCTCGTCTACTGCATCAGATCCTTTAGTGATATACAAAAGTATATAAAAAGTGAATAAAAATAATTTTCTTTTAGATTTTCTTCTTTATTTACAAAAAAAATAACAAAAGGTTTTCTATATATTAGAAAAGCCATGCACTTAAAATTCATTTTACGGACATTATAGTCATTTTAGCTCTTAGTATGGGTGTACTAACGTGTCAAACACTTGTTTGCATTTGCTAAGTTGAACCATTATGTGACCTCCATTGGTGTCTTTCTCTTGATTTTGCCTATTACATCCTTCTGCTCTCTTTTTAATAACATCGCTTTGTAATGAGTCGTATGATCATTTTATTTTTTTGAATTCATTTCAATTTGAATCTTTTGTTAGCTTTATGTTGTTTATAACTTGGGAGAATGGGTGGCGTTGTGATTAGATGAGGATTGGTTGAGATTTTCAATTTTGAAAGTTTAAAATTTGAAAACTTTGACCAAAATTAAGATATCGAGTTAACGAGGTCGGTTCCTAGTTCTAACGATCTTGTTAAGTATAGAAGATCATTTTTAGCTTGATTGGATGGTTTGAATGATCACAGGGTGTTTGAGAGAGAGTTGAGCCTTTAGTTGAATTTTTGGCGTTTTAAAAAAGTGAAGTTTGACCATAGTCAAGACGGTCTTTTTTTTAAAATCAATAATAGGGCATAGCCCATTTATTACCAAAAAAACGTTTTTGACCCAGGCCCAATAGTGACCCGGGTTTATCAACAAACAACAAAACACATAAAAGCTAAACAAGGAAACTAATTGAGTTCAAATGGTCTAAGAACACCTCATTTTCAGGAAAACTTCATCAATATTCCTCCGAAACGCCTCAAATTCTTCAATTTATGTTGAACCAGTATTGTTGAGCTTAAGTGAATTCCACATAGACACATAATGTCTCACAAGTATCATGGATTCGACCTCATTAAAGACTTCTTCGGCTCAAAATGGGTTCAAACAACAGATCTACGAACTTATAGCCATGAACCATCAACACTTCATCAAGAATCAGCTGAGGTGATAAATACCCCATGAATCCCTCTACACAGAATGGCTTCTGAAGAATTGATATCATTGTGAAGAGATCCATCTCCAAAAGGTATTTTTGACTCAACTGGCCCCTAACTGCTAAAGTTTTTTATATGAGTAACCATTGATCAACATGTGAATCCTTTGTCTTTGTTAGAGAAGCTCCTATTATTGCGTCTGATTCTCCGAGCCCTTTCTTGTTGACTTGTCGCAGTAATTCTTAATTGCCTGGTTGTGTATTGAATCCATTATTTTGCATCTTCTGAATTCGTATATTTGGGATTTTTCTTTATTCAATCACTAATATTTTTCTTGCTTGTTGTGGTAGTCATGATGATCTTGTATTGGTGATTTGGTGTCTCTAACATATTTGGAACATGTTTTATGATCGATTCGTACTATTGCTTTGCATTCAGAAGGTCTCGGATGAGTTTTTGGTACTTTCTTGAAGATTGGAATTTTGACATATGAGTTCCAATAATGGTACCATCTAAATCAAATGAGCTTCAAATGGTCTTTTGATTGAACCATTAGATATGTATTGTAATTGTTGACATCCAATTTTGACCCTCCATGATTTAATTAATTTTTGGAGTTTCTTCAATTCTAAATAATTGTTTTACAAAGATTAAGATATTTTCAAAAGCAATTGCAACGAAAAATTGTCATTGTCAATAAATAAATAAATAAAAATCTTGTGAGTACAGATGCCGAGAGAAATTCCTACTATATCGGCTATTGTCCATCCAATAGCTTTTATATGCTTCCGCAGTACTTCAATGAGCAATTTCACGTGCCTTTCAAGAAAATCGGCTGTGATAATCACTGGTAACGTATTATTGGTTCCTAAGAAGGCATATTTGAGATTCAGAGGGTAGGGCTTTTAACTCCAGATTTGATGGTTCTTCTATTGATGGCTTTGCAGGAGGACTTTTTCTATTTTTCAGGTCGATATCCAACTTGATTGGATTCCTTGAATATACTCCTAACCCTGATAAGGAAACTACCACTTCCTCATAGCCTTAAACTTCGGATTCATCATAATTGGCAAGTACAGATTCAAGGGGTTCATTCTTGCGTATTAAATGACTCAAATTTGCCACCGCCTCATTTATAACATCCTCAGTAGACTCCATATGGATATTACTTGGTTGCTTAATGGATTTATAGATATTGAAGGTCACCTCATCATCGTTCACACGGAACTTCAATTTCCCACTTTCGACATCCACCAATGCTCTCCCGGTAGCTACGAATGGCCTTCCCAAAATAATGGGAATATCAACATCGATCTCATAATCTAGGATCACAAAATTAGCTGGAAAGATGAACCAATCTACTTTTACCAATATGTCATAGAGTATCCCCATTGAGTGCTTGATTGATCGATCAACCATAATGAGTCTCATTATGGTTGCCTTTGGTTCACCCAAACCAAGTTGCTTGTATATTGTATAGGGCATCAAATTAATGTTTTCTCCTAAATCGCACAAAGCTTTAGCAAATTTGAGCATGCCAATTGTGCACGGGATTGTGAATGCCCCAAGATCTTCTCTGTTAGTGATTGACTCATTTATCATAATTGCGTTGCAACTATGGGGAAGCTCAATCGTTTCATACTCCAAGATCCTTTTCTTTGTAACCAGCTTTTTTATGAATTTAGCGTATCCCGACATTTCCAACAATGCTTCCACCAGAGGTAGGTTAATTGATAAGTTCTTGAATACCGACAATTTTTTTTTTGAACTTCTCATCTTCATTCTTTCTTTTCAAACGTTGAGGAAATGGTGAAGGTATTTTGGGTAAAGGGTGCATGACTTTTGGAACTTGAACATGTTGATCTGCATCCTTTTGTGGTTCTTTGGCCAGGTTTTGTGGACTAGGCAATTCTTGTTCCTCTATACCCTGGCTCTTTTCCTGCACTCGAGGATCCTCATCCTCTATCACATTCCCTTTTGCCATCTTTCCACTACGGGTAACTACAACCAACCCCCTTTCATTATCTACCATCAATGTCTTGGATGTTAATTGAGCTGATAATAGACTCAGTTAACCTTCTAGTGTTTTGATGGAATCAACATGATAATTCACTTTTCTGTTTAATGATGAAAAGTCATCTCTCATCCCTTTTAGCAAATCATCAAAGTCCTCAACTTTATCAAGTATGCCTGACAATAGATCATTTACTCGAGGACTAATTGCACTCCCTTTTGATTTCGGGCTTTCACTCAATTGAGTATGGTCTTCCTCATGGTCATCTTGCTCAGCCCAATCGTGGCAGTATCTCCTTGGTTCTTCACCCCTATAATGGTTCCAACCTTGATTTCCGCCTTACTATTGATAGCATGGGTGGAAACCCTTCTCATATCTTATGGAGTTCCAACCTTGATTCTCCCCCGGGCTTAAGTAGCCGGATGAAGAACCCCCTTCAACTCTTTTGGAGTTCCAACCTTGATTCTCCATTGGTCTACAACAATATAATTTACCTCATCGCCATCTCCCTTCCTAGATTACTATACCTCTGCATGCATTCTTCTAACTCTAGACACTTTTACTACTACTGCTTATAACATCATAACTCATACTATCTTATCACTACCCAAGCTCTAAAACACACTTCCCCATAAAGTCTCAACTGAAACAAGGTTTAGGGAAAAGAGTCTGGGAATACACCTCGCTTTTAGCTCGAACGCCCGATTCATATGAATAAGAGTGCATTATTTTGAATTTCAACTCTTAAGCTCACTCACAGGCTTCTCTCAAGTCCCTCTACATTCTCATGACTTCCTAAAGAATTTTTCTAAAAGTAACTCATCGATATGGAACTGACTTTGGTTTTCAACTACCTTGAGTATGAAGAGTAGTCGAATGGATATGAGAAACACACGAGTTAGAATAAGCTCCTTATGACACAATTTTATTGCATGATATAAAATATGAAAGAAGGGAAACTTTTCTTAAATATTTGTTCCCTCATTTATAGAAGTGGGCCCTCACAATTATAAATAAGATCCTACTTGGCACGGCTTCATAGACACCCTAGGACACTTGAACTATGTGCTCTAATACCAAGTTTGTCACTACCCGAGCCTACACCCTAGACGTGGCTGACACTGAAGAACAATTGATGGTCCCCAAGCGAACCCTCATCATGGCTGACTACAAGCGGAAAACTAACTTGAGCATACATAAGTATTAAATTGAGAGAAACATTTAAAAACAGTTTACTGAATCTCAAAACTTTGTTGAATATACTAAGTATGCAACATAAGTTTTAAATAAAATATCTGAAAATTAATGACTATCCAAAATTGTCTATCTATGAAGCCTTTACTAAACAAAGATGAGTGTCGGGACATGACACATGACTCCTCAAGGGAACTACTACTAACAACTCATAAAACTGGAGTCCTCCAGAAGCAAGAAGGTCTTACTCAAAAGCGGATAAAGTGATCTCAACAAACTCTTGTTGAGGATCCCAAGAACCTGTATTTGCATCATTAAAAGATGCAGGTCGAATGACATCAATACATTGAATGTACGAGTATGTAATATAATTGAATAATAAATAACAAAAAGAAAGGACTGAAATAGATAACAATGTGCTCAAGATGAATGTAAAGAAATAAAGGAATTAAAATAATTTAAATCTTTAAAAAATACTTTCTCATCTCTGAACTCAACATAATAAATGATATATAAAAATACATTCTAACTCTATTTGGGAGATTCTCTAACGACAACCATCACTATGAACAATGTGATGATACAATGTCTCGTCCATGCTACCAGAATTGTCCTATACCTTGCTGGGATATAGGACTCCTCAACTAAGTGGATCCACTAAGCAATAAGGATTCATCTAAAAAGTATGATCCTTTACCCATGTCGGCACACATGGTTTATGGGGGATGTGAGTTCGTTGAACTTTCCCTCATATTGATGCTCAATCCTACTCCCAATAATATATATACTCATGCTCAATGTTTAAACATTAATCTTCCTCTGGTTTGAGATAATTTCTCAAACTATCCTCTTAAAAGAGGTAATTGTTCTTGAAATATCTTTTAAACTAATACTCATTTAGAAATCTCAGTTTCTCTTTTATCAATGTCAAAATTGATACCTCTGGGAATACATAGTCCCTTTATACTCTTACTCAATTCATACTTGAAAACTCTTTCTCAAAAACATATAAAAATCATATTTTAATTTGATCATTAATGACTCGGGAAGTCATACTGCATAAAAATTGATGGTATATCTAGATACCATACTGCTCATACATTGATGGCATACTCGATTTTCATACTAATAATGTTTTAGAAACTCTTTTCTCACAACTCATCTTTACTTTCTCAAAACTCAGTATAAGAACTCAAGTGTTGGCTTCAAAAAGCTTTTCAAAATTTATAACTCAAAATAGGGTTCATGTTGAAATATAGACATGAAGAAATCAACTCAAGGATCTCAATAACAATATAGAAACTCAATAATTAGGAATATAATTTTTAAAAGAAACATGAACTCAAGAACTCAAAATCAACTTATCTCAAGAATACTCAAATCTAGGGAAAGAATCCTAGATTTCTCTTTTACTGATTTGAAAGTAGATGTAGGGAAGTCCAACACTATGATAGCCCTACATGCCTGAAAGAACAAGGTTCTTGAAGAATCTTTAAAAATCTTCAAGAAGAACTTGATTAGAAGCCTTGAAACCCTAACTTGAAGGAGAAAAATCAAGAAAACATTTATTAAAATTTCTTGAATTAGTTTCTTGAAACTCTATGGGCAAGAATTACAATTTTCATTTGTGATTCATAATTGTAGGGAGGAATTTGAGTTGGAAAGAATGAAATTATTGGAGAAGGACTTACCTTGAAGAAGAATCTTGAAAAAGATTGAAAGAATCTTGAATGGAGTCTTCTACTTTGATTTTTCCTTAGGGTTTTGCCCTGGGGTTTGAGAGAGAAGAGAATGATGGATTAAAATATGGAAATAGGATTGTTTAGGGCTTTATTTAGAATTTTCTCACGGCTAAAACGAAACTGCACTACACCAGTTACTAAAATGGTCATAACTTTTTACTAAAAAATTGAATTGTTGTGAAATTGGTGGCGTTGGAAAGTAGATTCAAATACCTTTAATTTGATAGGTTATGGGCCACGTAACTCTTTATATTCTAAGAGATATGATCGTTTGAAGTTGACCCAAGCAGAATCTTACATCAAAACTTAATCGATAAGGAAACTTTCAACTCTACTTTGTGCTAGGGAATTCTAGTGACCTTAATTTATATCCAAATTATTCCCAAACTAAAGAATTTACCTTTATACGTATGGGTAATTTATGATTCATTCTACATGACCCTACAAGTAAATGAAGAATTGTTTGAGTGTTAACTTAGAAATTTTTGGGGTGTTATAATGCATTATGTTTTGAGAGATATGATTGTTTGAAGTTGACCTAAGTAGAATTTTATGTCAAAACTTAATCGGTAAGGAAACTTTTAACTCAACTTTGTGCTAGGGGATTTTTATGACCTTAATTCATATCCAAATTCATTTCCATGGTAAAGAATTGTCCTTCACATAAATGAGCAATTTAAGTATCACCTAATACGACCTTACATGTAAATAAAGAATGGTTCGAGCCTTAGCTTAGTATTTATTAGGGTGTTGCAAAGCTCTTAATTTTTATAATAGGTAGCAACTTTACATTGAAGGGAGCTCTGCACCCATAAACACAAAAATTTTGATCCACCATTGTATGTTGGTATATGTATACTGTTGCCACTTCCTCAACATTATTTACTACCATATACTAAATTGGTTATCCATTTGTCACGACCCAAAAACGGATGTGATGACACTCATTTTATCCCACCAAGACAACTTAGTATAAAGCCTAAATAATACGATAATATGGAAGTAAAACAAAAATAAAAGTCAAGTACTATAAAATAATGCGGAAATTCATAATAAACTTAAATATATCCCCAAAACCTGGTTGTCATGTGTACAAGCCTCTAATGTGTTATAATAGAATTAAAAGAAAATACAAGTCTCAAATGACATTGTTTGTAGAATAGAATAATATCATAAATAAGGAGCAAGAGGGTCTACTGAGATGACAAGACGCTACCTCACTAATCTCCAAACTAAGACTTGGATGTAAAAGAGAAGAGAGAGTAACCGCGTGAATCCGAGCTCATTACCTACACAAGTGTAGAAGCAAGGGGTGAATACCAAACAATACGATATTCAACAAACAATCCAGTAACTCAAGGAAAAATAATATAGAACACATGTACTCCAATTCTCTCCAACCGAATCTCCACAACTACAAACTAAATTCGATAATCAGCCCAACCTAATAATTCTCAATCAAATACAACGTAGCACGAATAAAACATCACAGCTTGCACTTCAACACACATAATCAACCATCCCAATATTTCACATAGGGTGTTCACAGTTTGGATAAAAACCGATCCAAATTGAAAAGTCGAACCAAACCGATAAAATAAAATCGATTTTATTTGGATTTGGTTTGGTTTGGTTTTAGATTTTTGAAAATCGATAGTAGTTGGTTTGGTTATGGTTTTATTCGAAATAAATCAAAGAAATAACCGAACCGAACCGAACCGATGAATTATATACATATATTTTATTAATATACATATTTAATTTATTATTTTTATAAACAATTTTATAGAGCTTATACATATTTTCATTAAAATTTCTCTATAATTTACTTATTGAAAGCAAAAATGTTGAAGATGAAACATTTATCTTATTGATTTCACGTATATGAGTGTCTATGACAATTCTTTGTGGGACTGAAAATGTTATTGTCTCTTCTGTCTAGGCCAATATAGTGAATTTTAAAGCTTTATTGATAGTAAATTTAGTGATCGAAAGTTCAGTAATTTAAGTCATTCTAACTATTTTTCGTTTTGAATGGATGTTGTCACTTTTTTCACATTTTGAATGAATTGTTTCTTTTATTTTTGTGTATGGTTAATAACCGAATAACCGAACCAAACCAAATTGAAACCGATAATCACCAAACCGATAAATGTATATTATATTTGGTTTGGTTTGATTTTGATAAGTTTAAAACCGATTAAGTTAGTTTGATTTTGGTTTTGGTTTTGATCAATAACCGATCCAAACTGACCCGTGAACACCCCTAATTTCACAAGCTCATAAACACAAAGATAGTTCAACAATAAGGATCAAATGAAGTTCAATCCAATGAAGTACAATGTCATAAAGAGTGATGCATGTCTCTCATGATGATACACACCCACTATCTCTTAGTTCGAGACCCATAGGAGACTTATCAGTCCATACATTTTCCACAACACGTATGGTCCGACTCCTCAATATGAAACCTTCCACGAAGCGTGCGGTCTGACCCCAATTTCCATCATTTCCACAAGGCACTATCACACAATATTATAGTACTAATATAATAATAAATATCAATTAAAATATATGCTTATATGTCAATAACATAAATATCCTAAGGCAGTCCATATAAGCCATCAACTCATAAAGGTTTGATGTGACACATAAATATAAAGTTAAACATAACAAATTCACCTTCTAAATCTTATACCATCTGTAACGGAAGTTCCAACTTAAGTTTCGCATTATCAATTCATTCTTCTAATTCTTAAATCCCATCAATACAATTGACATCAAAATTGTTTCATCATAATTCATTACCCAAGTCAACTCTACATGAATATTAATAATCTACCTCGAACTACGACAAAACACACCACAAATCCTCTTGTTATTTCTTGCCCTTTTGGAACATTCTTTAAAATCTCTAATTCTATTAAAGTTATGTTATTAATGAGAATACGAAACCTCTGGTATTCATATTGAAATACAAATATCCGGCTAAAATATTAGGAAAAAAAAGTCTACCCTAAAAGAAGAAATAAACAATTAAAGCGAGAGGAGAGTCTAGTAAAATCAGTTTATCATTTTTATGAAATTTAATGGTTCAGTTGTTACTCCAACACTTGAGAATTATCAAACGCTTGAATCTATTTTTTTTAGTAATGTTGTCGAAACTGAGTTTGAACAAACCCTCAAATCACCAAATTAATTTTTGTAAACTTAAGAGAAAAATCCCAAATTTCATTATTCATACGAGATTTAAAGAAAATAAAACCAATTAAAAATTGTGGAGATACCAAACAAAAAGTTAGAATATTACCCTTGCAAATAAATATCTCTTATCCTTTTATTTTGTCCATGTCTGTCATATATTTCAGACAGTGTTCTAGCTATTATCATACTTTGATACACTTTGAGGCTTGTACTAGTGACACCGGATTTATGAAAGATCTTTCTAGATTTTCCCAACTTCTTATGAGTTTTTAGTAAAAGGATCGTGTGATGACCTATATTGGTTTTAAATTTTACTGACGCGTGTTTTATTCTTCTTTTTGTAATTGTAATTGGGTTGACATATAACAATAGGTTGGGATTGAGATAAATTTCATCAATTCTCCAATTTTCAAGTTTGTCACGCCTCGAGCCTACACCCTGGACGTGGCCAGCACTCAAGAACCATTAATGTCCCCAAGCGAACCCTTGGTGTGGCTCAATACTTAGCGGAAGGCTTACTCATCAACATAAGAACCTCCATTTGCAAAGATTAACTCAATTGTCTCAAGATAAATAACGTAGAATATTTAAAGTATTCAACTAGCCATAAAAATACAACTTAAGTCTTAGAACATTAACAATGGAAATGAAAAAGACTCCTCAAAATACTACTGTCTATGAAGACTCTAAAATACTACGATGGAAGTCGGGACAAGACCCACAACATCCTAACAAATTGGAAGTAAAAGTGGAACCCTTTGGAAGCAAGGAGGCTTACCAAAGCTAATGGGACTGCAAGTGGTATCAATGGAGCGCCTTTGGATGATCATGAGTACATGTATCTGCATAATGAAAAGATGTAGGCCAAATGGCGTCAATTCATTGAATGTACGAGCATGTAAGGGAAACTCTGAACATAAACATAAGCTTGAACTGATAAAAAAGAAAACATACTCACCTCGTATCAACTCAACTCAACTCGACTCAAGAATACTCAACTCAATATGAAAGCAACAATAAATATGCAATTTATATAAAGCTTTTAAAATAATAGATAATAACTCGATGTATATAAAAATATATAATAATAAACTCTTTACTCATATTTGGGAGATTCTCTAACCAACAACCATCACTATGAACTATATTATGATACAACGTCTCGCCCATGCTGCTAGAACTGTCTTATACCTAGCCAGAGTATAGGACATCCTCAATTAAGTGGATCCACTAAGTTGTGCTTAAAAGAAATAAGGAATTATCTAAAAAGTATGATCCTTTACCATGTTGGCATACAAGGTTTATGAGGATTTTGAGTTGTCTGAACTCATCCCAATATCGGTGCTCAATATTACTCCAAATATATCTATATCTATATATATATATATATATATATATATATATATATAACTCATGCTCATATGTTTTAAAGAAAACATAACTCCTCCTTAATTTGAGATAATTACTCAAAAGTTCTCTTTAATGTTCAAAACTCCTCATGAATCCATTTAGAAATCAATGTTTCTTCTCATTTTAAATGTAAAAGTGTTAGATTCTTGGGAATACTTAGTCCCATCATACTCACTTTGAAAAAATGTACTTAACTCAACTCTACTCATCCCCATACTCATTTACTCAAGTCTTAAAACAAGTTAAAATAATTGTAGAAAACTTCTCAAAATGACTCAAAAGACTTTCTCAAACCTTACTTGAATTTGAAAAGTGAAATTAAGAGATATGATTAGGATATATGAAGGATCTATCGATGATTAATGAAGTTTTAGATAGTTGGTATTGAGAAGGGAATGAAAGATCAGCTTAAAGGAACAAGCACAAAATGAGAACAGAGAAGGAAAGTGGCTTGACGCTCTGGGCGTAAGGGTGGAGCGTTGCGCCAGGCCTCCATTTACTGGGGGTCAATTTGGTTTCACTTAAGACACCCTACGCCATCCCCTAAGGCGCATCGGGGGGGCGCCACCCTAGCCCCTTGTAAATAAATATCTTCTACCTTTTTATTTTATCCACGTCTCTCATATTTTTCAGAAAATGGTGTAGCTATTATCAAACTTTGATACACTTTGAGGCTTGTACTAGTGAGTTCGGTTAGATGGAAGGTTTTTATTGATTTTCCCCACTTATTATGAGTTTTTATGAAAAGGATTGTGCTATGACTTTTATTGTTTTTAAATTTTACTTATGTGTGTTTTATTCTTCCTTTTGTAATTCTAACTGGGTAGGCATATAACAATTGGCCGGGGTTGAGATAGATTTCATCAGTTCTCCAATTTTAAAGTCGTGACATTAGTTTAGTTAGCGATTAATCATAAGTTCTATGGAATTTCATTCAATAATTTTATTACTGAAGTATTTGTAGGACCACATATACTCGCATAGGTATTTGATATCAACAAGGGTTTACAATAATTTTTCTTATTTCTCACATATAACAAAGTAAAGAAGAATCTTTTGAAGCATACAATCAGTATACACAACAAATAGTAGAATTCTAAAAAAAAAAAAAAGCCAAGCAAGCAAGTATAAAGTATATAAATCATCAGAATCTGTTTTATTAAAATTCATCGAAAGAACATCCTACAAAATTGAAGTTTTAGATCATCTTTTCTTAAGAACTAGGTGGTGGAATAATGCAACAACAATGTTTATCATTACACCCACAACTTTTGTAGCCAATAGATGTACAAAAGGTTGTACAATCTTCAGCAGTAGTGCATCCTTGAGGAACTTCCCCATACCTTCCAATCACACTTTGTTGTTTTTCCATTTCCAAAAATTTCCCCATATGGATGAAATTGGTAAAAATGAAGAAAAATAGAAGCACACTAGTCAATACAGCCTTTGTCATTTCTAGGGTAAATGTAAAGTGTGTGCAGATACTTTTTGCTTAGAAATAAAATGATGAGGCCTAAGTAAGTTCCACATGAGTTTATATATATACTTGTGAAACATACTATATGTATTGGAAATAAATAACTATTTTTTTGCCAACTTTAAAATATACATAGTTGTCTTAAAAGTTGGAAAGTTATTTATTCCTAAAATTATTACATGTATAAATAGTTTTCCAAAAAAAAAAATAGGAAAATAATTCAGATTTTAAAGTCAACAATATAGTTTTCCTTTCTTTTTTTGTGGACAATAATTCAGATTTTAAAGTCAACAATATAGTTTTCCTTTTTTTTTTTTTGGAAAACTATTTATACATGTAATAATCTTTATAATCACATTTAATAGGGAGAATCTGATTATAATATGTTAGTATAGGCGGATACACTTAAAGTGTTTGGAGTGCTCAAGCACCCATTGACTCGGTCAAGACCTATATATCCTTACATAGAAATTTCATAAATTTGGGATATAATGAATGAATATAACCCATAAAACAAAATTTGGTGTGGGTGCTTTAGTTGAGAGCCGGTCAGGACCTGTTGATGATTCTGAACACCTGTATCTGCATCATACAAAAATGCAGGTTGAATGACATCACCATATTCAATGCACAAGATGTAATATAGCTGAATAGATAAATACCTGAACTGGTAAAGCTAAAAGAATCCTTACCTCAACTCAACTCAATACAAAGAAATAGAAGAGATGAAAATATTTAAAGCTTTATAAATAAAGGATTTTAACTCAAGGATGTATATAAAAATACCATAAAATACTCTTTACTCTTATTTGGGAGATTCTCTAACCGACAACCATCACTATGAGTTACGTGATGATACAATGTCTCTCCCACACTGCCAAAACTGTCCTATACTGTGTTGGGGGTATAGGACCTCTCAACTAAGTGGATCACTAAGTAATAAGGATGCATCTAAAAAGTATGAACATGTTCCCATGTTGGCAAGTCATGGTTTATGAGGATTTTGAGTTGCTTGAACGCATCCCTATATCGGTTCTCAATACTTCCAATAATATATTTACTCATGCTTAAATATATAAAACATACTCTTTTTCTAGTTTAAAATAATTGCTCAAACTATCCTCTTTGAAAAGGTAAATGCTCTAAACCCATAAAATCGTTTAGAAATCAAAGTTTCTCTTTTCTCAATGTAACAAAATGATACATTTGGGACTACATAGTTCCCTTAAGCTTTACTAAAAAATTCTCTTTAAACTCTACTCAAACTTTGTTTTACTTTTAAGAAAAATAAATAGTTTAAAAACAAATGTTTATTGTCATGTGATCATTGATGACTCGGATAGTCATATTGTATAAATGTTGATCGCATACCTTGAAGTCATATTGCTTACACATTGATGGCATACTCGACGGTCATACTAATAAGGAATCATAGTTCTCTTCTCAATGTAAAAATATTACTTTTGGAACCATTTACGTTTCCTTCGAATCTTGGTTAAAACTCTTTCTCAGACTTCTTTTTACTTTATGAAAAATTCAGTATAAAACAAAAATGTTGGCTTTAAAAGATTCTTAAAATTTATAACTCAAAATAGGATTCATGTTGAAATATAGACATGGACAACTCAACTCAAGGATCTCAATAACAATATAGAAAACTCAATACTCAGAACTCAAGAACACAAATCTCAACGATACTACTCATCTCAAGAATACTCAAGTAATAGGGTTCATGTTGAAATATAGACATGAACAAATCAACTCAAGAATCTCAATGCATAACAGATAGCAACTCAACCATTAGGAATATAATTCAAAAATCAACAAGTTCATCTAAAAAATTCACAAAACTGTGGGTATAACCCTAGATTAAACTTTTATTGGCTGAATTGAGATGTAGAGCGTGCGGATGAACTCGGTCCATCACTATGAATAGCCTTACATACCTTAAAGAACAAAGTTTTATGCGAACTCGGTGAAAAAGTAGAGGAGCGCTTGAAAAGCTAGTTTTTTATTCTCTTAGAACCTTGCTCTAATTACTTGAAGTGTTAATGAATGTAAAAGAAATAATTAACACTATATAAACCCTTAAGTAGGTGTAGAAAGGTCAGGTTTTAAGCTTAGAATGGATTGCAAAAGACTGAAGTTCCCCTCTTTAAAAGTTGACAGAAATTGTCCACGGGACTATTAATGGTTCGTGGTTTGATCTACGGACTGTAGATACCATCCGTGGAATGTATATTGTTTCCACTTCCTCAAAATTATTTAGTACCATATACTAAATTGGTTATCCATTTGTTATGATCCAAAAATGGATGTGATGAGATTCGTTTTATCCCACCAAGACAAGTTATCATAAAACCCAAATAATACGATAAATGCAAAAGTAAAACGAGAATAAAAGTCAAGTAGTATAAAATAATGCGGATATTCTTAATCAAGTTAAGTATACCACCTAGTTGTCACATGTACAAGCCCCTAATGTGTTATAACATAATTAAAAGAAAATACAAGTCTCAAATTATCACGCCCCAAGCCTACACCCTAGTCTTTTAACTATCTATGAAGCCTCTACTAATTGAGATGGACGTCCGGACAAGACCCTCGACATCCTAAAAATAAGACTGAAATGATAAAGTAAACAAGGGATTCTCCGGAGGATAAAGTAACTATGTGGGATATTCTCTAACTGATAACCATCACTATGAGCTATGTGATGATACAACGTCTAGCCCACGCTGCCAGAATTGTTCCTATACTTTGCTGGTGTATAGAACCTACTACTAAGTAGATCCACTAGTCTATGCTAAAAAACGTTTAAGGAATCATCTAAAAAAAGTATGACCCTTTCTACCCACATTGGCTACATGGTTTATGGAGACTTTGAGTTATCTAAACTCATTCTCATATCGGTGCTCAATACTACTCCCAAAATGTAACTAGATCATATGTTTAAGAACATAACTTTTTCTGTGGTTTGAGATTGCTACTCAAAAATATTTCTCTTTAAAAAGATGATACTAAACTGCTCATGAAAACTCTTTTGAAAATCGGTGTTTCCTCTCATCTAAAATATGAAAACATTTACTCTTGGGAATACTTAGTTCCCATATATCATTTTAAAGAAAATGAACTCGGCTCTACTCTTTCTCAAACTCAATGCTCAAGTCTTAAAACAAGTTTAAAAACAATTGTGAAAGACTTTTTGAAAAGACTCGAAGAACTCTCAAGAGTTGACTTTTAGCTCTACCTTGAATTTGAATTATAAATTCAAGGTAATATTTCACATTGTGAATGATTTCTAGATATTTAGAAGTATTTTAGAGTGTTTAGAATCAAAGGAGAGTAAAGGTACATTTTGAAAGAACTCAGACGGGAAAAATGACGGAGAAGGGGTGGGGGAGGAGACCTTGGCACACTGAGTGGCATAGGGCGCCGACCTCTATCCTATAGACAAGTAGTTGAGGAGCACTGGCTAGCGCCGGGAACCAAGCCCCAAACTATAGAAGCCTTCTTCTGGCGCACTGAGTGGGGCGGTGCGCCAGCCTTTTCCCAGAACCTCCTAATGAATTTTCTTCCTCATTTTCTAACCTCAATTTGCCTAGAATCGAATGGTTTCTTCCCCAATCACTTAGATTTGAATACCCAATAATAGTACACAAGAATCAACTAAAAAACAATCTTAAACTCCATACGATTAGCTCAATAACTCATCAAACCATCCTAATTGAAGAACAGAAACAATACTTCAAGAAACTTATAAAGAACTCAAACTCTTGAACTTCAAGAACAAAATTACGCTGAAAATAACATGATTGGCGCGTGGGTGAACGAACCCAACGCTATGTGAACTCACATACCTCTTAGGGATTAAACCCTTGGAAAAAATCCACAGGAAAACCTCAAGAACTTAACAAACGCTTGAATATTCTCCTTTTTTCTTCTCTTCTTGAACTCCTCTCAAAACCCTAGCGTATTTTAGGATTTGTAAAACTGAAACAAATCAGTTTAGACACCTAAATAATACTAAATTTTGGATTAAGCTGATGGGGTAAGGAAAAGATCAAAATACCCCTTATATTTTTGGGTAACTATCCTTAACTGGACAACTCGACTTCAAACCGGCATATCTCTCTCATACGAGCTTAAAAAATAGAAAACTTGGTGGCGTTGGAAAGTGAATTAAAAGACCTTTCATTTCATATCTTATGGGTCACCTAACTTATCCTGTACTGAAAGTTATGGTCATTTGAAGTTGACCCAAAACTCACAACTTAAGCAAAAATTTGAAATTTTTTAGATTTGGCTATTCCCAATTTGATTCTTTCTATTTTTGGCTCTTTCAAATACCAAGGTGTTACAGAAATGACATTGTTCGTAGAATAGAATAACATAATAAATAAGGAGCAAGAGGGCGCTGAGATGACAAGCCGTTACCTCACTAATCTCCACACTAAAACTTGGACGTAAAAGAGATGAGAGAGTAATCACGTGGATCCGGGCTCGTGACCTGTACAAGTGTAGAAGCAAGGGGTGAATACCAAAGAACACAGGACTCAATAAACAAACCACAGAATTTAAAGGTTTTTGTTATGTTCTGACTAGGTTATTAGGCTTAAACTGAGTAAAATGGTGTAGTTCAGGCATCAAACGACGTAGTTTAAGTGCCCAACACATAGGGGAAAGGAACAAAACAACCCTAACTTAATTCTGACGAAGCCCATCCATGGAGGGACCTACGGTCCGTCGTTTAACCTACTAGCCGTCGTTTGGGTCCGTTGATCATGATCTGTCCTACAAGGCTTCACTAAAATGAGCATAACTTTTTACTCCGTGATTAAATTTTAGCAAACTCGGAGGTGGTGGAAAGAAGATTCAATTATCTTTCATTTGATAGGTCATGGGACACCTAATTCCTTGTGTACTAAGAATTATGACCATTTGAAATTAACCCAAGAACAATTTCCATCTAATTGGTAGATGACCTTCACCTACGGCCCGTAGGTCCTACCACAGACCGTACTGTTCGACCATTGGTAGGATCAGAGACTATAAAGATTTGGGCCTTAACGACGGAACCCCACTTATGGTCTGTGGTCCTACCTACTATCCATGGGTGGTTTCGTTGGTACTGTTACCAGATTTTCTGAAAACTAAGATTTTCTTCGTTTTGAGATCTGAGGTGTTACATTATCTTCCCCTTGGGAACATTCTTCCTCGAATAAAGTATAAACTAAATGAATATGGAGAGAAGGAGCTGCAATCCCTACCACTAAGAACTAGAAATTGATTTTTAACTTAATTGAGTTCTAAGAACATGCAATTATGCTGATAATGTAAGAACAACTGAAGGAACATGAAACTAAGGCTGAATTTATGCAAGAGTTAACTAAGAGACTAGAGAGGAAACTATTATATCAAGCTGAAATGGAATCCGAAGGAAAGAAGTGAGGATATTTGGCATTCATGGCTGCTTCTACTTCCCAAGTAGCTCCCCTTACGGACTAACTCCTCCAAGCTTGTCAAATCTCATCACCCCCTTCATAGGTGATACTTTAAGAAAAACCCAATCATTTATCCCAAACTCTAAGTTCCTTCTCTTTACATCTACATAGGACTTGTGTCTTAAATCTATTTCTGACGAGCTGAACTTTTTTCTATAGCTTAATAAACCGAATCTGGCCCAATCAAGGATATTTCACCTACTCATCCACCTTTGGAACATGATGAGTCTACAAATTGGACTCATTTAGGGCTATATTTTGATAGAATTAGTGTCCTCAAATACAAATTTTATCTCAATATCTGATGAAAACCCTTAAGTTTCAGGTATATGGAGTTTGAGGAAAAGCATGGACACTAATTAGCAAAAAAAGGAACAAAGGCAGCTAAAAGAATGAAGAAATAAAGATCTGAGAATCGCCGAATCCATTCGGCAAATCTCCAAAAGGTCTTATCCTCGCCTTTTGTTGCAGTGTGCTGAGCCTTGAAAGAACGGATCAAATCGGCGGTGAAAAGAAGCAATCGGTGTACCTCTGAGCAGTTCCGCGAAGCTGTACTATGTCACCCAATGATCCAAAACACGACTATGCTGAAGGCTAATCCAAGACGGCGATGAAACCTACCAAAGGGCGGATCGCCGAGTTGATCGACAATCTCGACTAATGACGCCCAATGATCCGCTACATCATAGATTTTTGAAAACTATAAATACTCGTTGAGAGTTGTAGCTTATTATCAAACTACTAATATATAATTTTTACCATAGACTTTTGAGTTCTAAGTTTGGAGAGGGTTTTGAAGAACTTGAAGATTCAAAGGGTTTTAACTCCAAGAATTTGGTCTTGGGTCTTGTGGATTCTTCATTCTTTGCTTCTTTTGAGACTTAAATCTTCATACCCATTTGAATGCAAACTCATTTTGATATAAATTTCTATCTCTTTTGCATGTCTAGCTAAAACCCCAATTCTTGGAGTGTGATTTTGTGAATATGGGTTAGATTATCTGTTTGGTCTTGCTTGTTGATGGTTTATTTATTGAGTAAATGTGATTTCGTTTAGTAGTTGTGGTGGAACTTAATGAAGTTTTAGTTGAGAAAACGATTTCACCTTTGTGTTTTCGGCTTGCTCGAGAAATAGGTCATAAAACTAAGAGTACTAAATTGTTGGTTGGTGGGATTGGGTCGACATGAGGTTCAGCTCGATAGAATGAGACCTAGTCCTTCTCCCACACACTCAGCTCGAGAGAGTGAGTGGGCTAAGGCGGAGGTTGTTCTTCATGCGACAAGTGGGCGTCCGAGAGGAAGTACTTTTGTATTTTTGATGTTTTCGCTTATTTGTGACAAACCCCATTTGTTAATTGACGCTTCCGTCACCCTTTTGATTTATAATATTTTTAATCGATAATATTTTTACCTATGACTAATAAGAACTTCATTTTATTTTTCTATTAAATCTCAAGCCCACGCCGTTGGGACTCGACCCTAACCCTTGGTTGGGTTACTTTACTATTGTACGATCGTAGACACTTGCATTGGAAGTTGTGTCTTGATTACACAAACATCAAAATGGTGCCGCTGCCGGGGAGTGGTGTTATTTGAGAATACTTAGATTAGTAGAATTTTTGTTCTTCTTAGTTGACGTTTACTAACTTAATAGTTTTGTTTTGTTTGCTTGTGTGAATATTTCAGAAAGCATGAGTGTTAACGGTAGCAACAGTAGCCAGGTGGGTGATGATTCCACAAATTGGACTCATTTAGGGTTTTATTTTGATAGAAATAGTGTCCTCGAATATTTTTTTTGTCTCAATATCTGATGAAAACTCTTAAGTTTTAGGTATTTGAAATTTTAGTGGACGCATGGACACTTAGGCGCAAAAAGGAACAAAAAGGCTGAAAAGAACGAAGAAGCTGAAGCCTGAGAATCGCCAAGCACACTTGGCGATTCGCCAAAGGGACGCACTCCGCCCTTTGTTCCAGTACGCAAAACCCTGAAGAAGAAGGATAAAAAAGGTGATGAAAGAAGCAGTCGGCGCTTTGCTGAATAGTTCCGCGAAGCAGTACTATACTACCCAATGGTCCAGAACGTTAAGATGTCGAAGACAAGCACAAAACAGCGATGAGACAGAAGAAGGGTGAGTCACCGAGTCATTCGGCGACCTTGACTAACCTCGACGAGAGATTCGCCAGCACTAATTTCTGAAGCCTATAAATACTAAACTCATTATTAATTTTAGGAGAGTCAAACCCTTATTATAATTTTCACAATAGAATAGTACTTTTTTTGGATATTTTCTCTCAAGTTTGGAGAGAGTTTTTTGGGAGACTTGAAGAAAGAAGGATTCATCTTCCCCAAGTTGGAAGTGGGTCTTCTTCATTCTTCTTCCTTTGCTTAAATCAAGGGTTAATTCCTGATACCCATTTGATTTTAGTATCATTTTAGGTGTATTTTGTTATTTCTTGATGTGTGGCTAAAAACCCTCATTCTTGGGGTGTGATTTAGCAAATATGTGTAGATATTGTTGTTGGGTCTTGCTTTCTAATAGGTTAGATGTATTTTAATGGTGATTTCACCTAGTGGTTGTGGTTTAATTTAATGAGTTTGTAGTTGCAAATACAAAACCACCCATGTGTTTTCGGCTTTCCCGAGAGGGAGGTCGCGAAACTAAGATCGCTAGACTGATGGCCTAAAGAGTGGGTCAACATGAGGTTCTGCCCGAGAGGGTGATCCCTATTCCCATATCCTAACACTCAGCTCGAGAGAGCGAGTGGGGTAAGGCGTAGGCTGGCCTTCATGCGGCGAATGGGTGTCTGAGAGGAACACATTTGAAACGGGGTAAGTTACTCGAGAGGGAACTTATTTCCATCTAAAACTTAGCCTAGTCACTATTATTTTGCAAAATTCCTATCGAGAACATATACCCAATGATTTATCTCAACTTGTATTGCGATCACACCCCAAGGACTTTTCCCCGTACTTGATTTTCTTGTTATTTTTGTTGTTTTACTACTTGTGACAAAACCCCCAATTGATATTTAACACTTTTGTGTCACCCCCTTTAATTTACAATGTTTTTACTCATTAATGTCTTTAGCTACGACTAATTAGAGCTAACTTTTACTTTTCTATCAATTCTCAAAGCCACTCCCTTGGGACACAACCCCAACTTTTAGTTGGGTTACTCTATTATCGACGATCGTAGATACTCGTACCGTAGGTTAGTGTCATTGGTGACGATAAGCATCAAAATGGCACCGTTGCCAGGGAGTGGTGTTATTTGGGAATTTTTAGTTTAATAGAGTTTTTGTTCTTCTTAGTTGTAGTTTACTAATTTAATTTTTAGTTTTGTTTTGTTGATTGTGTAAATATTTCAGAAAGCATGAGTATAAACGATAGCCAGGTGGGCCACCAAGACGACATCGGAAACCTCAACGATGTCCAAGAGCCCAACATCAATGATCCACATCTCATGGGAGGTGTTGGAACTATTCGTCTACCTTTAGCAGAGGGAAATGTGGTGTTCCACATAACGAATACCATATTGCAACTCTTGCAACTAAAGGGACTCTTCAGTGGATTAGCTCATGAGGACCCACATGAGCACCTTCGAAACTTCGTAGATGTGTGTTGACTATTCTCGTTCAAAAACATCTCTTAGGAGTTGGTTTGATTAAGGCTATTCCCTTTTTCGTTGATGGGGGAGGCATATAAGTGGCTAGCTGAGTTGCCATGTAACTCGATCACTTCGTGGGAGGAGTTGGTCACCGCATTTAATGTGTAATTTTTCCCTCCCTCGAAGATGATGACTATTCGGGATAGCATCCAAAGCCTTAAGCGTCTGAATGGAGAGCCTCTGCATGAAACTTGGCTCCGCTTTAAGAAATTGGTGCTATAATGCCCAACCCATGGTTTACCTGATAATGTGCTCTTTCAATACTTCTACCAGAGTCTAGACTCGATAAACAAAGGTATAACTGACTAACCCTCACCCGGAGGATTAATGCAGCAATCATATGCAGTAGCAATTCAATTTTTCGATGGCATGACAACCATCAACAGGGCGTGGTACACCTATGAAGACCAGGTCTCATCGGTCACATTTCAGCTATCTAAGGAGCAGGTTGAAAAGGACAATGAGAGAGACCAAAACATGACCAAGATCATGACGCAGCTTGACATTTTATCCAAAAATGTCATGGAGATTGGTGCCCATAGTGTCAATGTTGTGGGAATCGAGGGTGCGAATCCTGAGGAGATGAAGTTTGAAGCCATGTATGATGAGGAAGTAAATTTTCTAACTAACCAAGGTCGGGGATATCGTTCAAACTACCCAAGGAAGAGTGGTAACCAAGTATGGGTTAGAGACGAAGGCTGGAAGGATCGAGATCCTGAATGGAGGGACCGTAATCCAAATTGGAAGGATGGGGAGAAGGATAGATATATGCCTCTCCACGAGCGTCAAAAGCCCAAGGATTTGGAAGGTGGTAGGTCCGAGGATATGCTCTTGCGCATCCTAAACAAAGTTGAAGGGTAAGACAAAATGTTAAAAGGCATGAAAGAAGACGTATCTACCCTCAGCCAAACTGTCACCTCTCATTTAGTTTCAATCTAGCAGTTAGAGACCCAACTGGGTCATATCTCTTCTCATTTCAATCAGAGACAACTAAGGCGCTATTTGGGAGGCAACCCAAAACCCTTTAAGTATTTCCTAATTACTAATAGAACAACGTTGTGTTGTTTGTACAGGATACAGTAAGGGAGGTGAGTGAAATAGTATATAGAGGCAAGAAACATGTCCAGTTAGCGGATCGTCGACAAAATCGGCAAACACGACTCTTTCCGTCGTCTGACTCAAGGCACTGTTAGCTTGGATCATGTAAAAATAGGTGGTCTGTGGAAAATTACTGGCGCGTCGCTGACCATGTCGGCAATATCGATGTAGACCTTCAATTGGAATCCTCACATGAGCTGCATATCCTGTCACAGTTGGCGAAGAAACTAGACACTTGGCATTTCGTCGAGTGAATGGGTGAACTTGACTGACATCGTCGAATGGGCGGAAACTAGACGGTTTCTACAAGCCACAAGTTTAAAAGTTCTATTTTATTTATTTTCTCTCACTCCTTCTTCCTATCAAAGTCACACCTGCACTCTAGCCTTTTATTTCTAGTACTTTTAGAGTATTTTAGTTGTTGAATTATCCTCGGAGTTGGATTGCATTGTTGCCTAGCACTTAATTAGTATCTATTCGGCATCAAAGGTTGGTAACTCGAACCAGTGTTTAAGATATTAGCATTGTATTCATTTGCATAACGATTATTAGTGTAAAATTGTTGTTGAGTCTCTGAATTACTGGGAGTGCATGTATTATTGATTATAATTCAGTAATTGTCGCTCGATTTGAGGACTCTCATTTAACTATGCTCTGAGTTGAGTTTTTATGCGGAGGAAAATATGAAACTTCTATGGGTCTTCGTTGAAATTGTTTTATTTAAGCCTAAACTATATTATCTGGGTTGCAGGGTGAACATTGAAAGAAATGGGTTGAAAATAGACATCACTTCGCCATTAACTGGATGCTGTAAGTATCGAGTGATCTATGAAATGGACAAAACTCACCGAAAAGACCCTTTCTTAGCCTTTGCCTAATTTCATTCACATCATTTTCCAAATAGCCTAGGATAAGCACTTTGCCAACTATCGAAAGTGATCTATGGCTTTAGGCTTGAAGTTTTTTACGCCTAAATCGCAAGTCGCACTATTCCTTCATGGAAACGTGGAGTCTACACGGCTATAAGCTCTTTTTTGGTGAGCAATAACGTGGATAGAATGGGTGCTGCTAACATCACTATATAAGCTAAAGCAAATGAACACAATGAGAACCAAAATGACAATCCGGGAACCATTGTCAAATTTCAGGCCAATGCATCAGGAAACAGCGCCTCGACAGACGGAGCAAGCGTGTAGAAAGGAACCCTTCTTTACCTTTTTCTCTGTTCTTTCTTTACTTTAACTATTGGCAACTTTCATTTGCATTTGAGGACAAATGATTTTTATTTGTGGTGGGGTGAGGCCCATATTTTGTGTGTACTATTTGTGACTCATGTTTTACTAAGTATTTGGGCTTTGAGCTATCATTATGGTTAATACTTTTTTTTTCTGTGGATGTTTGAGCTTGTGGCTCCGCTTATTTTTAATTGCAAAATGATTTTGACCCTTTCAAAAAATTTTGAATTTTTTGCACATTTTTGCCACCCTTCGTGAGTTGAATGTGGTTATTGTTTTGTAAAAATTTGAGTCTCGGTTTCGATCAATACCGATGACTTGAATAGTGTTCTCAATTGAACGAACATGAATGGACGGCTATGATGAGGCCAAATGAAGTTGCATAAACAATATGTGAACTCTTTGCATCTCGTTGTGATTAGCCATTTATCGAATTGATTCTCTTGTAATGACCATTGCACACTAGCGAAAGTGTGTAGTTTTGTTTGACTTAAGTGTCAATGCCTTTTGTGATTAGATTGCTTTGAACCATGTATGAATAAACCTAGAATTTTCCCCGTTAGTCTGATTGATTTAGAAAGGTGTCCTCTTGAGATGATCTTATGCAACTTTAAATAGTGTGAGCCAAATTTAACATATACCTCTTTTATGGTCTACCCGTAAGCGTGTAAAACTCTCTTGAACACCCTTTGAGCCTTACCTTTCTTTGGAAGAACCTTGATGAACCCTAGACCTTACTTGATCCATTACCTATAGTCCTCTTGATTTGTGGTTTAGCGAACAACCAACTTAGTCCAAAAGCCTAAGTTGGGGGTATGGTGAAAAGGAAAAGGAGAAGTCAAGAAGTGCAAGAAAAGTCCCCCTTAACCCATGGTGTTGCAGAACAATTGAAACACTTCAAAAATAAAAAGTGTATGGAATAAAGTACAAAGGAAATCGGGTTTCCAAGCAATCCATTAGGTGGATAAAAAGATAACTTAGAAGTACTAGAAAAAGAATTGATAAAGGAAAAAAAGGGAATACCTTGAGAATACCATATCTCATGGGGAAAAAGTCACTGAGCCTAAATGACCATACCTTTGCACTCATCCCCATTACAAGACTTAGAAAGACCTTTTTGATCTTGAGTGAGCTGGACCGAAGATTGATAAGAAAATAAGGACAAGCCTATTGGTGAAAACATGCATTGTGTTTCTCTTTTTGAGTATGAGCATTGCATTTGATTCCTGATCTTGAATTGATTAACCTCTGTGTGTGAATATGGAATCATTCTTTATGTGAGGGCATTTAGATACTTTTTATTGAGCCTGAACTTGCACAAGTAGTATGTATTGCGAGTATGAGAATCTTTGGTAATGGTGTGTCACAACTTGAATCTTTCAGTGCACAATTGATCCTTGCATAAGTAAATTGAGTCTTGTTGTGTGCATTCATTATTGATTCTTGTGTAGCACTGTTTGAGACACCTTTTTTGAACGGCTGAACTCAAGTTTGCTTGAGGACAAGTAATAGTTTAAGTTGGGGGTGTTGATGAGTCCACAAATTGGACTTATTTAGGGCTTTATTTTGATAGAAATAGTGTCCTCAAATGCTTATTTTGTTTCAATATCTGATGAAAACTCTTAAGTTTCAGGTATTTAATGTTTTAGTGGAATCATGGACACTTAGGCGCAAAAAGGAACAAAAAGGCCAAAAAGAATGAAGAAGCTGAAGCCTGAGCATCACCAAGCACACTTGGCGATTCGCCGAAGGCACGCACTCTGGCCTTCGTTCAGTACTCGAAGCCCTGAAGGAGAAGGATAAAAAAGGTGATAAAAGGAGCAGTCGGTGCTTCACCGAATAGTTCCACGAAGCAGTACTATACCACCCAATGGTCCAGAACGTGAAGATGTTGAAGGCAAGCATGAAATGGCGATGAGACAGAAGAAGGGTGAGTCGCCGAGTCATTTGGCGGCCTCGACTAACCTCGCCGAGCGATCCGCCAGTACTAATTTCTGAAGTCTATAAATACTAAACTCTTTATTAATTTTAGGATAGTCAAACCATTATTATAATTTTCACAATAGAATAGTACTTTTTTTTGGATATTTTCTCTTAAGTTTGGAGAGGGTTTTTTGGGAGGCTTGAAAAAAGAAGGATTTCATCTTCTCCAAGTTGGAAGTGGGTCTTCTCCATTCTTCTTCCTTTTCTTAAATCAAGGTTTAATTCCTTATACCCATTTGATTTTAGTATTATTTTAGATGTATTTTGTTATTTCTTGATGTGTGGCTAAAAACCCTAATTATTGGGGTGTGATTTAGCAAATATGTGTTGATATTGTTGTTAGGTCTTGCTTTCTAATAGGTTAGATGTATTTTAATGTTGATTTCACCTAGTGGTTGTGGTTTAATTTAATGGGTTTGTAGTTGCAAATACAAAACCACCCATGTGTTTTCAGCTTGCCCGAGAGGGAGGTCGCGAAACCAAGACCGCTATACTGATGGCCTAAGGAGTGGGTCGACACGAGGTTCTGCCTGATAGGGTGGTCCCTAGTCCCATATCCTAACACTTAGCGAGAGAGAGTGAGTGGGGTAAGGCGTAGGTTGGCTTTAATGCGGCAAATAGGTGTCCGAGAGGAACACATTTGAAACGGGGTAAGTTGCTTGAGAGGGAACTTATTTCCATCTAAAGCTTAGCCTAGTCACTATTATTTTGCAAACTTCCTATCAAGAGCATGTACCCAACGATTTATCACAACTTGTATTGCGGTCATACCCCAAGGACTTTTCCATACTTGATTTTCTTCTTATTTTTATTGTTTTACTACTTGTGACAAAAACCCCAATTGATAATTGATACTTTTGTGTCACCCTTTTTAATTTACTATATTTTTACTTGTTAATGTCTTTAGCTACGACTAATTAGAGCTAACTTTTACTTTTCTATCAATTCTCAAAACCACTCCCTTGGGATACGAGCCTAACCTTTAGTTGGGTTACTATATTAATGACGATCCTAGACACTCGTACCATAAGTTAGTGTCGTTGGTCACGATAAGCATCAAAATGGCCACCAAGACGATATCAGAAATCTCAACGATGTCCAAGAGCCCAACATCAATGGTCCTCATCTCATGGGAAGTATCGGAGCTATCTGGTTACCTCCAGTCGAGGGAAATGCAGTATTCCACATAACGAGTACTATGTTGCAACTCTTGCAACTAAAGGGACTTTTTAGCATGTTGGCTCACGAGGATCCTTACGAGCATCTTCGAAATTCATGGATGTGTGCGGACCATTCTCGTTCAAAAACATATCTCAAGATTTAGTCCGATTTAGATTATTCCCTTTCTCGTTGATGGGAGAGGCGTGCAAATGGCTAGCCAATTTTCCATGTGAATCCATCACTTCCTGGGAGGAATTGGTAACCACATTTCAAGTTTGATTTTTCCCTCCCTCGAAGATGATGACCCTTCGGGATAATATCTAAAGCTTTAAGCGTCTGGAATGAGAACCTCTGCACGAAACTTGGTTACGATTCAAAAAATTAGTGCTTCAATGCCCAACCCATATTTTCCTGATAATATGTTGCTTCAATACTTTTATCGGAGTTTGGACTCGGTAAACAAAGGGGTCGCTGACCAACTTTCACCTGGAGTCTTAATGTAGCAGCCATATGTAGTAGTAGCCCAACTTTTAGATGACATGACAACCATCAACAGAGCGTGGCACATTTGCGAGGACCAAGTCTCTCCTCTCACCTTCAATTTATCTAAAGAGCAGATTGAAAAAGACCATGATAGAGACCAAAACATGGCCAAGATCATGACACAACTTGACATTTTATCCAAATATGTCAAGGGGGATGGTCCCCCTGGTGTCAACGTCGTGGGGGTCAGGTGTGCAAATCCTAAGAAGATGAAGTTTGAAGCCTTGTATAACGATGAGGTAAATTTTCTAGCCAACCAAGGCGGTGGCTATCGTTCAAGCAACTCAAGGCAGGGTGGTAACCAAGGTTGGGCTAGAGACGATGGCTGGAAGGATCCTGAATGGAGGAACCGTAATCCAAATTGGAAGGATAGAGGGAAGGATAGATATGCGCCTCTCCATGAGCGCCAAAAGCCCAAGGACTCGGAAGGTAGTAGGTCTGAGGATATGCTCTCACGTATTCTAAACAAATTTGAAGGGTCAGACAAAATGTTAAAAAGCATGAAAGAAGATGTGTCCACCCTTAGCCAGACCGTCACCTCTTATTCAATTTCGATCAAGCAATTAGAGACCCAAATGGGTCATATCTCGTCTCACCTCAATCCGAGACAGTAAGGGGGTTTGCCTAGTGACACCATGGTCAACCCCAAAAATGAGGTTTGAAGGTAGACTTGCGTTATACCACGACATTAACTAAGGCGTTGTTTGGGAGGCAACCCAAAACCCTTTATTGCTTTATGTTGCTTTGATAAAATAATGGTGTGTTAATTGTGTAGGAAAAAGTGTAGGAAGCATTTAAAAAGAAAGAGATTGGCGAGGGAAATATCGGTTGGTGAGTTTCCAAAGTATTAGGCGACTCGATTCACACCACCGATTGATCCAACCCAGCTTGGGTTCGGGGTCTGTAAAACTCAGCGGTCCCAAAGAAATGATTGGCGAGTCGGCGACCCCGATTTGTATCACCGTTTGGATCCTCACATTCACTGGGGATTCTGTAAAACTCGGTGAGGAAGGTGATTGCTTGATGTGACGTTGAATGGGTCAGCGCTCACGACTAATGTCGCAGAGTGAGCAAGAACTGGATGATTTTTTCAAGCCAAAGGTTTAAAACTTTCAATTTCCTATGCTCTCCCTCATTTTCAAACTTTGCAAACTCACACCTAGTTTTATTCTCAATATCGATGCATCTCTATTGAGTTTTGGTTATTAAATTATGCTTGGATCTGGATTGCATTGCCGCCTAGCATCTCAGTAGCATCTTAATCAGCATCCAAGGTTGGTTTTCGAGCCCTAAGTTCCTTTTATCAAAAGTTGTGCTCAAATGCAATGACATTACTTCAATTATGTGTGCTGGTCCTCTGGTAGGATTAAAAAAAATTGTTTACTTGCTTTGATTCGATAATATTGACCGTACTGAGTTAAATAGTTAATTCTTGAAAATTGTGCCCTATAGTTGATGAAAAATCATGGGTTATGCATAAGTGTCACTGTTCTGAGCCTAATTTGGCTATTGCATATTTTGATTTTTCTTTCGGGGGTTGCGAGGTTGAATTTGAGAAAATGGGTTGAAAATAGGTACGTTAAGCCGTCTGGCGAGCTGGGTTGAGCTCGCCGAACCACTCTGCGGTTCACCTAATTCCCTAATCTCACCTTTAATTCAATGTTAAATGTGATGTTGAATTTTGTAACTTTCAACGAGAAGCATGATGTCGCTAAACGCATTTGGTGCCTCACCGGAAGGCTTCATGTTCGCTCTTTGTCTGTACCCTTGTATTCTCTGTGCACTTCACTCGGCGCACCGCCTAAGTAGTAAAGCGCTTTGACAACTGCTTCAATGAAGTGATTCTACAATTGAACGGCCTTCTTTTTATTTGAATACTTCCTAACTTTTTCTCAAAGCTTTGCAGAAATGGCTAGACCAAAAGTAGCTGGAAAAGATATGCCACCTCGACAAACAAGAGCGAAATTTTTTAGGAAAAATACAAAGGCAATAGATCCTCCCAAAATGGATAATGAGGGGAAGAATCCCAGTACAAGCAAGGGAACAAATCCCTGAGACCCCATTATTCCCTCGTGGAGATGTGGATTCTTCACAGCTATCCACTCCTTTCTAACGGCTCATGACTTGGACAATCTTAGTAAGTCAGCTGCCGCTGAATCTTTTGAAGAGGCTCCGGAGACCATTATCAAATTCCATGCTGACACATCAAGCACTGATGTCCCGACAGAATGGAGAGACTGCATAGACAGGATTCCTCTTTACCTCCATCTCTATCTTTATTTTACATTTTGGATTCAGTGTTATTTGCATTTAAGGACAAATTATTTTTATTTGTGGTGGGGTGAGGCCCACCTTTGTGTGTTATTCGTGAATTATATTTTGTGTATGTATTTTGGTTGTAAGCTATAATCGTGTTTACACAATTTTCTGTGGATGTTTGAGCTTGTGGCTCCTTTTATTTTAAATTGCAAAATGATTTTTGACCCGTCTAAAAATTTTTGCCACCTCTAGTGTGTTGAATGTGGCTGTTCTTTTGTAAAATTTGTGTCTCGATTCCGATCAATACCGATGACTTAAATAGTGCTCTTAATCAAATGAACATGAATGCGGCTACGATGAGGCCAAATAAAGTCGCATAGACAATATGTGAACTCTTTGCATCTAGTTTTGACTAGCCTATTATCGAACTAAGTCTCTTGTGATGATCATTGCACACTAGCGAAAGTGTGGAGTCTTGTTTGACTTAGACTGTCAATGTCTTGTGTGATGAGCTTACTTGTGAACTATGCATAATGGATCCTAGAATTTACCCTGTTGGTCCGATCAACTAAGTGATGCTATCTCTTGATATGATTTTAGGCAACTTCTAAGAGTGTGAGCCAATTTGATATATACCTCTTTTGTGGCCTACCTTGTGAGTGTATGTTAACCTCTTTTGAACACCCCTTGAGCCTTACCTTTCTTTGAAAAAAACTTGATGAAAACAATAACCTTTCTTTATCCATTACCCATAATCCTCATAAAGTTGTTGTTTAGTTTAATAGCCAACTTAGGCCAAAAGACTAAGTTAGTGGTGTGGTGACAAGATAAGGGTAATTCAAGAAGTGCAAGAAAAGTTTCCTCTTACCCATGATTTTGAGAAATTTGGAACCCCTCAATATAAAAAAGAGAATGAAAAAGAAAGTTGTGGAATAAAGTACAAAAGAAATAGGGTGTCCAAACAATTCATGGAAAGTGAACAATAGGATGACTTATGAGCACTAAAGAAAATGATGAAGGAAGAGGAAAGAAAGTGTTGTTAGTACCACATTTCATGCAGATAAAAGTGAATGAGCCTAAATGACCATACCTTTGCACTCAGCCCCATTTCAAGCTTTAAAAATACCTTTTTAATCTTGAGTGAGCTGAAGCAAGTGTTGATTGGAAAATATGGGAAAACCTATGGGTGAAATTATGCATTATGCTCTTCTTTGTGAGTGTGAGCATTGCCTCTGATTTCGAAGATTTAAACGGTGAACTTTGTGTGAATATGGAATCATTCTTTGTGTGAGGGCATTTGAACACTTTGGTTGAGCTTGAACTTGCATTTGAAGCAAGTATTGTGAGCATGAGATTCTTTGATATTGGTGAGTTACAACTTGAATCTTTGAGTGCACATTTGATCTTTGCATAAGTAAATTGAGTCTTGTTGTGTGCATTCTTGATTAAGTCTTGTGTAGCACTGTTCGAGATACCTTTTTTGAACGGCTGAACTTGAGTTTGCTTGAGGACAAGCAATAGTTTAAGTTGGGGGTGTTGACGAGTCCACAAATTGGACTCATTTAGGGCTATATTTTGATATAATTAGTGTCCTCAAATGCATATTTTATCTCAATATCTGATGAAACCCTTAAGTTTCATGTATTCGGAGTTTGAGGGAAAGCATGGACACTACTTAGCAAAAAAAGGAACAAAGGCAGCTGAAAGAATGAAGAAATGAAGATCTGAGAATCGCCGAACCTATTTGGTGAATCGCCAAAATGTCTTATCCTCGCCTTTTGTTCCAGTGTGCTGAGCCATAAAAGAACGGATCAAATTGGCAATGAAAGGGGCAATCGGCGTATCGCCGAGCAGTTCCACGAAGCTTTACTATGTCGCCCAATGATCCAAAACACGACGATGCTGAAAGCTAACACAAGACAGCGATGAAACCTACCAAATGGCGGATCACCGAGTTGATCGGCGATCTTGACTAACGACGCCGAATGATCCGTTGCAGCACAGATTTTTGAAAACTATAAATACTCGTTGAGAGTTGTAGCGTATTATTAGATTAGGTTATTAGGCTTAAACTGAGTAAAACTACGTAGTTTATGCATAAAATGACGTAGTTTAAGTGCCCAACACATAGGGGAAAAGACCAAAATGACCCTAACTTAATTCTAAAGAATCCCATCCACAGAGGGACCTACAACCATCGTTTGACTTACAGGCCGTCGTTTGGATCCGTCGGTCATGATTTGCCCTACAGGGCTTCACTAAAACGAGCATAACTCTTTACTCTAAGATCAGATTTTAGCAAACTTGGTGGAGTTGGAAAGATGATTCAATTATATTTCAGTTTATAGGCCATAAGCCACCTAATTCCTTGTGTGCTAAGAGTTATGATTGTTTGAAGATGACCCAATAACAATTTCCCTCTAACTGGCTGCTGACTTTCACCTACGGTCCATAGGTCCAACCACGGACCGTACTAGTCGACCGTGGGTGGTATCAGAGACTATAAAGATTTGCGCCTTAACGACAGAACCCCACCAACGGTCTTTAGTCCTACCTATAGTCCGTGGGTAGTTTCGTTGGTACTGGCACCTGATTTTTTGAAAACTAAGATTTTCTTCATTTTGAGATCTGAGGTGTTACATTATCTTCCCCTTGGGAACATTCGTTCTCGAATGAAGTTTAAACAAGCTGAATATGGAGGGAAAGAGCTGCAATCCCCACTACTAAGTACTAGAAATTGATTTTTGGACTTTAATTGAGTTCCAAGAACATGCAATTATGCTGAGAATGCAAGAACAACTGAAGGAACATGAAACTAAGGCTGAATTTATGCAAGAGTAAACTAAGATACTCGAGAGGAAACTATTATCTCAAGCTGAAATAGAATCAGAAGGAAAGAGGTGAGGATACTTGGCCTTCATGGCTGCTTCTGCTTCCCAAGTAGCTCTATCTATGGACTGACTCCTCCAAGCTTGTCAAATCTCATCACCCCCTTCATAGGTGATACTTTCAGGAAAACCCAATCATCTATCCCAAACTCTAAGTTCCTTCCTTTCATCTGTATAGGACTTCTATCTTAAGTCTATTTCTGACGAGCTGAACTTTTTCCTATAGCTTCATAAATCGAATCTGGCCCAATCAAGGTTGTTTCACCTACTCATACACCCTTGGAACGCATAAGTGACCATCTCCCCCTTGGGAGAAAATCGCTACTTTCTGCTGATGAACTGCACCTTTCAACTTGAATAATATAGGATTATTGTCCTATTTTTCTTTAACCTCAGCTACCAATGAAGGTTTTGATCTATTCTGGACTATCACACCAACATCTGATGTGTTTGTAAGACTAACTCCTAACCGAGCCAACATGCGCTACATACCCTTTAGAGATTATCTTTCTGGCCTCAAGGTAAGAGATAATTCAACCTATAGGCACTAAGCTACTACCCTTCCATTCTAAGATTGGCTCGTTGGAAACTGAAACCAAATGATCTAAGTTCTACAATCAACTGAGGCATAACAGAAATGTAACCAATCCATGCCTAGAATGATATTGAAATCTACCATTTCTAACTATACAAGATCTGCTAAGGTGATCTACCATCCGTCGTTTGGGTTACCATTTCGGTCGTTTGACCTACCGATCATATTTTGGGTCCGTCGTTCATGATTTGCCCGACAAGGATTCACTAAAACAAGCATAACTTTTTACTCTAAGATCTGATTTTAGCAAGCTCAGTGGAGTTGGAAAGAGGATTCATCTATATTTCATTTTATAGGACACGGGACACCTAATTCATTGTGTGCTAAGACTTGTGATTATTTGAAGTTGACCCAACACCAACTTCCCTCTAATTGGCTACTTACCTTCACCAACGGCCAGATCTACGATCCGTAGGTCCAACCACAGATCGTATTGGTCGATCGTGGGTGGGATCAGAGACTATAAAGATTTTGGCCTTAATGACGGAACCCCACCTATGGTCTGTAGTCCTACCTACGGTCCGTGGGTGGTTCAATTGGTACTGGCACCAGATTTTCTGAAAACAAGGATTTTCTTCATTTAGAGATCCGAGGTATTACACAACTTTAGTTTCACATTATCAGTTAATTCTTCTAATCTTCAATCCCATCAATACAATTGACATCAAAATTGTTTCGTCATAATTCATTATCCAAGTCAAATACAACGTAGCACGAATAAAGAATCATAACTTGCACTTTAACATACATAGTCAACAACCCACATATTTCACAAACTCATAACCACAATGATAGCTCATTAATCATAATCAATGAGCATCGAATGAAGTCCGATGCAATGAAGTGCAATGTCATATGGATGATGCATGTCTCTCCTAATGATACACACTCACTGTCTCTCGGTCCGAGACCCATAGGAGACTTATCAGTCCATACATCTGCCACAGATCGTGTGGTCTGACTACTCAATATGAAACCTTCCACGGAGCATGTGGCGTGATCCCAATTTCTCATAATTTCCACAAGGCACTATCACACAGTATTATAGTATTAATATAATAATAAATATCAATTCAAATATATTTCTATAGGTCAATAATAATTTTTCTAAGTCAATGCATATAGTCCATCAACTCATCAAGGTTTGATGTGACACAATAAAATAAAGTAAAACATAATAGATTCACCTTCCAAATATTATACAATCTCTAAGCTAAGTCCAAACTTAAGTTTTACATTATCAATTCATTCTTTTAATTCTTTAGTCCCATCAAGACAATTGACATCAAAATATTTTTGTCATAAGTCATTACTCAAGTCAAATCTACGTGAATAATCATAATCTACCTCTAACTATCACAAAATGAACCACAAACACTCTCGTTATTTCTTTCCCTTTTGGAACATTCTTTGAAATCTCTTAGTTTATCAAAGTCATGCTATTAACGAGAATACGAATCCTCCCATATTCATATTGAAATACAAATGTCCGACTAAAATATCAGGGCAAAATGTCTACCCTAAAAGAAGTAATAGAGCACGCAACATTAAAATCAAGAGGAGAGTCAAGTAAAATCAGTTTATAATTTTTATGAAATTTAACTGTCAAGTTGTTGCTCCAACACTAGAGAATTTAACTGTCAAGTTCTTGTATCTATATATTTTTTTAGTAACAATGTCAAAACTGAGTTTTAACCACCCTTCAAATCACCAAATTAATGTTTCTGAACTTAAGAGAAAAACCCCAAGTTTCATTATTCATATGAGATTTAAAGAAAAAAATCAACTAAAAATTGGGAAGATACCAAAAAAAAAGTTAGAATATTATCCTTGTAAATAAATATTTTCTACCTTTTTATTTTTTCCACGTCTCTCATATATTTCAGACAGTGGTGTAGCTATTATCATAATTGGATACACTTTGAGGGTTCTACTAGTTACCCCGGTTTTATGGAAGATTTTTATTGATTTTCCCCACTTCTTATGAGTTTTTTTATGAAATGGATCATGTTATGACTTTTATTGGTTTTAAATTTTACTTATGTGTGTTTTATTCTTCCTTTTGCAATTCTAACTGGGTTGGCATATTACAATCGGCCGGGGTTGAGATAGATTTTATCAGTTCTCCAATTTTCAAGACGCGACATTAATTTAGTTAGCGATTAATCATAAGTTCTATGGAATGACATTCAATAATTTTATTACTGAAGTATTTGTAGGACCACATATACTTGCATAGTGTTTGATATCAACAACGAACTACAATAATTTTTCTTATTTCTCACATATAAAAAAGTAAAGAAGACTATTTTGAAGCATACAATCAGTATACACAACAAATAGTAGAATTCTAAAGATAAAAAAAAGTCAAGCAAGCAAGTATAAAATATAAAAATCATCAGAATTTGTCTTATTAAAATTCATCGAAAGAACAACCTACAAAATTGAAGTCTTAGAACATCTTTTCTTAAGAACTAGGTGGCGGAATAATGCAACAACAATGCTTATCATTACACCCACAACTTTTGTAGCCAATAGATGCACAAAAGGCTGTACAATCTTCTGCAATAGTGCATCCTTCAGGAACTTCCCCATACCTTCCAATCAAACTTTGTTGTTTTTCCATTTCCACACATTTCCCCATATGGATGAAATTGGAAAAAATGACGTAAAACATAAGCACACTAGTCAATAAAGCCTTTGTCATTTCTAGAGTAAATGTAAAGTGTGTGTAGATACTTTTTGCTTAGAAATAAAATGATGAGACCTAACTAAGTTCCACATGAGTTTATATACTTGTGAAACATACTATATTTATTGGAAATAAATAACTATTTTTGCCAACTTTAAAACATACATAGTAGTCTTAAAAGTTGGAAAGTTATTTATTCCTAAAATTATTCCATGTATAAATAGTTTCCAAAAAAAAACTATATTGTTGACTTTAAAATATGAATTGTTGTCCTATTTTTTATTTTTTTTGGAAAACTATTTATACATGGAATAATCTTTATAATCACATTTAATAAGGAGAATCTGATTATGCTATGCTAGTATAGGTACTTAAAGTGTTTCGAGTGCTCAAGCACCCATTGATACTTCTGCACACTCCTAGATTGTTACTCCTCTTGAAAAACACTTGTTTTGATTACCTTTGCTTAAATTGGTTACTAAATTATTTTTATTTGAAATTGGAACTATCCAAATTTGTTAATGTTGAACACTTGTTACTTTCTTACTACAAAAGGTTAGATCAGTATTTAACTTCATAATTGAATTCTTACTTATACCATTTCATGTAGAATTCGACCCGACCTCATACGTTGGATAATTATATTGCTAATGATTGCCTACTCATTAAATTGATATATGAGTAACCTGAGTGTTATCATCTATCAATAAATCTGTCTTAAACCCTAATACAAATTCATCACACCCAGATGAATCGAATGCCACGAGCCATGAGACGCTACCAACACATTTTGTTTAAATTTCTCAACCCGAAAAACACAAATCTGTTGTTTAAAACTGAGAACCCCACCTACATCGAATGTAGCATCTGGAGTCTCCTCATACACCACCGTGTTCATGAGCTTGTTTAAGTCCTTATCCCTTAACTATTTAGTCTTGATTTTCTCTAAACCTCAATATTAGATAAAACCCAAACTTTCTCTGAAATGTCCAACTGTATGAACTTAGACTCCAGAGCCTGAATCTCTCTGGCCAACAGTCTCTTAGACATACCCAAGCAAGCCAAACTGCCTATGCTAGCTATCTTCTGACTTAATGCATCTATCATTACAGTGGCTTTGCCCGAATGGTACTGAATGGTAACATCATAGTCCTTTAACAGCTCTATCTACCTTTTTCGTCTTAAATTTAGATCCTTCTGAGTGAACACATATTGTAAGTTGTGATGATTTGTAAACACCTTACACTTGATACCATAAAGACAGTATATTTAGTGCAAACACTACCGCTGTACACTCTAAATTATGGGTTGGGTAGTTCCCCTAATGAAACTTCAATTTCCTTAAACAATATGCTATAACATTCATGTCCTGCATCAACAAAACACCCAAACTCAAATGTGACGTATCACAAAACACAATAAAGTCTTTTCTTCCACTGACAATGATAGTATAGGAGCCATATCCAAAAGTGTCTTAAACTTTTGGAAGCTCTCTTCAAATTAGTCATACCACACAAAACGCACCTTTGTATGAGTCAGTCTAGTTAGTGATTTAACGTTTCAAGCACACTGATCCAATTCTAGATGTTTAACGATCGTAAATCAGTATAAAACCCTACTAAATGAGTTGGGGTCGAATCCCAATGGGAGCGGTACGTTTTTTAAATTCAACTAGGAAGTGTAAATGTGGTCAAATCAGCCATAGGAATAGAAATTATCGATTAAAGACATAATCAAGTAAATGGGGTGACACGAATGTCAGATGGGGGATTTTGGTTTTAGATTTTAAACTACAAGCAGTCACAAAACTATGAAATAACAATAGGGAGAAGGATTCTGAGGATGTGATCGATTATAGTCAAATATAGGCACATAGGTAATTTTAACTATTTGTAAATAGCTAAATATCAGTGAGTAGGCTAGACTATAGGGGAGATAGTTTTCTATCGAACAACTACCCCGAATCAGGTGATTTCTATCAAACATCAACAAGCATGACAATGAAGAACAGCCCACACCTTAATCCATTTACTCTCTCGAGCTAAATGTGCGGGATTGGGTTTAAAATTCACTCTCTCGAGCTAAACCCATGTCAACCCAATACCTACAAACCATCTATCAATAATCTTAGTTCTAAAACCTTTCTCTCGAGCAAGCCAAAACACAAATATAAAACTGCATTTGTAACTATAATTCTTAAATTAAACCACAATTAATAATTAAACTCACTTTTAAATAGCATTTAAACTAGTAATTAGCAATACCCATAAACTAATTCAGCCCATAATCACATGATCACACCCCAAGAATTGGGGTTTTAGCTAGTCATTATTCATCAACTAGGTAAGAGTGATTTCGCCTTTACAATGCTCCAATTTAATGAATCTTAAAGACCCGCTTCCAAAATCTCCAAATTGAACTTCTCAAATTCTTCAAAGATATCAAAAACTATAGAGAGAGGAGTTCTAAGTGTTCTGATACAAAATAATACTCAAGATAAGATCCTAGATACTAAATAGAATGTTCAAAATCTAATTTATAGTCGCCGAAAATAAACTATGAATGGTCATTTGGTGAAGTAAGTCAGGCTCGCCGAACCACTTGGCGAGCCACCCTTTCACCTCTTCCATAGCCATTTCGCCTTGGCATTCAGCATCCTTAAGGTCTGTAACTTTGAGCGATCTATCGTGGCTTCCCGAAACTACTCGGTAATCTACCGACTGCTCATATTCGTCGCTGACTTGGTTCTTTCCTTCAGGGCTTCGCACATTAGAACTTTAAGCGGTCAGATGAGCCACTCGGTGACACACCGAGTGCTCTTGGCGATCCTTATGCTCACCCTTCTTAATTTCTTCAACTTGTTTTGTTCCGTTTTGCCTGTTAGTGTCCTTGCTCTATTCCTCAATCCATATACCTGAAAATCAAGGATTTAACATCAGTTATTGGCACAAATTAAGCATTTGAAGACACTAAATCTATATAAACAAAGCCCTAAATGAGTCCAAATCCAGGACTCATCAACACCCCAACTTAAACTTTTGCTTGTCCTCAAATAAAACTCAAGTTCAGCAGTTAAAAAAAGATGTCTCAAACAGTGCTATAAATGACTAAATCATGAATGCACACAACATGACTCAACTTACTCATGCAAGGATCAATTGTGCACTCAAAGATTCAAGTTGTGACTTACCATTATCAAAGATGCTCAAGTTTACAATATTTGCTTCAAATGCAAGTTCAAGCTTAACAAAGCTACTCAAATGCCCTCACAACAAAGATGATTCTATGTTCACACACAAAGTTCTTCGACAATTTATAGTTCTGAAATCACATATGACTCTCACACTCACAAAGATGAACACATGCATGACTTTACTCATAGGGTTGCCTTTATTTTCCAATCAACCTTCGCTTCAACAATTTGATCATATTCACAATTCACCCCATTATTCACTTTCAAATGGACTACCGGATACCCAATTTCTTTTGCAACTTTCACTATTTTATTTCATAACTTTTTCATTCTTTTTCTTTTTTTTCTTCTTTTTTTTATATGGAGGGGTTCCATATTTTTTCAAAACCATTTCTCAAAGGGGAAATTTTTGACACTTCTTGATTTACCTTCCCTTTTCATCAACACCCCTAACTGTGGCTTTTGGCCTAAGTTGGCTATTCCAACAAACCACACTTCATGAGAGTAATGGGTAAATGGATAATGAGGGGTCACAATTTTCAAGTTTTTTCCGAGAAAAGGATAAGGCTCAAAGGGGTTCAAGCAAGGTTCACACATCTCACAAGGTTGGCCATAAAAAGAGGTATATTATCACGTTGTTTCACTCATAAAAATTGTTTCCTAAGATCATTTCAAGAGCTTTCATCACTTAGTCAACCGTACCAACAGGGCAAATTCTAGGTGTCACCACACACAGTGTTCAAGGTAAGCTCATCACACAAGGCATTGACACCAATATCAAACGAGACTCATTCGAGCTAGTGTGCAATGTTTATCACAAGAGACTTCATTTGATAACCGACTAAGCATAATGAGATGCAAAAAGTTCACACATTGTCTATGAAACTTTATTTGGCCTCATTGTAGCCGCACATTCATTTCGTTCAATTAAGAGCACTATTTAAGTCATCAGTATTGATCATAACTGATACACAAATTTGCACAAGAACAACCACATTAACACACAAAAGAGGTGGCACAAAATTTTCAAAATTGGTCAAAAACCATTTCCATTCAAAACAAGGAGCCATAAGCTCAAACATCCACAAAATATGATCAAACAAATATATAGATCAAAATACCCAATATTCATCAATAATCATAAACAAAATCAAAACACAAAAGGTAGGTCTGAAAATACCTCACCCCACCCACAAAAGAAAAGAAGTTGTCCTCAAATGTAACTAAAAACATAAAAATCACAAAAATAACAAAGAGGGATGTAAAGAATTATCTTGTCTACAAACTCACTCCATCTGTCGGGGCATCAATGCCCGGCATCACACTCTAATCTTGGGCATCAATGCTCGGGTTAACAACAACATTGGCTCCACTAGAGCCTGTCATAGATGTATTTGTCAACGACGTCTGAATGAATGAATGTTCTATTGTCTCCTCTAAATCAGGCAGGTCCTCATTGATGGTCACCTCCTAAGCATCAAGTTGTTCCTCATTTGTCTCTGCCTCAGACTCAGCAGCAGCCACATCATCCATAGGCTCATCTCTGATGGTAGCCGAAGGCATATCAGAACTGGCTGGAACACCCGGAGCCTCAATTAACTCAAACAGTGAAGTGAAGTATGTGGACCTTAGATAGTCCATATCCTTCCTCAAATTAGAAACCTCGACTTTCAATGTCGTAACCTCGAAAGTAACCCCCTGTTGACTCTCACAAGTCTCTACTCTCACCGTGAGAGAATCAATAGATGTCTGGAGGGGTGTCAAAACAGCTAAGATGGCTCGCTCAATCATCCAAGGCATCTCACCCTCTAGCCAGAAATCTCGCACATCGGCAGAATGGGCTAGCTGCCCCATCTTGAAGACCATGGTCTAGTGATCCTAGTAGGCTGGGAAGCAGAAGAAGAACCTCGGTTCTGGGAAGGAGTGATAGTAGGTGTACATGAAGGCCCGGAGGTCGGAGTAGGCAAAGATGCCTCTGCAAGTATAGACTGGACTCAGCATCAGCCTCTAGGGATACATCCACCGGAGCTGCTCTCCTCTTATTCACCTTATCCCGTGTGTACTCGGCCTCTATGCACCAGATATCGGTGGAGGATATGGGTGTGACCTAAATATCCCTCTTCTCATCACAATGAACACCAGCCCGCTGACATAGCTCTGTAATCAACACTGGGAAAGAAAGAAATATATGGCGTTGTTTGGCCCTCATGGCCATCTCCTACTTTATGATTAGCCTCAGGTCGATGCTCTTCTAGGCTATGATTGATCCAAGACAGTCTACCTTTGGGTGGTGGAGGATGAACTCATTTTGTGAGGGAATGATGGAGGTGCTTATAAACTAAAACCAATACCGAGCTGCTATATTCAAGTCTTTATTCTCAATAGGAACTCCGACCTCGATCTACCTCAGGGTGGTATCAGCAATAAGGGGGGATAGTCATCCATTTAGGTCATCCGGAGGTGTCACAGTGGTAACCAAACTCGGGTAGTCAAAACCTGACCCTCTATCAAATACAGCGTTGATATAATCGTTGTTGCATCTCACTTATTTCCCCCTAGCCATGATGGACTCTGTTGGCCTGAAGGCACTGGCCTTCTTCTTTCCCTTTGGTACCAGCTCACTGTACACCATGTAAAACTCTCGGATCCATGTAGGAATATAGGGGCCACGGGGCCTGGTCAACTGCTCAAACATATGGAACCGGAGAGTGTCCCATATATTAGGTTACCTGTCCAGTACACCATTTGTGGACAATCTCTTTTCCTCCAGATTGGTCCTTAGTCTCTTGGCATTTAGTCTATTGAGTAGCCGGGGAGAAGGACCTTGAACTGGTGGTGCTGGAACCACCGTTTGTGTTGGAGCTGGCACTGTATCAGCAGCAGGTGGGGTAGACTCCGGGGTCCTAGACGAACCTTGACGAACTCTGGCACGAATCTCAGCTCGCTGGGTCTGAAGTGGCTAGTCATCCTCAGGCTCGGAGAATGAGGCTTGAGAATAGAAAGAATCCCCACCACTGTCGGAGTTGTGATCTAGTCTCTTAACTACGTGCGCTTTGCCCTTCCCCTTGCCTCCCTTCGGAGGTGCTTTCTTTCCTTTTTTAAAAAGAGCAGTTGCTCCATCATTAATTATGATTCCCCATGCTCGTTTGCAGGGCGGCATTCCACTCTCGTCCCAATTGGTCCTAGCCATATCTGCAAAAAAGTTGAAAAGAGTCATAAAATACTCAAGAAAAATCTCAGAATTCAAGTTGCAAAAAGACTCGCCGAACCAATCGATGAGTCGCCGAGTCACTTTGGCGAGACAGATCAGGATCGCCAAAAGGACTGGCATTAACCTTTCCTAGAAAAATGGCAGGTCGGCAATCTATAGGTCCCTTTGGCGAATCGTCGACATCACTCGGCGAGCTCAGACTACCCCGCCAAAATTAATAGTGAGTTCTAGGGGTTAAGGGCGCAGAAAGGGCGATCAAGGGAGACATTCGACGAGTTGCGAAGTGAACCCGGCGATCTCAGGCTTCCCAACGAAAGTTACAGACTCTAATCTAGCCAATACATGAAATTAAAGGCGATCAAGGGGGACGTTGGCGAACCGCCGAACGGTTCAGCGAGCTCGACCCAGTTCCCTAAATTTCCCAACATGCCAAATTTCAACCCTATTTCCCAATTTCAAGCCTGCAACCCCCGAAATCAAAATCAAACTACACACTTATGCAAATAAGACCAGAACCAATCGACCCATGCCTCCAGGATACTCAGACTTCCCTCTGTTTGGCCAAAATTGGCCATTTGATGACTTTTACCCTTAAGAATGACACCAAACGCTCCATCATTGGGAAAAGTACATCATTTAGCGCAATTGGGGGTTACTCAGACTTCACCCAACTAGACCCAACATAAATTTATCGCAATCCAACAATTTATGATCAATTTTAATGCACAAAACTCGAGAAATCAACATTTTAAGCATTTTAGGCACAATTACAAAACTAAGACGGGTAAACTAACACATCAACTATGATTTCAGCACAAGCCCAGCACACATCAATACAAAATTATCAAGTGCATTCGAGTTCAACTATTAATCTAGAGTTCGGGGTACGGAAAACTAACCTTTTAATAGAATAAAGAATTTGAAAAGGTAGGAAGCAATGAAATCCAAATCCGAGCACGAGATCAAGAGCAAAACAATAAAATGGGAAAGTATTGAAAAATCTAGAGTGTGGGTGATTGAGTATGAGGTTAGAAATAGGAGAATGTCAAAAAATTTGAAAGTTTAAATAGTTTGGCCTTTTAAAGCCTTTCAGTTCGCAACCCTTTCGGCGGTATTAGTCGACCTCGCCGAACTACTCGGCGATCCGTCGAGTGGTGACTTACCTCGCCGAATTTTACAAGACCTCCAATTAATTTAGGGATCCAAACGGTGGACAAAATTGGGCTCGATGAACTATTCGGTGAGTCACCGATTCGTCTATAGGCCCGCCGAGTTTTATAGACTCCCAACTAATATTTTTGTGAGTCCAATGGCGTCAAAGTCGGGCTAACCGGCCTCTTCGGTGAGTCACCGACTGGAATTTTAGCTCGCCAACTTGCACATTCCACTTTTCAATCGACACAATCAACACTCGTTATTCAAAAACAAACACAAAGCATTTAAAAATTTGGTTTGCCTCCCAAGAAGCGTCTTAGTTAACGTTGTGGCACGACCCAAGTACCTATTCAAGCTTCATTTTTGGGATTTGCCATAGTATCACTAGGCAATCCCCCTTGTTGTCTTGGGTTAAGATGCGAAGAGATTTGACCAATTTGGGTCTTCAACTGCTTGATAAAGACGGAATGAGAGGTCACCATCTAGTTGAGAGTTGATACCTTTTCCTTTATTTATTTTATAACTTTATTAGACCCTTTAACCTTGTTGAAAATACGTAAGAGTATATCCTCAATCCGGCCACCCTCAGAATTTTTGGGCTTTTGACGCTCGTGGAGAGGAACATACTTATCCTTCTCCCCTTCTCTTTCCTTCCAAGTGGCGTTACGATCACGCCACTCTCTCTCACAATCTCTCCAGCCCTCATCTTTATTCCAACCTTGATTACCACCCGGCCTTGGGTAGTTTGCACGATAACCTCCTCCTTGGTTGGCTAGGAAGTTCACTTCCTCATTGTACAACGCTTCAAATTTAGCCTCTTCGAGGTTTATACCACCAACACCGACAGCATTAACACTCCTCGTACCAGCAGCCATGATGTTCTTGGCCAAGATGTCCAGTTGGGTCATCATCTTTGCCATGTTATGGTCTCTCTCTTGATCTTTTTTAATCTGCTCCTTTGTCAATTTATAAGAAAGAGGAGAGACTTGATCTTCGCGGGTGTACCATGCCCTGTTAATCTTGTTCATGCCATCAAGGTGTTAGGTTGATATTACATAAGGTTGTTGCATCAAACCTCCCAGAGAAAGTTGATCAGCCACTTTCTTGTTCACCGAATCGAGGCTTCTGTAGAAGTATTGTAGCAGTACATTATCGGCCAATCCATGAGTTGGACATTGCAGCACCATCTTCTTAAACCTTAGACAAGTCTCATGGATTGGCTTACCCTCCAAGCGCTTGAAGCTTTGGATGTTGTCCCGAAGAGTCATCTTATTCGAAGGTGGAAAGAATTGCACTTGGAACGCAGTAATAAGCTCATCCCACGAAGTGATAGAATCTCTTGGCAACTCAGCCAACCACTTACATGTTTCTCCCATTAGAGAAAATGGGAACAACCTCAGTCGAACCAATTCTTGAGATATGTTCTTAAAGAAGAACGGTCCATAAACATCAACAAAATTCCTTATATGCTAATGGAGATCCTCATGAGCCATCCCAATAAACAAACCCTTCAGTTGTAGGAGCTGCAACATGGTGCTGGTGATGTGAAACACAACGTTACCTTCAGCTGCAGGTAAATGAATGGCACCAACACCACCCACTTGGTTAGGTTCATTAACATTCGGGTAATTGACATCATTGAGATTTCTAATGTCATCTTGGTGGCCCACTTGGCTATCATTGCTTCTGTTGGCACTCATTTCCTCATCTGTTTTAACACAAGCAACACAAAACCAAAACTAAGAGTAAGTAGATTCAACTATGGCTAAAAAGAACACGATTCAACTTTACCAAAAGAATTTCAAACAACACCACTCCCCGGTAGTAGTGCCATTTTAATTTAACGTTTCAAGCACACCTCATCCAATTCTAGGTGTTTAACGATAGTATATCAGTATAAAACCTAACTAAATGAATTGGGATCGAATCCCACAGGGAGCGGTACGTATTTAAATTCAACTAGAAAGTGTGAATGTGGTCAAATCAGCCATAGGAATAGAAATTATCGATTAAAGACATAATCAAGTAAATGGGGTGACACGAATGTCAGATGAGGGTTTTTGGTTTTAGATTATAAACTACAAGTAGTCACAAAACTATGAAATAACAATAGGGAGAAGGATTCTCAGGATGTGATCGATTATAGGAAAATATAAGCGCATGGGTAATTTCAACTATTAGTAAATAACTAAATATCAGTGAGTAGGCTAGATTATAGGGGAGATAGTTTTCTATCGAACAACTACCCCGAATCAGGTAATTTCTTTCGAACATCAACAAGCATGACAATGAAGAACAACCCACACCTTAATCCATTCACTCTCTCGAGCTAAATGTGTGGGATTGGGTTTAGGATTCACTCTCTCAAGCTAAACCCAAGTCAACCCAATACCCACAAACCATCAATCAATAATCTTAGTTCTAAAACCTCTCTATCGAACAGGCCAAGAACACAAACATATAACTACATTTGCAACTACATTTCTTAAATTGAACCATAATTAATTATTAAAATCACTTTTTAATAACATTTAAACTAGTAAGTAACAAACAGATCATCTATGAGAGGTAAAACATACTTATTTTGAATAGTGACCTTGTTCAAATACTGATAGTATATGCACATCATCATACTACCATCTTTTTTCTTTACAAATGACACCATAGCACCCGTAGGAGATGAACTAGGATGAACAAACCCCTTATCTAAAGCTCTTAAAGCTAAGACTTAAGTTCTCTAAACTCTGTTGAAGCTATGCACTAGGGAGGGATAGATATGGGACGAGTGCACTGCTCTAAATCTATGTAGAAATCAATATCCCTATTTGAATGCATGCCTAAAAAATTTGTAGGAAACACCTCTGGAAAATATGAAACTATGGGTATTAACTCAATAGACCGGAACTCTACGTTAGCATCTTGGAGATGAGCTACGTCGGCTAATAACCCGTTCCCAACAACCTTCTCATGCGGATATAAGTATGATCTTTACTGGCTTAGGTTTGTTTAAACCTTCCCATTCTAGTTTATCTCTAGACTTACTGTCTTAGAATCACAGTTTGAAAAAGCATGATGGTGAGACAACCAAGGCATACCCAAGATAATATCAAAGTCTAGCATATCCAAAATGACAAAATCTACCCAAGTCTACAGGCCCATAAACATCACGGAGCAAGAACGATACACATGGTTTACTACTACAAACTCTCCAACATCTTCTCAAACATTATTGATCACTACCTCAATTTGTATGGACCCTTACATGATGTTTGGGAAGAGTTGTGGTTGAACAAGTGAAATTCTCCCAACATACTTGTGTTTTCTCACACATTACAGTGAAGATGTTGATTGTTTAACTACAACTCTTTTTCATACATCATTTATCACCACCCCAATGTATGTGGACCCTTACATGACTTGTTTAAACTTATTTAATTAAATAAATTTCAAAAATATAATTTATTATTAATTAATCATTCTCCCTTTTAAATTATACTAGCTACGATCTATATATATAAGCACCATATTCTAGTAGATGCAGTATAGGTCATTTTTTTATCATGATACCAACCTATATATACCTTATTAGTGTTGAAGTGTAGATGTCGTTGGTACATTCAAAACCAAGCACATGAAAAGGTATCAACTGTCTTAATTATCTATATATTTTGACCAACAATGGCAATAGTCAATTATCCAAGTTTTACAACAGTAACAAAGTACAAATTGCTACTTTTTTATGTCAACGTCTGTTTTTTCGACAATTCTTTAAGGTGTTGTTTGGTAAAGTGAATATTTAAGTAAGACTTGTATTAGTTATATGTTTGATTAGTTATACATAGGTTATTTATTATGCATTGTTTGATTTTAGGCATTAAAAATAGCATGCATGAGGAAAATTCACAATTTCATTGGGAAAAAATGTAAAAATAAATGTTTTGGGGAAAATTACATTCTAATTCATACATTAAAATCATTGTATTACAATACCATAAATATCCATATATTAATAATACACCTTAATAAATAACGAATGGACCTAATAATAAACATTAATAGACAGTGTACAAAATGTATGTCCTCTTTTGATTGATCTATATTAGATCATGAGTATATTCGATAATAATTGACATTAAATTGACCAAAATATTGGGGTCCAAAATAAACAGTAGCTTGAGATCTCCAGTAGCTTAATTACAAAAACAAAGTTAGTCAAATCTATCTAAGATTTGTTGTTTTTCATACATGTGGTTCTCTTGTGTCCGGATCTTTTGCAAATTAAACCTTTGTTCCTTTGTTCTCTTGCTCTTGAAATTCTCACCGACACCCTTGACACATTTTCTTTTCTTCCTTCCAAGCTTGTTATCGACAAGGGGTGGAAGAATATTCAAGCTTAACAATTCTTCTCGCACACACCATTCTGACTCGATAGGGAAAACATTAATAGATTCAGAGCATACAAGGAGATATGTTTCAGCTTTATATAAAGGCAAATAATAATCATAGATGTTCATACCATACTCATCTCCATGCTTTGATCTTAAAGAATCCATTGTGTGAGCGCACGGTATCTTGACCAAGTCATATTCCCTACAAAATTAACATGACTTTTCAAGTAGGTTCACGGTGAAAGTAGAACCTACGCCGAACACGGTAAATTGATTGTCATCCCCAGTTATGTTCTCCACATACAAGGAGTCGTCTTCGATCATTTTTTTCTTATGATCCTTTCGGCAGCCAGCACCATTTTATTAGCCTTTGATTTAAGGACATATATATGCCTCTCCCTGAACAATTCTCCAAATCTCTTAACAATCAAATTGAATATGGATGCCACGTGGTACTCTCTCTCATCTATCAACATAGCGTTGAGTGACTCGGCAATATTTGTGGTCATCACATCATGCCCGGTGCCTGGGAAATGTTCTCTGTTCCACTTTCTAAAACTAACTTCATGCTCAAGGATGATGGGTGCCTCAGGGAATTTGTCCTTGAATTCCAAAAAATGATCATTGAACTCCTCCAAAGAATATGCCTTTGCCGCATTGTAGTATAATTAGAGGGAATCTCCACAGGGGGTGATTCACCTGAAGATTTTCACTGAGATGCCTCATGCAATATATGTGATGAGTATGATTATAAACTTTTGCAATACGGTTAACAATGCTCTTGTGTCTATCAGAAATAAAACACGAATCTAATTCATCAACCACAATATCCTTCAACTTCTCAAAGAAGAATGTCCAAGATGCATAGTTCTTTTTGTGCACGATACAAAAGGAAATTGGATAAACATGATTCTCCGTAACTTGTGCAATAACGCTCAGCAATACTCCCTCATATTTACCATGTAAATGAGTGTCGTCGACCGCAATTACCTTTCTCATGTGCAAAAATTCCCCTAATGCAAGCACCTAAAGCTAAGAAGTAATACACAAATCTATGAGTATCCCCGCTTACCATGATACAATAGCTAGAAGCCTAGAACCAACATTAAGAGTGTCGATCATATATGGTAAGCATGAATGTCCGTGTTCTGTTGTCCCTCGAACCATTTTCTTGGCAGTCACACCTCCCTTCCTACATTTTCAATAGCTTGGACTACAATGAAAAGAAATTAAAAATAGTTCTCTGAATCTATTTAACATTTGGACCCTTGTTATCACGATAAAGATTTGCACAAAGCAACGCAATGACTTTGGTCAAAAAATTTCTATGGATGCTGATGGTATGTTCAACACCGCAACAGTGATCGCCAATATTCTTATAGATACAAAATCTATCTGAACACTCATGTTTCTTTGCCCGCAGCATTTACGCACAAATACGAGATACACATTTCACTTTTAAGTATTTAGTACAACCCTTCACTGTAGTAAAATCAAAATATTTTCTCGTCACTGCTTCTGTTAATAACAATGTAGCTCACTCTTAGTACTGAATGTTTGATACAAGTAAAAATTAGTTCCATTAGAGAAAGAAAGGTTGGGTTGTGATCTCAATTCCTTCTCTCCCTACACTTCTTTGAAATGTTTAAAATCTTCCGCATCTTCGGGCTGATCTTCAACATTCACTGAATGATCATACCTATTTATTGAATCATCACCCAAATTATCATTTGATTGATCACAAAATCTCTCATTTAGTTGATCACCTAAGTTCTCATATTCAACCAAGTCGTTGTCGTTAAATGAATTCGTTGGTTCAATCAAAGACCTCACAATGATATTTATCCTCAATATAGGCCTAGAGCCATCAGCAGCAATATCCATCATGTACAAGCTCACATGCCTATCATTCTTTATGAATGTGGGATGTATTTTTCCCCTCCCATTGATTTGATAGCTTGTCATTAAGTTTCTTGGCTCACAAGCTAACTCACCAGCCTTAATTACACTTGCAATCATATCGTCATATGAACCATTGCGACACAACACAATGGGTACTATCGTCTTACTAAAAGATTTTCAATACCAACTTTTGGGAGTCTCCTCCCATACTCCCATATAATCACCACCATCAACAACAAATTCAGCTACTGTCATATATAGACTACACTTATAGATACTAGATTATGATATCAGTAATTAGCAGTCAATGAATGGTACGAAATCTGTACAAAATGTGAATGAACAAGATCAGGTTTAGATCAAGCTCCTGAAATAGAGAACATGTATCTATAGTCCTTCTAAACTACTAAAGTTTATCTAAAAATGAGTTATGAAGTAATTTTGGAAGATTTTTTCAAGCTTCTAAAATGGCAGGAAATTTTTTCTTTGAAGCTATTTGAAAGAAAATGGTATTAAAATGGAAGCAATGACTAGAATGATGATGATTTCACCTGTGAAAGCTATAATATCATCGAAAAAGTCGTCATAATTGACTAAATCAGCTACAAAAAAGGAAGCATTTTGATTTCTTCTTGGAGAGATTTTCTCCAGTGGAATTGTTTTTAATAAATGAAAAAGAAAAAAAACAATCCCACATTTGTTGGATGAGTGGGAGCCAAAGTGTAGTATTAAAAACTTGAGAGTATGGTGTTGTATATTTTGGAAGAATTGTGATGTCATATTTAGTGTCTAAAGTTCAAATTTTTGAAGACTTCATGTGTCTAAATGCTCAATTAAGTTTGGAGAGTGATTATTTTGCCAACTCTGCCAACATACTTGTTAATTTTGTATTCCTGAGATATTTAGAGCAATAACTTTGAAGAACTTTGTAGGAAACAACAAAGTTTCAAAGAGTATTTTCAAAACTAGAAACTTAAAACCAGTAAAGAAAATAGAATCTGAAACATATTAGAAATAATATACAAAATATTTTTCTCAAAAAAGAAAACCGAGCTCAATGAATGCACAATGTTTCCTTAATTAATGATATTATTCTCCTCAAGTACCCGATGTTAATGGAATATATCCTCAAAGGATAGAACGATCTTACTCACCAATGTATCGATACATAAAACCATAGTGTCAGTGAACCACTCAACAACAGTAAAGTACACTTAAAATACTAGATTTAGTAGTAGAAGAAGAAGTACCCAGAAATTCATTGTTGAAAAATAAGAGGAAATCTCTCTATTTATAGACAACAAAGAATAGTGCGAAAACATGTGCTTATTGTGCCTTATCAGAAAGGTCTTTAACCCTATGAAAAATCACAACCTTACGAAAAAGTCACAACTCTTCATAAAAATTGCAACTCTTCATAAAAAACACAAATCTTAATATAGAGACAATTTTAAGTGGCACATCGACTTGAAGAAGCAGATATTGGCAAAAGGGTAATTAGTACGTGCACAAAAGAGAATGCAACTAGAAGCACCAAAGTTAATATACAAACAGTTCCTAATTTGTTTGCTCCAACTTCTTCAACAAAATAAACAAAAGAGGAACTGCATAATATACTGATTAATTACACGCAAAATGTATTTTGATCTACTGAGATCCATAAGGCATATGAGTATAGCCATTGTATATGAAAGGGTACTCCATTGTTGAACTTGAATCAGTTCCATTATTCATCATAGGTTGCATAGTTGAACTTGAACCAATTCCATTATTTGCTAACCAATTTCCAGTCTCAATCATCGTAAAATGATCTAAGTTGTTAAATTGATAATCATTGATAGTAAGAAGTCCATTATCCATTCCCGCGCCCATTGAATTTACATCACTAATTGGAATATTTGCTTGAAAGAAGTTGTTGTAATCAGTAAAAGGATTCACATAAGAAATAGGCCATTGAGTAGTTTGGTTCATCAAGTTGTTGTTCCATATTTGTTGATGAGAAAGTGAGACTTCCAATATTTGGATCTTGATCATTCATGCTCTTCAACAATTCGATTTTTCCTTTTGCCTTCTCAATCCTTTTCTCAACAACACCAGCAAAGTTTTGTAATTCTTTTTGAGATAAATAGTCAAATCTTGAATCCCAAGTGGGATACTTTTCTACTGTGATCTCAGCCTTTTTCTTTTCATCATTTTCGAAGAAGTTGGACAAGGTCTTACCCCCCTTAGTTCGGCCCTCGAGTGACTGTTTTTTGTAGAGATTTATTAGCTCTCGAACATCATTTGAATCATTTGGACAAATTTGATGATTATAATTTCTTTCATATATGATCATGCATGCTTTGACGTCACAAAGTATTGAGAGTTCCGAGATTTTCTTGACTAAGCCAGCTTTCCGATTTACCAAAGTAGACTTCCTCTTCTTGTCATCTTCAATAAGTTCAATTTTGATTTTTGATCTTCCCATTTTGTCTGCAGTTCAGGAAAATGCACATACACATATAGTTATTTAAATCAAAGAAAAACTATAAAAAAAAAATAAAAAAAAAAACAGGCACTTTTTGGTGTATAAATAATCAGATCATGGACCAACATAAAACTATAAAATCTGAAACGTGAAACAATAAAGAAAAAAAAGTTACCTGACTTGAATGAGCAAAGTGATTTATATTTGCTCTCAAACAATAACAACTAAACCAAATAATATGTTTTGCCATAGTTATATAGTAGAATTTGACACGTTTGAGTAACTCTGTTTTAGAAACTATAATTAGCAGGCAGTAATTAATGATAATAATTTTCTTCTCCTTTTACGTATAGGAAAGACTTTTATGGAATGTTTCTTCTTCCGTCTTCATTAGTATTTAGTTTATATCAAAAAAGGAAAAGGGACAATTTTATATTAGTATTTACTCCGTCAATTCCAATTGTACCAAGTATGGTGGGTTGATTAATATTATATCGTAAAATCTTTCTAAATTAAGGTTAACAGGATTATAAAATATTATTATTTTATAAAAGTATTATTTAAGCGATAAATTAATATTTATTAATTTAAAAAATATTTTCGAGATTCAATAAAGATTATATATCAGTTGCAAGATGAAGCGTCAATGATTTAAATGAAACCTCTTGTGTAAACGATAGCATGAATTTGAGGTCACGATTAAAATCTCAATTAACGTAATAAAATGGATGTTAATAGTTTATTAGATTACCGATCGGGTGAAAATGATACATATATTTAGATGTTCAAAGCTTAGAAAAATTGTGGATACCCTCGGAGAGAATAATGTGGATGATGATGCTGAAGACGAGACAATACTTTTGAAATCACTCACGTCTAGAACTCTTGACAATAATTTGGTGCAATTTCAAGAAGACAACACCAGAAGTTTTAGATGCAATAAGAAAAGTTAGAGATGGGCTTTAATTAGATTTAATTTTAAAAAAATAAATAAAAGAACACTATAAATCATATTTCACTAAATTTTCTTAGATATTTTGTAATTTTAAAAAATTATTAATTTATACTATTAATGGGGCCATATTATTTATATAACGGTCTTCTAAACATATATATTATCTCATAATTGAAATCAATAATTTTTTCCGTTGGCTCAAGTCAAAATCGAAAAAAAAAATTTATTAATTTATCGAGTACTAATTTGGAGAGGTTGTATTGTACCCACAAAAAATATTATTTTCCCAAAACATTACCTCACTGTCAATTACAGATTATCTATTTAATTTTGAAGGTCCTCGCCTCGTCGGAATATCTAGTTTTACATTAGTTTTAATTAGGGCCACATATCGATTAATTCGGATCAATGTTGAAGCTTATTGATTTCATTAACTATTAAAATATTGGCTTACAAATAATTCATTTATTGGTTATTGATTGGTATTGGTAATTTGGTTATCAATTTAACCCTTTAAATTTGACACAAAAATATAACTAACAAACACTTGAAAAAAAAAAAAAAAGAGGTAAACAAAGCAAATGAACCATGCATATAATTTGACAGATTGTAAATTTGATAAAAGCAAACACTGCATATTGTAGAATAACCCAAAATTTAAGACAATCAAAACTAAAAACAATAATATGAGTATAACTATAATTTATTAATTTACTATGAATTATCAATTATTTCATCTGTTTCAAAAAGTATGACATCCTTTCCTTTTTAATTTGTTCAAAAAAGAATGACTTCTTTTCTTTTTTTGGTAACATTTTACTTTCAGTTTTTCACATAGCATGTTTAAGACCACAAAATTAAAGAACAATTTTGTACATTTGACATAACTTTAATTTAGAACCACAAGATTCAAAAGTCTTCTTTATTTTTTTAAACTCCGTGTTAAGTCAAACTAAGACACTCTTTTTAAAACGGAGGGAGTAAGTCGTCAAAGAGAAAACCTTAAACCACTAAGAATCAATAAAAAAAAAGTGAAATCACAACATAAACCGTAAACCAATAACCATTAAGAACCAACAATATTTTAAAAGGTTTATTTTAACTTTCTTGAATTTCATATGGAACTAAATTAACATAATATAAATTGAAACGAGAGTATTTTCTTTTTTTTTGGAATTTTTAAATGCCTGAATTAAGTGTTTATATTTGGGTAATTAGTTATATATATATATATTTCTGTAGAAGATATATGCAAAGAAACCTCTGGAAGGGTATAGTAAATTCCATTTACTTGTAAGGTGCTGGAAGTTTCGCAATGAGTCTCAACATTTTCCGAACTTTCAAGATCCTTAAACATTACACCCATTTTCTCTATATAAATTGCACCAATCGAACCTCCAAACTCAATCAACAAATTATCACGGAAAATCAAACACTAAAGAAGAAGAAGATCATCAATACTACACAGTATGAGGTTTGTCAGCAAATTAACGTTCCTCATCATTTAAATTTAACCCTTCAAATTCGACACACAAAAATATAACTAAAAACACTTGAAAAAAAAAAAGGTAAATACAGCAAATGAACCATGCATATAAATTGACAGATTATATCTTGGACAAAAGCAAATCTTGCACATTGTAGAATAACCCAAAATTTAAGATAATCAGAATTAAAAACAATAATACTATGAGTATAACTATAATTTATTAATTGACTACTCCCTTTGTCCCAATTTATGTGACTTACTTTACTTTTTAGTCAGTCCCAAAAAGAATGACACATTTTTATAATAAATAACAATTTAAATATAAAATGTTTATTTTATTCTTAATGAAATGATTTATAGATACACAAATTTATATCCTTCATTTTGAACTACAAATTTTAAAAGTCTTTCTTTTTTTCTTAAACGTCAAATTACCTCGCATAAAATGAGACGGAGGGAGTATGAATTATCAATTAAGTCTTTAAAGAAAAAACCTTAAACCACTACACTCATTAGTTGATAGAGAGAGGAAATCTGGTCACAGGTTGAAAAACAAAACTCTGTTTCCAGGAAATTGCGCACCATGACCTCATACTCCCTGGGTGAAAGTCCCTGGGTTTGTAGGCCTTGTCATACGAGGGTTTTCCAACTAAGCCGAAGGTATAAGCCGACGGTCCAGGTACAAGAGAAGACTTTATAAGCCGCTTACTCGGAACTTGTGCTTTCCTGGATCATTTTTATCCATTGTTTTTGTACTGTATGGTAGATACAATGTTTGGCTAGACTGTATTGTTTGTTGTTGTTTATTAACATTTTAATTGTTTGATTTGATTGTATCGTACTGTATTGTAATTTATAAATTTACTAAAATATCCTTAATTATTCTAGGATAAGAGGTTTGACTAGAATTAAATAATATAAGGTAAAGGGTAAAATAATATTTTAAAATATTATGTAAAGATATAATTGGAAAAAGAAATTAAGTAACAATGGGAACACACCAAATCGGTTGTTCCATAAAATAGGGGTTTTTGTTGTTCCGTAACAACGAAATTTAATAATACAATACAATACATTTTAAGTAACAATGAAAACAAACATTATAGATATAGTAACAATACAATACAATACAATGGATAACAATGATCCAAATAGAGTGTAAGAATCAATAAAAAAAAAGTTAAACCGCAACATAAATCGTAAACCAATAACCATTGAGAACCGACAATATTTTAAAAGGTTTATTTTTACTTTCTTGAATTTCATATGGAATTAAATTAACATAAAATAAATTGAAACGAGAGTCTTTATTTTTTTTTCGAGTATTAATGTCTGAATTTTATGTGTTTATATTTGGGTAATTAGTTATATTTATATTTCTACAGTAGACATATGCAAAGAAACCTCTGGAAGGGTATAGTAAATTCCATTTACTTGTAAGGTGCCGGAAGTCTCTCAACATTTTCCGAACTTTCAAGATTCTTAAACATTACCCCCTTTTTCTCTATATAAATTGCACCGATCGAACCCCCAAACTCAGTCAACAAACTATCACAGAAAATCAAACACTAAAGAAGAAGAAGATCATCAAGACTACACAGTATGAGGTTTGTCAGCAAATTAACATTCCTCATCATTTCAATTGGTTGCATTTTTCATGTATCATCACTAGGCGCAGATGCCTCATCACTTCTACCATTAATCTTAGACCAAATGATAGGCAGCAATCCTGCTAATACATTTCTTGATCCATTCAAAGTTTTGGAACAAATACCATTCGGATTAGAAAACAGAGAGGAGACTACTCTGCCGCTTTCTATTGTGAGAGTCGACTGGAAAGAGACGGCGGAGGGGCACGTGATAAGCATAGACGTACCAGGATTGAAGAAAGATGATATAAAGATAGAGATTGAAGAAAACAGAGTGTTGAGAGTGAGTGGAGAGCGGAAGAAAGAAGAAGAGAAAAATGATGAGCAGAATCATTGGCATTGTGTTGAAAGGAGCTACGGGAAGTTTTGGAGACAGTTCCGTTTGCTGGAGAATGCTGATATTGATACAATGAAAGCTAAGCTTGAAAATGGGGTGCTTACTATTTCTTTTGCTAAATTGTCTGCTGATAGAATTAAAGGTCCTAAAGTTGTCTCTATTGAGAGCAAACAAGAAGGAAAAGAGTCCTCTGTTAGAGAAGAGCTTTGATTTTATGAGTTACTCTGTTTTCTGTTCCTCTGCTTTAATTTGATGTTTTCTAATATTTTGGTATGTGATATGTGATAAAAGATGCTTAAATGTAATCTTATTTTGAAATATTATATATATTTTTAATTTGAGATTTTCTAGTTCTTCTTGGATTGATCCCTTTAATATTATAGTTCACATTCAAGTTATTAAGTTAAAGTCTAAAATTTTCTCTCTGTACAACTCTCTTTTTACACAACCTATCACTAACAGCTCTTTTGAGCTGGTTACGGCTATCACCGGCCAGCTCCAATGATAACACCAGAGGAAGCAACAACCCCAAATTTCCAGACCCGGCGAACAAGAATAGACCGCCTCAACCAGAGGACTATCCACCTCTCAGAACCAAGCCCATGGAAATAGACCAAACCCACAATCACAATAGAAAGGACCGCCTCAACCAGAGGACTATCCACCTCTCAGAACCAAGCCCATGGAAATAGACCAAACCCACAATCACAATAGAAAGGACTCGTATATGTTGTTCATTTAGATCATCGTTATTTATTTTATCAATTTTTATTTCAGGTAGATTATTTTGGCTATTTTCTTTCTTCTAGTTGTTCTTTTAATTGCAATTTTTCTTTAAATTTATTTATCTTATTTGCTAATTTTATTTTTTGTTTTTTTTCTTTTTATTTAATTTCATACATTTCTTTTAATATTGTCAGTTCTTTTTCTAGTTCTATTATTTTTGTATTTTTTACTTCTTCTAATTATTGTACTTTTTTTTTTGCTTGTTGTTTTATTTTTTCAATTTTTGTTTTTCTATCTATTTTTTCATTTTCTTTTGTTATTCTTATCATAACAGTTAAACTATATTCTAGTTTTACTGTTTTTTTTAACATTAAACTTATATTGTCACATATCTTCTTGTATTTTCTTCCTAAATTAGAAAATATTATCTTTATTTTTAATCCGTCATAGTTTTCATATATTTTTTCGTCTATGGCATATTCTTCCTTATTCATTTATAGATTGTGTTGAAGTTTATATTCTAAACTTTCTATCTGTATATGTAGATATAAAATAGTTTTTTTCTGTGCTATTATAGATTTTTTACAAATTCCTGCAAATATATTACTGTTAAATTTATTTTGCCTATGTCTTAATTCTTGTTTTTTTGCTATAATTGTTTCAATAAGCTTTTGTCTATATTCTCGTTATTCATTGTATTTTTAGATATTAAATATATTTATATTCTATTTTAGATATATTATCTATTAATTAATCTAATTTGTCGTTATCAGTTTTTGTGATATTGAATTGTTTATATTTCGGATATAATTTATTTAATTTTCTTCTTATTTTTCTTAACTTTCTACTAGTATGTTTCTTCTTATATTTAAAATAAGGCTCCCTCCAAGAGTGCATGAAATCATAGGTGGCAAAGCAGTCGTGGTATTTACAAAGGAGGAACACGAGCTTCTGGTGGACACCTGCCGATGGACAACAATCGGTAAGTTTTCTAGAGGAAGACCAGCCATCGGTAGAATCAGATCCAATTTTACTAAGGTTATCACTACCAAAGGGGAAGTTAAAATTGGAGCTAAGGATAGATATCATGTTTTTATTGATGTTGAAAATGAAGAAGACTTCAATGATATCTTTTCCAGAGATTCTATTGCCTTAAATGATGATGTTGATATGAAGATCTTGAAATGGACCCCAAATTTCAAACCTAATGCTGAAAATTCTTTAGCACCTGTGTGGATAAATCTCCTGAATTTACCTTGGCATTACTATGAATGGGACGCCCTTTGTAGAATTGTAGATCCCATAGAGGTCCCGTTGATCATGGATAAAGCGACGACTACGAAAACAAGACCAACTACAGCAAAGTTAAGAGTTCAAATTGATCTTGCAAAACCTCTGATCTATATAGTGAGAGTAGAAGTAAGAAATCTTTCTGGTGAAGAAGAGACTTTTGATCAAAAAATTGAATATGAAACACTGCCAATCTACTGCTCCCACTGCAAAGTTCAGAACCATTCTACTAAAAACTACAAGGTGGTCCACACAGGAACAACTAAGGTTAGAGAACAACAATCTAACAAAGAGGAAAAACGAAAAGAGGATGTAGATACACACGCCAAAAGAGGAAGCCAGAGCCTTCAACGGCAACAAAAACATAGATCAATAGAGCAACAAAATGGATCAAACACCATGCCTATAGAGGAAAGCTCTAATCCCACTAAAAACAAAGATGAGGGATGGCATAATGTGGTAAAGCGAAGGGGAAAGGAAATCGATTCAAAGGAGACACCAAATGGAAAAAAGTTTACTATTGACAACAATACGACCAAAGTAACCAATAACTTCTTCAATATCCTCCAAGACAAGGAAAATGGGGACATGAAAGATGCAGAACCTAGTCAAGTGAACCTGGAAGAACATGATACTTCAGCAAATCAACAAAATCAAGTGAGAAGTTCAAGGTGGGACAAAGCTCAAAAAGAAAAAGAAGGCAAGGCTAGCAAAAGACACCAACCAAAGCTCAGCGTTAGAAGTACAAGAAGTAGAAATGCTACTAGTATTACCAATCCTGAGGCAGAACTACAAGGCGAAATATTGAGTTTAGTTATCAAAGATCCCAAAGACATAAAAAAACATACAAAATAAAAGGAAACAGTTCACCGGAGAAGTTTCTATCCCGAAAGAAGTCACACTCCAAGGTGAATTCAGAGATGATGATGGAATTATTAGGGAAAAAAAGGCAGATCAGCTTACAAAATGGGCCTCACTCACTAACAAAATGAGAACTCGCGAAGACACTATTAGCCAGGGAGCCAATTAGAAAGGAGAAGTAAATATTGAAACTCATGGAATGTATAATAAACAAAAAGGTGGATACAACAACAACCATGAACCCCGGATAAACAACACAAAGAGCCTAGAGAAAGAGATGAATATGAAGAAGTTTATCATGATGTGGAAGTAATGGAAACAAAGTTTGAGCTTACTCATACCAGAGAAGAAGGCCAAACCATGTCAAATGATGAGGCCATTAGAGGAACCAACAGATCGAAATCTCAGGAAACTGGTAACAGTTTAACCTCTCAAGTTCAACAAAACATTAGAGTTTACAACAACCTATCTCCCAGAAACAATCAGAATCTTGGCAAGATTTATGATCAAAGTCACACCATGACATAAGAACTCAAAAACACTCAAACTACTTCTACCCTTGAATATATCTAATGATTGATACACTATCGTGGAATATAAGAGGGATAGGATCAGTAAGATCTCTAGAAAGCCTCCAAACATTTCAGTAACAGTATCAGATTCCTTTAATATGTCTACAAGAGCCAATGGTAGACAGTAGAAAGATGGAAAGATTCAAAAGAAAGTTAAGAATGGATCATAGTTACTGCAATTGCTCTAATAAGATCTGGATTATTTGGACAGTTGAAATGGACATCACCATCTTTCAAGATAAAAAACAACATGTTCTGATCAAAGCCACCCATCTTAACAATCAGCCCATATTCTTGACTATAGTGTATGCTAAATGCACCAAAAACCATAGAAGAGAACTATGTAATGATTTGAAAGAAATGGCTAACAATATCCAAGGAATCTAGGGTGCTATTGGGGATTTCAATGTTATCACCTCTATTGAGGAGAAAAAAAAGAGGTAGAAGCTACAGATCGAAAGAAAGCCTTGATTTTTTAGAATGTCTTAATGACTGTGGGCTTCAAAATGCAGGCTACAATGGTTCTATATACACTTGGTGTGATAATAGGGATCCTCCTACTACTATATGGAAGAGACTTGATAGATTAGTCTATAACTCTAGCTGGTTTGACTCTATCTCTAACACTTCAGTGACTCATTTGTCTAGAACCAGCTTTGACCATGCTCCCCTTCTAGTCAAGATGAAAAATAAAACCACCCATTTCATAAGATATTTCAAATTTCTGAACTTTTGGACTGATCACCCTGACTATCTTATTAAGACTGTACAAGAAAGTTGGGAAGGAAATATCTATGGAAATCCTATGTACATTCTTCATCAAAAAAAACAAAAGGATGAGTAAAGATCTTAACATCTGGTCTAAACTAACTTTTGAGGATGATTTATGAAACTTCAAAAAAATTAGAAGCAGATATCAGAATTCTTGAGGATACTTGTGTGAATAACAACACCCCAGAGAACAGAAGTGAGCTCTCTAGATGTAAGGCTGAATTCGTTAGATATCTCAAGATTCAAGATAGTATCTTGAGACAGAAAGCCAGAGCTAAATGGTTTGAAGAAGGGGATGCCAACACTACCTATTTCCACAATATTATGAAAAAAAGGAGAAGGAGATTTAATATCTCAAAATTATGGATGAACATGATCAATGGATTGAAGGAAATAATAGCATTGCTGAAGTTGTTGTTAGGCA